>BRXU01000033.1:0-570000 GCA_030267565.1 Pleodorina starrii
CATCACCGGCTTCGGCGGACCGTGGGGCCGCTGGTGGGGGTGCAGATGGTGGTGGGGGTGCTGGTGCTGCGACCCCAGCCCGCCGGCCAGGTGGTGCAAATGATGCAGATGCGGGGGGCCTTGACCGTGGGGCGGCGGAAAGGAGAGGAAGGGCGGCGGCGAGGGCGGCGGCGGGTGCGGGTGCGTGGGGTGGTGGTGTGACTGCTGCGCAAAGTCGTGGGGGTCGAACTCGTGGGGGTGCTGGGAGTGCTCGGGCGGCGGCTGGGGGGGCGGCTGCGGCTGCAGGCCTTCCGCCAGCGCGCGGGCGCCCTTCCAGCCGAGACAGTTGTGGGCGAGGTTGAGGGCGGTGAGGGCGGGGTGGGTGGCGAGCACGCGGGCGAGTGGGGGCGCGGCGGCGTCTGGGAGGCTGCAGTAGGAGAGGTCCAGTCGGGTGAGGCCGCGGTTGTCCTCCAGGTCTGCGTGGGGGGGTAGGAGGGACGGGTGGGAGGGAGGGCACAGGAGGGGGAAGGGGGAGGAGTACGGAATCTGTGAGCGCAGGGAGGAGAGCGGAGGAGAGAGGGGAGGGGAGGGGAGAGGGCCCGGCCTCGTGGTTCGGTTTGCTGCAGCAGAGGACAGCCGGGCGGAAGGGATAAGGGACAGGGGAGGGGAGGTGTGGGAGGGTGAGGGGAGGGAGAGGGGCGAGGGGAGGGGAGGGGAAGGGGAGGGGCGGGGAGGGGGGGAGGGGAGGGAGGGGAGGGGAGGGGCGGGGAGGGAGGGCGAGTTGGGGGAGGGGGAGGGTGCGGGGGAGGGGCGATGGGAGGGGAGGGCGAGGGGAGGGGTGGGTGAGGTGGAGGGGTGGGGAGGGGCGGGAGGGGAGGGTGGGGGAGGGTGAGGGGCGGGGAGGGGAGGGGCGTGGGGGGGAGGGGGAGGGGAGGGGAGGGGAGGTTGAGGGGAGGGGAGGGGAAGGGGAGGGTGAGCGGGAGGGAGGGGTATGGGGAGTGGGCGGGCCGAGGGGAGGGAGGGGGGGAGGGGAGGGGAGGGGAGGGAGGGAGGGGGGGGAGGGGGAGGGAGGGGAGGGGAGGGGGGGGAGGGAGGGGGGGAGGGGAGGGGAGGGGGGAGGGGGGAGGGGAGGGGAGGGGGGGGGGGAGGGGGGAGGGGGGAGGAGGGGAGGGAGGGGAGGGAGGGGGGGGAGGGAGGGAGGGGGGGGGAGGGGAGGGGGAGGGAGGGGAGGGGGGGAGGGAGGGGGGAGGGGGGGGGAGGGGAGGGGGAGGGAGGGGAGGGAGGGGAGGGGGGAGGGAGGGGGGAGGAGGGGAGGGGGGGAGGGAGGGGGGGGGGAGGGGGGAGGGGGGGGGGGAGGGAGGGGGGGGGGGGAGGGGAGGGGGGGGGGGGGGGGAGGGGAGGGGAGGGGGGGGGGGGAGGGGAGGGGGGAGGGGGGAGGGAGGGAGGGGGAGGGAGGGGGGGGGAGGGGGGAGGGGAGGGGGGGGGGGGAGGGGGGGGGAGGAGGGGGGGGGAGGGGAGGGGGGGGGGAGGGGAGGAGGGGGGGGGGAGGGGGGAGGGGGGAGGGAGGGGGAGGGGGGAGGGGGGGGAGGGGGGGGGGAGGGGAGGGGGGGAGGGGAGGGAGGGGGAGGGGGGGAGGGGGGGGGAGGGGGAGGGGGGGGGGAGGGGGAGGGGAGGGGGGGGGGGGGGGGGGGAGGGAGGAGGGGAGGGGGGGGGGAGGGGGGGGAGGGGGGGGAGGGGAGGGGGGAGGGGAGGGGGGGGGGGAGGGGGGAGGGGGGGGAGGGGGGGGAGGGGGGGGAGGGGAGGGGAGGGGGGAGGGAGGGGGAGGGGGGGGGGAGGGAGGAGGGGGGGGGGGGGAGGGAGGGGAGGGGGGGGAGGGGGGGAGGGGAGGAGGGAGGGGGGGAGGAGGGAGGGGAGGGGAGGGGAGGGGGAGGGGAGGGGAGGGGAGGGGAGGGGAGGGGAGGGGAGGGGAGAAGCAGAACTTCAGCTCACCCCATCCCCACCCTCCACCCACCCAGACACGCGCCCAGCAATGCCCAGCCACACCCATCCCATCCCTTCCCATCCCCCAACCGCCATCCCTCTCCCCCCTTACCCCCCTTACCCACCCTTGCACAGCGCCGTCATGCCGGTCTCTGAGAAGCGGTTCTGAGACAGGTCCAGCAGCTGCAGCGAGGCGTTGAGAGCCAGGCTCTGGTACAGCACCGACAGAGCGCCGTCGCCCAGACCGCAGCCGGACAGCAGCAGGACCTGACCGGGGGGGCGGGCGGGGGAGGAAGGGGGCTCAGGGAGTGATATGCTCCCTGGGGAAGGGGGCGTGTGCGTGTGTATGTGCGGGTGGGGGAGAGGGAGAGGGAGTCATCCATGCATATGCCGGAGCCCGTGAACGGGAGGGAGGGGAGGTAGGTGGGTGTGTGGGCTTGTCCCTCCTGAAGCCCCTCCCTCCCTAACCCGCCTCCCCCCCAAAACTCGCCCCACCTGCAGGTGTCTGTTCTCCGCCAGGTTGCCCGCCAGCGCTGCGAAGCCCGCATCCCCCAGGGGGCAGCCGCTGAGGTGCAGGCGGCGCAGGCGGCAGCGCAGGGAGGGGTGCAGCAGGGGGGCCAGGCGGGACAGCGCGGGGGGACCCAGGGCGGGGTTGCCGTGGAGCTCCAACTGGTCCAGGGAGGGGGGGCGGGGGGCGGGGCAGGGAGGGCGGCAGGGAGGTGGTGGGTATACCGTAGAACGTAGTTGAAGCAAGTGGTTGGGACATGGGAGGAGAAATGAGAACGAACCGCAGCCGAGTACCTGCGGGTGTGGGCAGAGGAGGAGATCGGACGGTCTCGTCGAACCCTTCACCTCCGCAGCGGCGGGCCTCACCGCTCGCCCTCGCCAGCTCCGCCCTCCCTGTCCCTCTCCCCCGCTGCCTCTCGAGTCCCTCTCCCTCCTCCTCCCCTTCTTCGCTCCCCTGTCCCTCTCCCTCCCCCTCCCCCTCCCTCTCCTCCTCCTCCTCCTCCCCCTCCCCAAGCTGCAAGCAGCGCTCACCTCCTCTATGGCGGGTCGCGCCCTCACCAGTGCCACCAGCCCCTCCACCGCACTGCGGCTCATCACCCCTCCCACAGCCCGCAGGCCCTTGATGGCGTCGGCGGGAAGAGACTGCCGCCGCAGGGTAGCCGAAGAAACAGGGCGGAGGCGGGGACGGGGGCGGGGCCGGGGACGGTTAAGAAGAAGGATAGCACCGCCGCAGCGAATGAAGAGACGGAGACGGCAGTAGCGAGGAGCGGACCCTGAGCGGACCCTGAAGCGGACCCCAGAAAGACACACCGAATCGTCAGCCGGTCACTCTGCCGTCAGTTAGATTTTGCCCAACCCTACCCCTCAGCCCACCCCTTCACCTTTCTTTCGTTTCCATCCCACCAACACCGCCACCACCCCCACCACCACCCACCACCCACCCCGCCTACCCCCCACCCACCAAACCCAAACCCCAACCTCCCCACGCCCCACCCCACCTTGATGGACGAGTACACCACCCCAAAGTCGCCCAGCGTCAGTCGGGGCCCGAAATCCAGATCCAGGATCGCGGATTCGGTCTCTGCCGCCTGCGCCAGCCGGCGGCTGACCTGCTGCTCCGAAACCTTTACCAGCTCTCCCTCCAGGGGGGTGAAGGGCTTCATGTCGGAAGGCTGCGGCCGCCAGGAGGCGGGCTGGAGGGCCTCCTTGAAGGCACCCAGGGCGGCGAGCTGGAAGGGGGCGCGGTGGGGCAGGAGCGAGCGAGTGAGCGAGTGCGGGCGGGAGGAGGGAGGAGAGGAGGGGGATAAAAAGCGTTGTCTTGAGGCCTGGAGCCGGCATGGGGCTGGGGAGGGCTTGGGGCTGATGAGGGCTTGGGGGGCTGAACTGGCTGGATTGTTTGTTGGGGCCCCGAAGGGGATTTGGGGGCTGTGCCCAGGGTAGGGAAGGGGGGGTGCCCCGCGGTGCCGTGTAGCACTTCTGGATGGAGGGGTGCTAATGGGGCCTGGTGTACGGCACACCGTACTGTCGTACCGCCGTACTCACCTCTGTGTCGCCGCTGGCCACCACCTCCCATGCGTCCAGCACCGGCTCCAACCGCTGCCGCTGCTCGTCACTGCCGTAATCCAGCGTCGCCGCCGCGGCAGCGGCGGCGGCAGCGGCCGCCGCCGTCGCCGCACGCTCCGCGCCGGACGTCGTACTCATCAGTTCTCGACCGAGGCTGTGATGCGGATGGTGCTGTTGTTGCTGCTGGTAGGATGGAGTCGAGGGAATGGATGGCTGCTGTAGGTTCCAGGCAACGCCGCGCGTCCTATCCGTGACGCCGGCGCTCCAAACGCTGTTGCCGGAGCCGTTTCTCGTACCGCCGCCTGCCGTGCCTGCCGTACCCGTACTGTCAAACGCCGAACCCGGACGCGCAGCGGCGTCGGAAGCCTGCTGCAGCTCGTGGAGGTGGTTGAGATAGTGGCCGTGACGGTTGTTGGTTAGGTGCAACGAATAGTACGGCACGGGGTGGGGCGGCATGGAGTGGTAGGCGGAGCCCGGAGTGCCGGCGTTGTCGTACGCGCTCGCACCGCTGCCGAAGCGCCCGGCGCCGGCGGTGGTGGCGGCGGTGACGGTGTGCGCGTGGTGTTGCATGAAGCGGAGGTGGCGGGCGGGGGAGTCGTCGGAGGGCTCCGGGGAGGTGTTGGCGGGGTCGCGGGTGGAGGCCGCAGACCCGTGGGTCGTTCCTGCGGCGGCTGGTTCCGGTCGGTGTCGAGTGGAGGGCCACCAGAAGAAGCCCGACTTCGGAGCGGAAGGCGGTGGAAGGGGCAGTGGAAGGGGAGGAAAGGGGAGGGAGAGGGGAGGAAAGGGGCCTTGGTGGGTTTGGCTTCCGGCGCGTGAGTTGCGGCTCCTGAATGCGGCCTGCCTGCCTTAGTCAGTGAGTGAGTACGACGTACCGGTACGACATGCGACGCGCTGGGTTCCGCCGCTTGCGCAGCGCTCCTCCCCTCCCGGTCCCCAGCCCATTGGGTGCGTCCCCATTGGGGTTCGATAACTTCGATTGCCTTCCTTCCGTGCCCGGTCCCCGGTCCCCGGTCCCCGGTCCCCTCCCTCACCTGCTGCAGCATGTTCTCCCGCCCCGACTCGCCGTGTCGCCGCATGCGCAGCACCGCCCCTCTCAGCCCCTGACGCAGAGGACCCGCCAGCTCGTCGTTGGGGTCCTCACTGCCCAGCGGGACCTCGATGTAGCGGGCGGCTGGGGGGAGGGGGGAGGGAGTTGCAAGGGAGGAAAGGAGGAGGGGAGGAGGGGCAGGGGCAGGGGAGGAGGGGGCAGGAGGAGCGAAAAAGGACAGTCGGATTCGTGTGGGTGTGTGTGGGTGTGTGTGGGTGTGTGTGCCGCGGCGATGGACAGAGGCACCAAGGTGCCGAGGTGGCGAGGTGGCGAGGTACCCTCCCCCCATACGTCGCCGAACGGGGGACCCTACTCCCACTCACTCTCCCACACAACCCTGGGATAACCGGTAAGACTGGTAACAGGCACTTCGGTATCTACTAACTACTACAGCCCCGCAGAGTTTGCCTGTGCGTCGCCCCCATCCCGCAGCGGTTTGTTCTCTACTGCCCTCCCGCCCCTCGCCCCCATCATGCGGCTCACCCTCTTCCTCAGCAAGCCTCCGCGCCTCCGCCTGATCACAACAACAACAACAACAACAACAACAGTAGCAGCATCAGTATCAGCATCATCATCATGAGCAGCATCAGCAGCAGAGGTTTCCAGCAGCGGAAAGAGCAGTGGCAGCGGCCCTAACAGCAGGGTGCGGAGCACTGCGAACTGCGCGCTTTGCGTAGAATGCGCTTGGGAAGGTGGGGAGCGCATACGGTAGCGGCGCTCTCAGGCGCCTACGAACCGTTCGACACCCCGCGGAAGGAGGGGAGCGGAGGGGGGAGGGGAGGGGCCCAGCTGCTCGAACGCACCGCAGGCTGGGTTACGCCACCTCGGCAACGCAGAATTGGGCATCTGGCCAGCCGTTGCGAGTGGGCCAAGTGACCCATGGGTCTGTCGTCCGCTGGCTCGCTTGGCCGTCCGTCCCTCCCTTCCCCCACCCACCCTTCCACTCACCTCCCGGAACGCCCTCCGCGCCGCCAGCGCCGCCTTCCTCTTCACCCCGTGTTCCATTCGGGCCAACAGCGCGTCCGAGTTTAGCAGCGCTGAGTTGGAGGTTGTGTGCATCTGAGCCAGCGTCTGATCCAGGGTGAGCTGCGGAGGGACGTCAGTAAAGGGGTTTTAGGGTTTTAGGGGGGTTTTAGGGTTTTGGGGGCAGTAAATGTGAAGTCAGTCGAGAATTGACACGGAGTATGACGTAATGACGTAATTCAAGGGGGTTAATCAAGCAAGGTAACGCGGTATCGTGGGCGAGGGGACGGAGAGAAAAGTACTCCGAATACCGGTAGGCAAGCGAAGAGGGGCTGGGCTGGGGGGTGATGATGGCGGGGAGCGGCAAGGGGCCGAAGGGGGGCTGACGGGGGACTTGAGGGGGACGTGTGGGCAAGGCGGGCGAGGGGTGGTGGCGGGGAGGAGTGGGCGGCTCGACGGCGATAAGGATCACCGGGGGAGAAGGCCGCCGCCAGCCGGCCCCCCCATAACCCCACAACCCCATAACCCGTCTTCCGTTGTCTCAGAGCCCCTTCGGGGATCCAAAAGCCCCTTTCCGGGGATTGAAAACCCACACAACCGCAAAACCCTAAAACCCTAAAACCCTGGCACCCAGCTCCCCACCCACTCACCAGACCCAGCTCTTGATCCGTCACCAGCTCATCCTCCTTCTCCTCGGGCTCCTCAGCACTGTCATCCGCGCCGCCCACGGCACCCGCCCACGACACGAAATCCAACTTCCGCAGCCTAACTGCCGCCGCCGCCGCCGCCGTCGGCGCGGCTTCCGTCGCGGCCTGTCCCGCCGCCGCCGCCGCCGCCGCTGCCGCGGACATGACATCGGAGTTGGTGCCAGCGCCCGTGCCCGCGGCGGCATCAGCCGCCGCCGCCGCCGCCGCCGCCGCGAAATTCGACTTTGCGCCGGTGGCGGCGCTGGCGCCGCCGGCCGCGGCGATGCTGCTGTGGCGCGAGGAGATGCTGTCGCCGGCGGCGGTTCGGCGGTCGAGCAGCGGCGGCAGCGCCACCGTCGCCGCCGGCGCCGTCGGGTCCGGCAGCGCCGCCAGACTGCCCGCGTCCGCCGCCGACGTGAGGTTCATGTATTGGGCGTATCCTCTGAGAACCTCGTCTGGAACCTGCGTCAAGAATCCGCACACCCTTTCCTTGTTGAGACTGCGAGAGCGAGAAGCCCACCCAGTCACCCGACCCGCGACCCAGTGACCCGCGGGTCATGACCCCGGTCACCCGAACCGCGACCCAGTCACCCGCGGGTCATGACCCAGTCACCCTGCCGCCCCCCCATACACACAAAAAGGGCCCTCATTACCTTCTCCGTCTCCACCGCCGCCATCATCCGCCCCAGCCGCCAACGACGGGCCTCCAACGGGTCGTCCGTCTCCGGGTCATCCCCATTGCCGCTGTTGTTATTGCTGCTACTGGCGTTGGTGGTACTGTGGTTGAAATTGCGCGAGCGCGCGCCGCCGCCCTCAGAGACGCCAGCGATGGCGGCGGCGGCGGCCGCGCCGCCGCTGCCCAGCGCAAACGCCGTCGCCATCTCGGACGACCCGCCGCCGCCGCCGCCATCCGCCGCCTTCCCCAACTTGAAGCGCAGGTCCCGCGGCGACGGCGTCTGCCGACCTCCCGCCGCCGCGGCGGCGGCGGCATCGCCGCCGCCTCCGCGCTCAGTGCGGTTCGGCGATGCGGTCAACGACTGACGTCGGTGCACCGAGGCGGGGCACCGTGGGTCGGGATGACTGCCGCCGCCGCCGCCGCCGCCGCCCGCCGCCGCCGCCGCCGGCGCTGCGCCCGTGGCGGAGATTCGGTGCTGGTTTTGATGCTGCTGGTGATGGTGCTGGTGCTGTTGGTGGTGGTGGTGGTGCGGGTGCGGCGCGGATTGGGGGTGAGCGGGATGGAGATGCGAGTGGCCATGGCCGTGGCCATGCCCGTGGGCATGGGCGTGGGCGTGGCCGTGTGGTTGCGGCTGCGTCAAAGGATGAAGCTGACTGAAGGAGGCGTGGGGGGAGTGAGGCGGGCTGCCCGGTGCGCCCCGCTGGCTGTGGCCGTATCCGCGGCCTGCGCCGTTCTGCGATTGGCGCAGGTTGGGGTGCTCCCCGGTGACGCTGCGGCGGCGGGGACTGCTGCCGCTGCGCTGCGTGCCGCCGCTGCGGCGGCGGCCGCCGTTGACGCCGTAGGTGGGACTGCCGCCGGCTCCGCCGCCGCCGCCGCCACTGCCGTGGGGTGAGGCGCCTCGCTCCAGCTCGCCGAGTATGTCGAGGGTCTCCGAGGGGGCGTGGGCCAGCAGCAGGGCGCGTGTCTTGGGGGAGAGCGTTCCGGGGTCCCTTCGGGGGCGGGTGATGGTGGGCGCAGAGGTGGGCGCAGAGGTGGGTGCAGAGGTGGGTGAGGAGAGGAGAGCACGGGGCAGGACAGTCTTGGCTCGCTCCGGATTAGGGCTTCAGGGTTTCCCGCCTTTCCCCCAACACACACACCAGCACCACCACCGCTCCCCAAACCTGCCACACAACCCACCTGCCGTCTCCCCCCAAAACGCGGCCTATCCGTGGACACCCCTAAAAACCCTAAAACCCTGAAATCCTAAAACCCCAAAACGGGTCGCTCACTGGTCCAGCAGTTCCAGAAGGACGGGCGCCGCTTCGGCGGTGGAGTGCGCGGAAGCGGCTGCTCCCCGCCAGCCCACTGAGTTACTCGAGAAGAAGTGACCAGTCGCCTTTCTGGTGGGGTGCACCTGGCCCTTGATGTTGACCTGGGCAGGGACAGGGAAGGGCGGGAGAGGAGCGGAGGGACGGAGGGTCAGGGGGGCGGGGGCGGAGGGGAGGTAAGGAAAGGGTAAGGAAAGAGGCGGCGAAATGGACGGCAGGTAACGAGTGTGTCATTCACCAAGCAATCAGATACGGTAACGGCACTGGACGGGCAGCGGCGGGACGCAGTCCAACCCACACACCTCGTTTCCTTGGCTGTAGTCCGTACTATTCCAATATGCCACCCACCCACCCATATAAAGGAGCATATCACTCCCTGAACCCACCCACCCACTCGCTCACACCCCCACCCACTCGCTCACACCCCCACCCATCCACCCACCCACCCACCCACCCACCCACCCACCCACCCACCCACCCACCCACCCACCCACCCACCCACCCACCCACCCACCCACCCACCCACCCACCCACCCACCCACCCACCCACCCACCCACCCACCCACCCACCCACCCACCCACCCACCCACCCACCCACCCACCCACCCACCCACCCACCCACCCACCCACCCACCCACCCACCCACCCACTCGCTCACACCCCCACTCACTCGGTAGCCCGGCACGCCCTTGGGCCCCGGCAGAGGCATCAACAGACCCCCTCCGCTGGACAGAGACACCGGGGTGCAGGGCAGGTGCTCCACACGGCGGGAGGTGGCGGAGAAGCTGCGGGGGGGGGTAGGCAAGTACGGCAGCACAAAAGTACGGCATCCACGGAGGTACCGGTAGGTGGCGTCAGTGGGCAGTACGGCAGAGGCGGCTGGGGCACAGGGCCAGAACGTCACCGGACCGGGGCCATGGTTGACGCCGCCATTGGGCGATGGGAGGTTGTATGTAGCCTTCTAGCCCCACCCAGCCCCCGCACCCCCTCCCGCGCTGCGCAAGAAGCGAAGGCCCTCTTGACGTGCGGGGAGCGTGCGGGGAGGTGCCGGATGTCCCCTCACCCCACCTCAGACCTCACCTCACCTCACTCCACCTCGACCCAAGCCCGCATAGTGCCCTCTCCTGACCGGTAAGAGGTCATCGTGCCTGTCAGTCTCTCTCTTATCCCTCCTGCCACCCCCAAGCCCCAAACCCCGGAATACCGGAATCCGAAACGCTTCCCTTCCCAGCCAACCCACAGCCGCCCCCGTCCCCGCCCCCCTTTCCGGCCAGGCAAACCCCACCCCAGGCGACCCACAGCAAACCCGAAGACGCCACCCCGAAACCCAAACCCAAAGACGCCAACTCCCAAACCCGAAGACGCAACCCCCGAACCCAAACGGTATTTTCTTTTTACCCCCCAAACCCAAACCCAAATTCAAATCCAACCCCAACCCCAACCCCAACCCCAACCCCAACCCCAACCCCAACCTCAAACTTAAACCCAAACCCAAAATCGGAGGCGCGACCCACAGCTGCTTTATGGCCCGGTCGTCCAGCTTGCTGAGGGCCGCTCGAACAGCGGGTCGTACATTGATCTCCGCTACCTCCCGGAGCAGAGGAGCCAACTCGGCGTCCACGAGAGCAGACGAAGCGGCGGCGGCGTCGAACGCGTCGGCGGCGGCGCCGCCACCGCCGGGGCCGCCGCCAGGCGCGCCGCCGGCGGCGGAGCCCAGGAGCGCCTCCGCCTCACTGACCTCCAGCTCGGGACTGTGAGAGGGGCAGCGCAGTGGCGGGGTACGGTAGCACCGTAGATAATTGAGATGTCACCCGGAGGCGGCGGGGGCCGACAGAGAGCAACGAAGCTGGAAAGGGGGGCCGGAGAGAGGGTCGCATGGGCACACTCCTGTGAGAGGTCTCGTTCTTTTCCCTAAAACTCGTTTAAAACCCTAAAACGAGTCTAAAACCCTAAAACCAGCCGTGGGGCTAAAACCCCAGCCAGCTCGGAGCCCCGAGAGGGATGGGCCCGCTGACAACTCACGATGCAGGCATCTTCTGGAGACCCGGCTGTACGATCGCCCCTCGGCCCGGCCGTACAAAGTTGGCGAGGACTTCCGTACGAGTGACGTTTGGCGGCAGCGCCGAAACCGCCTCCGACGCCACCGACTGGTCGTCGAAGCGCGTAGGGCTTGCGCCGCGCGCCGACGCCGCCGCCGCCGCCGCTGCACCGTCCGGTGGGTCGATCTGCCGGGCATTCAGCTCCTGCATTATGGCGCTGGCGATCGCCGCCGTCGACGGCGACGGCACTGGCGAGCCGCCGCCGCCACCCGCCTGCGACGTCCGGTAGTTGGCCGCCGGCAGCGGCGCCGCCGCGCGGCGGTACGGCGCCAGCGGCGACTGAAATGCCGCCGCCGCCGTCGCGACGTTGCCGGCGACGCGCATTGATGGCGTGCGGCCGGCGCCGCCTCCGCCAACGACGCCGGGGAGCATCCGCGCCGACGCCGACGCGGAGACGCCAGCGTCGTCGCCGTCGAGCCCATGTACTGCACCAGCTGCTGCCGCCACCGCCGCCGTCGGCGTCGCCGCTCGCTTAATGCGCGCGAAACGGAACGTGCCGAATTGCGATGAGTCGACCATTGCGCGTTGCCGCGCCGACAGGCCCACCTTGCTCGGGCTGCCCGGCGTTCCCGGCGGCGTTCCGTATCTGTCGTACCCACCGCCGGCGCCGTACGGGTCCGATGTGCCGGGTCGTGACGTGACGCCGGCGGCGACGGGCAGCAGGAGCGAGCCGCCGCCGGAGGCGTAACCAGCGCTGGGGGCGGCGCCGGAGGAGCTGAGTTGTACGGCAGCTCGTCCCGCGGTGGACGCGGACCTGGGTGTGTGAGGGGAGAGACGAGTGGGCATTGTGGGAGGGCGGTTCCCGAGCATCGTATTTGGGGTTCTGGGAAGGGCTAAGAGAGCGTCAGATGGAGGAGGTGAGCTAGGCGAATTTGGGCGGATTGTGGGGCGAATCCGCGGAGAGGGAGAGCGGCGCTGCGGGCGGTTGGTGATTGATTGGGAGGCCCGGTCGCAAGACCAGGCGGCAGGGAGGTGGAAGGCTGAGCGTATCGGAGGCAACATGCCAACATGCCAACTGCGGCGGAGGCCGAATACCATGCAGCTACGGCTTTGCTGAGTGAGTGGAGTGGAGCAACGGGGAGCGCCGTTCGGCGCCAGCTTTCCAAGATACGGTATCACGCTGGTCAAAAACATGCCGGTACGGCACACGACGGCGGCTGTTTTCGCCAGGCCGCCTCAGCTTTGCCTCTGCCGTACCTCTCGTACGGCACTCCGCCGCCCTCCCACGCCTCCGACGTCCGGCTGCTGCCCACGCCCGTTGTCGCGCTGACGCTGCGCGATAGGCCGCCGTACCGGCTGCCGTACCGGCTGCTGTACGTCCCGCCGCCTGCCGTACTGCTAACGGTGGAGTAGTAGTGGTAAGCGTCGTACTCAACGGTGGAGCCCAGCGGTGAGAGGGCGCCTTCGCGCCAGTCGCCCTCCCTCCCGACGCCGCCGCCGGCACCGTCAGCGCCGTTTGCGCCGTCCGCTGAGAGGCGCCAAGCCAACAAGAAGAAAAAACAAGATATATTTTGTGCAATGATTTTATTGGATGACATTATGTTACGCGGCAGTGAGATCGTTCGAAGGAAGGCGGAAAGGGGTGCGGGCGCAGGGCAGAGGGAGAGGGAGAAAGGGAGAGCAGGAATGCGACGACGCACGCGAGGTGGTGAGCAGTGGGGCGGTGCGACAGAGGGGCACAAGGTGGGGGCAGCGGCAGCCTCCGGCGGCGCAGCCGCGATACGTGTGTGGTGCAGACGGGATAGGCTCGCGCCTGGGGAGCGACTGAGGGTCTCTTGACGGGTCGTATGCCTATTGGTCCGTGAACTCCCTGGTGCTTGGTGTTAAGGCTCGAGGGCCCCTAACCCTGAAGAGGGGCCTGTCCGGCTCATACTCCTCACCAGGGTTACTTTAAATCGCAGCAGTGCGGGGAGCTAACCTGCACCATCAGCCTGTGCCACGACCCTGAGGACCGTTTGAGCTCGGTCCCTCCCCGGAAATGGACGGCAGGCCGCACCTGGGGGCCCACCGGCGTCCGTTACCGACGGGTGCCTGTGTGCCCAGTTGACGGACTTCCTGACAACTGGGTTCATCTGCCGCAGGCTCGCTCGCCGATACTCCTGAGCCTCCGACTCCATTTCCGCTGTCTGTGACATCTGCGGGGTGTTACTCATACCCAGAGAAAGGTGCTTGCGCCAACCATTAAATATCCAACTTGAGGCATTTCACGTGCTCATAGCAGAGAGAAGCCGTCATGATAAAGCGGCCAGAGTGTGTGTGCTGCAGATACCCATTAGATATTCAGGCCCTAGAAGGCCGGCATTTGAACTTAGTATAAATTAGTTATGCTGTCAGAAGCAGATGACATATCACTATACTGCATCTTATTAGGCCGAATGAGTAAGCGTTTTTTCTCTAAGGTGCCAACGGAGCACAGCGTCAAGCGCGCAGTTTGACCAATAGTCCAATCACCTCCAACCACAGTATCCTAATAATTTATAAGCGCAACTGACGCCATTCTACGCCCACTGTTGTGTTTAAGCGGTTGCTCGTCCGCTGCTCGTCCGACGTCTCAGTAAAATGCCCTTGCACAGCGAGCCTGAGAACAAGCTTCAAACTGTAGAGTTAAAGGCCTTACTCACTACCGAATTTAGCACACTTTGCTGCGTTTGGACTTTACAGCTGACAGGATTGTCCCATGGGTCGTGTTGGTTGCCACGGTTGTTGCTTTGTTGACATAGCCGGTTTCAATTCGGTTACTTCCAACGGCAGCTACTAAGTTCAACAGAAGTGCATTGAGCTCACATCATCTAGATTTTAAACCCCAAGCCAAGCACCATCCCTCGATTCAGTGCTGCAGCCAGCAAATCTGAACTCTCAACCATCCCAGCCACCCTGCACTGTTCGGCCTGGTAGGGCTTTCCATCGCCCCAGGTGGTTTCCGCTAAATGCAATGCTGCTTTGAGGTTTGGGTGTGGGGCTCTGGCGCCCACCGTGTCAACGAACATCGGCACTGGTGCTGCCGGTGCCACCGCCAACCAGCTCTGTGCCAGGGCCAATGAGGCGACCGTGCCTGTATGAAGCGAGCCGAGCTGTATCAAGAAGGCAGGTTAGGTCTTCAGCTGGTGGGGGTCAGGGAGTGATATGCTCCTTTATATAATAATGAGTCACTGCGGACGTTGTTGATCAAGCTGCTGCAGCCGCTGGTGGGGGGTTGCGGACTGAGGGACCGGACAGCGCTTTTCCGATATCTCGCATGGACACGTGTGCCAAGGAGCCCTGTGAGAGCTATGTCGTACACGGCTGCCGCCAGAGCCCAGCAAAGCGGCCAGCTCTCCCTCCGCAGCGCATGTCACGAAACCCAAACGAGCCGTAACGTTGGATCGCCTCATCGCAACGCACGGAGCATCCATCGGTGCAGAGGTATACGCCGCCCCAACCCTGCGCCCTGGGACTCGGATGACGTGAAGTTTGGCCCCAGCCCACTCGTGACCAAAGCACAGCGCAAAATGCGTGCCCTCGTGCCCTCTTGCCATCACAGCCATCCGAGACCACTGCAACGCCAGCCCTCAGCGGCGTGCAACCCGTCGTCGCCGCCCGTCCCACCCGTCACGACACACCGCACACGAGCAGTCGCACGCAGCGGCCCCTCCGCTGCTCGCCCCGACCCGGCCGACCCAACCACCCTGCCCCCCGACTTCGTTCTTAAAAGCGCAGCCCGCGGTGCAGTCCCCCAACCCGCCACACGGCTTTGGGGTTCTTTCATGTTCAGAGCGCATGTGATTTCTTTCCGACTCCCTGCAAGCAGACACGACCCTTCAAAAACAGACAGCAACATACCAGAGGCTACTTTGCACGTCCATACAGCTGTGCTACAACAAAAGGATGCAGCCATCGGGACGGCAATGTGTGCGGCCAGCCAGTGTGCTGGCCTGCCTTCGGCTCGGCCCACCCATCCGGACCAGGGAACGAACCCCGAGTCGCGATGCAGTTGCCGCCCAAGGTCGCCCGCTGTGGCTGGCTTGCTGCCCACCTCAAATGATTTGCACCAAGTGTCCAAACATACACAAACGCACACACCCGCCGCGCCACTTACCACCACCACCACCACCATGTCGCCCATCACCACCATCTAAGAACACGGCGACAGTACGGTATGCAGCAAGAGGGGCAGGGGCCCCCGCCCTACCGGCCCTGTGCAATGAAAGCGGAGCCCAACCTCGCACGCACTCGCCCGAACCTCTGTTCCCTTCCTCACGTGTCGGGTTTGGCCCGCCGACAGTTCGACACAGATCTTCTGTATTATTGGCGCATAGCCCCAGAATTCCATTCGTTCTTGGGTTGTAGCAGGCCTCGAAAAATCAATGTACGGGGAAGCGCTTGGGCGCCCCGCGCGACCCGATGACGACGACGACGACACAGTTGCTCCATTCCTATCGAGTGCTGATATATCAATCGAATCGGGGGGCCGGGCTGCTAGCCCGCTTGACACAGCACGCGGCTCCCGATGCAAACAATTTGCTTAGGTTAGGACGGGCTGGAACGGGCGTGCCCTGTAGCAAGGCCGCGCCGCCCTTTGCCGCCAAGGCACCGAAACCAGTGCCAGGCACCGAGCCTCCCGGAGGCGGAACACGCCCAAAGCTCCCTGCGGGCGTCTTTTAACACCAAACACTCCAACCACAAACACGCATCGCCCCGTCAACCAATCAGTCAATCAGTCGGTCAGTCCGCACAACACCGCGCTGCGCTACACTGCATGTCGACACGCAACGCAACACCAAACCGCCGTACAAACTGCGATATCCCCCGCCGACAAGTGCAGCCCCCCTTGCCCTCCTTCCCCCACTGCATGCTCCTCACGTGCGATAGTTAAGACAGATATGTTGGTTCTTGTACATCCCTCGGTAGTTTCCACCAACGACCCTTGGTACTTTCCAACGTTGTGCTGGACTGCCATGCGCGGAGGCCCAGTGCGCGAGGCAACACGGAGCGGCCGCACGAACACGCTTTTGACTGTTAAGGCCACGGCAGCGCTACTGCCACCAGCAACGATAGCGGCATCCACATCGCACGTTTTAGCGCGTGGTGCTATCGAGGAAGCTCTTGACCCCATTGATGGGACAACAAACAAAAGCCGGCAAAGCTGCCATTCCACTCGCCCACCTTGATCCGATCCTTCCCAGCTTGACAGCGGCGCTCCCCTTGCACATGCAAAACAGCTCAGATAACCTTTCGGCTTCCTCGACCCGGTCAGAACACATACGGGTCGCATCACTCTGCAGCCCATGCGCCAAACCCACGTCCCATCCCACAGATTCCGCACGCTGCCGCACGGGGGCGACACTGCCTGCCCTACACCAGCACCGGCGCCGCCACACACCACACACCCGCGCCTCGAAAGCCATGGCTTCACGAGGGGGAGTATGACAGATCGTCAGGAAGAGACAACAGCAGCGCCTGCTGCTGATGCGGTTGCTGCCCAACGGCAGACTGCTGCTGTGGTTGTGACTGGAAGCCGCCGCCAGCAGCGCCGCCCGTCGGGGTGCCAGGAATCGTGAGCACCGCGGCAAACGTCGCGCCGGTGGCGCTGTCGCGAAGCTGCACGGGCTGCTGGTGCGCACCACGCACGCCAGCCCCACCGGCGCCACCGGCCGCCGCCAGGCCACCCGCCGGCAACGACTGGGAGCCCAGCCCGCTGCGGTCCAGGAGGACCAGGCCCGGCGACAGGCAGCCGGGCAAGCCGCCGCCGGCGGCGCCGCCGCCAGCTGCACCCACCATCATCGCGCCGTGGCGCAGCTGCGGAGCAGAACCCCTGGATGCCAGGAGCTGCTCCGTCGTCAGTGGCTCGCCGCCGTGCATGGCGAAGCCCGTGCCGGTGCTGGTTCGTGAGACGCCGCCGACGCCGCCACCACCCAGCGGCGCAAAGGCCTCCGCGCACGGCACACCGAAGGCAAAGCTGCCCACGGCGCAGCTGTGACCGACGCCACCGACGCCGACCTGCCCCAAGAGGTGCTGCTGGTGCTGCTGTTGGTGCGGATGAGGGAGCGGCGGCGGCGGAGACCCTGAGCTGAGCTGCATCAGCTGGGCGCTGCCGCCCTGCGCTGAGGGCGAGGCGCCCGCCGCCCCGTGGTGCGCGTACCGGCAGCGCTCGCCGTCACGGCAGTAGCCCTGCAGGAAGAAGCGGCAGATGCGGCTGGCGACGGCAATGGCGCCCGCCCGCCCGCCGCCACCCATGCTGCCGCCGCCACCGGGCGGCGCCAGGCCGCCGGCCGAGGTGCTTGTACCGAGGTGAACCAGCTGCAACCCGCTGTCGGCTTGATGCTGCTGCTGCGGTGGCCAGTCAAGCCCCTGCAGGCCGGCCCCCGCCGGGGTGGAGCTTAAGCCCAGGTGGTGCAGACTCAAACCTCCGCCGGACTGCAGCGATGACGCCAACGAGCCGCCGCCGGCGCCGCTGCCGGCGCTGCCACCGTCCACCGCCAGGTCGACCGCCGCTTGGAAGGATGGCGGGGTCCAAAAGCCGCTGCGCGCCACAAGGCCTGCCGCGGCGGCAGCGGCGCCGCCGCCCGTCGGCTGCTGCCCCAGCTGCCCCGGCTGTAAGTGCAGGCTGGGCCGGCCGGTGCCGCCAGCGCCGCCGCCGCTGCCGGCAGCAACACCCACCGACGTGGCCATGCCCGCCGGCGCGAGCTGCACCAGCGACGGGCCGGTGCCGGGCATGCCGCCCGCGCCCAAGGGCCGTACCTGCACGATGCCGTGCACGCCGGCGCTCGCCGTAGCCACGGTCGTGCGGGGCGAAGCGTGTACGGCAACCAGACCTGGCAGGGGCGCGTCGGGGACATGATTGTGCAGTGCACCGCCTCCGCCGCCGCCGAGCGTGTGCCGGCCCGAGACGACGGGCGGCCCCAGGAGCGCCCCCACATCATCGACGGGACCGCTCGTCAGTCCCTGCCCGCCGAACATCAGCACCCCCGGCGCGGTGGCTGCGGCGGCGGCGCCCAGCGGGCCCGCCGGCCAGCCGCAGCCAGCGTCGGGTTTCGGAGCGCCCAGCATCGCGCCGAAATCGCCCATGGCAGGCTGAAGTGACGTAAACAGCGAGCCAGGACCCACGGCGCTTCCCGAGAGAATCGGGCTGTCCAGGCCCCAGCTAGCGCCGCCCAAGTCGACGAAGCCGAACCGCGGCTTGGCAGCAAGGCCGCCGCCGTTGCTGCTGCCGCCGGCGCCGGCGTCGGATGCGGCGGCGCCGGCGACGGCCGACGGCGGCGGCGGCAGCGACGGTGTGACGTCGGAATTGGCACTGCTGGCTCCCGTCTGGAGACCGGCGGAGATGGTTGACAGAGAACCGGCGCCGCCGATGACGCCGCCGGCGCCCACGCCCGCCACCAGGCACGAGCCGGCGGCGGCGCTCTGCAGCATGACGTCATCCGCCGAAGCGATGGAGCTCATGATCGACGACGTGCGCTGGCTGGGCGAGGGATCCTGGGTGCTGTCAGCAGCGGCGGTGATGCTCGAGGCCGTGCGCGCGACGGACCCGCCGACGCCAGCGCCGCTCGGCGCCGACGTGACGGCGCCGGCGCCAAGCGGCGAGTAAGCGCACGGCAGCATCACGTCGTGATCCATGTCGAGCGCTTCGATGACTTCCTTGTTGAGCGAGTGTACGACTTCACTCAGGCTCTCCAGGGAGTCCCCGCGGGTATGTACGGCAGCCATGGCAGAGGGGGGCTGCGGCAGGGCTCTGCCGATGATGGCGTCCGCGGCGCTGAGCAGCTGCGTTGGAAAGAGCTCCTGGGCGACTGCAGACCCGGCGCGTGTCGGCTGGAGCAGGGCGGGAGCGACAGGGGAGAGCACAGCGGCGGAGGTCGGTGATGCGGCCGCGGCGGCGGGAGCCAACGCCGCCGGCGCCACGGGCGTCCCTGGAGCTGCGGAGACTTGCGGTTGCGCCGACTGGTGGCTGGCAGCCCCGGGCGCCGCCGGGGGCGGTACCTGGGGATCCCGCGGCATGGCGGCCTTGCCAGCGGCCACAGCGACAGCAGACACGGTGACGGGTGCCGTTGCGGAGCGGCCGACCGCCGCTGCCCCGGACGCCCCGCTCTGTGAGCCGGCCCCCTTCCCGCCTGCCTTGCTGGACGCCGAGGGCTTCGCCGCACCGCTGCCACCCTTGTCGGCCCCTGCCGTGTGAGCCACGGCAGGTTCCGTCGGCCCCCCAGCTGCAGCAGCAGCAGCAGCCGCTTTCCCCTTGTGCTGTTGCTGCTGCTGCTGGTGGTGGTTGTGATGGTGCTGCTGCTGCTGCTGACGGTTCTTCTCGGCTTTGGCCCGCTCGCGCTTCTCCGCGAGGATGCGCTCGCGCTCCGCCGCCTCGGCCTTTTCGCGCTTCTGGCGCTCCTGCGGGCGCCACGCCAAAGCAAAGACACGCAAAATGTCAGAACGCCGGCACCAATGTCTAGCTGGGGCAGCAGGTCGGCAATAGAACCTGTACCTGGCCGGGGATTGGCGCCCTTACCCACCTCATCCAGCTAACATCACTTCCCTTTTGGTTCCTGTATGCATGTGCTTCCCTTCCCTTGCCATTCCCTCCCATAGGTGAACTGCCCGCCCACAGCCAGCAATCCCTTTCCTAACATCCTGCAACCGCCCGCGCATCGCCGTCGCCGTCCACATACCCCAACGTTCCCTGCACACCCCTCATTCCATCGCCTGCCTGTCAAATCCGAACCCATTCCCGTCCGCTCCCGCAGCCCCGCCCGGGCCGGGGCCGCACCTGCTCCTGGCGCTGCCGCTCCTGGCGCTCCCTCTCCTGCGCCTCCTTGCGCGCGCGCTCCGCCTCCTGCCGCTCCCGTTCAATGCGGGCCATCTCCGCCTGGTCCTCCTCCAGCACTTGGCGGGCCTTGCGGGCCAGCTCACGCACCTGCGCGACGCGACGCCGCGGCAACAAGGGTGGACGGACATGTCGCGAGACGAGAAGAGATGAGGGGATCGGGATCGGGAGCACGGGGCACCGCCGGCGGCCCGATGGTGGGGGTACAACAGGTGTATGCCATGTCGCGGTCCGGCGCAGAGGCCACAAGAGCTGCAATGCGCTACGGATGCTGGTTTGCATTCACCTCACACTCGTCCTCCGAATACGCTTGCATCGCCGGACACCGCAGCAAAACCCAACTGGTTCGCGCTCACAAACGCAATGGGAGATGGCGCGGACGCGAGGAGACGGAGAAAACATCGCAGCATCGCACTCCTCCTCTCACGAAAATGGACCCTGTAAAGCGTTTCCGGGCCCTGCGGACTCACCGCAGTGACCACCTCGTCGTCAGGCCCCGGACTGCCCGAGCAGCCGGCGCCGTAGCCGCTACTGCTGCTGCTGCCGCCGCTGCTGCTTGTCGCAGCACTGCTGCTGCCGCTGCTACTGCTGGCTAGAGTGGAGGAAGGCTCCGAGCTGCTCGCCGCAGCGTCGTCCTGCGGACCCGCCTGCGCCTCGCCACCGCCACACGCGATGCTGCCGCCGCTGCTGCGCTTCCCGCGACTGGTCTTCCCCACTACCGAACCATTCGCCAGCTTCGGAGCCTGCTGCTGCTGCTGCTGTGGCTGCGCCTGTGGGGAACCACTCTCGCGCTTTCCACCGCCGCGATCGGCGGAGCCGGCCGCGGGCGCGGCCGGGGCTGCCTCTTCCTCCCCACCCCCTGCCTGCTTCTGTTGTTGTTGCTGCTGCAGCTGCTGCTCCTTGGCCGCAGCAGCCAGCACGCCCTCCGCCTTCTCCAGTGCCTCCCGCAGCGCGCTGATGCGCTGCGCCACCGACCGCTCGGAGTGCTGCTTCAGCGCCGCCTCCAGCGACTCCCGCGCAATCTGCGCAGCCAGCCGCGCCAGCATGCGCCGCGCCGCGTCCGGCAGGGGACCCCCCGTGACGCCGCCCTGCTCCGCCGTGTCCAACTTCGCCTTGACGGCGGCGTGGCGCTCCGCCGCTCCGCCGTCGACGCCGCCGCCCGCCAGCACCGTCTCCAGCGCCTGCATCAGCTTGAGCACGCGCTTGGCCTGCTGCACCTTGACCCCCGATGCCGCCGCTTCCTGTTGTGCCGAAGCCAGGGGACACACGCAACGCGCCGTGAAAAACCACGCGCGCACACACGCGCCGAGCAGTATCCCAATGAAGTAGTGCATGACAAGGGCATGCATGCAGCTGGGCGCCGAGGGCGCTGCCTCGCTGTCCGTGAGGCAGCCAACCTGACCCATCTGGGTTGAAGGGCATCCTCCCCACCCCTTGCAGCCACGCAACGGCCCCAGCCAGCCGCGACGCGGGCGCGACGGCTCGCTCCTCAGCGCCCATCGCACCTGAATGGCCCGCGCCAGCACGCCCGTGCTGGTGCCCTCCCGCAGCAACCGAGCCAGTTTGGCGTCGCTGACGGTCATCGCCCGCCAGTGCTCTAGCGCCTTGCGCGCCTTAGCCACGTCTGCCGCCAAGAGATCCTCCCACCGGACCGCGTCCTGCGATGAGAAACCCACGCAAACATCAGTGTGCGGAGCTTGCCGCAGGGACAACAGCGCGAGGAGCGGGACAATGGCGAGAAACCCTTATTCCAGAATCCCAATCGCACGACCGGGCGACGACATGCTCTGCGATGTGTCCTCAGCGCCCCGAAGCCCCTGTCCCTGCACCACCTGCAGCGCCCGTTCCAGCGCCTCCGCGTCCTCCGGCCGCAGCTGGTTCTGCAGGTTTCGGAGCGCTGTCTCCAGCGTCGTACGCATCCGCGCGGCCTCCTGCAAATGCGCCCGCAGCTCCAGGGAGGTCCGGTACGACTCCGGGTCCAGTTCCTCAGCACCGATCTGCAGCAGAGGTGCGGTGCAGCGGCACGTGCGGCATGCCGCAGCACACAGGGCGCAGCAGAACCACATCCCGACGGGTTTCGGCCGTAACGTGAGATCGCAGTGGCATCGCCGTGAGCCCAATGTTTTAATGGTCCTTTGGCCGCCTCATCAATATATTATCTGTTCTCATTCACGCCTCAACCCAGTTCCAGCCCAGCCTCATAGTACCTCCGGCCTCCGCCGCCCCCCTGCTCCCGGCCAAAACAACCAACCTTCTTTGCGTTGTAAATGGCCGCCTCCAGCCTCGCCAAGTCCGCAAGCGTGCGATACGACGCCGCCGCCTTGGACAGCGCCTCCGCCGCCCGCTCCGTGTCCAGCCGCCGCCGCGCCGCTGCCATCAGCGGCCCCAGCACGTCCGCCAGACCCGGCACCGGCGCGCCGCCCAGCCCGCTGAGCGTGCTGGCGGCGGCCTCCGCCTTATTGAGAGCCAGCTTCAGCTGCAGCGGGCCCGAGGGCCGCCGGGCCATAACCGCCTCCAGCTGGCGGGCGGCCTCCGCGGCGGCCGCCACAGCCGCCATCTCCTTTAACAACCGTTTTGCCTGCGGAGATGGTGAGTGCAGATTTATAGAACACGAACCGCAGGGAAAGATGGGGAAGAGACGGCTTGCTTCCGGGAGGGAACGGCAGGTAATGCTTAGCTGCCTACCTGCCCCCCCCCGCTATGGTGGAAGAGCGGCAGGGAAGGCCTGTTTATTAAGGCGCCGAGGTGCCCCAGGCACCCGTCCTGGCTGGCTGATTCACTGGCCTCGCCCACGACGCGCCTATGGAAGCTCGCCTGACCACCAAGACCAAAATCTCGCACCTTCGTAACGCTAATGTTGGCATCCTTTGCATCGTTCATTGCTGCTTCGAGCTGTCTCATTCGGCGGTCCCATTCCGCCAGGTCCGGGGCCTGAGATGCCTCGCCGCTGGCCGCGGCCACGATACCGCCGGCCGCGCTGCTGCTGCTTGCGCTGACGCCACCGTCCTCGTCACCAACGCTTGCCGCTGCCTGCGCCGCAGCGTGTCCGCTCGCCTCCGATTTACCGTCCCCTGACCCCGCAGTTGCCGCCGCCACCGCCGCTCGCAACGATCCGGGACCAGGCCCAGGCCGATGCGCCTCCGCCTCCGACGGCCCCCCTGCTGTCGACTCCGACGCCGCTGCCAGGGCCGCTGCCGCCGCCACCGCGCCCGCCAGCGAGAAACTCAGCGGATGCACGGCCGTGTACGACCGAACCTCCTCCACCGCGCCCTCCAGCTTCTCCAGCGCCTGCGCCCGCTGCGTCCATCGCGAGTGCAGCTCCTGCGCTGCGTCCAGCTCCGGCCCCAGCCGGCTCCGAAACGGCTCCGCCGCGTGCAACGCCTCCGTCAGCGCCGCCACGGCCTCGCTGGTACCGCTGCCTGCGCCGCCCAGCGCCGCCGCGCCGCGCGCGCCCACGAACTCACGCAGCCGCGCTGCCGCCGCCAGCTCCGCGACGGCGCTGGCGACCACGCCGCGCACGATGCGCGCCAGCATGGGGCTGGGTAGCGAGGCGAGCGTGATGGCCTGCTCCAGAGAAGTTACCACCTCGGTGCTCACGGGCCGCGCCAGGATGGGTGAGTGGTTGACCGCGCTATAGCTAATGGCGCCTTGCACCACCTCCTGCAGGCGCGTGGTCGGGTTTGCAGCCGCATGCACGGCATCAGGCGTGTGCAAGGGTACGGGATATGACGGTGGGCGAGCCGTGCTGAAGGTTACTCGATACCAATGTGTCGTGTGTCGTTCGATGCATTACGCGGCAAAACGTGCGCGGGATCCCGGTAAATCTCACTCGTGAACTGGGAAGGGTGTTCCGTAGTCGTTCGCAAGCTACTGAAGGCTGTGCGTGGAGTACGCGCACCTGCAGCGTCTTGGTGGGCGGCATGGACTGCCCGTGCAGGGCCTCCGCTAGGTATAGGTCCGAGTCGGCTGTCTTGGCCCACAGCTGCAGCGCCGCCACGTGGCGCGGGTCCAGCACGCCCGCGCCCTGCGTCAGCCCCGCCTTCTCCAGCCGGTCCCACTCGCGCAGGCACTGTTCCGCGCGCCACACGAGCGACCGCGTGGGCGAAGTCTGCGCCTCCGTCTCCAGCAGCAAGCATATGTGCACATACACCACGCGGGCCAAGGCCTGCGAGGCATGGG
The DNA here is from genome assembly GCA_030267565.1 of Pleodorina starrii. Taxonomy (NCBI): domain Eukaryota; kingdom Viridiplantae; phylum Chlorophyta; class Chlorophyceae; order Chlamydomonadales; family Volvocaceae; genus Pleodorina; species Pleodorina starrii. The sequence continues at coordinate 23,815 of BRXU01000033.1, forward strand.
CAGGGGCACCGTTGCCATGGGCGTTTCGGGCAGTAATCATGGATGTTGCATGGGCAGGGCGGCGATTGGCTTGAATGCTGGCTAGGCGGGGCACATGACTTGTCATACCCTTGCTCCTGAGCTGTTCCTCTTCGAACAGACCCCGCACCCCGCCTTCCGATGCCTGCCCGCAAAGTCCTTCGGCGGTCTGCCCCACCGTCCCGCTCCCGCTCCACGCAACGCCCCGGCCCCTTTCCCTCCTGCCGCACCTGGCCCACCGCGCGCCACCGCTCCGCATGGGACTGCTTCACCCGGTCTACCTTCCCGAACAGCCGGGTGGCCTGGATGTGCGCCATCCGAACCGCCTGGATGGCCAGAGCGGCGCAACCCGGGCAGGTGCAGCCGCGGAATTTGAGCAGCACGCTTTCCGCCCAGCACGAGTACAGCTCGGCCTGACGATGGGCGGACGGCCGCAAGGGCACACGGATGGAGGGTGCATGGGAGGGTGAAGAGGGCTTGCAAAGGGGTGAAAACAAGAGGAAGCTGTCCGATACCCTAAGGCAGCTTTGGACGCGAAGGTCATGATGATCGGAGTGACAGCGTGATCGTACCCATTCGCGCACGACAGGCCCACCTGTTCGTCTTCCAGCACATGGGTCTCCCGCGACTCGGCCGCACCCGCCTGCACCAGCTCCGCAAACACCTGCACGGAACCGGGTCGCCCGCGGAGGATTACGGCGGCTGGGACGCCTGGTGACAAGCGGCTGAGGTTGCCCGCCCCCCTCCCGTCCACATCGTTTGGTGCATCCTGTCAATGTATCCTCATCCTGTCAATGTATCCTCATCCTGTCAATGTATCCTCATCCTGTCAATGTATCCGCATCCTGTCAATGTATCCGCATCCTGTCAATGTCCCCTCGCCGAGCAATTCACCGTCCATAACAGTCAGAACCCTGCCCCTCCACTGCTGCCCGTGCACAACCGCTACGCGCCCTTCATGGAAAGGGGAGGAGTCACTCTGCCTTCCCTCTTCTCGCCAAATAAACAACACGCACACCACACCACGACACCACACACACCTGCGGCACAGTGTCGCCGTGCAGGTCCAGCGACTGCAGTGCGTGCACCGAGCGCACAAAGCACTTGAAGGCCTTTTCCGAAGCCAGCTCCTCTCCGGTGCTGCTGGTGCCGCTCTCCTGCAGGTGGAAGTTGATGTCGTGGATTTGGCTGATGGGCGGCGGCGGCGGCGGTGGCGGCGACTTGTTGGGGTCCGTGAAGCACATCTGAGATATGTCAGGCGGACCGCGCTGAAAGGCCGCCGACTCCATGCACTCGCGCTTGGCCAGTTCCAGGTGTCGCAGCCCCGCATCCGCCTCGGAGCGCATTCGCGTCACCAGTGCGTGCGCTCGCGCGCGGGCCGCCGCGACCTTCTGCTGCCGCCGCGTGTCTATGTGGCGCTCCACCACGGGCCTGCGTGCGGCAGGGGGGCCGACACAGCAGGCAGCCGCCGCGTTAACTCTCTAAAATTCCTCGCTAATACTCGGATTCTTAGACCAGCTGTTTTTGGCAGCTCTAGTCACCCTGGCTTTTGTTATGTCCATTTTCAGGTTGTCATGTCCAATTTTTCAGGGAGACGTGCTGATTGTTGTAAGGTACGGGCAGTGCTCTTTTCTGGCAGTGCACATAGCGGAGACCCACATGGGAAGAGCGCCAGGCACGTCGCGACACCGCACCTGATGATGCTGGTGTAGCAGCCCGCCTGGCCCAGCAGACACAGAAGGCAAAACACCACCAGCCGCAGCCAGCTGAACAGCCCGACGCCAAAGCTGAAGAAGCACCGCCGCGCGATCAGGCTGCGCGCCAGCCGGCTGCGGCACTCCCACACCTCCTGATCGTGCTGGCCCATGCAGCGGCAGTACCGCTGCGCCGCCGCCGCCGTCGCGCCCGTACCCGCGCCTGGCGCTGACGCGCGGTCGCCGCACACGGGCACCTGCTCGATTGGCAGCTCGCCTGCGGCGGTTTTGAGGGTTGGGTCGGCCCCGCAATAGAGCAGGTGGTCCACCTGCGCCGGATTGCCGCGCAGCGCGGCGCAGTGCAGCGGCGTGGCACCGTCCAGCACGGCCGCAACCGTCTCGCGGACCACCAGCGGCGCCGACTTGTCGTCCTGTGGAATGTGGGCCAGCGGGCGGGCGGCCCAAAGCGCATAAGAGCGAAGCTGGATTACTGGATATCCGCTGGACGAACGCTGACGCCCATAACCAATAACTGCAGCAGCTTTGGGGTGCGGGTATTTCTGTTCATGCTTCAAGACTGACCTGCCCCAATGCAGGGCCGTCAGTGCGGTGTTTGCCCATGCACTGCTTTCGTGCACCGTGCACCTCGTTCCCGGGTGTCGAGGACTGCTCCTCAGGGGCTGATCAACCTCTCCAAAACGGAGCCCCCGGTCCTTGTACGCCGCTCCTGGCTCTCTCACTCTCTCTCTCCCGCAAGCGCCGCCCAGCCCGATATGTCGCAGCGCCATCCCTGCCAGCAGCTGCCCCCTCATCACGTGGCCCCGTGGCCGCGCTACCCGCCAGTTCCCGCTCTGTCAGTCCCTCCACCCAGGGATCCCCGCCGACGGCGCCGCACCCACCGGCCCCGCCGACGGCGCCGCACCCACCGGCCCCGCCGACGGAGTCGCACCCACCGGCTGCAGCGTATTGACCGGCGTCAGCTGTAGCATGGGGGGCACGCTATCCGCGTGTTTGTCCTTATAGAGGAAGTCAAGCACCGTCCCCATGAGAGCCGGATCAATCCGCGTGTTCACCAGCTTCCGCCGCTCCTCGTCCGTCACTTGCAGGTTGGAGACCAGCTTGTCGATAGAGTCAGACCTGGCAGCCAGGTTTGGTGTCCTGGAGGAGGACGTTGAGGACATCATGCGGCGCCGTGAGCGTGCACCGCATGTGGGTTAGTCAGCTCGGGGAGCTAATCTTCCCCGAATGCTTCACGGGATCCGGCGCCAGCCTGCGTTGCGGCTGGTGCGAACGAGCGCTAGTGACTTACTTGGGGTATAACTGCGACAGCTTGCGCCAAGGTACGCAGAGCAGGAACTCCAGAAATCCGGGGGGTGCGTTCATCAACGCCGACACCGCCAGAGCTGCGCTCGCCACCGCCTGCGACGGTGGTGGCGAGGAGGGCCTCAGAAGCTGCCTTGACGCGGCCGAGTTTTACGGCACTTTGCGCCCATGCGCCATCCCACTTCCACCCTCTTTTAAATAGCTGCAGGCTCCAGCTGCTGCCCGTTGTGGCCTCAAGGTACCCACCCGGCATCGATCCGCGTCGAGCTCCTGCAGCGGATCCTCGCAGCGTGGCAGCATCACGTTAAGAGCTGCTGGAAGGAAATCATACAAAATTCCTTCCGTTAGCTCCTTAACGCGCCTGTCTTCCGAGTCCATATGCGCTGAGAGCTTGTGCTCCATTTTTTGCAGCCTTGACCTCCGACTCCTGCATACAAAATAATTATTGCATAGGCCCAGCCAGCAGATGACCCAAGGTCAGTCCATAAGGGGCGCCTTGGCTCGTGCTGCCGGCGCATACAAACGTTGCTATCCCCTGCTGACGAGCACGAGCCGTTGACATACCCATTCCAGCAGCGCCACACGGCGAGCGCTTACCCATACATTCCATCCTGCGAGACCCCTGCTGGCCTCTCCTCCATCTTTGCCGCTCTCTCTCTAGTCCCTCACGACCGTGAGGCAAAAAAGACTGGCAGCATTTAGTATAGAAGGGACCTGCACACCAGCCGCAGACGGTGCGGGAAAGGCTCTCCCAAGCAGGCAGATGCCGACCTACGCAACACGTAGATCACGTCGTCTAAGTGGCTAGGTGCACTTGATGTGTATTACTTATTATACTACACTTTGTAAAGCTCAGTATAAGAGTCAAGGTTGCGGTGCTCTCAAAAAGGAAGAGCTTCGCGAAAGGCTAGATGATGCAAAAGCCCCTCATGCAAAGCATCATCGCGTAGGCCGCAATCGGCTAGTACAGCAGCATACGCTGACGCTCAGACGCCGGCCCAGACCTGTAAACAGCTATCCTCTGTGTAGCGCGATGGACCTCAATAATTCCTTCCAGATCTGAATCAGTTTGGTATTGAGGCAAAGAGAAGCTACCTCTCCTCACGTACGTAGCGCAACTCGTTGGCATTGAAGTTTAAAACCTACCGCGGCATGTTCTATGAATACGCATTATCTCCTATCTAGACGAACGTTTGATGTGTCTGAGACGCCTCTGCTCAAGCCGCGACTGACGATGCCGAGACGGGCAGTGCGAAAGTACGGCAACCCGTACATTTTAGGTGTTTCTCCTCCGTGGGCAGAGCACCCATCGCACTTGCGAACAAAATCCCCGCTCTCTGATTGACAAACATATGAGCGCAGCACGGCATTAGCATGACCAGGCTTTAACGCTGCTTCTAAGCCACTGAGTCCTGACAATTTAACTCGCGCCACTCCTGCAGCACTCAGGATGGCCTCACAAGTAGTAGTAGGACATCGGCAAGTGCCGGAGCGGGTTCGGGTGTACGCGCCACAGCTCGTCGTCCATGAGCTTTTGCAGGAAGGGAGTACTTTATCCAAGACGCTGCAAGATGAGATGGTGGGTCACAAGGATGCATAATTTGCGTTCGCACGCTTGCGGGCCTTCACCGCGGCTCCTCAGCAGTTGCCCGTGTTAAGCACTACCCAACGTCCGCTGCTTCGGATGTGCAACGTTCCGATCACGAGCGGCTGCTGAAAATGACTGTGTGTAGACGGGCTTCGATTGCAAGCTACATCGGCATGGTGTAGCGGGGCCGGGTTACCAAAGGTTATTAACCCGTGCAACAACTGCACGGTGCGCAGCACGTCGCGTGAGTTTTCCACGCTGGCTCCGCCGCCGCCGCCCAGACTTACCCCTTCCACCCTCCCTTTGACAAGATTACCTTCCCCCAAACGTGTGTGGTCTCCCCCTCGCTTCTCGCGCGTCCTGGGTTTTACCGCCCCATCCCTGCTCGTTAAACCCCCAACCCCACGCTGGCGCTGCTCCTTGCGAACGCGCGCTGCCCCCTTCTCATGCCCTATCCTCAGAATCGCTCCTCGTCCGCACCAGGAGTACCTCGCAGGTAGGGCTCGGTGCCGGGTTTGGATCCACCGGGGTTGGGGCGCCCGCGCTCCGCTTTGCGCACGCCTGTGATATTCCCTGCTCTCCGCGTCGGGTTTCTTGCCTCAGCTTGACTTGGTAGCTTGGCGCGTCGTCTGTGGCCCCTAACTCGTTCGCGCCTTTCACGCTGCTGCTCGTGGACCTGCAGTCCCTGGCAAAACGAGGAGGCGGAGGTCGATTCGCTGCGCGCGCGAGTGCAGCAGCAGCGGGCCATTCGGGAAGCGGAAATGGCCCGGCAGGAGGCGGCTTTCCACGCGTCGGTGCAGGTACGGGAGCTCGTACAGGGCGGTCTTGGCGGGCGCGCGGCAGTGCTGCGGCCGACAGCTTGGATATGATGAAAATGGGCGTGGCACTTGTCGGAAGTCATGCGGAGGGTGGGCGCCGGAGGCTTTGGCGCTGCAGATGGGGGCTGGGGAGGAAGTTCCCAACCCCGCCATACACAATTGTCGCTGTTCCAAGGAATGCGAAGGGGGGACTTCAAGGAAGTCGGAAACTGAAGGGACGTATTAGCTACGCTGCAAGGACCTGGAGCCCACGGTAACAACCACGACAACAAGGCGGCAAGGCGAGGGGGAGAAAACTTTTGGGTTCAAGTGCTAACCCGACCAGAAAAATTATTACATGAAGGACTGACATAAGAAATACGACAAACCCGAGTTTTGGGATGGGTCTTGTGGAATGGGTCGGGGGAGTGGTCTCGGGGCGGTCAAGGATTGCCGCTGTGGAAACCAACGCCAATTTCAATTCAGTAGCCTGTCTGCTGCTAAGTATACTGCTTGCATGCACTGATTTGCGCTTCCTAGTGAAGGTTACGGCTTTTTACGGATTCGCGTCCATCCATCCGTCACATGGTTGACCCATGTGGTTAGGGTTTGACCTCCTACGAATACGTCTCGGGACGTGAATCCTTATCCATGTAGAATACAAGTAGAATTATTCACGTACATGGAGTTCAGCTGGTGAAGTCCTCCGTTCCTGTGAAATGACATCGCGAGGCGCGCTCCCGCTAGGCCAAATTCAGGAACACCATTTTCACCTCGAACACCAGGTGTCATTTAAGGAATGATAAGACATGGGGTGGGTGAATGGGGAGTGGGGCACTGTCACAAAACTTTATCTTCGCGTTGCACTGCTCCCCACACACCCCGCCCCGGCCAGACCCCAGACCTTACTACCGCGGGCTCTCCCTCTCCCCCAAGCCCTGGCTTGCCTGTTCCTCCACACTACTTGCCAATCAATACCGCTCCATTTTCTCCCTCCCCCCTCTCCCTCAGCGCCGCCGCGAGGCGGAGATGCAGCGCAGTGACGCAAAGCTGGGATCGCTGCTGGGAGAGGTGCTGGTGGGCATGGAGGCGCCCAATGGCCCCGTGTCGGAGGCGGAAGCGGCGCTGGCGCACGCCACCAAGGTGAGATTTGCGGAAAAAACGATCCCGGGACAAGTTGGTGGATGGCCAAGGAGAGCCGCGGGACTGGATGGGACTGGCGATCCGCGGGGGAGGCAGTGAAGACGAGAGCGTAGCGGTGGAACGGAGGTGACGTTAGAGAGGGGGCGATGAGCAAGGGGGGGCAGTTACTGCTTGGCGGGCTGCATGACGGACCCACGGGTCATCCGGCGGGAGGGCTGGGCTAAGGGGTGAGCGTAGGACACGAGGCACGAACGGGTGGGTGGCTCCGGGTACGCGAGTGGGACATGCCGGAGCAGCCAGACCTGCTAAGGCTTTGTGGGTGCTGTCAGGTTCTAGTAATAAAACACAAACCGCACCGTAGGAGCCGAGGCGATGTTGGCGAACGGACGGTGCGTGCGCTGTGGGGTGGGTGGGTTGTGAGTGTCGTCTGCACGGGAGCTTTACTCCCCACTGCCTCCGATGCCTCGTCAACGCAACCACTTACTGTAGGTCCGCGGCAAGAAGAAGGAGTCGCTCCACGCCGAGTGGCACAGCAAGGTGTTTGACACGATCCAGGGCAGGCTGGTGGCGGCGCTGGAGGAGCGCGACCCGGGGGCCATCGAGTCGCGGCTCCGGAACCAGTACGACCAGTACCTGCACACCACCAACACCAAGGTGGGCGTCTTCCGCGACGTCATCATTGAGCAGGACTACAACCCGCTGACGGCGGCACAGGCGACCATCCGCATTCCCACGGGTGAGGCCGGAGGGCGCGATCCGCGCGATCAGGGAGATGGGGCGGATGGGTGCGGACTGAGGAGGGAGGGAGGGCACTACCAGGCAGGGGAAAGAGACTGGGAGAGACCCACGGGTCGCGTCGCGTCCCGGGACTAGCCTCTTGGCGTTGCGCGAGGCATCCCGGATGCCGTTTGGGTTCTCGCCCCATCCCATCCCATGCTTCTGCGCCTCTGATAATCAGGTGACATCCGCGACCCGCTGAAGCGCGACGTGCTCAAGGGCGAGTACGAGAAGCGCATGATGAGTGGCGGGTCCTTTGGCCGCCGCAGCGGCAGCCTGCCGCGGAGCGCCTCGGCGGGGTCTCAGGTCGGCGGCGGCGGCGGCAGCGGCGGCGGCGCCGGGCCGGGGCGGGAGACGCTGGACACGCGGATGTGGGGCGAGCTGGCTGTCACGGCGACGCCGTTTGGGCACTGCAACGACGGCATGGGCGCGTACGTCGTGCGGCCAAACTCGGGCAACCTGGTGAGCGGAGGGAGGCGCGGTCAGCGGTCAGCAGGTCACACAAAGCGCAAGCGGCGGCGCACTTTTGAGATGCCGCGGAGACTTGATGCGGCCGCGGCATACGCTGCCCCGCACAACCAACCGCGTCCGCAGCTTGCGTGGGATCATCTTGGAAGCGCGTCCCCGCTTGCGCTATCCGCCTTCCAACGGACCGTTTGTTTTCTCGGTTTACGGACACAGCATGATCTGGCTAGCCGCAGACTTCCCGCCTTTGCGGTGCGTGTCCTGATCCCCTGAAGCCCAACCGCTTCCCTGCCCCATCCTGTCCCCAACCTCGCCCCTCCTCCCCCAAACGCCGTCAGCCTGTCAGCTTGGGCTGTTCTCCCTCGTAACCCCCACTCCCTCCGACTCCACCACGCCTTTCTTTGCAGCTGTGCTCGAGCCGCGTGGTGATGGACCACTACGAGTATCCTCGCACCAACGAGGCGGCGGCGGCGGAGGTGGGCCCCGGCAAGCGCCGCGTGCCGGGTCCGGAGCAGCGGCGCGGCCGGGCGGACCTGTTCGATGTGGTGCACCACACGTGCCACATGAAGCCGGAGGGGTTCACAGGTGAGGGAGGGGGCAGGTGCCGCCCCGGCGGCGGCGGTCGGGGCCTGGGTGGGTTGGGTTTTAGGCCCTGGCACAAGGCCGGTTGGGGCTCTGACAGGAGGGCCTACGCCTACACGGCGGTGCCGGGGCCTGCAACGCGAGCTGGACGATGCTGCTTTGTGAAGGGCGCACCGGCTGTGGCGCTGCCTGTAGCTAGGATGGGGCTTAGGGTTGCGGCCGTGCCCATATGTACGGTATATCACGACAGTTTCCACTTTTCAACGCTTGAGCCTGTTGGCAGCGGTGCCAACAGCGGCACGCCCAGTCAAACGGTCCAGTAGCCAAAACCTGCGTTGGTCGGGTTCTCGGGTCTCGCTCGCAGGCGGCGACCGGTGGCTGGAGGCCCGCGGCAAGGCCAAGCCTGTGGGGCCGGAGCAGCGACGCGGCCGGCGCGACTTGACCGACGTGCTGAAAGCGCCCGTGGAGGGCCGTCCGCCGCCCGTGCCAACGACTGCCGGCGGGTCCCCCGTGGGAGACTTGTGGTTGGACGCAAAGGGCAAGGCGCGCGTGGAGGGGCCGGAGGTGCGGCGCGGCCGGGCGGGGCTGTACGAGACGCTGCAGCATTCGAACAACCCCTACGAGGGCGGGAGCAAGGTACGACGGGCGCGGCGCGGCGTGGCGCGGCGTGGCGTGGTGTGGCGTGGTGTTCGCGTGGTGTTGCGTGGTGTGGGGAGGGTGGCGGCGTGGCTGCGGTGGATGGGGTTTGGTTGCATTCGGATTGAGGGAGAGGGGGTGTTGGCGAGTTATTCGTGGCTTCCTCTGATACCATGGTGACTGGTGAGGCAGGCACCCCTCGCCGCGTCGCCAATACCCCACCCCGCCCGCGCGCATGAAGGCACCAGCAGCGCTTGGCAGCTGGCACAGGCACTCCGCCGCTGCCACTGCGAGGCCTGCGTGCACGCACAGCACGCACTGGCTGGCTAACACAGACCCAGCACGCCGTCCCCGCCCTCACCTCTTCTCTCTCTGCCTGTCGACTCCACCGCCGCATTCTCTGCCTGGCGCTGCGCTTCAACCGCTCTCAGCTCCCCCTCCACGTCCCGTCCTGCAGTCCTGCATGCCTCCCCACGCACTGCCCCTCTTCTTTTCTTCCGCCACCCTAGCCGACCACCTCGCATGGTGGGGGTCGTTGTTTTTCTTGTCTTCACCCCGCACGCCCGCTCCGCCTCCACCGCCTCCTGCCCAGGTGGGCGACTTGTGGCTGGAGCACAAGGGCAAGCGGGTGCTGCCCAAGCTGCCGCCCGAGGCGGGGGCCGCGCTGGCGGGGATACCGGCGCCGGCGGTGCCGCGGCGGGCCGTGGACGAGCGATTATACGGCACGCACCTGATGGTTGCGGAGGGGCACGTGACGGTTCGGGACTGAGGGAGGGGCGCTGGCGCTGGCGTTTGCGCGCGCTTGCGCTGGGGCTCTGCAGGCGCGCCCACCTGCCTGTCCGCATGTGCGTATACTGGTGCGCGCGTGTGTGTGTGGGTTTACGTGCGCGCGGGAGCACGCGGTACCCTCGGCTGAAGCGGAGTTGGATAGGAGGGGGACACGTAGCGGTTGCGTGCTTTTGTATATGAGCTACATTTTGTTTGTGAGGTGTTGTACGGAAACTCGTGGGTCGGGGGGTTAAGGTGAGCTGCAGGGGCAGAACGCGGATGTTTGCCACGGTGGTCTTCCGGGGAATGGGTTGGGTTGAGTTGGGGATGGGGGGCAGGCAGGCGAGAGTTGGGGTCGGTGGGTAATAAAGACGAAACCTCGGCGGGAGGGCGGTGACGCAGGCAAACGCAGGCTGGCGGCAACGGCTCTACCGCACCGCCGCTGCCGATGCGGCTGCTGGCTCTTGGAAGGCTGGGGAGGGGCTGCCGTGTGACGGGTAGCATTCGGGGCTGGTTGGTCCGGGCTGTCGGCTGTGTCTTTGGAGACGTCGAGGCCCGCGGTGAGCGAACTGCGAGCTTCCCGGGAGAGTGATGCGCATTTAGAACTTTAGATGGGGCGGGTTTAGATAGAACTACTATTTTACCTATTCTTACCGTATGCTGCGGGATGTGCGCGTGGCGGCGAGGTGCCGACGACTCGCGGGCGCAGACGTAGGCAGTTGCAGACCAGGACGCAGAACGGCGGCTTTGGCTGCCGTCTTTGCTCACACATGTGTCTGGACAAATGTGCGAAAGCAGGCAGTAGGCGGGCGCGTGTTGCTGTGAGGGCACGCCTCGCCTCGCCTTTTGCTGTAGGGGCGAGCAGCAGCAGCCGGGCCGCCGCCGCCGCTGCTAGGTCGTCGGCGTAGGGGGCGTGGTGCGTGGACCCCGTCGTGTGGCACGGCATGTTAGGAGTTGATCAGCCGGTGCCCGGTTGTTGTAGCCCTCTGTCGCCTCGGGTTTCGCCCGAAATGGGGTGTTTCGCCATTATACAGTTGTTGGTAGGCTCGTGCATTTCAATGGGGACTTATTCGCATTGGTGCAATGCTACAAGGACATCGCTGGAGTGGGTGGATGCATGTGACTGCATGTGATGCACTGGGGGGGAAGGGGGCGGACCGCCACTATTTCCATGAGCCATTTGGATGTGCCTGGGGGGAGCATAGGCAGGAACCGCCGGTGCACAGTGTTTCGTTGAGGCTCGTCCGGTGGCTCACCGCACAGGAGGCACATCCCGACGGAATTTCACACCATATTCTGCCACACCATAACTTGCCACAAACGATGTGCGGCAATTGCTGCGCTCGCGCTGCCTGTAAAGCTCGAACTGCGTGCTGCCTCGTTGGTCTCCCCTAGCCTAGCCTCCTGCACGTTCCTGCCCGCCTGCCTGCCTGCCTGCCGTCCGGCGTGTCGCCCCAGATGTTCGAAATGCAGAAAGCTTCGGGTGCGGCGCTGTGGGGATTGCTGGCCGAGCCAACGGGGTCTCAATACATGTTCATACGCACGCCAAACCTTACAACAAAATTACCCCACCCCAAGCCATACCCACCAACGCGCAAACATGTGTAAGCCACCCCCACACGAAAAGTCTGAACCTCCGTTTCCCCGTACCACATCTCAGTTATGCAGTACAAGCGTCCCAACCCTCACGGCCCGAAAAAAATGCCCCTTTCTGCTGCCAGGCATGCCCCTTGTACCCACGGTCATGCAACTCGCACGCCAGCTCGCTGGCAATACACGATAAGAAACCCCAACGGCCCGCCAGCTGACAGCTCAACTCCGACCTTGCAGCGGGACCCCGACGCTCTTTCAAACGATGCTCCTCCGTATGTTTCACATGAAGTCTGGCTTGCCTCCAGGCACCAGAATGGCGATGTTGTTCCCGTTTAGCAGGATCTGGTCCAGCTTGGTCAGCTTCTTGCCCTCCGGAGTATCCTCGATTTCCGTAACGTCCTCCAGAACCATATTCACGTAGACGTCAAAGCCTCTAAGCGTGCCTACGATCTCCTTGTCGCCTTTCATAATTACCCACATTCGCGACCCTACGCAGCGGTCGATGAGCTCAGACGGCAACAAGTGACTAGGATTGCCCTCATAGTTGCCTTTCTTTGGCGCAATCATTTTGAAAACCGCTTACAATGACCGCCCAGTCGGCGCGCAAGACGACTCAACGTCGTTACAAGGAGAGCATTAAAAATGTTGTGGCAAACGTAATGCTGTGGCGTGTGGTGAAGACAAGAAAGGAAGGAACTCAGTGAGGAACGCCGGGGATTGCCGCTTTGCCGGATTGGTAACCAACCGTCAACCGCCAGGCTCCGCACAATAAACCGTCCAAAGCGATGTCTTTCGCACATCCGAATCATCTGCAGCGAAGAGCGGGTTGATGGGGATGAAGACTGGAAACTTCCAACAAGGGTCCTGACCATCCAAACCCGCCTCCCCCTTGCCAGGCCTCCCACCGGTACCAGTACGGTAGTATGCCGAGGTCGCTCACACGTGACCTGAATTTAATATACATTTTTATGTCACAATTTAAGGACAGATAGGGCACGCATGCTGTGTACAGCATAACAGCATGCCCCCAAACCCCAAACTTAAAGGTGACAGCGCGGCATGGCAACCCACTCGAGCCCGCCCTCGACCATGCGGGTGAATTCCTGTCGAAGCCACAAGATTTGCTTGCTGCTGGTACGGCTGCCTGCTGCCGTGCTGTACATAAGGACGTCACGAGGGGCACCCTGCGACACCTTGAGCCCACGGTCATATAGCAGCTGCCCTGGCAACAAAAACGCATGCACCACCCAATCCATGACTGAAAAGGTACACCCACGCCATGCCTGCCTGCCTCTCATAAGCACTTAATGAGAACCTAAACGCTTAATTGACCCGTGATGCGAAAGGCACCGCCGACAGTGCCCACCGCAAATAGAAGTTAGGTGCACCGGACTATCCCTGCCCGCGACCCTCCCATCGCACTGGCAGATGCTCCGCTGAGCCCGAACGCAAAAACAACCCGACCCAGAAATGCCGCCCGACCCAGATATGCCACCCGACCCAGAACACCGCCCCAACCTACAGGCCCCCTAGCCGCCCCGCTCCCCACTATCTGACCGTACATATATACATTTTAATCGGCGGCCTCTCGGCCTACCGGGCCGCTCACGCCGCCACCTTCAACCGCACGTCGCGCGACGACGGCGACCCCACCGCCCCCACCACCGCCTCTGCCGCCTCTTCCTCGTCGTCGGCCTGCTGAATCGCCGCCATAAACTCGTCGTACGTGATGGCGGCTATGGTGGACTGGTAGCGCTCCAGGGAGAGCGACTCCCGCAGGCTGGGCCCTATGGAGCCGTTGTAGCCAGCCTTGCGGATTAGGGCGTCGACTGCCTGCTGTTGGTTCCAGCCTTGTTCCGGAGCCACGTCAGGGAGGAAGGTGGCGGTGCGGCGCGCGCCGCGTGCATGGGGATCTGGGTCGGTGAAGTGGATGATGATACCGTGCACGCCCACCGTCCAGTCCTGCCAGCCGGCCGCCTTCTCGAAGCGAGCCAGCAGCGACACCTTCAAAGCCGCCGTGATGGGCGCGATGAGGGAGGGGCGTGATGGACGGAGAGAGGCGGGTACAGGGTAGGGTGAGGCGGGCCGGGAGAAGGTGTACCTTGGGAGCGAATTGACGGCTGGGCGAGCGACACGAGGTCGAAATGGGTGCAGGAAGGGAGAGACCCACTAGTTGCATTGCGAAGCTGGCACTGCGGCGTGAGCACTTGGTTGTTTGCAAAGCGCGGCTGAGGGATGCGGCCCTAGGTACCTGAGGCAAGGAGCGCGATGCGGAGCCCGGGCTATGTCCGGCGTGTCCCTCTGCCCCCCACGGGCAGAATGCGCACCTTGCATTGCAGCGAGGGCAGCTCTTTGAGCTTGATTGGCGAGAAGCGGTGGTCCCTGAGGCTGCTGTTGAGGGCGTAGTCGTGCAGCGCCCGTCGGAGTTGCTTCGGCTCGAGGGTTCCGATACATCCGCGCAACCTCCAGTGCCCAGCGCTCGAGTGAGTGTTCCAAGTAACAAAAAGAGCGCAGCGACTGTCCGGGAAGTTGGGGACTGGGCTAGGGCTGCCCGTCAGGTGCGAATGGAGCACCGAAAAGGCGAAAACGCAATGGTCGCGGGTAGCGATGTTGGGGTCCTGAGGGGCATCCGTTGAGGCTTGTAGCACCATTGCACTGACGTTGAACCCTGCCCGATTCTTATCTGCTCTCTTTGAACCCTTCCAGCAAGAGAACATGAAAAGGCTAAAATGCCGTGCTATGGGAGCCCAATTTGTATGCGTCAATCTTCAGACCCTCCCACACGACATTTTGGCATTGCGAGGACGGTAAAAAGCGCAATCGCGCGCAACTCGTACTCGTACGTCACCGGAGCCAACTGCCAAGACTTTTCAACTCATGAGCTTTGGATGGATGGAGAGGTAGTACATCCGACTGCTGAAGCGTAGCTATCTCTCTACAATATGACTTCGCCAAGCTACCATGTAAGAGCGAAACAGCGAGCAATTGAAGTTCGATAGCAACCGCTTTGCGAGCCCACCGCCTGCTCGTGTCCGTGCAGGAAGGGCAAAAGTTTCAAATGTGCCTCAAGCACACGTTGAACAACCTGTTCCAGCGGGAGGCGTTCACGGCCGCGGACCTGAACAACATCGCAAACTCGTTGACTCCCCCGAATCTCATAGGCTTGAGCCCACACAGGTACTGTCGCTAGGTTCATACGTGATAATGCGTGGGGTGAGGCTCGGGTCGCCAAAACACACGGCGTGCGCACAAGCGTCTACATCTACATCTGTCGTTGACCTATGCCTCATGCCGGCTCCTCCATGATATTTGCCTTGCAATCCCCGCCTTAACGACCGTGCTTACTGTCTCGAAGGAATTTTCTCGGGAATTACGACGCCAATGTCCTGGAGGCCGCCTTCCAGCGCCACAACAAGGTCAGCCAGCGACTCAGGCACGTCGTGAAACGGTTTCTACGTTTTGGCTCATGGTTTCTTAGGGTCCAACGCCCGCATGGCTTCGAAGTGTTTCCAGACCCGCTCATTTGTGCAAACAACACCAAGACAACAAATCTGCCATCTGACCCAAATCGGGTTATTGTACCGGTATCCTGACCCCTGCAGCGCCCCAGGCCTTGAGCCATATTACGTAGGGCCTAGCTAGCAGCTATCCACCTATCACCCAGCCCTGCACCAGCCCTGCTTCGAAGCCATCCGCAGCCCACGTGCCCGCCCTTCCGCATCGCTGGCAGGCTCTCACCTGGCTGCCCCTGCGGCGGACACCACCTACCGATATGCGACAGGAGCAGCAGCCGTCGCAACCGGAAGGCCAGGCGCAGCAGCCGCCACTTGCCGCTGCGGAACTTCCGACGGGTAGCGCACCGGTAAGTAAGCCCGCCTTCGCGTCTCGCGCCTGTCCATGTACCGGTATGCCGCTGACGGTACTGATGGTGCGTGCATGTTCATCCCGCGACCCCGCACAGGTACGACCGCTACGAGGCGAGGTTGGTCAAAATCACGCAACGACGGGCCAGGACGACAAGGGCCAGGAGGACAAGGGCCAGGAGGACAAGGGCCAGGAGGACAAGGGCGAGGACGACAAGGGCGAGGGTGAGGGTCAGAGTGAGGTCCAGCAGGTGCAGCGGAGGGACCAGCTGAGCCAGCGGGAACCAGCCTCAGGCTCCGGAAGGGGAGCTGCGGAGCCAGGCGACGGCCTAGGCGGTGGAGGCGGCGGGGGCGGCGGCCCGGCGGCGGGGGCGTCGACCGGCGGCGGTGTGTGGGATGTCGCCGGCGTGCTGTCGCGGCCCGACCTTTGGGCGCTGGTGGTGAATGTGACCCATGGGTCGGCCTTCCCTCCCTGGAGGTGGTTGGTGGCGCAGCTGGGCGGCGGAGGGCGCCACTGGCTGGGGCTACGGCGCTTCGGAGGTACCTGGTGGGTGGGTGGGTGGCTGGCTGGCTGGCTGGCTGGGTGGGTGGGTGGGTGGGTAAGAGTGACGAAACCGCAGCACCTGGCGGATGCGGCGGTGGGTTCTGGGTGGGTGTGGGAGAGCTGCACCGGCGTAGCGATGTCCGCGAGGCGAGGAATCACGTGCATGGGGATAAAATATCGCGTCTATAACGCGCCATGAGTCTTGCGCCTATACGTGCACGCGTGCGCGTATGGCATAACATAGATCGTACCCCGTGCATTTTGTCGTACACCGCCGTACAGGTACAACTTGGACAGCCACCTGTCCCGGCCGGAGCCATTCGACAGTGAGGAGGCGGTGTGCGCGTTCCTGCAGAGGGCAGTGGAGCGACAGGGGGCCACAGTGCTGCTGGTGACTTCAACGTAGCATACACCGCCGTACATGAAACCAGGCAGGCCCATACGTACAGCAACAGCAGCCGCAACGGCAACGGCAAGGGTGATAACGGCGTCAGGGATAGTGTCGCCAGCGCTCGCGCTACAAAAACCTGCTGCTGTTGCTGGCGTGTTGCTGCATGACATCCTCGCCGTGCGCGGGCGCTTCTCGCTACCGTACGTAGCTCTTGATAAGGTACCCGCCTTAATGGTCACAATAACTGATGAAGGTAGGTGCCTCTGGAGGCGGAGTTGGGAAGCAAGCCAGCGCGCGCTGCCTTGCGAGCCCGTCGGCTCTCATCTGGGTTGGCGGTACCGTATCATTCGAGCGCCTGGACGCTTGTTCGTGCCATTCCAGGTTTTGTGTCGTGTCGTGTCGTAGGTGGGGACCAGGATGGCCAGGGCCGAGCAGCTGCATGCATGCGATCGTTTCTGCCCTTCAGCCGCTGGCACGCGCTCCGGACCTACCAGACAGGCCTTCTCTTGATCTGCGCCCTCCGCCGGCGCCTGTTACACAAGGATGGCCCACGAGCCATGACGGACATTTGCCCCAAAATGACAATTTTAGGACGCCAAGGTAAGCTCGCGCACTGGGCGGCGGCACGACCCCGCGCCACGGCGGCGGAGACTGTACGGTACAAACACACCCCACCTACCATCTACGACCTACCCTCGCTCTCCGTTCAGCGCTCCACCACACAAACTGAGAACACTCTCCAACACACATCGAGACATCATAGAACAACCCAACATTGGACCCACAGCAAAACCAACCAAATAGCCAATGAACATGACGAAGTGCATCCATTCCATTCCTCCCGCATCCACCACTCCAACCAGCTTGCCGGCAGCCGCCTCGGCCCATCCATCCGCCGCCCGCTGCAGCAGTACGGATGCCCACAGAAGCCAACGTCAGCGAATCAGAAGCAGCACACGCCATAACGAAATACGGTTGCGAATGTTGCGTACCTCCGCCCGTCGCTTCACACCCGGGCGGAGTCTAGCGACCCAGGCAGGGCAAGGCGCAAGCAACAAGCAGTGCTATCCAAAAGAATCGGGCGAAAGGATTAAATGCGCACTCGTAAGGTTTCGTTTCAGAGGGGGAGGCAGGGTGATGGAGCGTATCCCGGACTGCCCCGTTATCGCTGCCCACACGGCCCCGCTGTCTCTGGCCGCGGTGGCAGCCGGCCAACCGCGACGACCCACACGACGTAAACCGCAAAGAATGCGCAGCGGTGTACCGTGCATGCGCGCGCAATGTACGCGTGTGCGGCACACCTCTCTGCACGGCACGACCACGCACCGGCACAGCAGGTCGCCGATGTAGCACCACACCAAATTTCCACAGGGTCCAGGCCAACACCAAGGTAAATGCCCGTACCTTTTATGGCTGTTAACGACCACTGGGCACAAACCAATGGGCCCTAAAGACCCGATGGGAATGTCAACCGACGCCGTCAAAACTAACATTACCGTACAGCGTACACATCCCGGCGCGAAGCCGCCCCAGATAACGCACACGGACACCACACAGGGACGTGTCTGCTGTGGCTTCACCCACTGCATAGGAGGAGAAACAGGTCACCTGCAATTACGCAGGGACTACCCTCAAGCAGCACAAAACAGCAACGACCACATCCAACAACCCACGCAGCGCACGAACCGACGCTGACGACTACCCGATGCCGACAGCCATTGTTCCACGCTAATGTTACAGAAAGGACGGACAAACTGAGCACTCAGCTGTGTACGGTTGAAAAAGAAGTACGAATTCTTCCGTGACATGCAGTGACCCGCACGCCCACCCGCCACAAAAGCCGCCGCCATTGACCCCTCCCCCCCATCCAGCGTCCCGATCGGGCGGCCCAGCGGGCCGCACTCGGGGCAGGCGGGCGCTTTCAAGGTGTTCCAACGGCACGGACCCTCAATGACACCGGCATATGCCCGTTCCGTCCCACGACGATTCCCAAGCGAGGTACACGCAACCAAGCCGACCGCATGGACCTATGGAGCGCACGCTCCCCCCACCGCCCTCCCGCAGCTGTCCGCTCCGCCCGAGTGTGGCCGGCCCACTGCTGCGCGCATGTCTGATGCCTGGGCATGGTGGTCTACTTCACGGGGCGGGCCTCGCCTCAGCCCAGCCCAGCCCAGCTCAGATGGCTCAGCTGGCCTCACTTCAGTTCCTGGCGCTGGGTGCCCGGGACAGCAGCACCTCCAGGAAGGTGGACTTGAGCCGCCGCACATCCTCCGCCAGCGCCGCTTGGACCTAGGAGCGCAGTGGGGTATGAGGGGAGCGAGAGGCGAGGGGAGGTGCATGGAAGGTGAAGGAAGGGGGGTGGGGATGCAAGGTCTGCAACGAGGGATCCCACATCCCACTCGGGTGTCGTGAGCCAGTCCTGCCCGCGTGGGGGAGGGAGGAGGACGGGAGGCCAACAGCAAATCTGCGTGCCCAAACCAGTGTGGGTGTCGCGCTGGGTTATAGTTGGACGAGCAGCAGCAGAGGCTGTTTCGTTGCGGGACGGGGTTTTACAGGAGGGGCCCACTCGCCCACAACATAAGAGAGAGACGGTGGCACTGCGCGCCCCTGCCTGCTGTGGGACAACACGCTCCCTACTTACGAATGGCTTGGGGCCCGTCAGGCGTCGCATGTCTCGGAGGGAGAGGCGTCGGACCTGCAGGCGTGACACGACCGGAGGGCCGCGCTCAGAGCAGTGCAGCTCGGCAGGGCAGAAACCGTGCAGTTATGGAACGTCAGTTCCCCTTGCGACCTACAATCTGGCCCCCGTCAGGATCAACCTGATGACCTTGGCGTTCGTCGAACCACGCTCTCACCGACTGAGCTAGCAATAGCCCAGCCATTGCTGGGTCATTCTCAGCTGAGCTAGCAAATAGCCAAGCCATAGCTGGGTCATTCTCAGTGCTGACAAAGACAGCAGCAATGGAGTCGGAGGGCATCGATCCCCCTACCTCCCGCATATTCGGGCACTTAGCTCATGCTAAGCGGGCGCTCTACCATTTGAGCTACGACCCCTGATACCTCATGCCACACTATCCTCAATTTTCAGCACGACGCTATATGGACCAACACGGCCCCAACTAGGGCGTCAGGCCTAACTAGCTACGTAGCTAGCCAGTATTGACAGCAGATGGTGGCCCAGCGGCCTCGGAGACATGGGCCATTTGACCGAGTGGATCACTTGACCACACGGATTGACACCGCTAGCTTGTTCCAGGTTCAACAGCACATGTTAGGGCGGTCTTGGCCATGAGAACTGAAAAACCGCTCATGCCATGCGGCTTTTCGCACACGGCCGCAGCACACGGCCGTGCGGCTCATGTGCTAATGCCTGTACCTAAGCATGGTTTCTGCTGAGGATAGCTGGCTGACCGCTTGGCTAACTTGCGCATATACCGGTGCTTAATTTGCAGCTGGGTTCACATCCGGTGCTTGTGTGCCTAAGGGTGTATGGCACTAGTGGTCTACCAGGCCGATAGCTGGACCTAGTTAGCAAGGTAGACTCTAGACTCGGTCCAGTAGGATTGGGTTCCAATAGCACACGTGGGCCGTGCTTGGACCACTTTGACAAAACGAACTGAAACGGCTAATCAAGCCTGAGCAGCCTTCAGGTGCGGCATAAGGTGTACCAACAAATATCCTGGAGTGCTTGGACCACTTTGACAAAACGAACTGAAACGGCTAATCAAGCCTGAGCAGCCTTCAGGTGCGGCATAAGGTGACTAGTACCAACAAATATCCTGGAGTCGGAGGGCATCGATCCCCCTACCTCCCGCACATTCGGGCGCTTAGCATCTGCTAAGCGGGCGCTCTACCATTTGAGCTACGACCCCACCAAGTGGCCCTCATCAGGATCGAACTGATGACCTTGGCGTTATTAGCACCACGCTCTAACCAACTGAGCTAGAAGGCCGATGAACATCGGAGGTCACCATTTATTCCTGAATTTTGCCAAGCACGCCGACCTAGCTAGCTACGTCATCCAGCTGATAGCTATACAGTATCTACCGTATACCGTAGTTAGGAGACGGGGTGGGCCTACTGAGTGGACTGGAGCCAACCTGTTCAGCCGGACGTACAATCCGCGCCGCCTTTCGGCCACATCTCAACGTGTCAGATGGACACTTTGTTAGCTTCTAGTTACTGTTCCAGTTTCACATCACCACACGTGAACCAAGCGACTTGATACAATTGAGCACTAGTACTGATGAAGACGCTGGGCTCACGTGTGCCAACGAAACACCTGGTGTCGCCCGGCAGCAGGGTCGCTTTGCCCCGAACCAGCTGCATGGCTCCCTAGCTAATCAGACGAAGGCCCCGTAGGATGCACGGCGAGTGCCCCTACAATAAAGAGACTGCCAGATCCACCGGTGTAGGAATGGGCCTCCAGGGAAGTATCCTTGGGAAACAGATGCCGGTCGGTCGCGCACAACGCGCCCCTAATACGGACTTCCAGCTGACACCGTACTCACCACGGCGCCACCGTCGAAGAACAGGAAGCAGGGAACAGCCCGCACGTTGTAGAGCCTGGACAGGTCGCTCTTGTCCCCGTAGTCGGTCTCCACGTCATGCTGGACGAACACGACCCGCGCTTTTGCCCGGTGGGCCTGCGAGCCAGACGGATGGCACAAAAGGGGTCGATGGCGCGACCAGGCCGTGCACCAAGCCCGAGGGCAACAACAAGTTGAAGAGGTTTGTGAAGCTGTTACTGCACTTACCTCGTTACGAAGCTGCTCGAAGCGCTGGGCGGCATCCTTGCACACGCCACACTGCCGGGAAAACAGGAATACTACCACGAGCTGGCTGCCAGCCCGCTCGATTACGGTATCCAGACCGGCAGCGTCAGGAACGGTTATGAGGTTACCCTCCGCGATGTCCGTTGTAAAGCGCTCCTGTCTGGCCTCAGCTTCTTCCTGTCGTCTCCAGGCAGACTCCAACCCACTCCGTCGGTCGATATGAAGTGCAGTTGCACGCACACAGCATCTTCGAGACATCTTGCAGGCTTGCGAGAGTCTGTGCGCGCCACTGACGTTCCGAGAGAAGCATCGAGTCCCGTTGCGAAGCCCTAGACTCGTCATGGCGTTTTTGACTTTAAAACGATATACTGACTAGTTCAGTGAAGCTTGCTACAATAAATGCACCGAAACTCTGATTTGTCCAGGTGAAGCAGAGCAGAGAGGTGAAGTCACTGTGACACCAATATGGCGCCGAACACCAGCAGCTTGATTGCTATATATCCCACAGACCTAACATGTATGGAAATAATTGCCCCAAGGCGCTGGACCGTGGTAATCCGGTAAAGTAGTCGTGCCACGACTCGTGCATGGAAGATGACTGGACGCGTGCTGCAATTACATGACCTCCGCAGCCCTCAACTTTTCCAACACACTAAGCGTAAGACTGCTTGCACGTACATAATGCTTTACAAAAGCAACTACAACTGTCCCGACACCGCGCAAAACTCGACTAGCGCCAAACTACCGATGTGTAAACAAACACAGCTCATAGGGCAATAGAGGTAGTTGCAAACCGAGAGGCCCGATGTCGCGCGAGTCTCAGGAACATCCGTACGACGGCCTTTGAAGTACTGGAACTCTGGAAGGCCAAAAATTTGCTGCAGTATTTTCCAACCTAACCCCAACCGTCCTTGGCCTCAGAGCGGCACAAAAGCCGATCTCGATTATCAAAGCCACTTAGGGCGAACGACATCCACCCGCTTGCAACAGTTCCGATAACTCCGATAGGCTCCGATACGAGCAGCATCTTCACAGACCGACGCCTTAGTACAGCGCCAACGCAGCATTGTACATTCGCACCCGATGGACATTGCCCGCATGACCCGCACGACCGGTGCTGTGCCGGCTGGCGCGCAGCGCTCCAGAGGAGCAAGGGCCACCGCCGCGCCAATCCTCGCCGGTAAGCCACCCTCATCCGCAATCCAACGCCTTGCTCCTTTGGACGATGCCGCCTTGTCCCATCAAGCCCGAATTGCCCCCTCCTCGGAATCCCCGCGCACATCCCCCCCTCCGCACATCCCTTTTGCCGTTGCCGCCTCTTCGTCCTTTCTCCTCTTTCTTCGTCCAGCCCACCCTTATGCTCATCGTTCCCGCCCCCAACATATACGCACACGCGCATACCCACACACGCGCACACGCCCTCCACCCTGCAGGCCCCAGCTCTGCGCCCCTCCGAACCCACCCTGGAGCCAGCCGCCCATCATTCCACCCCACGACCCTGACCGCGAGGAAGTCGCTCCTGATCGCCAGGTCGACGCCGGCGTCGTCATCACCACCCGCGTCGGCGGCGGGTCCCCGCCCGCTGCCCTCTGGCCCCATCACGGGTGCCGCGCTCGGGGACCTGGTGTCCCGGTTCAAGCGGCTGCAGAACGGGTCGGACATCCGGGGGATCGCGCTGGAGGGTGGGTGACTGGCTGGCTGCGCGTGTGATGGGTTGGACTGGTTGGACTGTCGTACTCCCCTCCCTTCCACCCCACCCCACACCTCTCTCCCCCGTCCCTCCACTGCGGTTTCATCTTTGAATGCCTCCCATACCTCGAGCATACCCGGGCCCGGTCGCCCACGTGCCTCCGCTGCGATATCGTTCTTCTCACACCCTGCCGATCCGACGCCATCCCCACCCTCATCCCCACCCCCATCCCCACCCCCACCCCAGGCGTACCCGACCAGCCCGTCACTCTGACCCCTGGCGCCGTCTTCTTCATCGGAATGGCCTTCGCCCGGTGGCTTCGGAGCAAGGGACAACTGGCGCCCAAGGTGTCGGTGAGTGAGCGGTACCGTATGAAGTGACCCACGGGACGGTCGGGGGGGCAGGGGGGCCGGTGCCTGGAGACGGTCTGAGGGCTGGATGGCACTACTTGGGGAACGGTGCTTGGGAGGTGGGTGGGTGCTGTGTAAGGGTGTGCGGGAGGGTGTTTGTGATGAGCAGGTCCGACTTCCCTGGGCTCGGGGGTGCATCCGCCTTTTCCCCGGATCACACGCGGACCCTCTCTCCTCCATTCCATGGGTGTGTCAGTGCACCTGAACTTCCATTGGGTACCGGTACCGCGTACCCGGTCTGTGCGTAAGTTACTACCCTCTCCTCCTCCCCTCTCCTTCCCTCCCCGCCTACTGCCCTCTCCCTCCTCTTGCCCTCTCGCTCCCCCCCTCCTCAGGTGGGTCGTGACCCCCGCCTCTCGGGCCCTATGCTTGAGTCGGCGTTCGCGGCGGGGCTTCTGCAGGTGGGTGGGTGTGTGGGTTGGTGGGTGGGCGCGTGTGTGTGGGTGGGTGGGTGGGTGGGTGGGGAGCGGTGGCCTCTTTCCCACGTCACAGCTCCCTCCCCCCTCCCCCGCCACGCCTCCTTCCCCCCCTCCACCCGCAGGGCGGCGCGGCTGCGGTCCACCTGTTCGGTCTGGCCACCACGCCCGCCATGTTCTACTCCATTGTGCTGTCGGGTGGGTGGATGACCCGTGGGTCTGTCTGTCTGTGGGTCGCTGGGTCCCTTTGCCTTCACGGCACGAGCCGGGAGCCGGGGCCACTGTTGCTGGGGTCTTGGGGGTCAGGGGGGTAAGGAAATGCCGGGGGTTCAGCAGGAGGAGTCAGGAGGAATCAGGAGGACTCAGAAGGACTCAAGAAAGACTCAGAAGGAGTCAGGGCCCCGGCATGGCCGCGGCACGGTTACTTTGCTGAGTCGGAGCAACCAGCAACGTCTCCCCGCCCCGAAACCCGTCGCGCCGCCCCGGGTTTCGATCCATGGCACAAAACCCTGCGCTCCGACACCAGTTCCACTTTCGCGCCTGTGGTTTCGTCCTTACGTAAATTTCTGGAAGCACCAAACGCTGGGACACTCGCATTTCTCAGGCCCCCCCAAACCCCCTTACGGAACCCTTATGAATTCCAATACTCGCAATCAGGTGGCGCCACCAGCGGACCCTCCTCCCCCGCCTTCTTCACCACCGCCGCCTCCGTCGCCTCCGCCGCGCGAAAGGCAGCGCCGCTGCCGCGCGACGGCGACGACACGCCGCCGGCGCCCGCACCGCCGCCGGCCGCGGATCTGGAGGGGCAGCCCTACACCGGCGCGGTGCGTTGTCGTGCTGTCGGAAGTAGTTGGTAGTTATCGTTACAAGTTTGGGGGGCGCCAGGGCCCTTTTTCTCCACCAACACCAACACCAACACCAACATCAACAACACCACTAAACAAGGTTCGCACTGCTCTCCAACCCCACCCCACCCCACCCCCCGCGGCTTCAAGTCTTCCTCCTCACCCTCTTCCCTTCCCTCCCCTTCCCTTCCCTTCCCTCCCCTTCCCCCCCCCCCCCCACCCCGCTCTGCCCCATGTGGTGGTGCCAGGTGATGTTGACCGCTAGCCACCTGCCCTGGAACGCCAACGGTCTCAAGTTCTTCACCAGTGCGGGGGGACTGGACAAACCCGACATAGCCGAGCTGCTGCAGCTGGCGGTGCAGGCGGCGGCACAGGCGGGCGTGGCTGTAGGTGGGTGGGTGGATCGGGGATGGGTGCGGGTGCGGGGTGCGGGGTGCGGGTAGGTGTGTTGGTGCGGGAGCATCTGGCCCACCATGACTCCGTCACTTCGCCGAGCCTTCCCTCCCTCCCTCTCTCCCCATCCCCCTCCCCGCCTTTGCCCCCCGCCCACCTCTGCACACACACACGCACACCTGCCCCCGCCCCCTATTCCCCATCTCCCGCCGCGCCAGGCGACCCGGTTTCGGAGCAGGCCCACCTGCTTTCCCGCGCCCTGGCTGCCGACCCCTCCCGCACCGCCCGTGTGCCCTTCCTGCCCACCTACGCCGCCTCCCTGCGCGACCTCATCAAGCGGGGAGTCAACTCGCCCGCCAACTACCACTTCCCGCTGCTGGGGTGCCGGGTGGTGGTGGACGCGGGGAATGGAGCGGGCGGCTTCTTCGCAGAACAGGTGTGTGTATGTGTATGCATGTGTGTATGTGTGTATATGTGTGTACTTCGCTGCAGTTCTCCCTTCTCGTCCCCCACCATCATCACCCCTCCTCCCCCCGCCTCCTTGCCGCCGCCCCCGGCCTCCAAAGGTGCTGGCCCCCCTAGGCGCTGACGTGTCCGGGTCCGTGTTCCTGGCCCCCGACGGCACCTTCCCCAACCACCCGCCCAACCCGGAGCACCCTGCCGCCATGGCTGCGGGGGCAGCGGCGGTGCGGGCGGCGGGGGCGGAGCTGGGGATCGTGTTCGATACGGACGTGGACAGGTGCGTGGGTGTATGGGCATGGGGGGGAAGGGGGGAGGCCGCGGGGGGAGACCGCAGTGGGGCGGAGGGGAGCACGTTTGTGTGTGGGTTGGCGGGGATTGATGGTTTTCAGGAGCGGCTTGCGTGACGCCTCTCAGCCTCTCCCTTCCCTCCCACCAATACCTACGGGCCTTTCATGCGACCACCGTTACCATCATGCGACCACCGTTACCACCGTTACCACCGTTACCACCGCACATCACTCCTGAAGCTGCTAACTCTGTGTGTGTGCTTGTGCAATGTGTATGTGGTGTGTGCAATGTGTGTTATGTGTCTCTGTGTGTGTGTGTGGTCAGGTCGGCTATTGTGGACGGCTCCGGGCGGGAGATCAACTCCAACCGCTTCATAGCGCTCATGGCGGCTGTCGTACTGCGACAGCACCCCGGTACGACAATCGTAACCGACTCGGTAACGTCCAACGGCCTAACGACCTTCATCGAGCAGCTGGGCGGCAAGCACATGCGGTATGTGCGCACTGAAGTACGCATGTACGACAATCCGTCTGCCTCCATTTTCGTGGATTGGACGAGCGCAGCTCAACTTCCCCCCTCTCTCACCTCCCTGACCTCCTTCCCTCCCTTCCCCCCTCCGTTTCTTTTCTCCTCCTCAAGTCTGCTATCTCGCCGGGGCCGTGTTCTGGGTCCGTTGGCTGGGTCTCTCCGCTGCGGTATCTCACTGTCTCCTCCTCCCCTCCCTCTCACCCCTCCCCCCAACCCCGCCCGCCGCCCCTATTGCTGGGTTCCGGGTCCGTTCGCTACCACCGTCTCCGTCTCCGTCTCCGTCTCCGTCTCCGTCTCCGCTGCGGTACCGGTATCTTCGTTTTACTCCGCAGCTACAAGCGCGGCTACAAGAACGTTATCGGTGCGGGTGTCAAGCTGAACGGCGAGGGGGTGGACAGCCAACTTATGATGGAGACCAGCGGACACGGAGCCCTCAAGGAGAACTTCTATCTGGATGATGGGGCGTACCTGGCGGTCAAGGTGGGGCTGGGGGGCTGGGGGGAGGGAGGGGAGGGAGGGGCTGAGGGGCTGAGGGGCTGGGGAGGCTGGGGGGCTGGGGGGGCTGGGGGGCTGGGGGGGCTGGGGGGCTGAGGGGCTGAGGGGCTGGGGAGGCTGGGGGGCTGAGGGGCTGAGGGGCTGGGGAGGCTGGGGGGCTGAGGGGCTGGGGAGGATGACGTGACCGGGGGTAGGGACTAGGGAGGAGGGGGTGGGGCGGGTTTGGGGCTCAAGATGCGTTTGGGCGGTTGACGGCGCCTCACGGCGCCGTTTCGCACTTTGCGCATGAGGAGGCATGACACGTCACAGTCCACTCGCGGCACTTTTGCACTCGCGACACCACTCTGCTGCCTGTAGGCGGTGATTGAGCACGTTCGTCGGCGTGAGGAGGGTCTGGGGGGGCTCAGCGAGCTGCTGGCGGGGCTGCCGGAGCCGGCGGAGAGCCGCGAGTGGCGGGTCAAGATACAGTCGCCCGACTTCAAGGCGGTCGGCGCGCAGGTTTGTACGACATGCAACATGTACGACATACACAGTACGACATGCTGTCCAATAGTCTAGTACACGACACCATTGGGTCTGTTCTTTTTTCCCGGCCCTCTTGCCGCCCCTTAACACGTTGACCCCATGACCGCATCATATACTGTACGACACCGTGTAACTCCTTGCGTATGCCGTACACTGTACGACAAATTCCGCACCATCCAGGTTCTGTCGGCCTTCCGCGACTTCGTGGCCTCCGGCGCCCACCCCGATTGGAGCCTGGAGGCGGTCAACCACGAGGGCTGGCGAGTCAACGTGGACGAGGGGGAGGGGCGCAGGGGCTGGCTGCTGCTGCGGCAGGTGGGGGCGGAGCCCGGGGGGCGGGGGCTGGCGGCAGGGGTGGCAAGCAGATTTCTCGCTCTCATTCCCGCCTTTGCCGCTCATGTGGGCTTCCTTCCTGATTCCGCCTGACTTACCCCATACCTGGCAGTGCCTGCCACGTCCCCCCTTTTGCCCTGCCTTGCCCTGCTCGCTGTCCGCTCGGGGCTCCGGCCTATACGTGGAGCCCCCCTTCTTCTGTTACTTGACCGTTCACGGGCTCCGGCCTATCCGTGGACCCCCCGCCCCCCCCCTTTCGGCCCCTGCAGAGCCTGCACGACCCCCTGTTGGTCCTCAATGTGGAGAGCGAGGTGGCGGGAGGTGCGGAGGCCACCGCGGCCCGGGTGGTGGGGCTGCTGCGCTCCCAATCGCTGGCGGCACTGGCGCCGCTGCTGAACCTGGGTCCGCTGGGCTCGCTGGGGGCGTGAGGCGGCGGCGGCGGGGGCGGCGTGGGAAGTGGGAAGTGGGATAAGTACGGTACCGGAAAGAAGAAGCCTGACCGGTGGGATGTGGGAGCATTCTTGAATCTGTGGGATATGGGTTTCCTGCTCAGAGGAGATGGAGAAGGAGGAGGAGGAGGAGGAGGAGGAGGAAGAGGAGGCGGGTTTGGGAAGTCATGGAGAACGGTGACGGAGGTTGGTGCTGTTTTCTGAAACCTAATGTGAAATCCCATAAGGGGGAGGGGGTTGAAGATATTGGGGGGGGGCTGACTCGACGGTACCAAAGGTCTGACCCGATGCGCGGCACACACACACGACCGGCGACGTGGCCCTACGGTTTGGCTGCTGGGGCATATCTCCATGGGTTCTCGGTGGGGAGAGGCATTTATCTGGCGTGTTGGTGTAGGAGACGGCGGGCCTTCCGCTTAGGAGGAAAGCTCTTGGAGTGACCTGTTGCGTTATTGGTTGGCGCGCTGTGGTGCAAACGCCGTAATAACGATCCCGGAGACCCAAAAAAGGCACGCTGTGGTGCCGTAAACCAAGACCCTGCTCTTAGGTGTTGAGCCTTACACACGGCGCACATGGGCCGGATGTACCAAGGTATGGGGCCACATAGGCTCGTCCCGCCCCCGAATGATTCTGGTTGGGGGTGGAAACGGAGCTGGGGTGCGCTCGGCCCGGCCTCTGGGTACATTTTACGGCATTCAGTAAGAAAGAAGCCCAAGCACAAAAACTGGCGCTGTCAGAAACATGTGTAGTGGAGCGAGGAGCTTGGCCATGTGTCCGCAATTCCGCAGAGCCATTTTCGTAAAAAATTTCGGAGACTGCACGACTCCCGACGGGTCGCGCGTGGGGTGAGCTGCACAACCCTGCAACTCCCTGCACAACCTGTTCCACATAAAAAATCGGGCATTAATGCAGTTAAGTACCGTTTGCCTGGCCATTTCCAGCCCAAAAGCTCGGCCTACAGGCAATCGGCAGGCAAGCGACAAACGGAAGGTCGGAGGTGGCATATACGGCATGACGACGTCGGCATCGCACCGCGGAGGGGCACTTACTAGTGGCATGGTGCGTTAGCAAGTTTTTCACAGCTAGACTGTCATAAAAGCGTACAGAGCTTGCCCTCCGTTCCCGGGCACTGAAGTTTGCGTGGCGGTTGACCTGAGCTCGTCGCTCCGGCCGGGATAGCACAATCCCGGCGCAGGCCCATTTACTTAAGAGGTGAATGAGCTGTGTTGACGTCCCAGTGCCCTCGTCATCGCTTGTGCACAGCTCGGCTCCCGGACCAGTCCTCGACCAGAATGGCGTTCCTTTCCAAGGCGGCAGCAGGCCGCCTCCTGGACTCAACCCGTTAGCTGGAGAGTTCGATCCCGGTGCGTGTGCTCGCAGATTGGCCCGCGGTGAAAGCCCTAAAGCTCGATTAACTTTTCAATCTTGAGCGTCCGTGACTTGGTCTGTCTCCTTACGGTGTATCATATATGTAGGGAGGATCAACAATGGCGCCAGGCAGCAGGTAACCGGATCAGAAGTTCGGACTTTGGGGTGTTACCGGCGATGCTGTTTTGCGCCTTTGCCTTTGCATGCATGCTTTGCATAGACCTGACCTTATCTTGTGCTGAAACTCCCTAAACCAAATCATCAGGCGGGCAGCCACGGGCGCGGCAAAGGTGGCGGAGGTGGTCGTGGCGGACTGTCATCCGCCATGAGGGGCCAGGGCAGTCAGCAGCAACAGCCTTCCCCAGCGCGGTAGGGCACCTTTCAGGGGCTTGGTTTGGGTTCTTGAGGTGGTCTGCGGGAAGTAAGGATATGGCGCACTGGCGCCTTTGCTGTGGGGTAACGTGGGTGGCGGGTGTAACGGGTACGAGCCCCCACTTGACCAGAATATTTTGTATTTACGTGGGTTTTCTGGATGGCTATGCTGAGGTGTCCGTGATACGATTATTTTTTGCTTGTTGTTCGCTGTTATTAGCTGATGAACGCTGTGCAGCAGGTGTCGCGGCCGATTTGTGCCCGCCCTCAACCTGCTAGGCCCCTTTTACAATCACCAGCCCCTCCACATGCGCGCAGGCAGGCATTCGGGAATGCTGCCGTCATTCCGACTGCCGCTGCGGCACCGACAGCAGCAGACAGCAGCGGCGGAGCCAGCGGCGGCGGCGGCGGAGGTGGAGGCGCCACCAGCGGCACGGCACGCAGCACCGCTGCGGCTGGCGGAGGCGGCATCGGCGGCCGCGGCGGAGGAGCCGCGAATGCTAATCACCTGCTGAATTTCCAGTACGAGTCGGCGGCTGCTCGGGCCGCAGGCGGCAGAGTGAGTTGAGGGAGCTTGGGCGCCATCACCCCTTACGACCCAAATCTTCCCTTTACCCGCTTTCACCCATTGCGCTTTTTAGCCAATATGTACCGTCGGCGCTGATGATGCCGCGGCAGTCGGCTCCCGTCGGAGCGCCCCAGCCCGCCGCTGTTGGTCCTGCCGGCGCTGGCTGTTGCTGTCGGTGTGACCCTGCCCCGCGTTCGCCGTCGCCGGGGGCGACAGCAATGTCGCCACACCGTCGTTTCAATCGTTGCCGTATTGATTTTCACTCGTTTTGGCTCGGCGGCGGGCGGCTGCATCGCCTGCGGCAGCGGCGGCGGGGCCGGCACGACAGCGGGGGCGGCCCGCCTCCGAAGCCCAACCTCCTAACAAAGCTGCGTCTGCCCCCACGCCGTGACGCTTTCCAGGGCGGCAGCCGGGGCGGAGGCAGGCCCGGTGGCGGTTCGCGGGGAGCCGGAGGCGCCGTCGCCGCGGCTCGGGGGCGCTACTCGAGCTCCAAGCCGCAAAAGTACGACAAGAACAAATTCCTGCAGGTACGGATGGTGATGGCGGCGGGCGCCCCGCAGTGTAGCCTCCTCCTCCGTCGTGCATTTGCTGTGCTTTGCGATTTCCGTTGACCTTCATGACGGTGGACATGCCGCGCCCGTCCTCCTGTTCTGCACAGGCCAACTTCCGCTTCCTGGTCTCCGGTGAGTGCAATTGAGCTGAACTGGGCTGAGCGGCTGGGGTGGCGAAGGCTCATTGGCTATGGCGCTGGAACTAAGCATCAGCGGATTCAGCTCAATTGGGGGAGGAGTTGCCCTTGCACATGAGCGAATTTAGCTGAGAAAGGACAATATATAAGTCAATAAAGCAGCTTGTTCATCAGCGGATTTAGCTCAGTTGGGAGAGCGCTAGACTGAAGATCTAGAGGTCGCTAGTTCGATCCTGGCAATTCGCAGGCTGATGCCAGCCTTCCGGAGGAAGGAAACGTCTGCATATTTTTGCGAAGAGCTACTTTGTGGGAACTTGCCCAAATAAAGGAATCCTGGCATGCGTGGCCTCCTGATCCGCAGACGCGGTGGACGTGTCCGCCTACGAGGCTGACGCGGATAAGATGTTCGACTGGGATGACGTGCTGCAGGTGAGTGGCGGGACGGGGAGGGGCGTAGGAGACGGAGGTGATGCCCCTGATGCGTGCCGGGGCCATGACAAGAGGCACTCGGGCCTAAAGAGAAGGGAAAAGGGCCGGAAGATGCGGTAGGATGGAACCTGATGTTGCGCTCCGCCCGTTTGTACCGTATGCGGGGCACAATAGCTGATACCGTATCCTCCTGGTCTAAGTCCTGGCCACTTCGTTTCTGCCCTGTATCCTGTCCGCCTCGCTGACTAAACGGAACCTCGCCCTGGATGCTCGCCGCACTCTCGCGCTGACCCATGGGTCTGTTCAGGTGGAGATGGCCACCGCGGCCCCCATCCAGTGCCCCATCTCGCTGGACAGCCCGCCGCTGTGCCCGCAGGTGGGGGCGGGGCAGGCAATACCCTCATGAGGGGTTTGCGGTTGTGTTGGGGGCATGCCGTTTTTTGGGGGTCGCCATTCTCCTTGCCTCGACACCAGGGAGCGGATGCGTGAGCGGAGGCAACAGCGGGCCCAATCCCGGGCGCACGCGGTCCGTTGTAAGCGCCCTAGTCGACTGGCACTGCGACGTGTGCCCTGTGTGCATCCTGGTGCATCGATCTCTCCTCACAAACGCCTGGTGCCCTTGCCACCGCGTCACCTTGTCGCAGATCACCCCCTGCGGCCACGTCTTCTCCTTCCCCGCCATCATGCACCACCTGATAAACCACGGCGGGGAGCAGCTCAGGTACGGCAGGACAGCGCGCGGTACGGCAGCTGACAAGCTGCGGCATGCGTGGAACCGGGACTGGCCAGGGCAGGGCTGGGCTTGGCTGGACAAGCGCGGCGTGCCGTGCTTGCTGCTCCTGCTTGCTGCTCCTGCTCCCCAGCAGACGCACCTGCCAGCAACCCAACGTCGCCTCCGTGGCGCCGCTGCGGTTTCGTCCTTATTACCCCGACCCGACCGCGCACTGAAAAGTGGCCCGGCCTCCCTCGTCCTGCTGCTGTCCGCTCCCGCCAATCCTTTGGTGGTGGTTCACCCAGGCGCTCCGCGCCTTGCCCGCTGTGCTTCGCGCCGGTGGTGGCGCGGGAGCTGCGCTTGGTGCGTGTACGGCGTGTCGTACAACCTCGCGCTGGTGACCAGCTCACTCTGGCGCTGATCCGCCGGACACGCACCAGCATCATACCCCAGCCCGTGGACCCGGCGGCAGCGGCAGCCGCCGCCGCCGCGGAGGCAGGAGCGGCCGCCGCCGCCGCCGTTGGCGGCGGCGGCGGCGGACAGCCGGCGTCGCTGTTTGACCGGAACCCCTTCGCCAAGTTTGTGGTGGGCGGGGATGCCAGCGAGCTGTGGCGCGCCGCGGCGGAGCAACTGGCGGCGTGCGCAATGGAGGTAGGGCAGCTGTGTAGCCAGGACTGCGCTTGGGCCGGGCCGGGCTGACGAGGGTCTTGAGAGTTTGCTGGCGCGTGTGTGTCTCACTCCGGGCGGCCGCCTTTCGTACGTTTGGGCTCAAGCATGGCAAAGAGCATTCGAAAGACGATCTGGTGGGACTTCCTTTGGGACATGATAGTGGATTTGGGTCAAGTCCAAACGCGTGATGAGGCTCTTGCTGCCCCTTCCTGCCCTCCATCCCACGTCCCCACCCGCCAGTTGGTCGCCGAGGGCGGCGTGGACGCCGCTCTTGAGGCGCCGTACGTGTACGGCGCTCTGGACCAACTCGCCGCCCGCGCCCGGCGCTGGGCCGAGCACCGGGCCGAGTGCCTGGCGGCGCGCGGGCTGCTGGCGGCCAGGGAGGGCCCGGCGGCGGCGCCGGAGGCGCTCGGCGCGGCGGCGGAAGCGGCGGTCAGAAAGGTGGGTGCGTGTGGGCGCTGCGCTGCAAGCGGGGGCACGCGTAGGTGGCCGCGTGGCGTCAACGGCAGGGTTTTAGGGTTTCAGGGTCGGAGACCACACGCGCACGAGGCGCGGGGTGGAGGCCATCTGTCATTGCCACAGGAGCAGGACCAGGGCCAGGAGCTGGCTCTTGCAAGAGGCGAACGGCAGGGCAGGGCCCATAAGAAACCTTCATGATGATGTGAACAGTGGAGCGAAGAGGGGCTGGGCCATTGTACCGTACCTCGCGAGCGGAGTGCTGCCTGGCGCGCAGCGCCGCCGCTGGCCGGCCCGCGAGACACTGCATCCTGCTGCTCCCCCGATGTGATGTGATGTGATGTTGTGCGATGCCGCAGATGTTTACGGCCGCCGTGTCCGACGTCACGGCGGCACAGGAGGCCGCCTCGCAGCGCGCGGCGCTGGACCAGGCGTTCCCCTCGCTGGCGGCACGGCCGCCGCCGGTGGCGACGCCGTCGGCGGCTGGGAGCTGTGGCGTCTCAGGCGATGCGGCGTCGGCCACGAGCCCTCGTGGCGCCGTCGGCAAGCGCAAATCACACTCTGGTGGGGGCGGTGCGGCTGCCGCCGGCAGCATTGCAGCGGCGGCGCCGCCACCGCCCGCACCGGCCGTCGAGGCGGCGCCGGCGGAGCCGGCGCGGCCGCCGCCGGCGGCGGCGGAGTCTCAGCTGTCTTTCGATGCGGTCTTCTCGGAGGACGAGGCAGACGATCAGACGCGGCGCAACAGCAGCGGCGGCGAGGGTGCCGCTGCCGCCGCCGCTGCCGCCGCTGCCGCCGGGGAGCAGGCCGTGGGCTTGGGCCCTCCGCCGGATCTGCTGCATGCTGCGCCGCCCAGCAGCAGCCCACCGATAGCCAGCGCCGCGTGCGACCTGGCGGCGGCTTGCGGGCCCGGCGGCGGCGGCGGCGGCCCGTCCCCGCCCTCCGCCGGCGTCGAGCTGCTGGGCACGTCTCCCACCACTACGCGGCTCAACACGCCGGGGATGCAGGGCGAGTTCTACACCTACCAGGCAGCGGATGGCAGCTGGGTGTTCCTGAACCCTGTAAACCTGAGGTGCCTGCTGCACGCGTACGGCTCGTACGATTCCTGCCCGCCCGTCATCACGGCCCGGCTGCTCGAGTTGGAGGACGTGGTGCAGGCGGAGGCGGTTCGCCGCCGCTGGCGCTTCCTGTCGCATCTGCCGCTGGCAGGGGCCTTCAAGCTGTGCGAGGTTGCGATGGCGGAGCTGGTGCCGCCGGAGTCGCTGGCGCCCTTCGCCGACGAGCTGGCGGCACGGGAGAAGCGGCGGCGGCGGCAGCGCGCCGATGAGCGGCGGCAGGCGGCGGCGGACGCCGCGGCGGCGGCGCGCGCGGCAGCGGCGCGGCTGGGCCCAAGCGCGGAGGAGCTGCAGGCGATGCCGTCGCTGAGCCAGGCGGTGGGTGGCGGCGGCGCCGCTGTGGTGGGGTTGGCTGGCAGCGCGGCGGCGGGGGCGGGGGCTGCGGGGGGCAGTGGGCTCATGGCCGCCGCGAGCGCCGCGGCGGCGGCGCTGGCGCGGGAGATGCAGCTGTCGCCGTCGGAGGTTGCGGAGAGCATCGCTCTGCAGGCCTCCCTGGAGGAAGCGGCGGCTGCCGCCGCTGCCGGGGCGTCCCCGGGTCCGCCCGGTGGCAGCGGCGGCGCCGGTGTGTCGTTCGCGCACATCACCAAGATGGGCTTCGCCGCCACCGGACCGGCGCTGGGCAGCAGCCCGCCACTAGGCAGCATTGCGGCGGCGGCGGCGGCGCCGCCGCCGCCGCCGACAGGCGCCTGGGGCGCCCGGGCCTCCACCTCCGTTGTTGGTGGCGGCTCCGGAACCTCCAGTGCTGGGGCGCCCGCCCCTGCAAGCCCGTGGGGCGGCGGCGCCGGCGGCGCCGCCGTATCGCTCGCCGCCGGCGGAGCCGGGGGCCCGTGGGGAGGTGGTAAGGGCGGAGCTGCCATCAAAGCCGCCGCCGCCTCTGGCGCCGGGGGCTCGGCCAAGACCGCCGGCGCTGCAGTGGAGGGCGCGAGCGAGGGAGGCAGCGGTGCAGGTAGCGCCGCTAAGAAGGGCAAGTCGGGCAAGGGCACGCTGCTATTTAGCACCGGCAATCAGCGCAAGTACTGATTGAAGGGCGCCAAGGCTGTCTGGCTGCGAAGGCGCCGGCGGACGTCCATGTGGGTGAGCACACGATGCCGGCGCCCGAGGACGCCGAGCAGGTGGGCATCGTGGGGTTATGTTTTCGGGTTGGCGGCTACCGCTGTTTGGGGGAGACGAGGGGAGGGGAGGGGTGGCACACGAGGAGCGTTGACGGCAGGGAGGGGTGCGGGCTCTGGGAATATTGCAACGCGGACCGACGTAACCGTAGCGGGCGCCAGGCATCAATCGATTGACCTCTAGGCTCCGTTGGACGGAACCGAGTGCGTCGGTCGCCGGCACGAGGTACCTCAGGAAGAGGCGTCGGAGGCCTGTTGGAAGGCCGGGTGGGAGCAGGCGGGCTCGAGCGGGCGGGTTTGCGTCGGGGTGCTTGGGCTTGAGATTACTTCACTTTTCGGACCGGTGGGGCCCTTCGTGGGTTTTCCCACGGATGGGCGGAAACCCGTTGGGCGCACGATAGTTTTTGGGATTCATGGGATGATGGTGCAGCGGACTGGAGACCTGGCCAAGCCATTGTACAACGTTGTCTGTTCCTTGTTGACGCGCGCTACTGCGCTGCCCCTGCACATATTACCATGGGCGTCTCAAAAGTTGCCCATTGGCTTGCTGTGTTAGCTTAGCAAAGCGGCGTAGAAGCTTCTTCCGAGTTGTGGGAGTGGCGCTTCTGCCGCGGCACCGAGCCTGCCGTTACTGCTGGGGCTGGTGGCGCCGCATTGGGCCTTGAATGACGACACTTGGAAGACCGCATTGCACAAGGGGCGCGGCTACCGTCGATGTTTTGCTGCACGCGAAGCGTAGGGGATGTCCCCCGGGCCCGTCGAGCTCATCCGGCCATCCCCCGGCGAGGTGAGCATGGGGGCGCGTGTTTCGACGGCGGTTTGGCGCACGGAGGGGCGGCGGTGGCCCAAATGTCGTCGCTGCCAGCTGCACCCGGCGCAGCCTTTTCGGAGCCGCGGGCCTCGAGAGCCGCGCCCTGCGTGCATTAACTGAAGCTCGCCACTGTCATGGCAGCTAGTAGTGACTGCTGGCTGGTAATGCGGTCATGTACTGCCGTGTACAGTGAAGCTGGGCCGAATCTTGGATTCGCCCCCCAG
This sequence comes from Pleodorina starrii, assembly GCA_030267565.1. NCBI lineage: Eukaryota > Viridiplantae > Chlorophyta > Chlorophyceae > Chlamydomonadales > Volvocaceae > Pleodorina > Pleodorina starrii. The sequence continues at coordinate 60,124 of BRXU01000033.1, forward strand.
CCGTGCGGTGCCGAGACCACATCGTCCTGACACCCCAACCCGTTGGGGGGCACTTCGCCGCATTCAAGACGTCCAAGCACACAGCTGGTAGCGTTATGTTTCTCAAGTCCGCGCGCGGGACGATTGTCGTTTCCAAGCTGCGCCTTCCAGGGTATCGGACCGCACCAGGGTGGTGGAGGGAAACACTCGCATGCGTAACAACCATTATTCCGCCGGCACAGCATCTGGGGATCCATGCACAACACCAAGTGCGCTCTGTTCGCACAAGACCCAGATGGTCCGGCGAGTCGACCCACTCAACGCACATCGCGACACTCATGGACAGGAGGCGCCGCGGTTCATATGTGTGAACGTTAAACGCCAGCGACAGCTCAACAAGCCAGACCCACTTTTTCCCAACAAGCCAGACCCACTTTTCCGAACGCACGGGTCGTACCCAAGCTTTTCAGCAGCAGCGCTCGCAGCCTGCCGTCCGCGAATTAAAAACATCTTCACGCCAAACCACGAACGTGGTGCCGCACGAATTCCCTTCGCTTCCAGCCAAACGCGCATCCATCCCTTGCTGCGCGCGGACTCAGTTCAGCCTGCAGATAGTACCCGCTACATGCCGTCAGCCATGCTCGGCAAAGGAGCCAGCACAGCTTGAGCACGACCTACTTGAACCCAGGCCGTCCCACCTCAGCCAACCCATCTCTCGGGGATGTGACCCCTGGGTCGGCGTTCCGATCTATGCATGCGCTACCGACCTTTCCAGCTCCCAACAAAGCCCCGACATATAGACGATGGCCCGCGCAGGGCTAACAGCCGGTGTGTACAATCAGAGGAACGACACATCATCCTCCGACTTAAGTGGCCCCCGCTCCCCCGCCTCCTCCGGCTTCTCGTCGGGCAGCAGGTACCGCCGCCCCGCCTGCTTCTCCACCGCCTTGCGTACGCGCTCGAAGCTGAGGTTGAGGTCTGGGAAGAGGCCCTCCAGCACGCCGCCGGCCGCAAGGGCCATCAGGATGTCCTCCGAATACATTTTGTCCTTCCCGTGCCACGCTGCGAAGTCCGAGGCCGCCGTGACCACCTTGAACGCGCGATCGGCGAACGATATCTCGGTGCTAAAGCCGCGGGGCTGCAGGCCGTCGCAGACGTGCAGAGCCCACAGCACCTCATGCCAGGCGCCATACAGGTCCTCAAGCCCAAGCTTCTTGAGGATCTGCGCTGCGGTGCTGCTTTCAAACTTGAGAATGCCCATCAAGACCATCCAGGAGTGCACCTCGTAGGTCTCCGACGCGCGCGCGAAGTTGATGGCATAGCGAATAATAGCGTCGGCCGCGTCGCTCACACCGACGTCATCGTCCACGTCCGCAACAACTGCTGCTGCGGCTGCTCTGTTGGCCATCCGGTCACAGCGACGATCCTGGCTCCTTCGCGCTCCAAGAACTGTTCGCTCCGCATGACAGAGGTCCTGGCCACTCGGAGCGCTGGGGCTACAGGTGCGCGTCGTGGCCACCGTTGGGCATCGGCATACGCTAGCTACACCGCGGGCGCTCGGTCTTGCCCCGGCCAATCGCGGGGCAAGGGCTTGCATGGTCGGAGAACGGAGAACCACGATCAATGGCAACGCACAAATTAGGGCAGCTGGAGTGTTCAACCTGTGGCGTACCCAACAGTTATAATCTTGCACGGCTGCTCGCCAAGTGCCCCAAACAATCTTGAAGGTTGGAGCCGGCGCCGTATACTCGTTCCGGTGTTTTTGACAAGGGGTTCCCACAAGTACATTGCCATTTATATGTAACCAGACGGCCTACTTCTACATAAGTAAAGGACCAGAGACGTAATCGTTTCGGAGGACCTCTCCAGCTTTTTCATATAACACAATGGGCAAGTCTCGAGGCGGCAAGTACCACCACGCTAAGAAGGGCCCCCGAAAAGGACCTGCTGAGGAAGAAGGCTCTGATGAGGAGGAGTTTGAGCCCCAGCAGCGCGGTCTAGGTGCGTCCAGATCGCGGTGCGGGCCAACCTTGCGGGAGGACATCCTGCGCAATGGATATGCCGTGGAGATAGTTAACAGTATCGTGCTGCAATCATGCGCTCGCCGGTTGGCATGCAAAGTTACAAGCGCGCCCTCTTCTGACGTCTTCCGGCGAGGAAAGGGCTCTAGGCCCACCTTCGTTTCCAAGCACAGACACGATGTGAAATCCACGCCCGATACAGCTCATGTCACGTAATCCTGCAGGTGCCCAACGTGCCAACGTCGGTATGCTTCCTCCCAGCGACAGCGAGGACGAGGAGGGGGAGGCGCCCGCTAGCAAGGGTGAGGCGTCCACATCGCAGCCCAGCGGCGGCCAAAACAAGAACGCAGGCCAACTGCCGCCCAGCGGCAGCGACGATGATGATGACGATAGCAGCAGCGACGACGACCCGACCCCCGAGTACTTGCGTACGGCACCAACTGCGCGCAAGAAGTGAGTGTATGGAGCGAGAGCCCAGCCTTGGGTCGCTGTGTTCATGTGGTGTACGTACTGCATCCCGCATTGCTTGGCGGTGCAGAGTGTTGGACTGCGGAAATCATCCACGGTACTGCCCATGCAAAAGGATACCACCCAGTGGCGGCCGTCTCGCCTGCATCTGCAAAAGAGTTTTCCGCCGAGGATGGTTTCGACAAAACCACATTGCCTATCGTGGCCATTGCGGGCGCGCGTGCTGCGGGAGCCGATCGCCAAACCTGGAAGGTGCATGCGCTGTGCCGGGCGTCAGCATGCTGCGGCAGCAACACAGCCCTTGGTCCTCTCTGGGCGAAGGCGACTCAGTGAATGTGAGGAAAGCCTCGATACCGTAGTTCAACGCGCCGCTTGCATGGAAAGGGGTCCCCAAGAATGGCAACGGGGCCAAAAGGCTGCTGCCCTCCAACAACAGAGTCTTCAGTACTGTGCTGCGACCCGCGGGCGTGCGGAGCTTTTTTTGCCATCGCATAAGCTGCCCTTTTAACGTCTCGTTACCAAAGCGCATTTCGTTTTTCCGCTTACACGGCTCTTTACTTCCATGCGCACCGTCAGAACTATGCCTCTATGCGAAGTCATCAGCTGGCATAGCACATTTGCCCCTCCTGACTTGCTGGCTTACGCTGCAGGGAGCCGGTGGTAGAGCCGCGGTCTGAGGAGCAGGTGCGCAAGGACCTGGAGCGCCTGGAGCTCATCCGCAAAAAACGGTGAGCAGGAGTGCGGTCAGCGGCTGTGCAGGAGTGGGCCAGGATGGCTGAGAGGACCTGGTGGGAATACACCGTAAGGGCTGGTGCCGGGCAAGGGGTTGGCCTTCAGGTTTATGACCAAATGCTGTGTCACCGTATCGCCGTGGCCTGCGCCTGGCAGCATCACAGGTTGCTGGGCCATTGACAATGTCCGTACTCGTTTTGTGATATAATTGTCTGCCTGCTCCTCCCGTGCCCGCGCAGCGAGGAGGACCGCCTGAAGCGGATAGCGACGGAGGGCTGGGACCGCTTCGCGCCCGTTTCGGAAACGAACAAGCCGTAAGTACCTAAATCATGTCTGCTGCGAAGGAGACGTTGGCAGGCTGTCGTTGCACATCTAAAGCGTGTGCTCTTTTGCTGGCTGTCGCTGTCCAGCCGTACTAAGCGGGCTGTCGTTGTTTTTGTCCCCAACAGGCCGGGCCACGTCCCGTCCGACCACCCGTCGGCCAAGAAGGAGTGAACGGAGCGGCATATTCGCGTGCGCATCGGCCGCGATTTGACTGGAGGGTCTCTGGCCGACCCTGCAGCCGGTCGCGTGGGTGGCTTAGGCCGTGTGAGGTTTGCTGCTGGGATGCCGTGTGTGGGCGTTTTGGGCCTCCTTGCACACGCGGGTGGCTATTCATACTTGACTTGTAACATTATGGCGGCCGGAATATGTACTGCAGCGGAGCTTGTAATATCATTTGAGTGGCACACAGGCCTTGCAAAACCGTCTGGAGGTCTAGCTCGTAAGCACCAAGAACTTGGCCGGAGCCTGGCGACGCATCGTCACCTCAGTACACTGCACGCTGCGCAGCTCATTCATTCTCGGCTTCCAGTACCACACCACACTGCCTATCTAGCGTCTACATAAACGACTGTTACGGCTGCCGACGGAGCTACTCCCTGGCCCTTCCCTCCGCCTACTACACGGAGCCCTAGATGCAACGTCCCTGACTCAACCAACAGGCGAGGCAGGCGACGTGCAATCCATGCTTAACCTCAACTCTCGCCAACTCTACCAGCTCTCTTCTCCTGCGCAAAACTCGTGCTGCCGCTCAGTGCCGCGAACCCTGAAGGACATCAGCCTCGCGACCCTTCATATCATCCGCAGAAACAGCACTCCGCCCGACCCCCGCCCAGACCAACAACCATCGTCGCTACCGCAGACCCCTTTTGAGCCTACAATCATGAACGCCGATGTGCACTTCAAATCTCCTAACCCACCGCCAATAAACGTGACATAACACCGCCGCTACCGGTGTTCCGTCGGCGTGCTTGCTTGCTCCAAGAGTCACTTCCTGACAACTCCTGCGGGTCGAAGTTAAGTTAGGCGCCATACCACTCGCGGCTGGGCTCCGCACCGCTGCCGCCGGGCTCTGCACCCCAAAACGCGCGCAGTCCCCAACCCCACCCCCCCTGGAAAGGCTGCCAAACATTTCGTACCCCTTGGTAGGCATGCGCGCGCGATGCGTCATGAGGTTCAAGCAGCCCGCATCTCCCGCTGGCCGGACGCCGGCCGCCTGCGTCCATTGGCTGTGATGCCGGAAGAATTGCGCGCTACCAACCGAGATGCGGCAACGCCGACGCTCGCCAGCCCTTTCTCATGCCATCCGATTTTGCCGGGACAACACTGAAGTGGGCTCGCCCGTTGCAACGGTGGCAGTTACCTCGCATTGGCCCACTTCCGTCACCAATCCCGAAGCCCCACCAAACCACGCAGAAACGACCTTAGCATGTGCAGTCGCAGCAATACCGTCGGGGATTATACATCCGTGTAGCAACAGCGCAACCATATCAAGTCCACAGCGGCAGGACAGCGAAGGTGTGCAAAAGGGCATCCTGAGGGTGTTCTAACACACAGCACGATCGCGCACCCCTTCCCACGACAGACAGAACAACAGGATCCGTTGGTCGCAAGATGGTGCATGCCTGTACAGCGCGTCCAGAGAGGCGCAGACGGAATCCGGCAAACGGGCGCACGCAGCGTCATAGGCAGACAGCCCTTCCAAGCCTCAGGTTTCCTCACCCACGCCCCGCGCCCTCAAAGCCGCTGTCACCGCCCTTACTATGCGGTCCCCCTACATGAAAGCCCCAGCGCACGGCTCCGACATGAGCGCGCGGCTCTGACGTCAAATATCAAAACGTGGCGCACAGCTGCGAAAACATGGCGCACGGCTGCGTTAAGACAAGGCCGTTTCCGCCTCCCCAACAGCTAATACCCAGCAATAGTAAGACTCCGCTCTCCCTCCCCTCCTCCCCGCCCCCTCCACTCCCACGCCCCTTCAATCCCAGCCACCCTCCCCGACAAGCGGCCGCCCGCACCACCCTCGCCGCTGCTGCTGCGCTGCTGCTGGCTAGTGGCTTACGGCACATACTCCAGCGCCTGCTCAAGGTCCGCCCAAATGTCCTCCACGTCCTCAATGCCGATGCTGAAGCGCACCAGGTTCTCCTTGATGCCAATCTGCGCGCGGCGCTCCGGCCCGAATCCCCAGTACGACTGCACGGCGGGCATCTCTATCAAGCTCTCCACGCCGCCCAGCGACGGCGCAATGTACGGCAGCTTCACGTTGTCGATGAAGCTGATGCACTCGTGCAGGCCGCCGCGCACCTCGAAGCTGACCACGCCGCCGAAACCCGACATCTGGCGGTTGGCGATGGCGTGGTCGGGGTGGCTCTCCAGCCCGGGGTACCACACGCGGTCGATCTTGGGGTGCTTCTCCAGTCGCCGCGCAATCTCCATCGCCGACCTGTTGTGGCGCTCCACGCGGAGATCCAGCGTCTTGAGGCCGCGCAGCAGCAGGTAGGCGGCGTGCGGGTCCACGACGCCACCCATGATGTGGTGGAACTCGCGCACCTTGGCCACCAGCTCCGTCTTGCCGCACAGCGCGCCGGCCAGCACGTCGTTGTGGCCGGCGAGGTACTTGGTGGCGGAGTGGAGCACCAGGTCAGCGCCCAGCGCGAGCGCCTGCTGGTTAATGGGGGTCGCGAAGGTGCTGTCGATGCAGACGGCCGCGCCCTTGGCGTGGCAGAGGCGGGCGATGGCCGCAATGTCGACGCAGCGCAAGTAGGGGTTTGTCGGCGACTCCGAGAAAAACAGCGTCACGTTGTGCTGGTCCAGAGCCGCCTGCAGAGCGTCCAGGTCGTTGGGCTTGATGACGCTGACTCCGACGTTCATCTTCGGCAGGAAGTTCTGCATGAACTGCCGGGTGCGCCAATAGCAGTCCGACGTAGTCACGATGTGGCCGCCCGATGGTACAAGTGACAAAAGCATGCTGGTGACTGCGTTCATGCCTGATGCCGAGACCAGGCAGTCCTCCGCGCCCTCCAGCGCCTTGATCTTCTCCTCGCATGCCTGGGCGGTCGGGTTCCCGTATCGCCCATACTCATACGACTCAAAACGTCCCTCGTTATATTCAATCAGCTCTGCCGTGTTCCGAAAGTGGTAAGTCGAGGTCTGCACAATCGGTGTGGTAAGCGCGTCCGCCACGCGAGGTCGGCCGGCACGCTCGCCGCCATGAACAGCGGTGGTGGACAGCTTTGCTGGCTTGACCTCATGGTGACGAGCAGCACCGTTGCCGCTGACAGAGGTGGCCTCCAAGTCCTTAGCTGCTGTGTTGCAAATCACGCCGATGCTGGAGGGCCGCCGCCGGTGGAAAGTCGCTTGCCGCAGATGCAGCCCGCTGCGCGCCGCAGTCCTGAGCGAAGCTGGAATCGGCGCTCGCATGGAGACTGCAGCGGGCATGTCCGCTGCCGACACGTGGCAGAGGCCCCTGGCGCCGAACATCCCCTATTTGGTGGTGACTATTCGGACGTAAAGGGCGCACGGCAAGCTATTCCCGAGGGAAAAAGAAGTGTAATGACGAGTTTATATTGTTCTTCTCAGTTTTAACCTTGGTCCCGCCGTGCACGACCACGGTGAGGCGGTGAGCGAGACAAGATTGCCCAATTTTGATTCCATACGAGCCCAAACTCATACAGCCTTATCATACAAGTAGTATATAGCCTTCCACATTACACACGAAAAGTTTTCAAGCCTTCGGTACTGTTCACACCTTTGATTGAAGCCCTTATGCTTGCAAGAAGCTTCAACCGTTGTGACGCAATTTCCGGCGTCGCGTGTGTGCCTTACTGTAGTGCGCGAGACAAACTAATGCTGGCAAGAGCACGGTGCAAGTTCTAAACCTCGGTGCCTGGGTCTCCGTCACCGGCCGGGTGTCGGTTTGTGGGGTACTGACACATGCACCGTGAGCATCGCTGAGATTCCGGGAGGTTGTTATAGAGAGCTTCGCTAGTGGCCAATAAGACGGCAGTTTTTTGGGACCCGGCTGTCTTAGTAGCTGCCCCCAAAGTTGGACCCGCTGCCAACAGGCAACGAGACCAGTATCATCACACCAAGATGCGCCCAATAGAGCATGTGCACGTTACTTTTGGCAAGCCCCTCTGCATAACGTCACGGAAGCGTCCAAAACACAACCGCTTCTTGCTTGAATCGGTGGACCAGGGTGGACCCAGTGGGTCACCGGTTGATACCGCATCTGGAACGCGGTGCTTCGTGTCGCACCGCTCCAACGGTCTGCATTTCAAACCAGGGGAGCATCCACTGGGCACCAAACCTGAAAATCAGCGGGTGAGGGGAACGTCCTCCTTAGCATTTCGTGCCTCAAAATGAGCTTGCCGGCTTATATACTATTTGGTTGTGACAGGAAGGGCTCGTGATCAATACAATACCGTGGGTTTCTGGGTATCGGGAGGTATGGAGCCCGGTGCAGTACGGCTTCGAATGCGAGGCGGCCAGGGGCTTCAGCCAGCGTGTTGCCAAGGTAATGGCGAAGACGTCTGAGCGGACGAGAATCCCAGGCCCAGCGGAAGGGGGTCGGCATGGCCATGTAAGGCAGGCCTACGGGATAACCCACCTTGCAAGGGGACGAGCTGCGGGCCACAGGCAGGAGGCGGCCATACGGGCCTTCATGATCGCAATGCAACATGTCTCGCTTCCTCGGGAATCAGAATCGCTTGAAAGATTCACGGCAGCGATTATGCTGTTGTGTGGGGCCGTGCGAGTCCGTGCGGACCGCGAAGGGCCGAAGACGACCCGGAACCGTTGCAAGTTACACGTTAATACGGCGCGACCACTACCGACGCTTTTGACCACTGCACTTGACCATAGTGCGTTCCTGAAGCTGCTCTTTAGACAAGATATATAGATTCATAACAAGCTTCACACTTCGTGCCCGTCGTTGCCAACGGCCTACAGGCTCGATTTTAATACGTTGTACTCGGTAGAGCTTGGATTGCCTCATTAAGGCCTTTTTGTTGTATAGATAAAACATAGTACGAAGAAAGCTTGTTTGCGGTCACCATTTGCGTGGACCGGGGTCTATAGGACTCGTCCAATCTGGTTTCACACGACAGGTGTCGCGACTCGCGAGTGCGTCGCCCCAAATAACGTCATCCACGTTTTTGGAAACCCTTGACAGCGGGACCAGCGCTGGTGCTTCCTAAGTCGGGGCCGCCGCCGCGCAGTTTACGTGCCGCAGCATGGCGCGAAGCCAGCCCATCCTCTTTGAGGACGTCTTTGACGTGGTAGATAAGGACCCGGATGGCAAGAAGTTCGACAGCGGTAGGGCTGCCGTCGTAATCAAACGCGCACGACCCCAACGGCTGGACCTCGTTCCAACTCCCTGCCGCACCATACTTGGGTGGCGCTCGCAGTGTCCCGCTTCGTCTGCCACAGTGACCTCTACGAGATGGATTTGCATATCGACCTCAACACGGAACTGTTCCCTCTCCAAGTAAGGACGTGCGCCCCCCGCGCTGTCTGTGGGGACCCCGCCCGGGGTCGTTTGGCCGCCATGGAACGCAACGGGCTGCGCTGGCCCAGCTCGCAGCACACGTGGGGTCGAAGAGCACCAGTCTGTGATCACGGGCAGCAAATGTGCCGCATAAGCACATAGATTATGTCGCTGAAGCCGACACCGCGGGGTCGCCTTCGGCCTAGACCCTAGGCGCATCACCCAAGGGCGTCCGTCACACACACGTCCCGCACACATGTACAGACGCGCTTCCCATGACCCAATCTCCGCGAGGTTTGTTCCTCGCAAACTTGCCTCGCGGTTTCCTTCCTTCCTACGGAGCGAGGGCTATCCGTCTCCGGGGTCCCGAGAGTTTCAACGTCACGCCCTTCAACAAACCCTCGCTGTCATCCCCTCGCCGTGCAGCGAAACGACAAGTTCAGTCTGGTGCTCGCGTGGACGCTAAACCTCGACGCAACACCGGGCAGCGAAAAGTACGACGCGGTAAGGCCGTGCTGCCGGGCCGCCGTATTCTCGCCGTACCGCGGCGTTGGGAGTGCAGTGCAGTGCAGTGCAGTGGGTACTACTGTGCCCCTGTCGTGGCTGCTGCTTCTGGAAGGAGCCACTGCGCTGACGGGCTTTGAGGCTCTTGAGGGGAGAGGTCTCTCGAGGTCTCTCCAAAGGGGCACCTCTGTCCTGGCCTGCCCTGTTCTGTTCTGTCCACTTTGGACCCAGGGTGCGGCCCCTTCTCCGCAACCTGCACCCGCCCCCCTTCGTGATACTTCGCATGAGGGAGGGGGACGGTCCTTCCGCCTCATGTCCGCCGCCACCGCTCCCCTGGTGGCCCGCCGCCACCCCTGCCTCCGAAACCCGATTGACAGTCCAAGTGGGTGTGTGTGCCGCTCGCTGACGTCGGGCTCCCGCCGCCCGTCGCGCAGGAGTTCCCGGCGATCAGCGGGCGCCGTACATTGATGGACAACTACGATTACGTCATGTACGGCAAGGTCTTCAAGTACAAGGACAACAACATGAAGGTGGGTGGGCCCTCGTGTCCGCTCGCTACCGTCGCTCCGTCCCTTCTCTTGCAGTACCGGTGTTTCCTTCATCCCTCCCTCCCCTCCCCTCCCCTCCCTTCCCCTGCCCTTCCCTCCTCGCAGGTGGAGGTGTACATATCCTTTGGCGGCCTGCTGATGAAGCTGGCGGGCGACCCCGCCAAGCTGGAGCCCATCGAGGTGGACAGCAACGTCTACTTGCTGCTCAAGAAGCTGTGAGGAGCTGTGACGGAGTGGGGGAACAGCGAGAGAGAGACAGAGCAGAGAGAGGGGGGGAGAGAGAGGGAGCAGCTGGCTAGCTAGGGAGCTAGGGAGATGGTTGGCCGTGAGGGAGCTGTTGAGGGGAGGTGTGAGGAGGGCAGCTGGACGTGCGTTCGTGAGGAGGAGGGCCAGGAGGCCGAAGGAAGGAAGGAAGGACGGACGGACGGATGGACGGTTAGATGTAGCTCGGCTGTGTTGGCGGCGCGTGCCGATGCGAAGCTCGGCTCTCGGAAGGGGTCTTTGACGGCGGCGAAACGGCGGGGAAAGAGAAGGCAGGTAGGTCAGGAACAACGAAATTCCAGTTGGGGTGGAGATCAGGAGGCGTAGGCCGGGCCCTCTCTCAACCCGCAACACCGGGCGGCGCCCCCCCAGCTCGGGTCATGGCTTCTCGGTCGCCTACGTCCCTCCGCTGCGGTACTGTTTTTTCTTACACCCAGCCCGGCCTACCTGCGCTGCTGGCGACGACGACCGCAACCACGCACCGGGGTGTGCTGGAGGTGCATCTCTCCGTGCAGCTGGACATGTTTGGAGCTCCTTTCCCTGTTGTTGTTCGTTCTTTCGGGTGCAGCTGAAGCTGCCGTATGCCGTATGCAGACGCGCCGGGATCGGAAGTTTGCGAGGCGCCAGGGCCAGCCGCGGGCTGCCGAAGTGGGGGCCGCAGCGCTGATTTGGGACACTGCGGACTTGCGATGTGCCACTTCCGTGCAGCTCTGTCGCAGCTCGGGTGCATGGCGGTCTCGGAGCGTCAACGCAGCGCATCGCCGCACAGCCCGCTAGCTGAGGCGGGTCTGTTGTGGGGGCGATGGAGGTAAAGGGACGGGGGGGGGGGGCGGCTGCTGAGGCTGCGCTGCTGCTGTCGAGACCACTGCCCCTGCCAGGCGACCGGCTTATCACAGGCGGATGCCACGTTGGGTGCTGAGAACATGAGGTTGGTGTTTACTGCTCTGAAGCCGGGCAGACGTCTGCGCTCTTCCCATGCTCGTCGTTCTTGAGGCAAGGCCTGCGCCTGCCCCTCGATCTCGTCCTTTCCTTTCTCTCCGTTTCGTTGATACGCACAGTCGTGGGCTGCTGTAACGGCAGGCCTTGCTGCGCGCGGCCGGAGAGACCGTGAGAGGCGTTTCCGGGCATCAGACGGAGAGCTGGTACTAACATCTTGGCCGCGTATGGTGCACCGAGGCGACACCTCCCGCCGTGCAAGTGCTTTATCGTTACACGCAACATATCTTCAACAAACACGCTGGCCGGCATTCCGGACACTCCCGCCAGTTGGCCCGCCCGAGCCGCCGCTACTCAGTAACTAAGGTATCACAAAGGCAAAGACGCCGCGCGGCGCCGCCATATCGCTACGTCGCACACAGCAGTCAGTCAGCCCGTCAAAACCGCCACGCGGCGCTCGGGGGCTCGGCCTGACCCTTCTGGACACTGCCCGGCCCCTCTCTCAGGGCAGGGGGGAAGCGGGTTAGGTTCTCAAAATGGAGACGGTACACACAGCCGAGTAATTATGTCCGGGAGGCTAGGCACACGACATGTACAGTTGTACGCCCACACCCATACCAAAGACGCGGGTCCGTTAGCGCGTCTCGCAAATCAATCGTCAGTACTGGAACGAGAGAGAGCACGGTGTCTCGCGCAAAGGGACAAAAGGAAAGCTCCGCCGCGCAGAACAGAGGCTGCGGGCACATTAGGACCGCCGAAGGCAGAGACCCTAGGAAGAGAGAGGAAGAGAGAAATACAGACGGGGCGGCTACACACAATTTGGTTACGCTGCGCACATTACACACACACACACACATCGACCCATGTACAAGCACGCAGCGACGAAAGGGAACCAAGGTCTCCATGTCTCGTCACCCGCCGACCTATGACGGGTCCAGCTATGCACACACGTGCCGGGCACGTCAGACAGGGTTCGCGAGCCGGAGGACAAATAGAGGCCCATGGCGGCAGCACACGCCCCCACAATGTCGTACATGTCTGTCGTACGTCGTCCAAGGGACTGGGTGCCGCTGGTGCCGAATCCCTGCAACGGCGGCGCCCCCCACAATGCACGCAAGATACAAAAACGAAGCGAGGAAAGAGGCAAGACCAAGATCAGGAGGGTGCGTATCAGTCCCGGTATCTAATCCGCAACAGACAGCTACAACGAATAAAGAGAGGCAACGAAGACACAAAAAAGAAAGAGGAGGAAGAGGACGAAGGGGGAGACAGAGAATCGGCGGCCAAGAAAAGAAACGAATCAATCGGGCGCTATTCGGTCTGATATGGTGGTCAAATACCGCTAAATCAATCGGGGCCGCAACACCATCACTGCAGGATGGCCGGTCAAAAAGAGGCTGGCAATCAATCACACCTCCCAACGACACACGTATATATTGCCACCCTACCCCCCGGGGGGCAGGAGGGCGCTAGAACAAGTCTACGCGCAACAGGTTGGCTCCAATCGGAGCCACGGGCGAGAAGGGCTCGCGGTCTGGTGCAGCAAGCAGGGGATTCCCGGCACACGCACGGAGGGACATATGTACCCCAACCAAACCCAACCAACATGGCCTTTGCAAATCCCCCAATTCATGCGCGCAATACACAAAATGCTCCCGAACCCAGTTTCCCTCAAAAAACGAGTTTCGCACGTGTGTGGCGGCCTGCGCAAGTTGCCTCGCGCCGAACCACTACCTGCCATGTCGCCGCCCTCGTCCGCCCCGTAGCTAAAACGCGCTTTTCCTTCCGCCCGCGGCTATCGAGGCAACGCACAAGCAAGGGCCACCCCGCCCGGTATCGAGAAAACCAGCCAAGCAGCGCTGCCAAAATCTTGCGAAGGAACGACAGACGCCGGCGGGCGCCGGCACCACCCAACCCGCTCCCCCTCCCCTTCCAAACCAATCGAAAGCCGCCACCGCCACCACAGCCCCGCGCCCGCCGATGAACCACCAAACCCCGACATTCGTTCCCGTGTACCCACCCACCCTCCCCCGCGTATACACAGCACATGCGCGATTCACAGCATGCTCAGCACGTCACCCATCTCGTCGACTAAAGCGGCCAACAGCACCTGCATCCTTGAATCGGCATCTGAAGCGTCCGTACTAGGTGAAATCGGATCGCCGTACAAGCATCGTGGCCTTATTCTGGGTCCGGGCGACGAGCAGAACACCGTCCCCACCTCGCACGTGCCACTGTAATCAACCCACCAGTCCAACGTAACCGCCAATCTGTTCATAACCACGCGCGCGGCCCTAATCCGGCCGCCCGGTATCCCCCAGCCGCGCCGCCGGCCCCCCTTCTCGCTCCCACCGCCAGCAAAGCGCAGCGACCCACCGTGGTAAGGGTCGCAATCCTGCATCGCAAGCAGAGCCCAGTTTTTTCGGTACAGAGTTCGGAGCTAAACAGAAGCGCAACGAACGACAGCACAGCAAGCAAGCTGTCGCCTCCCGAGGCCGCCACCGCCGCCACCACCACCGCCACCGCCACCGCCACCGCCGTTGTCCTGACGGTCGTATTTCGTGGTCGGGGTCATATCACATGCCCTGACCAGCCCCCGGAGCCCCGGCTGCCGACGCCATGTCGCCGTACGCTCGTCCCATGCCCAACGGGCCCATTCCGGAGGGCGGCTCGAGGCCGGCGCCGCCCTGACTCAGCACGCCCCCGGTCCGCATCGGGCCGGTGGCGGACGAGCCCATGCCCATGCCGGCAGGGGTGCATGGCTCCAGGGGACCGCCCTGCGACGACGGCGTGTGGTGCGAGCCGCCCTCGGCGCCGGGGCCCAAGCCGGTCTGCTGCTGCTGCTGCTGTTGCGGGGAGTCCAAGTAGCCGGGGGGCATGCCGTGGGATGGGTACATCGGCATGCCGTACGGAGGCGGGGCGTAGGGCAGCATGCTCCGAGGCATGACGCCCTGCGGAATCAAAGCGGCGCAGGAGGGCGGGAAAGGGCGGGAAAGGGAGCGGGGAGGGGAGTTGTGGATCGTCAAGAGGGAGGGAAGCCGCTTCATTGACCGCGAGGAGGCCGGCGGGGGCTCGAGTCCAGAGGGCTGGGAGCGCGCGCAGACAGCAAAGACGCATAAGACCATGACCTGTCCGTCCTTCGGATACAACTTCACCATACCGTACCAGGTACCAGTGTACCAGTGTGTACCAGGAGCTCTGAGCTACCGCTGACATCAAACTCGAAGCAGGCCCGTTATTTGCGTCCATTGCAGTTCAGTGAGCACAAAGTGGTTCTGGCTACGGTAGCTTTCTGAATTCATTGCCCCAAACACGGCATCCATTCTCAACCGCCGCCCAGACCCAACTCGCCCTGACATCACTCACCGGCATCCGGCTGCTGGGCACCTTGTAGTACCCGCCGCGGACGTTCATTGGCATCATGTAGGGCGGCGGCGGCGGCCCGGACACGCCATACGGCGCGCCCGGCGGCGGTGGCCCCGGCACAGCGTACGGCGATGCCATGCCGTACTTGACCGGCGACGGCGACGGGCCGCCGGCCATCATCCCGCGGCCACCAGCGCTATGCAACATCGCCGGACCAGGGGTCTGCGGCCCCGCCGCCGACCCGGGATGCGAGTGCGGCGGCATGTACGACGGACCGCCGTACATGGGATGTTGCGGCAGCGAGTGGTGGGGCTGCGGCGCGCCCGCCGCGCCCGGCGTCGCCGAAGGCGGCGCCTGCGGGCGAGACGCCGAGGGCGGCAATGCGCCGCCGGGTGCCATCCGGCGCTGGTACGACATATACGACAGGCCGCTGGTGACGTCATGGGAGCCCTGCATGGACTGCTGCTGTTGTTGGGGGCTCGAGGCGTCGTTGAGGCCCTGCTGCTGCTGCTGCTGTTGCCCAGGCCCGCGGGAAACCAACTGTTGTTGCTGCCGGGGGCTGCAGGCGCTTTCGTGCTGCTGCTGCATCAGCTGCTGCTGCTGCTGCTGCTGCTGATGCATCAGCTGTTGTTGTTGTTGCTGCTGCTGCTGCAGCTGCTGCGGCGATAGCCCCTGCGGGTGCAGCGGATACGAGCCCTGCGACAGGCTGTGTGGGTGCGACGGGTGCTGCTGACGCTGCTGCAGCAGCAGCGACTGCGAAGGCGACGGCTGCTGGGCCGAGCCCATTGACGCCGCGTGGCGAACCGACGGGTGCTGCTGCTGCTGCTGCTGCTGCGCGTACATTGGGTGATGGTGGTGAGCGTGAAGGTGAGGGTTCTGCTGCTGCTGCTGCTGACCGGCACCTTGTTGTTGCTGCTGCTGCGATGGAATTGTGGCGGTCTGGTTCAGGTGGTTGTGGGGCGTCATCTGCTGGTGCTGCTGGTGGTGCTGCTGGTGGTGCTGGTGCGGGTGCTGCTGCATGTGTGGCGTGGCGGGCTCAGGCATCTGGGACAGCACGTCCGCGGCCAGGCCCGCCATGGCCTCATGCGCGCAGTCGCTGTTGGTCTGCGAGTGGACAACAGAGAGGACAACAGAGAGGAGAGGTGGAGGCGGGGGAGCGCGAAGTGGTGGTGGTGGGCCGGCATTCGGGGTGTCGGTGCGAGGGGAAAATGACGAGGACGAGGCGACTTGAGGCCCGACCCCACTGGCAGCGCCCGTCACGAAAGAAACGCGGCAAAAGAAGAACGCAAAGCGGCGGCGGCGGCCTTGGAGGCCGCTGACAGCCTTCGTAAAGGCTTAGCCAGGTGGTCACTCGCATCCGCCAACCCACCACCCGAACCGCCACTCGCTTCACTGCAGTACCCGAGAACCCAACCCGACGCGACGCCGCCTTCTCTCCTTAACTGTCTGGTCCGAACCCCCCTCGCAGGACTGCCCTCAGAACCCAAAGCCCCCAGCAGCCCCAGCCCCGTCCCAACCGCCCTTCTTTATCCAGAACTTAACCAGAAACCAAACAGAGGTAAGCGATTGCACCCACCTCCAACCCCCAGCGACCTACGTCTCCATGCATCTCATTGGGGCCAATGAGTGCCGTCAGCGACGCCAGGTCCAGCCCGTCAGTGAGCGCGAGCAGGTCCTGGTCGCCCACGTCGTGGCCGCCGCCGCCGCCACCGCTGACGGCGCCGCCGCCGACGCCGCCGCCGACACCGTCGGGGTCCTCCAACAGGCCGTTCAGTGAATTGGGTCCCAGCTGGCCAAACAGACCGCCCAGGTCGGCGGCTGACGAGGCACCGCCCTCAGAGTTGACGAGCCGCGCGGTCGAGCCGGAGAACAGCGATTGGAGGGGCTCGGGGTCGCCACCCTGGGAGCCGGCGGCGGCGGGGCCGCAAGAGGGGGTGCCGTACATGCCGGGGCCTAGGGCGGCGGCGGCGGGGTTGTGATGGTGGTGTTGGTGCTGCATGTGGGCTGCGGCGGCGGTGCCGCTGGCGCGGGTAGGTGCGCCGCCGCCGAGGCGGCTGGTGCTGATTCGGCGACCTACGGGGCCGGGGAGGCGGCGGGAGGGGCGGGCCGCGCGCGCAGTCGGCAAGCCAAACAAAGAAAAGAACTGCAGAAATGTGTAGTTAAAATGCAGCAGAATGCAGCACTCGGCGGGTGGCCTTGCCAACTAAAATTACGGTATCTGATACTGAAGGTCGTTTTCCGACACTGAGGACCACACTCACCCTTCTGCGCGCTCAGGCCGGCGTTAGGGCTGCTGTTGTTGCCGGCTCCGCCAGCACCACCACCGCCGTTGTTGTTAACCTGGTGGTGATGATGGTGGTGGTGGCTGAAGGGCTCAATGGCGGTCTGCCACAGAAGCTCCGGATCTAGCGGCGAGGTCCCCTGGTGGTGGTTATGGTGATGATTGTTGTTGTGATGGTGGCTGTGGCTGTGGTGGTGACTGGCCGTCGCTGCGCCGCCGGCGCTGCCGCCACGGCCGCCACGCCCGACGCCGCCCGTCGTCACCGTCGCCGCCGCGGCCGTCGCGGCGGCGGTCCCCGACGCCGCCGGCGACGCCGCCATCAGCGCCCCCTGTGCCGCCGTCATGTGGCTGCCGGCCAGCGGCGAGGCGCGGGGGTCCTCCGCCGCCGCCGCGGCGGCGCCGCGAACGCGGGCACTGACGGCGACGGCGACGGCGGCGTCGCCGCCGCCAGCGGCGGCGACGACGCCCAGAGGCTCCGCAGTCGACGACGGCTCGGCCTTCACTAGCTTGGTCGGTGTGCCTGCAGGTGACGCGCAGTTGCCCTCCACCAGACCCGCGACTTTCCGTTTCTTCGGCGTGGCCTTGGCGGGGCCCACTGCCGGCAACTCCCCCGCCAAGCCGCCGACCTTGACGTAGCAGTTCGCGTCACCCTCAGAGTGGCCGCTGCCGCTGCCGCTGTCGGCGCCCTTGCCCTTGGCTCGAGTGCCGGCGGCCGCGGCGGCGGCCACCGCCGCTGCCGCGGCGGAGGCTGCCACGGCGGCCGCGGCTGCCGAGGTGGCGGCGGCGGCGCCGGCGCCAGGGCGGCGCGCGGCGGCGCCGCGCACAGCCGACAGCACCGCGGCGGCGGCGGCGGAGCCGCCGCCTCCGCCGCCTCCGCCGACCGTGGTAGCGCCCGGCACGTGCGGCTTGGCCTTGCCGCGGCCGATGATCTTGATCTCTGGCCGGGTGTCGAGCGAGGCGGGGCAGCCGTCGGCGGTTTTGGCAATGTAGAAGTCGACGGGCACCTCAAACTCCTCCAGGGGCACCACATCGGGAAGCTGGCGATAGAGATCGCGGGCCTTGTCAATGGCTTCGGGGCCGGCGGGGAACGATTGGCGATCGACCAGGTCCGAGTAGAGCCACAGAAAGGTCCGGATCTTGACTTCGGCCTTGGCGCGGTTTGTAGCGTACCTGCGACCGCAGGACGACGTTTGGTGGAGGGCCGGGCCAGGTTTGGAATCAGGTGAAGCTGGTGGGCTGGATACTGAAGCCCGGATGTGGGTTCGCCGTTTTCTTTGTGGGGGTGCAAGAGAGGCCGGAAAGCTTACCAAGGATGGAGTTAGGGCCGACAAGCCAACGTGGCTACCCGCTAGTGCGTATTCAAGGGAACGTACGGTGGGTTTGCCAGACACAAGGTTCATGGCCACTACGCAGTGCTGCTGGGTCCGCACTCTTCCGATGGGCAAGGCTTTGTCCCGTTCAGAAGCTCTGAGGCGCGTGTGCCGACAGTTCGGTCCCGCCATACTCATGCCAACACGCACACAGGAAACCCCATTTTTGTTGTTACGGGATGGGCCGAAGCCTGGCCTCCACCGCAGCCCGGAACTCGGCATGCGACCCGCCAAACCCGTCTACTCCGGCTGAGAATTCAGGAAAGACTCATCAAATTTGTGAGGCGCTCCATCAACGCACCATCTGTTTTTAATTGTGTTCTCCGGCCTGGTAGGAAGGTACTTGGCCACCTCGGACCAACGGTTGCCATGCAGGCTGTGTGCCACCGCAAGGACATACTCCTCCTTAAGAGACCATGGCTCCTTGCAAATATTAGGCCGAAGGTCGTTCTTCCATTTCTCGCGGCACTGTTTGCCCGTGCGCCCGGGCACCTGCTTGGCGACATCTTGCCAGTTGATGTTGTCTAGATTCGTGGACGTCTTGGATACAACCTGAATAAGCCATTCTGACTCCTCCTGTGACCAAGGCCTGCTTTGCTCCTTGCGACTCTTCATCCCAAACTCGCCGCTGCCCTTGCGAGAAGCTCCTGAACGCGACGCGCGGCCCGAGCGCGGCAGGTCCACGTCGCTGTCCGAATCATCGCAGTAATTCCTACAGCGCCTGCTCATCAGTAGGATTGAGCTAAGCTACAGTGGGCCAGGGCCGACGGCACTGTCGGCGATGTGCTCGAGTCGCAGGCGCTGCGAGCCAGCACACCGCCTGACGCTGCACGGTCCCCGCTATTGGAGCGGAAGTAAAGACGACAATTGCTCCCTGGCGTTCTCCACGCGTTCCGTGGAGCAGCGAAACTGGGTGCAGTAGCGGGTCCGACCCAGTTGTGCGAACTCTTCCAGCGTCAAAATTCAGTTTCCCTGACCGCAGATACGTGGGTCATAGTAATTTTACTACCTACGATATGCTCGTAAATGTCTTTGCGACTACGTTTGGTGTCCTAAAACCGGCGGCGAGTGTCCATGAATGCGGAAATGGGCGCGCTGCCAGGGACCCAACAAGATGAAAAGTAGGCCTCCGTCACAAGTGTGTCTTGTTAATAGTTAAGGCACCCGTCGCTTGCTCTGTGAGTACAGGTCAGGACATTTTGATGAAGGAGTGACCTGTACGGCGCGCCCGGCAACTGTGCGCAAGTATCTTCTTTGCCTGGCGCTTTTTGCCGTTGCGTGTGCAAGCAATATTTTGAATATGGTTGAGCTCTCACGCTCGCCAAGTCATCGCAGGGGTTGAGGCCACGCGCGCACCCCGGACTTGAGGAGGAGTCATGACTCGCCTGGATGGGGAGCGTGAAATTGTGCATGCTTCCTTTCGTTGTTTGAATAAACATGTTACGTGAGATGAACCCAGATTGCATTTATGGAATCCGGCACGGGCGCAGGCGGGGGTTACTTCGTACTGGGGCTTGGGTGTCAAGGGGCGGCCTGCATTTCCTAAAGGCGACAGGCCCTGTATCAGGGACGTATGAATGTTCATTAGAGAAGAAATACATTTCCTTGCATTGCCTTTTAATCAGCCGTGGGACCGTGGGACCTCGCGGTCGGGAGTAATTCAGTTGGAGGTTGCACGACGACGTGACGGTAAAGTGGCAACGCTCCTTGGTGCAGAAATATTGATGTGCAACCGTTAAGACATAGCGCTAATTCGCTTTACCTTAGTGAAGCAATTGCCACGAAGCCGTTGGTGAAAGACAGTTGTATCCAGAGGTTGTATCAGAATTCACAGAACGCGCAATACGCGAGGCTGCTGCACTAAAATTCCGCTAATCAGCGTAGTGCCTAGATGACATCACTAGAGAACTTTGGATCGCAGATTACGGCGGCCGCGCAAGATGCCTGGAACGCGATGGAGCGCACCCTCGAACGCGTCGGCCTCCCCGTCCCCGACAGCGACCGCCTGAACCGCGTCATGCGCCCGCCTATCGATCGCACGGTCGCCGCCTTCCGCTGGTCCAACTTTGGTACCA
Organism: Pleodorina starrii; assembly: GCA_030267565.1. Lineage (NCBI taxonomy): Eukaryota > Viridiplantae > Chlorophyta > Chlorophyceae > Chlamydomonadales > Volvocaceae > Pleodorina > Pleodorina starrii. The sequence continues at coordinate 80,474 of BRXU01000033.1, forward strand.
CCGCCGTCGTTCCCTTCCCAGCCCCCGCCTGGGACGATCCCCGCATGCTCCTCACCATGCTCTCCCTCGCCAACACCGCCTACGCCGAAGTCGAGGAGCACCAACGCCAGCGCCCCCTCACCTCCCCCACCTCCGCGCTGCCCCTCCCACCCGTCACCCTCGCCCTCGCGGCCGCCTCCGTGTGGCGCTACCTGCACCCCGCCCTTCTCCGCGAGGTGTGCCTCAGCCCCTACTGTGTGGTAGACCGCAAGGAGCCGGGTCGCCTGTGGAGTGCCTGCCTCACCCACCTGGATGCACCGCACCTGATGAGCAACCTGGCGTCGCTGCTGCCAGATGCGGCGGCGCTGGAGCGTCAGGAGGGCTCCGGCCCCTTCGCAGCCGATGTGGCGCTGCTGGCGACCTTGTCCAGCGGACTCTTCGGTGGGTGGGCGGGCTGAGGCTGAGGCTGAGGCCGGGGATTTGGGTCAATTGGGCGTCTAGCTTGGTGGGTGTCTAGCTTGGTGGGTAGCTGGCGTGGTGGGTGGCTGGTTACATGAACTGGAGGACGCGCATCCCCGCCGTCCGGCCGCACCCTCCCTCGTCCCGCCCCACCTTCGTCGTCTTGCCAGCCTGCCAGCCTGCCAGCCTGCCAGCCTGCCAGCCTGCCAGCCTGCCAGCCTGCCAGCCTGCCAGCCTGCCAGCCTGCCAGCCTGCCAGCCTGCCAGCCTGCCAGCCTGCCAGCCTGCCAGCCTGCCAGCCTGCCAGCCTGCCAGCCTGCCAGCCTGCCAGCCTGCCTACTCGGACTGGTCCAAATCCAACCCCCACTGTCCTCTCCGCCTCTTTTCCTGCCTCCAGTCGGCTGGGCCGTGTTCGAGAAGGAGGTCCTGCACCGCCCCGGCACTTATTACGCGGTGGGGGCGCTGGGCCTCTCCTCCCTGGCCTTCGCACTGCAGGTGTGTGTTCGTGTGTTCGTGTGTTCGTGTGTGTGTATGTCTGGGGGAGCTGACACTCTTAATGAACCAAGCTGACGGGCGGATGGACGCAGTAGCGGGAAGCTCAAAGCGGGAACGTCTCTGTCGAGGGGCCGGGAAAGGATGCGTGTGTGGGGTTGGCCGGGTGAGGGGAGGAAGGGGATGGCAGCGGGGAGCAAGATGCGTCCTTGGTACCGTACTGGTTGCGGCAACCGGGCCCTTGTGTGTGAGTGCGTGAGTGCGTGTGTGTGTTGGGGGGAAGGGTTAATCTGCGGACGGGGGGAGTGTGTCGCGGCCGGGTCCTCACTCTCTCGCCAACCCTCCCTGCCAATCTCCAATCTCCACACACACACACACACACACACACACACACACACACACGGGGCCGCCTCATGGTCGGTCGGTGGCTCAGGTGGTCGCCGACGAGACCCGCGCCGGCGGCGGCGGTGAGCGGCGGTGCCTGGGTCTGCCTCTGCCCGGCCGGTTCTCCTGGGTGGTGTCTCTGGGCTTCACACACCTGGTGGCGGCTCCCGACACCTCCTTCGCGGGCCACATGGCGGGGGTGCTGGCGGGTATCGCACACGTGTACCTGCTGAGGCCGGGTGAGCGGGGAGAGGCGGGGGAGGCGAGGGGGAGGGCTGGGGAGAGGCGGGGGAGGTGAGGGGAGGTGAGGAGAGGTGAGGGGGTGAGGGGCGGGGCGGACGAGGGGGTGAGAAGTGGGCTGAGGTGCGGCGGGTGTGAGGGCGGGTGTGAGGGCGGGTGTGAGGGCGGGTGTGAGGGCGGGGAAGGCAGGGAAGGCGGGGAACGGCAGACGGCCGTGTTCCGTGTCCCGGGTCCCGGCGCGGGACTGCCGCTCCTCGCGCATCGCAGCCGGCTGCCGGGCCTCATCCACGGCCCCGACAGCTCAGCCCCGCCTCCACACACCACCACCACCTCCACCACCGCCAACCCGCTCTCCCCTATCCGTACCCTTCGGCTGTAGCCCTTCGCGCGCTGCGGCGCGCCTGCGGAGGAGGGAACCGCGGGCCCGCCGGCGCCCCGCGGCCGCGGTTCTACGGCTCCGGCACGACCAGCGGCCGGCCGGTGTCGGGCGGTGGCGGTGGCGGCGGCGGCGGCGGCGGTCAGTTTGGACGAGCGCTTCTGGGGGCTCTGTCGCAGCTGGGGCTGGCCGCGGGGGCCATTGCGGTGTACGCGCTGGCATCGCAGCGGCGGCAGAGGCAGCCGCTCAGCAACTGGAGCCTGCGCTGATGTAGCTGGGTTGGGTTGGGCGGTTAGGGTTTTAGGGTTAAGAGGGTGAGGGGGCGCGATGAGGAGGGAGAGAGGGCTGTTAGGGGGAGAGGGCGTGAGGGGGGGAGAGGGCGTGAGGGGGAGAGGGGTGAGATGGGCGGGTCGAATCGAGTCGCGCCTTGCGCGGTGCAGCTGGAGATGCATGTACTGTACTGCCCGCACGTGGTTCGGTGCGTCGTGGCGGCCAAGCGCCGTGCTGCGCTGTGCTGCGCTGCGCTGCGCTGCCGTGTTTCGTGCATCATACGGGCATAGACTAGTACGCGGGGAGAAGGCCGACGAAATTGCACTGGCCGCTAGAAACGCAGGTTTGCAGAGATGAGCAAGATGTGGGGCAACTCAGCAGGGTGTGAGGAAACGATGATGGCTTGGTGGGCATCGGAGTTCGATGGAGAGACCCTAAAAGAGTGTCCTTTCGCAGTAGGTACCGATGAAGGTACGGCAGGGCGTGGTGTACGGTACCAGGTAATAAGAGCTCCGCGTCTCATGCCGCTGCGGCTTTGATGTCTGATCTGCGGCGGCTCGGCTTGCACGGCCCTGCCTGTCAGCTGCAAAAGCTCTCCCTTAATCCGCTCGGTTAGGGCCCCACGTCGCCGCTGGCGGCATCCGCGACAGAGGCCACAGCACACTTTGCACAACCGCGGCTGTGCCGCGGTGCCGCCCGATGCATGGCATGCAGGAAAAGCAGGGCGCCGGGGCGGCTGTCCGTCCGATGCGGCCCTCTGGCGCGACGCGACCCGGCGACTCAGGCCTATCATTGTTGTTTCGTATTTTGCGTCTCATCGGGACCGGCAACTTGCGGCTCGGTCCCTCGCGCAAATTGTGAGTCATCATCGTCGCCATCGTGAAAAAGCACAATGAACGCGCGGGCAGCGCTGGAGGCTTCGGCAACCGGCGCCGCCAGCTCGAGCGCGCCGCGGGCCGTGCGCTAGGCGGGACCAACATCATGGTAAATCAGTAATAGATACGTAGCTTGGTGTTCGAGAGAGCACATCGTGAGGGGACAACCCACTACCCTCCCCTGTGACTTTGACCCTCCTGTGCTTGCCTCCTTTCGCGGGCGTTTTGGCATGCAAGCTGGTCAGGAGCACGCAGCTTCCGCGCCCTCAAAGAACGAAGGGAAGAGCTGGTAAGGGTGAGCGTGACCCATGGTTCTGGCGGGTGGAACGCATTCATCCGGCTCGGCTCAGGCAGGCTCAGGAGACGTTGAAGCAACGTTGCACAGCCAGCCATTCGAAGTTGCTTTTCAGATTGCTGTGAAGTCCTCCTTTTGAAACTTTGCCCCCCGTGACAAGGACCTTGGATTATCGGCCGTACCTGCGCGGTCGGACGGGTCAGAAAAGCTGCCCTTGCTGTGATGGGAGCCCTGTGCTTGCGAGTTGCGACCTCCAAATGCAGTGTCTTTGTTGCATTGAGCCGCAGGCCTCACAAGTTCCTGGAATGGCGGCTTGGTCAGCGTCGGATACAGTTGCAGGAAGAAAAACAATTCCCTCCAGCCTCTCAGAGCTGCCAACGGGGACGCATCGGCGCTGCGCACTGCCACGGGTTGAGTGGGCTGTCTTTACAAGGCCTGGCACCTTCCGGCACCTCTTTCCGGCCGGAGGGACCAGCTGCGACAAGCCGCTCCGAAACCCCGGCGCGCGACGGCGCGTCCACCAACCCTACACATATAAGAATATAACGCTCTGGGTCCACAGCTACGGCCCACGCCAATCCAACTCCGGACCAGTCGGGACCAGCCTGTTGGGGACACGTCATACACGTCTGCCTCAGAAGCACAGCCGACACGCAGATGTATGGCGAGGTCGCGAAACGGCGCCGCACCCCAAACCCACACAGTGGGCGCACTAAGGAGGGAACGTGCAATGCTGCTTCGCGCGCCACAGAAGCCGCGAAGCGGCACTGCACGTGCCTTTGCCCACACATGCGCGTGTCAAACCCCTTCCCTCCTCCCAGGCAAAGCCGCGAAGCCACCACGACGCCGGAAGGTCTGGAGGGGCTGGGCTGGAGCCCGCCGTAATAACTACTACCGTACAACTGCCGTATTTTACTGCTACCGTACTGTTACAGGCTGTGTCGCCCGCCCCCTGCTTCTGGTGAGCCAGCATCTGGTCGCGTTTGCCCTCTCCTGCCCTCCCCTCCCCTCCCTGAGGCGCCGGTCCCGGACCGCCAGCCCGGCCATCGCACACGCGTTGGCCCGGTGTGTGATAGGTGCCAGCTGGGACTACGGTAAACCCGAGAGCCCCCACACGACCCCTTAGCCCTCACGACTCGTGCCGCGATGCCGGCACGCCATCGACACGAAACGACACGACGCGTCAAGACACCGGAGACACGACGCCGGCAGCCCGGCACCAGGCGCAGCGCAGCACAGCCCCACATAAGCCCCGTGGGCGCCTCAACGCCTCGACGTGTCGTCGTACGGCACGGCACGGTACGGCAACTAATCGTACATCTTCGCTCCGCGGGTCCTAATATAAAGTACGGTACCGTATGAAGCTGCTATGCGTAAGAATGCCAATCTGTTTTCCTCCTCGCTCGCAGCTAAAGAATGCCCGGGGAGGGGGGACACGTAGTGCGTCGAAACGCAGTTTCCCCCCAACCCCAACCCCACCCCAGCCCCGCCCTCCGGGGTAACTCCTTGCTACGGTATGGCACAAACCGTGCGTCTTCCTTTCGAAGCGACGCGTGTGCTTCGCTAACGCTATACACGCATAAATGCAACTATATGTCTGCCCTCCCGCATTTCAGATACCACTAAGGGTCTCCGGTTCGTCTTCCTTCACCCGCCCCGCCCCAGCGTCCAACCCGACGCAACGGAAGCAATGCCTGCCTGGCTGGTCAAACGCCCCCGCTTCCACACACATACATACACACACATCCGGCCCCTCCCCCTCCCTCCGCTGTCGTCCGCCTCCGACCCTCCGCTGCGGCATCCTCTTTTATTACTCCCATACACACATTACTGTCATACTGGCTGTCATACCCTAACACCCCCCAAACACACACACACATGCCCGCCCCCATGCAAAGGCAGTTGAGTTCTTCCCAAGAATGCGAAACGAATCACGCATCGGTGCCATCATAAAGTGTTTGGCACGCTGCTGCTGCTGCTGCTGCTGCCGCTGCTGCTATTGTTGCTGTTGAGAAGCAAAAATGTCTGTCCGAGGTGCGCGTGCCCGCGCGCGCGTCCAAGGCTTTTGAAGGTGGGGCCCGCACCTGGCAATACGCGGCACGCATGTGCCGCGGTGGGCCCTCGCAGCGGTGGGAGAGACACGCGGGCAGTCGGCTGCCCTGCGCCCGCGAGCGACATGCGTAACCCCCACACCGCACTTGCCGCCGGTCCCCTCCCCCTCCCCCACCACCACCATCACACATGCTCCAGTCCCGGCCTCGCCCCGTTCGCCGGGGTCGTCTCACTCGGCTACCCCGCTGCGCTCTCCTTTCCTTATGGCTACCAGACCCCCGACCAGCGCGTCCCCAAGGCCCTGACGCCCTGCTGCCTCCTGCAGCTGCGGCACAGACGCCCTGCTCCCTAGGCCCCCTCCCCCCAGCCGCGGCGCCAGTTCCGAATGAATCCTCCAGCTGCCAGCTCAGCTGCTGCGGGGCTAAAGGAACTGCTTGGGGCCCTGCTTGCGCTGCTCCGCGAGCTTCAAGTCGCTCGGCAGTACACTGCCGTACCGCATGGTGGACATGAGCTCGCCGCCAGGCGGCCCGCTCGGCGCCGCCACCGCGGAGGAGGCGTAGCTCTGGGAGGAGAAGTCCTCGCCGCCGCCGCCGCCGCCGCCGGCGGCGGCGGCGGGCCCCGCCGCTCGGCCCGGCGTCCGGTCCCGCGCCGCGCGCAGGGCCCCGCCTCCAAAGCGCGAGGGGAAATTGTTATTGGCGGGGAGCAGTCCGCTCCCGTCAATGACCTGAAGCGGCGGCGGCGGCGCCGCCGCTTGCGAGGAGGCGCTGCCGCTGGACGGCACCGCGATGGCGGCGGCGGCGGCAGCCGCCGCCGCGGCGGCAGCGGCGCTGCCGCTGCCGAAGCTACCGCTGGCGCTGGCGCTCCCCGGCTCGTTGCCGTTGCCGCGACCCAGCAGGCCGTTGGGGAAGGGCCCGCCGGCCGCGGACGACGCCGAGGAGGTGGTGTGCTGGTGGTGTGGCGGCAGCGGCAGGACCGCGCGGTCGCCCTGCGCGGCGCGCAGCTGCCGGGCAAACTCCTCCTTGGCCCGCTGGCCCTCCAGCTTGTCCTGCAGGGACGAAAGCTGCGACTCGACTTGCTGTACCCGCATCAGCAGCTGAGATTCGGGGGAGGGAAGCGGGATGGGGCCGTTGGCGGTCGGGGGTCGTGCCTGGCTTGCAGCAGCGGCGGCGGCCGCGGCGGCCGCCGCACGATCCGTCGCGGCTTGGGCGGCCTGAGGGGAGGGGTTGGAGTGAAGGTGTGAGCGCAGCGGTGGATGCGGGGGAGGGGAGGAGAGGGAGGTGTAGGGCAGTGGTGGCGGCGAGGGAGTAGCTGGCTGTGGACGCGCCGGCGCTCTCCGCGAGCGCGGCGTGCTGTGGCGTGAGGAGAAGAGCGGAGGACGGGGGAAATGGCGCGCGAGTCGTGAAGTACGTGGCTGCTGCACACGGTCACTCTTTTAACGTGCTTGCGGTTTATGCGCAGCGAATCTCGTCCCTCAGCTCCAGATAGATCGGTAACTGTACCTGAAGCGCTTTTGCCGCGGTGGCCGCGGCCTGCGACAACTCCATGCGCAGGCCGCTGACGTCCATGGATAGGGTGGTGACCCGCTGCGAGAGTTCCTGCACTTGGGATGTCAGCTGTGCGTTCTGGCGTCGCAGCTCGGCGTTATCTTCTCTGAGGCGGGCTAGGGCTGCCTCCTCTGCTTCGCCGACCGCCTGTGGAGCCCCCACAGCGTCGCCTTTGTGCATTGATGATCCACACCCCATCGCTAGCCAATATAAACCTTGCGCGTGGAACTACTGCCTCAACAGCCTCTACGTCGAAGGTCCTGATAAAGTTCCTTAGGCCATGAATGACCTACTATGCATCTTCAAGCCTAGTATGGACCCAGAATTCGTGTTCTAGTCGTGCGAAACCATGTTCGCTGCAAAGTCCAGAAGTGCAGAGGTCGGTGCGCAAAGAAAAGCTTTGTCTGTGTAAAGCTCTATCATAACGTGTGGTTATCTCGATAATATATGTGGTATGGCTTTGCGAGTACCCGTTCATGCTTGATGACATTGATGAAAGTTGGTCGTGGATTCTCAGCTTCTTTTCCCTGTACCCATGCGCTGTCCTGGCCAAGTCGAATTCCTTATACTTGATACATACAGAAACCGTTACACCAAAATTATCTGCTTTGCCTTTTGTTGCGTAGCCTTTGCATGGAACAATAGGTGTTCACCATGGACGCTCTGGCGTCGATGGTGAATCTGCTGGTTAACCCAAACGAATTACGCTCAGAGGCTAGAGAAGATGCCTACCGTCGAACCGCTCGCGTCAAAGATGTCGCAGCAGCAACGCAGCCCGGATGCGACTGGGCTCCGCAGGATGCAGGAGCTCGATAAATCTCTATTCGGGGGCGGCGGTGGCCGCAACAAATCTTTCACGGTAAGCGAGAGGCACATGCACATGGCCCCGCGTGCGTCGCTGCAATGGTGGTTACACACTGTCGCAGCCGTCCCGCCGAATGAACTTACGCAACGACTACATCCCTGCCGCCAGGTGCCTCTGACCGGGGACGGCAGCCAGTCTGCTCAGTCGGCGGGCGCGCAGCGGGCTGCGCCCTGGATGCATAATGGCACGGTGCGTGCTTCCCGCACCGGCGGCGGAGCAGCGATCTAAAGCCTGCAAGAGCGCTGTCATGGGCCATCATGGCACTCGGGGAACCCACCACAAGGGCACACGCCGGCTTGAGAGTTCATCTGTACGGAAGGTTGTGAGGCCCGCGCGCCTTCATCAGGGCCCGCGGCCCCGGCTACCCGCCACCTTAATCCCCTGCCACCAGCCACCCCAAGTATCTGTCCCCACGGCTAGAAATAGCCACGATACGGAACCGTTCAGCGCCCCGTTCGATGCACCCCTCGCCCCTCGCCCATCCCCTTCGGCCCAGACGGCGCGGCCATGCTTCCACCGCGCCCCTCTGTTACCAGTCTCGTCCACACGCGCCAACGAGCGATGTCCTCTTCCCGATGTGACTGCGGTTCGCAGGGCGCCGCCACCGGCCCTTTGCCGCCGCTCATGTCCGCATGGCCCGACACTGGCGGCACCGGCGCCGGGCCAGGCCCAGGAGGCCACATGGGGGGAGCTGGCGGAGGGCTGGCCACGGCCAAGTCGTACTCCCAGTCGTTGGCGCCCATGCCGTCGGGACCGATGCCGTGGCCGTACGGCGGTGGGGAGCGGCCCCGGACAGTCAACAGCCGTGCCGGTCAGCGGAGGGCAGGCAAGAGCCGAGTCGTGGGCGTGGGCGTGTGGGGGTGCACCTGTAGCCCAGTTCGAAGGGGCCGGTCTGGGGGGCTGTCGGGGGGGGAATAAGGAAGAGGGCCGCAGCAGGAGGGAACGCGGAGGGGCTGTCGGGGGAAAAGTGCCGGAAGGTGTAGCGGGGGGGGGGGAGAAAGAAGATACAGCAGCGAAGGAACGGAGCGGGAAGTAGGTGTAGCGGGGGTGGGGGGTGCAGGGTGATTCGCAGCGGCGGGGAGACTTTCCAGCTTTCAGCGGCGGGTCAAGAAGGACGACCCGCAGCGAGGGAGAACCCGCTGCGGCCAGGGGCGGAGGATACACGCACCCAGAAGGACGGGGCTCATGGCTGCATGGGACGTCGTTGCCGCATGTCACTGTCCGGTCTCCACCCGCCCCTCCCCGTGTGCGCCTCAGCCAACGCCAAGCCGCCCCGGCGAGGGATACGGACGCCGCTGGGCCTGGACCCCACTGTCGGGCTGTTCGCGTCGTCCGGCCACAACCCCTGGGAGGCCCAACTAGACGCTGCGCCCGCCACGCGGTACGGCACCGGCGCCGCGGCGCGCGAGGCGGGCGGGCTGCAGCTGATGATGCCGTCCGGATCCAGCCTTCAATCCATGATGTCGTACGAGAACCGCCTTCTGTCGTACCTACAGCCCGTGTCCGGGCCCTCCGGCACCGCCTCGCTCGTCAGCGGCGGCAGCGTCGCCCCGGCGGCGGCGCCGCCGCCATCGCCGCCGCAGCGAATCGGTTCCCCGCTGCGCGCCACCTCCCCGCCGCGACTGATTTCGACCCCTGGGTCGCCCGCTCGAATCCGGACGCCGGCGGCCGGCGGCGCGTCGTACAATGGCGCCTACAGTTTCGCTGGTCCGACGGCGTTCGACGTGCCGATGCTTTCCCCGGCGCCGTCAACCTTCCCGGGCGCCATTGCGGCCGCGCCGTGGGCTGCGCTGCCGACCCACGGGTCGGTTAATCCCAGCCTTCCGCCGCTGGTCCCGCGCTCCACCCTTCACGCCGCGCTGGCGGCGCCGCTGACCGGCGCGGAGCAGCCGTGGGGCGGCGCCGGCCTGCCGGCCGGGATGTACGGCGCCATGGCGGAGATGCGCGGCGGCGTGACGGCGGGCGTGGCGGCGACGGCGGCGGAGGCGGCGGAGGAGCTGTCGCCGTCGCCGCCGACGCTGGGCCAGATGATGACTGTACGGCCCAGCAACCGCCGTCAGGTGCAGCTGATGGCTGACTGGCTGGACAACACCATTGGGATGCTCTGGGAGAGGCACGCGACGGAGGCGGTGGCGGCGGCGAAAGCCGGCGGCGGCGCCGCCGCCGACGTGAAGCCGCTGCAGCCGGCCCGGTCGGTGGTCCTGGGGCTGACGAGCTCCGTGTCCGTCAATGAGCTGCCGATGCCGTCGGCGGGCGCCGGCGGCGGAGCCGCCAGCGGCGCTGCGCGCCGCGCCGCGTCCGCGGCGGCGGCGCCGGCGGGGCCGCCGGCGGGGCCCGCCGCCGCCTCTGGCGGCGGCGGCAAGGCGGCGCTTGCGATGCGGTTCGGCAGCGTCACTGCGGGCCTGAAGGACCTCAGCGGCTGTATGCACAACGTGGGCCCTGACACGCAGCTCTGGTCATCCATGGTGGAGGTGGGTGGGCGGGGGGGCTCGGGGGGGTGTTCAGGGGGTTAGGTGAGGTGCCATGATGCCAGATGCCACACTCTCTCATACACACACTCCCCCGCTGTTGGCGCCGCTGCCCCGCTGCCGGTGTTTATGCATTTTGCCGCCACCGCCGCCGCCGCCTGTATGTGCCAAACTCCCACAGGCCACCGCCGCGGTTGCCAAGGCGGTGGTCCAGAACGTGGCCCACCGCTGCTTCGAGGAGGGCGCGCTGCTGGCCCGGCTGTGGAACCTGCACACGGCGCTGATGGACAGCGGGCTGGCGTCGGCGAGGAAGGCGCAGCAGCAGCTCAGCGTCACGGCGGCGGAGCAGGCGGCAAAGATACGCAGGTGGGGGGCGGGGAGTGATATGCTCCTTTATATAAAAAAAGAGTCACAGCAGGTGGGGGGCGGGGCTGGTGCGCGCGCGCGTGTGTGTGTATGTGAAGGGGAGCGAGCGAGGGGTTGCAAGAGCAGGAGAGAGGGCGGGGAGGCGGCGAGACCGAGAGCCGCCTCCTTTTCGTTTGCTGCGGCTCCAGATCCCAGATCCCAGGGCCCCGGTCCCATGCTACCCTCCGCCTCTCCACCCGCCTCTCCACCCGCCCAACCCCCCAGGCTGGACCCGCTTATTGATTGGGAGCTGGAGAACCGCACTGCCCGGGAGGAGCTCACCACATCACTGGAGGTGGGATGCGTCCATGTGTGTGTGTGTGCATGTGCGTGTATGTGCATGTGTGTATGGGGCGTGGGTTGGCGGGTGGAAGCGAAGGGAGGGCGCGTGTCTGGGCTGCCAGCTTCCAAACATGCACAAGCCCTCTCGCTGTTCTCCTGCCCGTCTATTACTGCCCCTCTTGGGTCCCCAGGCCCCGCCCGCCGATCCGTAACGTTCACGGGCCTCAGGGCCCCACCCCTCTTCTGCGGCGTATCCTCGGTTACCCCTCGCGTCACTTCGCTCCGCGCGCTTATTTAGGTATCAGCCTCTGCCCCTCCGCCTGCGCCTCGCCGCCCCTCCTCGCCCCTCCTCCGCCCGCCCAGGCCGCCCGCGCCGAGGCCCTTCTAGCGGGTCGGGAGCGAGACGCGCTGCTGCGGGAGAACGACAAGATCATCGCCCACTACCGCAAGGAGCTCAAGACCTACAGGTGGGTGGGGTGGGGTGGGGTGGGGTGGGGTGGGGTGGGGTGGGGTGGGGTGGGGTGGTCAACTAGCAGAGAGACTAGCAGCAGCAGCAGCAGCAGCAGGCGAAACAATGGAGAAGTTAGCGGAGCGGAGCGGAGCAACGCAAAACGCCATGGTCGTAGAGGCGGGTAGAGGCGGGTAGGGGCGGGTAGGGGCGGGTGGGATCGGTTCTTCTTCTTTACCCACACTTTTGCCGCCCCCCTTCGTTTCCGTCATTTGACGCTTTGGACTGTTACGGTACCGTGTACTCTTACCTCCTCCCCTTCCCGTCCCCCCCCTCTCTCCCCTCCCGCGTTCCTCCTGCGACAGGCGCGAGCAGCGGCGTAACGCCTACCGACTGGCGCGCAAGCTGCGCAACACACAGCAGCAGCTGGAGCTCATGACGGTACGACGTACGACACGGTCTGGGAGTACGACATGACGGCCACGCGCCCGCGCGTGCGCTCGCGGGGATTCCCCTCCGTCCTCGCCCTTCCGATATTTCCATCGACTCCCAACTCACAGCCAGTATGTTTGCCAACTTCGTCAGCTTGCCTTGTTGGTCCCTCTTACGGGAAAACCCGTCCCCGCCCCTCCTGTCACTCCTTGGATCCCGCCCGTGAACATGTCCGGTGTGTATGATGTACGGCATCCCAACGCCAAAACCCTCCTCGCCATCGTCCTCACCCCCTGTCATCACCCGTCCCTTCCCTTCCTCCCCGATTTGTTTGCTCACCATACTCCCCTTTTTCTCCCGATGCTCCGTCCCCCGCCTCCCTTACCCGTCCTCTTCCCTGTACGGCAATACACAACAGCGCGACCGCGACGTGCTGTACAACGCCGTGTCGTACACCAAGGGACAGACCTCCCAGCTGGTGGACCTCATCGGCGGCCTTCAGGTACTGCCATGCTTACCGTACTTTGTCGTGCCCTGTCGTACTTCCCAACTTTTGCAGTACAGCCCGCCGCACTGAAAGTCTCGTGAAGTCCTGGACGGCTGTGCTGCAGGGCCACCTGCGGGCGGCCATGGGCGGCGGCAAGGGGGGCGGCAGCGTGACGTTCGACCTGGCGGGCGAGGAGGCGTTTCCGGAGCTGCAGCAGATCGAGCAGGGGCTCAAGAACATCCTGCACAGCGTGACAAAGGTGGGGGTGGGGCTGCGTGTACAGTTGTGGCGTGTGGGTGTGGGTGCGTGTGTGGAATGGAAGACCCTCCTTTTCCACCGGATTTCACCGGATATCAATATCTATCCCCATGACGCCTTCCCCGAGCCCCGCCTCCTGCCCCGACCTTCCTTTACCCCCCTTTCCTCTCGACTCACTTGACTCCCCTTCTCACCGCCCCCCTGCCCCCGGCCCCCCCCCCCCGAACTCAACCATACGCAGGTCCGCGACGTGACCCAGGACGCGGAGGACAGCCACTTCGTGACGGAAGAACAGGTGACCGCGGAGGAGGTGGTAGCGGGGGGGGGGGCCGGTGGTAGCGGGGATGGGGCCGGTGGTAGCGGGGGCGGGGCCTGTGGGGGCGGGGCGGTGGCGGAGCGCCGCACACCGGACCTCGAATAGCCTGCCTTGCCCCTGTGCGTGCTGCCCTACCTACCGCAGATTCCACACGCGCACACTTACGGGACACGCCGCACGGCAGCACACATCAACAAACACCAGGCACCACCACCACCACCACCACCACCACTGCGCACCTCATGCGCCCTCGCTTTGGGTTACCCCACACGCACATACACCCACGCACATACACCTGCACGCACATCTACCTGCACACGCACACACACACACACACGCACATACACCTGCACACGCACATACTGACATACACCCACACGCACCTGCACACGCACATACACCCACACACGCACGCACCCCCCCAGGTCACGGCTGTGGCTGCCGCTGACACCACGGGTGACGAGCTGGTGGACGAGGTGTTGGCTGAGGGGGATCCGGAGCCGTCGCCCGAGGAGCTGGAGGCGGAGGCGGCGGCAGCGGCGGCGCTGGAGAGGCAGCACCAGCGCCGGGTGCAGGGTAAGGCCGGGAGGGGGAGGGTGGGGGTGGGGGTGTGGCGGGGAAAAAAAAGAAGATACCGCAGCGGAGGGACGGACACGGCGTTAGCGAGCGGACTCGGGGAGGGGGCGGGGAGGGGGCTGTGGCGGGGATGGTTGGTTGGTGCTCATGGTATGGTCTATCCCGCGTTTACCTCGTCGATTGCATGTGTGGGGCTCGGAGGTTGTCGCTTCCGCTTTCGACAGCGCGCCCTGAACCACGCCGCCTCACCACCTTTCCCCGCATCCCCTGCCCGCTCGCCCGCCCGCCTGTCCCGGTTGGTTGCCGCCCACCTTCCAACTCCCACCTCCCACCTTCTTCCGCCCGCCCGCCTCCTTTCCTCCCGCCCGTCAGTCACCGACAGCGACTACGACAGCGACGAGCCCGATCCGCACAGCGCTCTGTCGATGCTGGCGGAGGCGGCGCTGCGCGGCACTGGCGAGGTGCGGAGGACTCTGCGAGGAAGGCCGAAGCGACCCGCGGGTCGGCGGCTGGGAGGGGGAGGACAGTGGTGCCGTGCGTCCAGCCCTGCGCGCACGCACACGCGCTGCGGGGCGCTGACATGGGGGTGGGGGGCCGGAGACATACACACACGCACACTCACATACACACACCTGGAGGCTGCTTGCCCCCTCCCCCTTACCCATGCACCCATCTCGCGTACTGTTGTTCTTGTCTTGGTTCTTGTTGTTGCCGCAGCCGTTGCAAGGATCTGGGATTCTCCGTGTTACGGTTTGCTTTCGCCGCGGCTGCGTACCGTATGTCTTTTTAGGCGCGCGCGCACGGACCCTGTCTTTCATCGCGGCTATCGCCAAGCCGAGCGGCCGGCCCGCTTCCCCCTCCCTGCCCCGCTGCCTTCTGCCCCGGTTGTCCCGCTGCCCTCAGAGCTCCGATGAGGGCGAGGGCGACGAAACGGGGTCGGGCGGCGGCGGCCACGGCACCCACGGCGGCGGCGGCAGCACCGACGACGGCGCGCGGCGATACGAGGACGAGGACGAGGACTACCAGGACTACGAGGAGGAGGGCGGCGGCGCGGCGGGGTTGTTCGGCGAGCTGTCCCATGCGGCGGCGGGGAGGGAGGGAGGGGAGGGCTTCCTGGGGGACGTCGACGAGGAGGGGGAGGAGGCGGAGGCGCTGGATGAGGAGATGCGGCGGCGGCAGGCGCTGCAGCGCAGTGAGAGGTGAGGAGGGTTTGCGGCCCACCGGTGCTTCTCACGGTGTGGTTCTCTGTGGACGCGAAAAGGGGCGCGGCTTTGCCGACCGACCCGTGGGTCAGGGGCTGGTCGGTCGTGTCCGCGCCCGCCCGCCTGCCACTGACCCACGGGTCGGTCGTATCCGTGGGTCGCTGACCCGCCGTCGCTAACCGGTGGGTCAGTCGTCGGCTCGTGGCGGCCCTGCACGCACGGGCGTGGCGGAGGAGCCTCTGCGGGTTCGGGCCGTTCCTTGCGCCGTCTCCGAAACCCCTGCCCACGTGCCCGGTCTCCTTCTCCGGGGCAGGGGCAGGAAGCTCCTCCCTGGACAGGTCCGCTCTTGACACGACGCAACAATCCAGCTCACCACCGACCCCTCCTCCCCCTTCGGACTGTCGTACTCCACCGACCTGGCCCCCGCAGCCGCTCCGCCATGTCCCGGAGCAGCGCCTCACCCATACCCGGCGGGGAGGGCGACACCGGCGGCGGCGGCGGCGGCGGCGGCGGCGGCAGCGGCGGCGGCGGCGGCGGTGGCGGCGGCGGCGGCGGTAGCGGTGGCGGCGGCGGCGGCGGCGGCAGCGGCAGCCGGCCTCTCTCCCGTCTTTCCTCCCGCTCCATCTCCCCCGACGTCGTCGGCCCGCCGCGCTCCTCCGGCTCCGTCATCGCCGCCGGCGGCCCCGGCACTCCCACCGCCGGCGTCCCCGGCACTCCCATCGCCGGCGCCAACGCAAGCCAGCAGCAACAGCAGCAACAGCAGGGCAAGAAGAAGGGCAAGAACAAGGGAAAAGGCCGCGGCCAAAGCGTCGCCGCCGGCGGCGGCGGCGCGCCACGCGCCAGCGGCCTGCAGGGCACCGCCGGCGGCGAAGCCGGCGGCGGCGGCGACGGCGCCGCCCGCTCCACGCCCACCGCCAGCGCAACGCAGCTGGGCGCCTCCGCCAGCATGCGGGCCTCCCGCAGTCAGCAGCAGGAGGGCCACGGCGGCGGCGGCGGCGGCAGCGTCCGCGGCAGCGGCGTCGTGGAGGCGCAGCGCAGCGGCTCCCCCACGACGCCGCTGCCGCCGGGGCGGGTGTTCCGAGTGGCGACCAACGGCTGTCAGACGGGGCCGGAGCTGCTGCGGGGGGTGGCGGATCCCGACATTGCGGAGGCGGCCAAGCAGATGAAGACGCTGCGGGCGGCGCTGAGCGAGATTGGCATCATGGGCAACCCCAATGACGACGGTGGGTGGGTGTGGGGGGGGTGGGGGGGGCTGGGGGGGGTTATGGCGGGTGGGAAAAGAGGAGATGCCGCAGGTTTATGGCGGGTGGGTGCTGGGTGGGTTTAGGGTTGAAGGGGGTTCAGGGTGTGGCGGCGGATGGGCGGGTTGGGTCGTAGAGGGGGAGGTTATAGAGAGATGGCGCCGCAGACGTGCCGATACCCAGGGTGTGTGGGTGTGATGGAGGGCGGGCCGAGACCGGCCAATACGTACCCGCCACGAGCCGGCGGGCGCTCTGTGTGTGTATGTGCGTGTTAACTCCTCCTCGCTGACCCCCGCGCGTGGCCCCACCTCGCCTGTCGCCGGTCGCCTTCCTGCCCCCGCTCCGACCCTGGACCCGGACTTCGACTCCCCGCACCTCGGACCCCTCGGACACATCTCCTCTGCCGTATGTTCGTACAGCCGACGGTACGGACGGCCTGCTGACGGCCCTCCGGCAGTACATGTCGTCCCTGTCCCAGGAGGCGGGCACGTTGTCAAAGCAGCTGGAAAAGGTACGTGTCCTGCACTGCATTGTACTGCACTGTA
Source organism: Pleodorina starrii (assembly GCA_030267565.1). Taxonomy (NCBI): domain Eukaryota; kingdom Viridiplantae; phylum Chlorophyta; class Chlorophyceae; order Chlamydomonadales; family Volvocaceae; genus Pleodorina; species Pleodorina starrii. Next base: position 96,964 of record BRXU01000033.1, read on the forward strand.
CTGCTCTGTACTGCACTGTGACGCCGGAAAGGGCGTGTACCTGTGCGTGCCCCGTCCCAACCCTCTCCCCACCCCCCACCCACCCGCTCCGTGGATAATTCCCACCCACTCGCGACCGCGCTCCCATCCCTTGCTTTCCATCACACCCCAGAACCCCTGGCCCTCCGTCCCCGCCTGCGGTATGTTTTTACCCCCGCCCGCAGTATCATTTTCATGCTGCCATATTATCTTCATCATTTGCCGTATCATCTTCACACTTCACAGTTCACACCTGTTTGCTTTCAAAAAATACCCCAAGCCCCCCGTGACCCGACCCCGCCGCACCCTGCCCCCCACCTCCCCCCCCCCAACCTCCCCCCGCCCCACCTCCTCACGGCCCACCTCCGCCCTCAGCTCACGGCGGTGGCCGAGTCCGCCGAGTCCTCCCGGGCCGATCTGGCCCAGACGGCGGAGGCACGTGGCCGGGAGGTGGCCGCCGTGCGGAGGGAGCTGCTGGAAGCCAAGAAGCGATACCAGACGCTGTGCAACTCACTGGAGGCGCTGGGTGAGGCGACAGCCGGGAGCGGGCGGTGAAGCAAGCGCTAGCGAAGCGGTGGAAGCGACCCGGGGGTCGGGACGGCCCATGGGTCGGGTCGACCCATGGGCGTGGACGACCCACGGGTCGGGACGGCCCATGGGTCGGGGGGTCGGTGCCACTGTGATGCAAGAGAATTCATCCGCGCTCCCCCATCCCAGTCCCTATTCCGCTGATCCACTGACCCACGGACCCGCTTCCGGACCACGTGGCTTCGGCCGCCCCCACTCTCGGCCACCCCACCGGCTCGTGACCCCTGCCAGGCATCGACCCTCGCAACCCCAGCCTGCCCAACCACCTCGACAGCGACAGCCCGCGCGGCCTGGAATCGGGCGGCAGCGGCCGCGCGCCCGGCTCCAGGGGCAGCGTCAAGGGCGGGCGCGACGGGCTGGGCGACGGCAAGGGCGGCAAGGGCGGCAAGGTCAGCCGGCTCGCAGCGGTCAAGGAGAAGGCGCGCGAGCGGGCCATGGCCGCTACAGTTCCCCAGGCGCCGACCCTGGGGCGCAGCAGCACCGCCGCGCCGCGCGGCGGCGGCAACGCCGGCTTCGCCGGCCCGTCAAGCCGAGTGCAGCTGCCGGCGGCGATGCTGGCGGCGGCTCAGCAGCGCGCCGCGGAGGCGGCGGCGGCCGGAGAGGGCGGCGGAGACGGCGCCGCCGCCGCCGGAGGCGGCGGCGGTGGCGGCGGCGGCGGCGCCGGAGGCGCCGCCGCCGCCATCTCCGCCTGGCGCGGCCCCGGCGGCGCCGCCGTCGGAGGACCCGGCGGCGGTGGGCCGACGCCGGTGTACATCCGGCCGGACCGCGCCGCCGCGACGGCGCGGCTGCAGGACGCCCTGACGCGCTACGCCGACGCTCGGCCGCGGACGTTGGAGTGGCTGCTCAAGCTGATTGACTCGATGTACCGGGGGAAGGCCACCAGTGACGAGCAGCGCTCCAAGATCGGGCAGGAGCCGCTGACCATGATTGAGTACATGTTCCAGCACCTGTCGGGTAGGTGAGGGGTGAGGGGCGAGGCGTTTGCTCGCTTGTTCGCCGCTAGAGAAGATGGGCGAGGACTGAGGCAAGCGGGCGTATGATCTATGATACCGTCATTGAGGCGCGCTGCGCTCGCGGGCGCCGGCGCGTTGGCAGCGAGTGCGGTGTGTGTGTGTGTGTATGTATGTGTGTGTGACGCCCCACCTTGTGCGACACTGTACAGGTCAGTACGGCACCAAGGACCTGGTCAACCAGTACGCGGCGCAGCTGGTGGCGACGTGCATTCAGTACTGCGTCAGTGACCCGCGGGTCGGTACCTTCCAGCGATTCCTCATGGAGGAGTGGGACACGCGCGTGCTGTGCGCCTATATGGACGGTGAGCGAGTCGTGCCGGGTGTGAGTGTGCGTGTGCGTGTGTGTGCATGTGTGTGAGGAGGGAGGGGACAAGGGAGGGAGGGCAAGGGAAAGGCACAGTCCGAAGGAATGCTGATGATGATGATGATGATGATGATGAGGCGTATTAAAGAAGGGCTTCAGTGAAGTAACCGAGGGACAGAGGCGCGGCGAGAGCAGACGGAGCGGTGGGGGCGGTCCCGGGCCCGCTATCGGGGCTGGGCAGGGGCGCAAGGGGGCCGTGCGTGGAACCTGCAGGCCGGCCGCGACTGGCCGGACCGCTACGGCAACCGAGGTTCCGTGAGCCTGTCAGGGGACGTCGCCTTCTCCCATGGCATCTCCCGTTTGCTCTGCGCTCTCCACCTGCCTCCCCGCCTCCGCCACCTCCAACCCGCTGCCGCGACCTCACCCAACCCAACTACCGGCAATCCACCTCCAGTCCTCCACCCGCACCCACCCACACCCACACCCGCCCCCCGCCACCCCGGCCTCCCCCCCAGCCACCCGCAAGCTGCAGGAACCCACCCGGGTGCCCTGCTGCGACTTCCCGGCGGACTACATGGCGGCGGGGGCACGCAAGGGAGACTCGGCGCCGGTGGATGTGCGCAAGGCGCTGTGGGTGGCGGAGAGGGTGAGGCGCCAGGCGGCAGGCGGGGGGAGGGAGGGGGCAGCCGGGGTGGCCGGGGTGCGTCGACGCGAGCCGAGGGGCGCCGGGGCGAGGGTTGCGGGACCTGCGGGGTGCTAAGGCGGCGGGCTGAGAGGGTTAAGAGGGTTGTGGGGCTGCTGGGGGGAGGCTGACAGGGTGTCTGTGCTCCCTGCTAGTCCGGGCTGTGACTGCTGCCGTCGTGGCTCGCGGCTTAGGCAGGCGCGCATGCATGCATCCGTCCGTGGGCCCAGAGCCATTGCTGCTGCCGTGTAAAGCGCCCCACAGCTTCCCTGTGCTGTCATTATTACCTTCTTGACTACCACTGTGCATATGTGCCATGCACGTGTCCGTCTCATATCTCATGCCACTGCTTGCTCTCGGCTCCTTACCTTTGCCTCCTTACCTTCGCCTTTGCCTCCTCCTTCTCCTCCTCCTCCTTCTCCTCCTCCGCATTCTCATCCTCAACTAGGTTAATTAAAGGTTAATTACGTTCCCCCCTCCCCCCACATACACATACCCACCCAGGTGCTGATGCGCCGCTCCCCCAAGGCCGCCTACGTGTTCGCCCAGCTGCTCAACTCCAAAGCGGAGCCCATCACCGGACCCGAGCTGGACACCTTCTTCGTGTCGCCGGGCAGCTACGGCGCGGAGGTACAGCAGGTACGACAGTACGACAGTACGACCGCAGGGGTGCGGAGTGCTGCGCGGTGCTGCGTTGTCGTTGTCGTCGTCGCTGCCATCAAATCGTCCTTCCTCGCCCTCCCGCCCCCGCCAAGCCCTCCCGCCCGCCCTCCGCCTGCCTGCTTTGCTTTGCTTTCCGTGGCATGACTTTGATTCGTCGCAGGTCCGGCAGTTCGAGTTGGGTCGCGGCGAGTTCAAGCGGGTCAGCAGCGCCGTGTTCCTGGATGCGTTGTGTGGCGAGTACGCGCGGATGGAGAACGTGTTCCGGGAGGCGTTGCCCGAGGTGGGGGCGGGGCGAGGGGGGCGGGGCTGGGCTCGGGGTGGGGGCGGGGTGGGGTGGAGTGGGGCTGGGCTGGGGTTGGGACTTGGGAGAGGGGCTGGTTTGAAGGAAATGGGCTGGCTGAGGTGGCTGGGCCGGGCTAAGGTCATGAGCGGCTTGTCAGGGGTGGCTGGGCTGGGGCCAAAAAGATACCGCAGCGGAGACGGAGACGGCGTGGGGCCGGGGCTGGGGACGCGCTCCGCGGGCACCTAGGCTGTGGGAGGTGTGGGTCTGGCTGGCGGGGGAGGGGGAGTCCTGGGCTGTGTAGGAGGGGCGGGAGATCTGGGTGTTTCGGTGGAAGACGAAGAGGCGAGACACGCACGCACGCACGCACGCGAAACAACCTATTACCGTACCTGCGGTCCATCTTGCAGCCCAGGCCGGGCGTAACCGCGGTGCCCGTGACCTTTCTTGAGTTTCCTTCCGACGATGTCGTACCACTCGACTACCCACACATCATACCTCACACCAGCCGTGCACCCCACACCAGTCCAACACCGCTCGCCACTCACCTCGCCACCCGTCCGCACGCCCCCACCCTCACGGATCCTGCAATCGCATCGCCGCCGCCGCCACCCCCATCCCCACCGCCGCCGCCACCGCAACCGCAACCGCAACCGCAGATCTTCTCCCAGTACGACTCGGACGCCGACGGCTGGATCACCAAACCTGATATCGCCGAGATGTTCGGCGACATGATTGGCGACATGGCGCACGCAGGAATGCAGATGCCGGCGGCGACGGACGCCTTCTCCTCCGCGGCGGCGGCAGCCGCAGGCGCCGCCGCCGCCGCCGCCGCCGCCGGCGTCAATGCCGCCAACCTCTCTGACGCCGACCGCGAGGCGGCGCTGGAAGCGCTGTGGGCGGTGCTGTCGACGGCGGAGGCGGACGCGCGCAGTCGCGCGGATGCGGGGCTGGTGTACCCCGACGGCGGCGTGCGCGGCCCCGGCGGCGGGGCGGTGTCGGCGGCGGCGGTGACGCACCTGTCCGACAGCGGCTTCTTCGAGGGCGCCTTCCGGTCGGATTTTGTGCGGGCGTGGGTGCGCGCGTTCAAGACGGGCGCGGCACAGCTGCCCGGCGGCGTGGGTGCACTCGCGGAGGTGGGTACCGGTAAACGATAAACGGACGCCCGGCAGGCCGGCAGGCAGGCCGGCAAGCAGGCCCGGTAATGGTTTCGGAGTGATGTTGCAGTGCTTTCCTAGGGTTGGAGACCTTGAGGGGGGGCTCGGGCAGCTTGCTTGTCTGCGCTGGGACCCATTGCCTCAAACCGACTGCGCCCCCGCGCCCGTGCCCGTGACCGTGACCGCGTCCGCACCCACCTCCTCCTCCTCCTCCCCGCCTGCCCCTTCACTCCCTCCCCTTCACCCCCGCCCCCTCACCTTCTCTCCCGCCGCCTCCTCCCCGGCCGCCCTTTCACCCCTCCCCTTTACCCTTCTCTTTTCCCGGTCAGATGGACCTGCACACCGCCCGTGAGACCGCCCGGCGGCTGCTGTCTGTGCTGGTCACCCGCCATTGGACCCACCACGGGGAGACGCTGGAGGGATACTTCGTGGAGGCGGGGGCGCTGGCGGAACAGCAGCTGAGGCAGCAGGTGGGCCTGTCTCCCTGCCTGGTCCCCAGCCGCCTCCTTAACTCCTCCCTGCCTCCTCCCTACCTGCCTGCCTCCACAATCCCCATCCTGCCTGCCTTTCTCCTCCCTCCAGCTGCTCAGGCCGCGCTGCCTTCCTTCCTGCCTCCTCCTGAACTCCCCGTTAACGCCTCCGTCCCTACCTGTCTGCCTTCGTAATCCCTTCCTACGGTATCTCCTCCCTCCCGCTGCTCAGGCCGCGCTGCTGGAGGGCGACATGGGCGGCTCCCACGGAGACGGCCGCGACGGCCCCCGCCGCGCCGCCGCGCTGTGCACCGTGCTGCGGCTGCTGCTGGTCAAGAAGGCGGACCGATTCTCCGCACTGCTCACCGCCGACCACCTCACGGGCGGGCCGCACAGTGAGTGTGTGCTGCTGCCCGGTACCTGGGTACCTGGGTACCCGGTACCCGGCAGTCGGTCGCAGGTGGCGAGAAGCGAGGGGGAGGCCTGCAGTGCAGTGCAGTGCAGTGCAGTGCAGTGCAGCACCTTTGCGGGCGCCCACCGCCATGTACCGTATGGGGGCTGGGTGCCTGCAAGCGTGCTGATGGACGTACCGTATGCCGTTGGGTCCCTTGTCCTTGTCCGTTATGGGAAGGGTGTAGTGGTGCGGGCCGCCCGGGGCAGACCACCCCGTCTTCTCGTCCCTCTCTCAGCGCCCAGCCCGGCTGCGCCGCGATGCCGACCTCCATCCCGTGTACAATGAAAGAAAGCGAGGATGCTCGCTCAGCATTTGACGCCGAACCCTCCAACCGCAACCGAATCAACCCCAAACCCAACCCCAACATCGTTTCCCTCCCCCGCCCCGCCCCGCCCTCAGACGGCCCCCCGATGGAGCTGGAGGACCTGTTGGAGCGCCTGACGGCCGCCGTACGGCTGTTGTACGGCCCTTCGGACAGCGTCTGGGTGGTGGGCGCGGAGATGGACGAGCTGGAGTCGCTGAGCGGGCTGGACGCGGCGGATGTGGAGGCGCTGCCGGCGGGGTACAAGTGAGTGGAGCGAAAAGAGAAAAAGCGAAGAGAAAAAGCAAAAGAAGAAGCGAAGAGAAGCGAAAAGAAAAAGCGAAAAGGAAAATGAATAAGGAGGGAATGAATAAGGGAATATGAGGGCAGGAGCGAGTTGACGCCTTCTTATCGCCCCATCGCACCGCCTGCCCCATCGTCATCATCATACCTCCTCCTGTCCGTCCACTCGCGTCCCACCGCCCCTCCTTCCGTGTCCCTGTCCCATAAGAGGTTTGGGGGTTGTTGTAGGGCTTCAGCATTTTGAAGCAGTTACCGGTAGTCGCTGACCTAGGTGCCGAGGAAACCAACTGACCGAGATGGCCCCCTCTCCCGCTCCCACCACCACCTGCACTCTCCCTCCCACCCGGGAACACTCCAGGCGCTGGATCGCCCGCGTGGCCGTGCGCTGCTGCGCCCTCCACGACCGCCTGCACCTGGCCCTGCCGCCCTCCCCCCTCATCCCGCACCTCCAAACCCACCGCGGCGTGCCCTTCTTCGCGCGCATGTGGCGCCGCGCGACCGCCGCCGCCGTCGCGGCGCGCCGCCGCGCCGCCGTCGCCCGCACGCCGCCCTTCGCCGCCATGCGCCACGCCACCGTCACCGGCACCGGCTCCGCCGCCAGCGGCGGCGGCGCAGCCGCCACCGCCGGCTCCTCCGCCGCCGCCGCGTCCGCCTCCCCCATGGGTAAGGTCATCGGCGCCACCAGTTTCAAGCGGCCGGCGTCGGGGGTGGCGGCGGTGGTGGCACAGCACGGGTTGCGGCCAGCCTCGCCCGGCCGACCCGTCTCAGGCTCCGTCACCTCCCGCTCTGCCGCCAAGTCGCCAGGGTCCGGCTCGCGCCCGAGCTCCGGCTCACGGCAGCAGCACAGGGCCACCTCCTCGCATGTGGCAACACCGTCCACACCATCTGGCGGCGGCGCTGGCGGCGGCGTCGCGGCGCAGACGTTCGCGGCTGCACCGGTGGCCGTAGCCGATCCGCCGGACGTGGCGCCGGCGGCGCCGTAATGGCCGCCGTGACCCATGGGTCAGTGACCCACGGTTCGAAAAGGCCCAGCGGGTCGTTGACCCATTCGACCATCGGATCGGTACCCCAGGGTTGGTGACCCACGGGTCAGTGACCCACGGGTCGATGACCCAGGGATTGGTGACCCATGGGTCGGCTTTTGCGGGGAGGGTCTAGGAAGGAGATGTGGGTTGGTTTGGTTTGGGGCGCGTTCAAGGGGAAATGGGGTCTGAGACGAGGAGGTTGCCGGGGGTGGGGGTATCATAGTGCCATTTACCAGAATTCGACAACAGGTACGACGACTCGGCGCGCGTGGCGTGCATGTGTGAGTTTGGGGGTTGGGATGTTTGGGGGCGGGTGGAGCAGACGCGTGGCGGTGTGGTGGGTGCTGGCGGGAGCGATTGGCCGCAGGTGGGGTTGCCGGCTGTGATGGCGACACGGGCTCGACATCAGAATGTGTTAACGAGCCCTTCAGCGTAGTCAGGCGGGGGCCGTCACCTGGCTACGGCACTTGTGACCTTTTGCACATGTGGTGGTGATTTGGGAACATCTGGATTTGGACCCCTGCGTTTCGGCTGGCCTTTGGCTTGCGTGCGTGCGCGGTGTCGTTTCGGGGTCGCGTTTGTGAGCGGCTTCGCTTGCGTCGTGGACCGGTACCACCGACTGGACTGCCGTACTTTGCTGGACCGTCGAGCGTCGTCCGAGCGGGTGTGTGTATGGGAGGGGGGCTGGCGCTTGTGGACGGTCTCCGCCGTCGCGCCTCCCTCTCGGGGGGGCCTTGTCCTTATCGTGTCCTTCTCCATGACGATAATAAGACTACATATGCTGGTGGGGGATTGCGATCGTGCGTGCATCGTGCAGTGAGGCCCCCCTGGCTGGCTGGTGTCCGTCCGAGCGCGCGTACAGTGGGCGGTTGCCTGTGGGCGGTTGTGTCTGCATGCACGCGCCGCGGTAGGTTCCGTGGTGGCGAGTGCTGCCGCTGCGGATGGGCTTACGGCGGTACGGAGGCCCGGGGGCTTGTGGGCTCTCTGTCTCGTGCTGCAGCAGATCGGGGGCCGATGTGGAGCTGTGAGGCCTATTGCGCCGGCACGGTGGCATGCAGCCGGGGACCAAATCACAACCGGCGGGCTGCACCGCGGCACGTTGTTGTACCGTGTACGGCATGGTGGCTGCAGAACCCTGGCAGCCCTACACCCCCAGAAGCCAAGATGGACTGTACGGCGTCACTCAATTTGCTGATGCATCATGTCAGGGTATCATGCCAGGATCGGGGTATCTTCATCATCAACGTACAGTGAACGGTGTGCTTACAATCCGTTGGCATCCAGTAGGCATCTGCTCCCACAGGCACTTGACCGACCAGCCTTGCGACACCAGACCTGACTGAGCTGCCCTACTCGCTACCGTAGTTGCAAAGTGCGGTGCTGTCCCCTTTCACAAGCTTGGACGCAGGCTGTGCTTCCCATGCTGGCCTGGCCTGACCTTCTCCGTCATTTGCCTTACCTGACCTGACCTTCCCTGACACTCTCCTCACTTGACCTGACCTCTCCTGACACTTGCCTCATCTTCGCTAACCTGACTCTCCCCCTTGTTTGCATCACCTGACCTGACCTGACCGCATGGCCTGACCTGACCATATGACCTGACCTGACCATATGACCTGACCTGACCATATGGCCTGACCTGACCATATGACCTGACCGTATGACCTGACCTGACCGTATGACCTGACTTGACCATATGGCCTGACCTGATCTGATCATATGACCTGACCTGACCTGACCGTATGACCTGACCTGACCGTATGACCTGACCTGACCGTATGACCTGACCTGACCGTTTGATCTGGCCTGACCTGACCTTTCCTGAGCTTCCCAGCCCGACCTTACCCCTCCGTAGTCGGTTGCCGTAGTCGGTTGCCTTGGATCTCACTTCCGGGGCGGCCACTTCCGGGAGACGCGGGAAGGGACCTAACCTGGACTTCCCTGACACCCATCTCACATGTCCTTACCTTCTCCAACATTTGCCTCAACTGACCTGACCTGCGACGTTTGCCCGGCCTGGCCTGGACTTCGCCAACACTTGCCACACATGACCTGACCTTCCCCGGCATTTGCATCGTTATACCTGACCTTTCCCGATATTCGCCTCATTTAACGTGACCTGATCTGACTTGATCTATGCCAAATTAGTCGTGCATCATGCAATTACGAGGTGGAATTGTGGATCCACATTTTGCAAGATCCAACTCGACAGGCAGCTAGATAGTATCCCATACCTGTAGCGCAGCGCTGCGAGATGTGGCCCCTCCGAGAATAAGCGGAGCAGGAAGTCCCGCAGGTGCGCGTTGGGGCTGGCGTCATGGATAGCTGACGAGCGAGCGGCCATTGTGCGCGCCTTTCAAAAGCGCTATCCCTGCTTTAACGGCATACGGATTCGTTGTTGTGGTATCCTACTAATCATGTTTCTAAATTGTGCATGCAGGGCAAGGCAGGACTCGTGACCGTTGGTAGGATGCCTTTCGGAGAGGCCGCTACGTTGAAGGAAACGTGCGAATAGTCTGCGGTACGTGTTCAGGAAAAAAACGTTGAAGATTTAACAGGTCGAAGGCTCCAGCTCTGCCCTGCTCCAGCTTAGGAATGTTCTGTTGGGAAATTGAGGCCTTATCCGCACACTTCCATCTATTACGATTACACGGTGTGCGAGCTCAACCCGCTTGCCACTGTGTTTTATTTCTTGTGGACCATCATGTTGACCCTGCTGCTGCTGTCGCTGCTCAAGAGAGTTGCAGTAGGGGGCTGGAGCATGCATGCCGTACTATTTTCCAAATAGTACGACCTACAAGCGCACCAATCCCTCACCACGGTCGGCACTCCCGAATGAGTTTCTCTGCCGGCTAGTTCTGCATCAAGTCAACATGGATCTTGAAAAGGCGCTGCTGCTTCTCGACAAGCATTGGCCGGCCGTGCATCCTCAGACAATTCATTTCGCCGGGTCCGGCATTTCGTTTGATGCACCTGCAGCTGCGGCCATGATTGCGTATATGGAAGACGGGAGCACCATTGACGTCGGCCACCTGCCCGCCCGCCGGCCCCCCCCCCCTTGCCGTCGCGTGCACACTGTACCGTATGGTACAGTATGGCACCTCATCGCTCAGATAACGTTGATATCACTCCACTGCTGTATCACGGCCCCGGAATCTGCCTTTCACACAACCTAACAGCCCTCCTCATTAGAATCCAGCCCTACAAGCGACTCTTCCAACGGCCTCATTGAACAAGATCCGCCTCCGAAACCACCAGGAACGCATAGTCTCCCTCCTGCCGCGGCTCATACGACAGCCGCAGTGGAGCTGTGAAGAGCCGACTTCCCGTCACCATCGTGTGGTACTCCCCCCACTCTCCCGCCTCGTCCACGCCGTACAACTTCTTGGCGGTCAACAGCACCTCGTTGTACAACCGACGGTCCAGCCTGCTGCCCAGCAGGAGCGCCGTCGCGTCCCCTGCCCCTGCCCCTCTCTCCGCCCCGGTGTGCCCCTCCCCCTCTTGCCCCGCTGCCGTGCCCCCACCGTCGTCGCCGGCGGCAGCGCTTCCCTGCCCCCCGGCACAAGCCACTTCTCCATCCTCCGACTTCCCGGCGTCACCTTCCACATTACTGGCCACTCCCGCTGCTGGCGGTGCCGCCGCCGCCCCCCCTGACGGCGCCGCCGCTGCCGTCACCACAAACCTTGTCGTGTTCACGCACGTGATGAGCGGGCTCATGTCGTACGCCCACACGAGCTCCAGCAGCGCCGCTCGGTCGATGCCCCACAGCGGCCGCAACAGCTCCACGCCGGTGCCGGCGGCGGCACGGGGCATGAAGGAGGAGCAGACGTCCTGTCGCGCACATACCGTGGCACGTAGCACCCAACGTTGCATTCCCCCGTCAGGAAGGCGTGTGGCGGCTGGGTTGGTAGGAAAAGATACGAGTCGCAGCCGTCAAGTACGCGAGGCGGCGGCATTCTTTCGGTGAACGGATCCTGCAGTACCTATCTGGTAAAAATACCCCAGCGGCCAGCCACGCGTGGAGGCGCCCAGCTCAGCCCAAAACACGGCTTGGCGATTCGGCCACACGGTACATGCGCAATACGGTATGTCAGGGTTTGGGGTTACCCGGACGGGATATGCTCACCAGGATGTCGCCGGTGGCCAGCGCAGTGACGTCGTACTCCTCTCGGAGGCGACGGATGTTGGCGGCATAGCTGTCCAGGAAGGTCGAGGTGGGCGTCGACTCGATCTCCATGAGCAGGTGGGGCAGGCCCAGGGCGCGGGCCTGGTGCGGGTTGGGGGGGTGCGGGTTAGGGGATAGGGAAGGACGAGTCGCGGCGAAGAAGGGGTGCTGAGAGTCGCGCCGAAAGCTCTGGTTTGCTAACTCTTGGAACTAGTCACCCTTCAGCACCCTGTTGCCCACTGTAACCACCACAGATACACCTCCGGTCCCCACCGTCCCCACATGCAGTGGGGGAACCGCAGTGTCTGACACTCGCCTGCAGCTGCACCACCTCCAGGGGGTGCGCCTTGAAGGACTGCTTTCCACCAGCGGGCAAGAAGGTCACCAACAGCGTCACCTCGTAACCCGCCACCTGGGCCAGCCGCTCTCGCATATCATCGCGCCATGCATCGTTCGAGACGGCTGACAGCGCGACCTCGGGGGCCAGCATCATGTGCAGGACGGTCATCGAGTCCTTGCCGCCCGTGAAGGAGACGGCTGCTTTGCGAGAGCCGCCCGCTTCGGCCGGCGCGGCGCCCATTGCCGCCGGACGAAGCAAGTAAAACTCGCCGGAGAGAGAAGGAAATAAACTCGATCAAGCCAACGATAATTACCGTAAGATTGCTTGTATTACATGTATTGTTGTCTCAAGGTATGAGCAGCCTCAAGTCGGAAAGCGACCGAGACAGAATGTCGGGGCGTCTTGCAAAACCCTTACAGTCCAGGGCACATAAATGCGAAGAAACGCAACGTTGTTATTATCATCATAATGTACAACACGTTTGTTCACCTCCTGCAGCTGCGCAAATGAGAGATTACGAAAACTGGCTTACTCGTACGTCAACCCCGAGGCGCCCCCAACGATCTTGTCAAAGTCCCACTTCACGCCCCCGCCGCTGAGCGCTACCGGCAACGCCGCCTCCTGGTGCCCCGCCTCCGAAACCATCCACGCGCTCCCAATCTCCGCCTCCGCCGCCCTGCCCAGCTTGGACACCTGCTTCAACACCCCGACCCACGCCCGCTCCTGTGCAGCACCCCCAGCTGCTGCGCCCTCACACCCCACTCCTCCACCTCCTCCCGAGCCCCCGCCGCCGCTGCCCCCGCCGCTCAGCCAGGCCTCTCGCATATCCGCTAGCGCTGCCTCCACCCCTCTGGCCTGGGCCGCGGCCGCGCCACCGCTCAGCTGGCCCTCCAGCGACCGCCGCGCCGTCGGCGCCTGCGGCGGATCGGCCCTTTGACGTGAACCAGCCGCGCCGTCGCCGTCGCCGCCATACAGTCCCGCGTCAGACTGCGCACCCTCCCTGGAGGCCGCCCCCGCCCCCGCCGCCGCCAGAAGGGCGTCCGCTGTTGCCAGCGCCGACGGCATCCCTCCTCGCTGCTGTTGCTGTCGTTGCTGTTGATGTGGCTCTGGGGCTGCTGTTGATGCTCCCGCTGCTGCTGCGGGAGGGAATCTGCAGCACAGACACAAAGCACAGGTAGCCCGTCGGACCAGCAGACCGCGGCAGCGGGACAGGGTGGGGCTGCCTTCAGGGCAATGCAGCAACACCCGTGTCTTTTGGGTGCGTATTACTGGACCAGTCAGTGCCGTACACTCAGGTACGGTACACTGCGCTTTGCTCGTTGGTGCGGGTTCAGCCGAGGACGAGGGCGCGGTTGGCAAAGGCAAGCAGGTACCCACCTACCCATCCAGACAGACAGGCAACCAGGCAGGTAGGCATAATGCTGAGGGGCACCCTCACTGGCCCTGTTTTCTTAAAGCCCTACAAAGGCCTGCCCTGCCCCCTGCCCCTGCCACTGGGGGATCTCTCTCACCGTGCTCCGTCCAGGTGGCCGAAGTCCCCCACCCAGGACTTGGAAAACTGGACCACTTCGGGTCGCACAACCTGCAGCGGAGCGGCATCGGAGGGGGCCAGAGAGCGGTGAGGACCCTCCGATGAGCAGGCAGTGGTACGACCTAACGACCGGCCGACGACGGGTCACGCAACGTGATCCTTGCCCCCAACGCACAGGGGCGAGGGATAGGGGTGGGCGTTCAGGGCTGTCAGGGCTGTCGTCCACCCCACACAGCACTACCGCGCTCCAACCGCCCCAGTCCTCACCCGAAGCGCTTCAGCACGCGGGCTGAGCTGCGGGCGTGGCGCCCAGGTCCCCGCCCCCGCCGCCGCCCCCGGGCCCAGCCAGCCAGCCTGGTCGCCCCAGCCGCGGCCTGGCGCCGCCGCCGCTACTGAGGAGTTGACGGCAGGCGCTCCGGGCCAGGGCCCTTGCTGGCCCATAAGCCACTGCCCCTGGGGCTGTGGTTGCTGCTGCTGCGGTTGCTGCTGCCAGGGACCAGCCCAAGTGGTTGGTCCGCTTAGCCAGCTAGGAGCAACCCCACCCTGCTGCTGCGGCGGGCTATCCGTCCATGCCCCGCGGCGGGTCTGATACGGCCCTCCCGCGTCGCTGTACTGCAGGACGTTGTACGGATTGTATGGTGATGACGGCAGCGGTGCCGGCGCGGGGTAGGTGGACCCACCGCGCGCCGGCTGGCCCTGCCCGCCGGCGTAGCCGGCAGCGTTCTGGACCTGCGGGAAGAAGGTGAGCGAGGCCGGTCCCATCGGACCCGGTCCCGCCATGGTCCCGGTCATGGCCGCTGCGCTAGCTGCTGCTGCCGGCTGCTGCGGTTGCGGCTGTGGCACCGGCGCCAGCTGGGGCGTATTGGCCCACGATGGGAACACGGGCTGCGCGGTGCCTCCGACGTCGACTGCCGGCGCCATCCGCAGCGTCTCCGTCATCCACCCCTGCGACTGCTGCTGCTGCTGTTGGACCGCGGGTGTCGACGGCCGCTGCAGCTCCTGCGGCTGCTGCGGCTGCTGGGCTTGCGGCTCCTGCTGCTGCCCCTGGGGCTGCTGCTGCTGCTGGTTGGGTGGCGGTCCTATGAACCAGGCGGTGAAGGGGTTGGCTGCCAGGCTGTCGGCGATGTCGGAGGGGCCGCCGGCGGGGGAGCGGGGGGTGACGGTGGCGCTGGCGCTGGTGGCTGACCAGGGGCCCCCCTGGAGGGCGCCGGCCGAGTGCGCGGCGAGGGGAAAAGGGCAGATAAGGGCAAGTAAGGACAGGTGGCGGAGTGTAAGGATGCAGGGTGCATGTACCGCATTCAGAGCCCCCACCCCCACCCCCGCCCGGGGGAAATCCAGTTCAAGTAGTTCCACGCGTTCACACATACACACACCTGCGGCCGCGACGGCGCCAGCGTCGCCTCCACGGCGCGCTGCCGCGCCTCCCGCCGAGCTCGCGCCGCCACCCGGTCCGCCTGCACCTGTTCCCGGATGCGCGAGGTGGCCTCTTTGGACGTCCGGATGGGCTGCAGAGGGGCGGGGTGCAGGTGGGGGCCGGGGCGGTTGGGACACAGCACCTTCATCGCAGGTTCGCCTTCCTGACCCACCGAATACACACGTCGGTAAACGTACCGTATACCCACACGCATGAGTCGTCCACAATCGTGCCCCAAGAACGCAGCACAGCTGCGACCAGGCCTTGGTCGCTCAAAGGACGCAGCGCCGGGTAGGGAGCGCCCTGGCAACAGGGGCCCTGCGGAGGGCCTCCGCCTCCACTCCTGTGAAAGCCACGGCTCAGGCCTATCATGGGTAAAGGCCTCTACCATGGAGACCAAAATCCGCCAGCGGAAACCCCCCACGCGGCTCGCAAGGGCACTGGCCCGCCCGCCCACTCCACACACATCCAGGCCACGCGCCTCCCTTACCCACCTTCCAACCGGGTTTGCCACCGCGCTGCTGCTGTTGCTTCTGTTGTTGCTGCTGGCGCTGGTGCGCCTGAACCGCCGCCTGTTGATGCTGCAGCTGCTGCTGTGACGGCGGCGGCTGGCCCCACGCCGCCGCCGCCGTGTTCACGTGCGTCACCGCCCCCGTCGGCTGCACCACATACAGCTGCGGCGCCGCTGCGCCGCCGTTTCCGTACGGGTTTGGCATGCCGTACGGCGCTTGAAAAGGCCCTGACACACCCGCCGTCGCTGCCGCCGTGGGCGCTGCGCCGCCGACGGCGGCGAACGGGTGCGGAGCCCCGAAGCTGGGCGTCGTCGCCTGCTGCTGCTGCTGCTGCTGTGGTGACGGCGGCATGTACTGCGGCGGCACCGGTGGTGGCGACGCCGCGCGACCGTAGCCGCTGCTGGGTACGTCCAGGTAGCGTGACGTGACCAAATCGTTCCTCCAGAGGGGCTGCGAGGAAGGGCGCGTCGGCAACGGCAGGAACGTGCGCGACAAGGCACGGCACGGCACGACGCGGCGCGTGTCAATGCATCGCCCCGCCTGCTTCACCCTCTCAACGCTCCTCGTTTTCAACAACGTTGCGGAAGGTCGCGGGGAGCCGGCCCCGTGTACCATTGAAGCCATCCCTCTCCACCCCTCGAGGCAGTGCGGGAGCTTTCGGGCGGGAGGGTCATGCTGGCGCCTTGGCCTCTAGGCGCCGGCTGCCATCACATCCCCGCTGAGGGTGCCACAGCCTGAGGTGCACGCATCCCCACTTCCCCCGCCCCTTTTTTTCCAAAGAGCAAGCAAACAGACCGAGCCAGCCCGTCCCCACCAGCCGGCCCCCAGCCCCCATCCACCTGCGCCTGGGAGCCGGGCTCTGCCTGTACCGTGTAGGCCAGCCGCGGCGGCGGCCGGAGACCAGGCCGGGGAGCGGAGCGCGAGCGGCCGCCGCCGCCGTCGCGATGAGGCGATGGCGGCGCGCCACCGCCGCCGCTGCGCCAGTTGTCTCCGTCGCCCCACCAGGAAGGGTACTCGGCACCCTGCGGGCGGTCACCTGCGGCGGCGGGGGTCCGGGGGGGGGAAGGGTCGAGGGCGGGAGGGGGAGGTGAAGACAGGTCCCGAAGAGGGCCGGCAGCCGAGGCGAGTAGAAAAGCAGAACAGCAAACGGAGGGACGAGCAGCAGCAGCAGCAGTGAACGCCAATGGCGCTATGGGGGCGACCGTGCGCAACGCCTGACGCGTACCGCTCCAGCGGCGGCGGGTGACAAAAGCCCCCTGCTTGCTGTTTTATACATATTGACCACTGCGATCGCAACACCCTCCTCACGCACCCGACGCCACGGGGCTGCGCTTCTTGCCCGGCGGTGAGTACGTGCGGCCGCGGTCGCCAGCGCGCCACTCCCAGGGCGCGCGGCCCTTGGGGCTGAGGCCGCGCGCCGCCACCTCCGCCGCAGCGGCGCGGTCCAGCAGCTTAGCCGGCATGTCCTGAGGGTCCACCGCCAGACCCCGGCCTGCGCGTGGGAAGAATACGGGTGGCTTACTCCTGATTGGTGTTTAAGAAAGGGTGGGGGCGTGTGCCGTGGTGCAGCGTACGAGGAGCCTTGAAGGGCCCGACAGGGGCGGCCCAAGGTGCGCCGGGAAGGTCGCCGCTCGGGGAGCGACAGACGTGAGTATTTTGGGTCTGTGTGTTGCATTGTGGAAAGAAGCTGAGGGCGGGGGAGTTCAAAGGGGGGTTGGGAGGTCAGGGCTGGCATCCGGCCCCTTTCCCGTGTCCAGCGCGCACCCTTAAGCCGGAGCCACTTCTCCCCGTGCCGCAGCGCTACGTTGGCAGCAGCCAGGTCTGACCGGTGTTGGTCATTGTTCTGGCTCGGAGGGGCCGGCTGAACTGCAGTGCAGTGAACGAGGAACACAAAGTGAGCGGGCGCGGGAGGGAGTGGGTTCCTTGCCAAGCGACCAAAGAATGCCCGCACCTGCCTCGACAGCCTCTTTAGATTGCCGCTGGACGTTCCTAGCTCTTGCGGGCTGCATGCAGAGACAGGTGAGGTGCATCGTCCGCGGTTTGAAAACCGTTCGGTATAATTGTTGACCGAGGGTTGACGACCCACCTCGCCAGGACGCTGGATGTCCTCCACAACATCATCAAGCTGCATCCGCAAGTCCTCCAGCTTATCGCTAAGGCCAGGAATGGCGTTCTCGACAGTAACCGCCGCTGCGCCATTCGCTACCAATTCTTTCAATTTCTGAAGTGGAAGTATTGCCTTGCCCTCAAAGAATTTGAGATTTAGGATCCCATATAACAATGTAAGCTTGGTGACCTCGTCCCAGTCCGTCTCGGAATAGTTGGAGAGGAAAGTGCGGATAGCCTTGTTCCGCAGAAGATAGTCAAACCAGGGCTCGCGGGACCTGGCCATTTCTATAAGTGTTGCAAGGGTCACAGCTCGGTCCCAGATTTACCGGCTCGTGATGCCAGGCGCCTCACAGAAATGTCCGTGAGACGCAAGCGGGTCGGAGGCAGTCGGCTCCCACTTACGTACGAAGCCGTTGCCTGGATCCGCGGACGCTGAAACTTGGCCTGTAGAGCAAACCAATAGTGGCCACATCATTCTATGTGCTAGCTGAACCCATAGGTGGCTTGGATTCTGCGCGCGGCCGACGTTGATGGCCATCGGCGAGGTGACCACCCAAAGCCTCATATCCTTACTGGCTTACAAACCTGACATCATATAAATACCTTTACACCTCGAATTGCTGCAAGCCGAGGCCCTGGAAAGCTAGGAGGTCATGGCCGAGGGTTGGACCCGACGTAGAGGTGGATAACCATACAACGCTAAGCATTGAGTCGCAGTAACATTATCATAGGTCCATAGCGGAACGTTAGATCAGCGAGGAAACAGCCACGCGGAATTCCCAGGTCCGGAGAGAAATGCCCGCGAAGAGGCGACGTCTCACAAGGAGCGCTCTTCACTTGTAGTTTGCCTGACACCTGAACACAGGCGCCTCACATGGAAAGTTCAGAACGGTTACACGGGGCGGAGGCTGGGGGGCTGTGGGGCCGGGGCTGTCGGCGACGGCCGCCGGCCTGCCCGGCAACAGCAGCAGCGGTGGTCTCGGCGGAGACTGGGGGGCTGCGGGGCCGGGGCTGGCGGCGACGGCCGCCGGCCTGCCCGGCAACAGCAGCAGCGGTGGTCTCGGCGGAGACTGGGGGGCTGCGGGGCCGGGGCTGGCGGCGACGGCCGTCGGCCTGCCCGGCAACAGCAGTAGCGGTGGTCTCGGCGGAGGCTGGGGGGCTGTGGGGCCGGGGCTGTCGGCGACGGCCGCCGGCCTGCCCGGCAACAGCAGCAGCGGTGGTCTCGGCGGAGACTGGGGGGCTGCGGGGCCGGGGCTGGCGGCGACGGCCGTCGGCCTGCCCGGCAACAGCAGTAGCGGTGGTCTCGGTGGGACGGGGCGACGGGCGGCGGGGCCGGTGGTGGCGGCTGGCGGCCCGCCCGGCAGCAGCAGCAGCGGTGGTCGCGGCGGGGGCCGGAGGGCTGCGGGGCCGGGGGTGGCGGCGACGGCCGCCGGCCCGCCCGGCAGCAGCAACAGCGGGGGTCGCGGCGTGGGCCGGGGGGCTGCGGGGCCTGGGGCGGCGGCCGGCTGGTGGCCCGCCCGGCAACAGCAACAGCGGGGGTCGCGGCGGGACGGGGCAGCGGGCGGCGGGGCCGGGGGTGGCGGCGACGGCTGGCGGCCCGCCCGGCAGCAGCAGCAGCGGGCGGGGCCGAAAGGGAGGTCGGATTGCTGAAGCCGCAGGCATTTCAGGTATAAAGCTCTGGCTGCCTATCAGCAGGAATGTCGACACTCTCACAGTTGACGCCCTCGCCGCTCGCTTTGGAAATGCCGTATTTCGGTCGATGCGCACATGCGCTCATGCACCCGGCGGGATGGCGCGCTTCGCGCGGCGCCGGCAGGCCTTGCTAACGACTCGGCTAGCAGGCATTTCGGGAAACAGCTCTGGCTGTCTATCAGCAGGAATGTCGACACTCTCACACACTTCACGCCCTCGCCGCCCTAGCACTCAACTCCACCCGTACGGATTTGGTGGGGCCCCGCCCTTTTTCCGGCTTCAAGGAAGCCGACACCAACCCAGCTGCAGCGGTTGCTATCTATCAACGGGCTCCCCCCCCCGACGCGCTGCTTGCAGTGCGTGCGCACCTGCGGAGTGCACTGGAGGTGGCACAGGCGGCGGTCGCCGCTGCTGCCCCAACGGCCATCGGCGACGCCCCACCGTCGCCCCAGTCTGGAGGGTCCGGCGACGAGCAGTTGGTCGTGACTCCACCCAGCCGACAGCCTCGCTCGACCGACCGCCGGACTCCCAAGCAGAGGATCGGTCCCACGCTCTATGACCCGCGGCGGCGACAGAAGCGACAGCGAGCGGACACGGGCGCTGCGAGCGCGGATGAGGGGACGGCGGATGAGGAGACGGCGGATGAGGAGATGGCGAACGAGGAGATGGCCGTTGGGATGGGGGAGGAGGAGGCGGGAACGGAGGAGGCGGAGTTGGGAGAGGAGGAGTTGCGCCGGATAAAGGCAAAGTCACGGCCGCGCACAAAGGGAGGGCTTCGTGAGTAGTGCGTCCGTGGGAGGACTGGAGGCGGGGTAGGCGAGTGCGCACGGGTCCGTCATTAAAGTAGTACGGGTTACGCGAATGCATATACGTGATGCGTAGTGGTTGTGCCGATATGGACGACTCGTTGGGTTGATGGGGTTGTGTATGGTGCGTGTGGTGATGGTGTCAGATGGGATCCCTTGCCGGAGGAACCAGGAACAAGGCCGCCTGTACTGTATGTCTATATGTAAGCTTGTGACGGTTACTGTCTGGACTGGTGCTGCTATAGACGACAGGACTCACCGATGACTGATCGACGACGGATGGTGACACGATACATGGCCGCTTGCGGCTGTAGCTGCGCTGTCACTGGCCCTTATTTGTAAGCCATCGTGTTGGGACTGCTACCGTGGTCGCAGCATTGGGTACAAGATGGCTAGGCGGATTGACGAAGGGGGCAAGCCATAGTGTCTATCTCAACTCCCACTTACACAAGTCAACTGAGACCATCCGCTCATGGCGGCTCTCCAACTAGCCGAACGTAGCAAAAACCGCATGCGATAGTGGCGCGACGGCGCTCCGGCCTCCACGTCAACAGCACCCGTACGCATCTGTAGCCTCGCCATAGCCGCAGTTGCGTCGCGCTCGGGACAGAAACGACCAGAGGAAACAGAGTACCATCGCCTATACGGACGTAGCTCTCACACGCCAACAGCACCGCCAAACGTAGCAAAAACCGGGCCGGCGACGGCGGCGGGATCGCCGACGCCAAAGGGCGGCGGCGCGGCGGCGTAAGCGCTGGCGGTCGCAGGAGGCGGCGCCCCTGCCGCCGGGGCACCAAAAAGGGCGTCCACGACAGGGTCGCCGGAAAGGAAGCCGCCAGTGGCGATGACGAAAGCCGCCTTGCGCTGGCGTAGCGCTGAGAGCTTCTCAACAGCAGTGTCATGCGCCACCTTCTTGCTCTGTGTATCGACGGAGTGCTGCTGTAGGAGCTGCTCGGATGCGACAACGGCCAGGTCTTGCACACCCAGCCTGAGCCCCGCAGCGCTTATCACACTCTTGACGTGCGTGGGTGGCGTCATCCTTCAACTTACTTTGTTTGCCACCCATTCTACTCCCTAGGTCTTTGTGTAAGTCGCGCATGGCACACTATGGCCACCGTCTACTTTGCGGGACTGACGCCCACTGGATAGGGGTGCCACCCAGCCAGGGCGGCGCGCCCCTACCACTGGACGGGGGAACTTTTCTTCATCCAGTCACCACATCGGAGCGTGGGATGCCGGTTCTGGCCTTCCTACAGAGAACCAATGACGTGCTACCGGCCGACGCGCCGCTATACTGTGCTTACAGCCTCTCAGCGGACACACCGGCTGGTTCTTGGCAACCGGCGACGCGCGCGTCGTTGGCGGGCCTGCGGAGCGGCAGCACTTCGGCCTCTACCATTTACTGGGCCGTCGAGGATGCTCCCGGGTTGCCTACGGGTGCGCCTACCCGCGTGGCGCGCGGGTGGCGACGAGAGACTGTGTTCAACCCGGTCACGCGGAGGTGGGGCATTTCCGAGACCGGACCCGTGGGCGACATCCGCGTCCGGCTGGCTGACGAGCCCCGCTCTGACTGGCCAGTATACTGTGCGCTTAAGGGTGTAGTTTGGGTGGAAGTGGGCTCGCTAGCCTTCCAGGCGGCTTTCGCGGCGACGTTTGTGACCATGCCGAGCTTTGTGGAGCTTTTCAAGGAGCACCTGCGACTGGTGTGATTATGACAAAGACCTTTGCTGTATCTGGCCTTCTGCTGGTGTACATTGGCACTATTCGACTGGCTTTCAAGCAGGCCGCTATCGCGATTGCTTGTAATTTTTATCGCTCGCATACACGTGAGGTAGTCTGGGGTACCAGCGTTTTTTTCTTCCCCCTTGAGGTGTCCTGTCAGGAATACATTGCAGCGCATTCACAGACGTCCAAGCCTGCAAGCCATCTTTGCCTCGGCTTCGCTCCCCTCGCCATCTGGAAGCGCATGTGTGTTTCTGAGCTACCATCTTTAACAGCAGTTAATCTAGAAGTTCACTTGAGAAGAACGAGAGGCTTTGGGTGGTCACCTCGCCGATGGCCATCAACGTCGGCCGCGCGCAGAATCCAAGGCACCTATGGGTTCAGCTAGCACATAGAATGATGTGGCCACTATTGGTTTGCTCTACAGGCCAAGTTTCAGCGTCCGCGGATCCAGGCAACGGCTTCGTACGTAAGTGGGAGCCGACTGCCTCCGACCCGCTTGCCACAGAAATGTCCGTGAGACGGTTGTCGGTTAAAGCCGTTTCGTTTCATGCGTGCAGTGCAGAGCAGAACAGAGCTGCCCAGCCGCAGACACGACCTTTCACCTGAGCCGGGATGGCAGGCACGAGAATGTTTAGATAAATGTATTCCCTGCGTCTCCGGCACGATGCCTCACGAAGTCACAATGCGCCGGGGTTCGGTTTCAAGGCTGCAGCCTGAGTTGTTTGTACAGGGCCGTGTACACGCGTTCAACAACAACATGCGCTTTCCATCGCAGCAGTGCCGACTGCCGAGACTCTGGGGCTATAGAACCGAGTTACTGCTGATGTCCATGTAGCGCTCAGCACGCCGCCTTATAGACCGCAAGCTCCGACTGCTGCTGCTGCTGGCTCGGCAGCGGTTCGTAGCACGGTCAGCTGTCTAAAAAACGGCCACGGCAACTTCAGGAGCGTATGGCGGTGCCTTCATGCACAGCCTGGCGCCCTGGCCCTGCGTATGATGCGTACCCGCATTGTTCCGCGATAAGAAGTGACAGGAAGTGAACGGCCGCGAAACCTCTGTGCATACTGAGGCCCATGTACCGGACATATATCCAGCTGCAGGTACTCATGATAGGGCGCTTTTTACACGACCATCGTACTTCATTTCTGACTTGTCTTTGCCGTACAGCTCGCCAGCTCCGGCAACTCAGCCGCCGTCACGGCCTCGGACCCCATCCGGAACTCACACACCCACACACACAAGAGTGTGGCGAGCCACAACGCACGCACCAGCCCCCATCCATCCAAACCACCCCCAGGCGCCGTCTTTCAGCGCAGCCGTCTTTCCTTCCGTCCATCCCCAAATTTAATGGCGTTCTTCCTTCCTTCCTCGACAGAAACAATTCCCGTTCTTGTAAAAGCAACTACTTTCCGTCCCTGCTCTCCGTCAAGCCTTCCCCCAGCGTCCGTCCGCATCCGTCTCCGTCTCCACCTCCGTGCATGCGGCACGCGGCTAACAGGGCTCACACACACAGTCAACGCACGCCGTATACCTCATTCGAAGCCGTACAACTCCCCGGAGCGCCAGGACCCACCGCACCGCCGGGCAGCTGTCGGTCGCTCCCCAACGCAGCTCCCAGCCGAATACGGCCTCAGGCTCTCCGTCGTTGTGGTTATTCCGCATGCTCCCCGTGCACACCACACGCTCTCGAGACGCATCCCCCAACTCAACAAGCCCCCCCCCATACCTCCTCCTGCCCCTCAAGCCTCCTAACCGAGACCCGGCCAACTGCAGCCACAGCCACAGCCGCGTCCGTCCGCGCGCTCTCTCCCCCTCCTCCTGCCTCCTCACCACAATCCCAACCCTTCCCTCCCTCTCCCCCTTCCCCGTCCCTAGCTCCTCCTGCGTTTCGCATTCTTCCTTCCTCCACCCTCCTCCTCCCCCTCCTCCTCCCCTTCCTCCTCCTCCTCCTCCATTTACGGGAACATGGCCAGCTGGCTGAGCGCCGTGGTCTCGTGCCAGCCCATCATGAGGTTGAGGTTCTGCAGGCCCTGTCCGGAGGCGCCCTTGACCAGGTTGTCAATCACCGAAATGACGATGGCGCGGCCCGGCAGTCGGTCGGGGAAGACGTTCATGAGGCAGTAGTTGCTGCCGCGCACGTGGCGAGTGTGCGGCACCACGCCCGGGGCCAGCACGCGCACGAAGGGCTCGCCCTCGTAGGTGGAGGCCAGGTGGGTGCGCAGGTCGTCGGCGGTGACACCCGGGGTCAGCTTGACGTACATGGTGCACTGCATGCCCCTGCGCACGAGGTGGTGGTGGGTAGAGGTGGGGAGTGGGGAGGGTAAAAAGAAGATACCGCAGCGGTGGTGAGGGTGGGGGGTGAGGGGTTGACGAAAGGGACGGGGAGGATGAGGTTGAGGGTGGTGGTGGTGGTGGTAGCTGGTACCCTGTAAGTATGCAATGCAATCGTTTGGTTCGAAGGACCCGACCCATACACCCATTTCAGGCGGCTCCTGCACAACTCCCGACCCCGACAAAACCGACCCGCGGGTCGGTCCGCCCCACGGCCGAACCCCGAAGGCGGTCCACCCTGCCCTCGCGCCTCCCACCTCCTCCGCCTCTCCCACCTCCTCCGCACCCGCCCACCCACCCACCCACCCACCCTCCCACCTGCTCATGTTGATCAGGTGCGGCGTGAAGGACACCGCCACGGGGCTGCCGGCCGCCTCGGACAGGCCCTGCTCAATCTCGGGCATGTGGCGGTGAGAGCCGACAGCGTAGGAGTTGATGCCCTCCGCGATCTCGCAGTACAGGTTCGACTCCTTGGCGCTGCGGCCCGCGCCAGACACGCCTGTGGTCAGTAGGGGTGGTTGGTTAGTTGGTTAGCATTGGATGGCTGTTGGTTGGTGGTTGGCAGTTGGGTAGAGCTCTGTCAGATCCCGCCCCGCCGCCGTGGCCCCTCACGTCTCTCTCTCCGCGGCCTTGGGCCGTTTCTGCGCCCCGCGCCCGTTTGTCAAACCTAGGCTCTCTCCCGCCCCGGCCCACCTCGCATCGCCCCCCCAGCAACCCTGTCCCCCACACCATGCCACCACCCACCCACCCACGCCCCCACCCCCCCCCCCCACCCCCACCCACCCGACTTGGCGTCAATGAGGATGTCCTCCGGAAGGATCATCTTGGACTGCGGGGTTGAGCGGGGAGGGAGGGATTGGGCGGGGGAGGGTAAGAAAGACGAACTAGGAGGGGTGGGCAGGAAGCGGAGGCAGGCA
Source organism: Pleodorina starrii (assembly GCA_030267565.1). Classification (NCBI taxonomy): domain Eukaryota; kingdom Viridiplantae; phylum Chlorophyta; class Chlorophyceae; order Chlamydomonadales; family Volvocaceae; genus Pleodorina; species Pleodorina starrii. The sequence goes on from BRXU01000033.1 coordinate 121,764, forward strand.
GGAGACGGCGAGGAAGCGAGCGAGGGAGAGAGCGGGGCAAGGGGTGGCAGCTTCAGGTACCAACCGAGGGAGGAATGATACCCCTCCCTCAGCTCCTGAAGCCCTCCTTTTCTGAAGGTTTCAAGTACAAGTTCACAGCCATGGCTTGTTACCCGCCCCCTTCACTAGTCCCATCGCAGCGACATCGTCTTTCATGTCCCCTCCGCCCTTCCCCCCTCTCATGTTATATCACTCCCTCCCTCCCTCCCTCCCTCCCTCTCCCTTGCCTTGAGCAGTGGGTACAGCGGCAGCTGTGAGCAGGTGGGGTAACAGCCCGGGTTGGCCAGCAGCCTCGCCGCCTTGACCTGCTCCCGGTACACCTCAGTCAGGCCGTACACAGCCTCCTTCTGGAGCTCAACCGCCGCGTGCTCATGGCCGTACCTGTGTACGGCAGCAGGTGCGGGGCGATCGGCGGCGGATGGGCGGGGTGGTGGCGCTGCACGGCGGCGGGGCACGGGAAAAGGGGGGGGGGCATTGGAGAGGCGGTCTCGCGGCTCTGTACGACACGTACCACTGGGCGTATACGGCAGGGTCCCGCAGTCGGAAGTCGGCGGACAGATCGACCACCTTGAGGTCGGAGGGCAGCTTCTTGATGATCTCCTGCGGGGGGATTTGAGGGTTTTAGAGTTTTAGAGTTTAGGGTTTAGGGTTTTAGGGTTCTAGGGAGAAAGGTCAAAGGGTTTCGAGAGCGGGGGGTCGCCGGGTCGGCTACCCGGGCTGCGGCGGCGAAACCCTCCGCGGGCAGCGTAAGTCGCCGCTGGCACCGCACTTCGTGTCTTGGAGCCCCCAGCAGAGTCCACCTCAACAGTCCACCTCTCAGGCCCCCCCTGGAGCATCCCCTGGAGCGCTTGGAAGCGCTCGGAACGCCACCATTACGGACTAGCTGGCGACCAAGTCCCCACCGGGCCTCCTTTGGATGCCACGACGACACAAGAGTCGTGGCGGAGGCACTGCCCTGTGTCCATGTTGGCCCCGGATCCCAAATTTGAATCCCGAATCCTGGATTCCGGATCCTGGATCTAGGTCGCGGCTGATCTGGCTGGTGGTCTGTTGGCGGAGCTGCCGTAGGCCCTCCCCCAGCCTGCTGGCGGTATCGCTCGTGTCGTTACGAGAGTCCTGTTCTGCTGCCACCGACCCACGGGTCCACGGATGGACGCGGTTGGTGGCCTGCCGGAGGCCCCAACGCCCCCACGTTTCGCCCGCGGCTGCACATCCTTCCCCGCCCCCGTCGCCGAGGTCCGGAGGGCCTTATCCCCCCGCACCTGGGTGGTGGCGTGCGGCAGGCAGCAGAAGGCGGCATCCACGTCGCCAAAGTTGACGTCGTCGATCTTGACCAGCTTGGGTACGTTGGTCGCGGCGATCAGGTGCGGGAAGACGTCGGAGAAGTTCTGCAGCAGTGGGCGGAAGGGAGGAGGAAGGAGGAAGGAGGTGGGGGCAGGGCGGCCGGGAGTTGGGGGGTTTGGCAAATGGATGCCTCTGTTCACAGCTGTATCGAGATGGCTTGGGAAGGAGAGGCAGGTGCAAGATCGCCGTCTTACAGCCAGCCATACCAGTCAGGTACCGTTATTATAAGTATATAATGTATATTTGAGAATGTTGGTCGATCAATTGAGACCTGGCCGCGTGTTCGCCGTTAGGGTTCATGGGCCGTTCACGTGTCACGCGCCTCACAGCCAATGCTGCCACGGCTGCAACCACACTGCCGAATTTTGATTTAGGACTGAAGGTTTGCCTTACCTTGCCAGCCTGCTTGTCGCCAGTCAGCACCGTGACCTTGATGTTCGGGTGCAGCGCGCACAGGCGCACCACCTCAGCACCCGTGTACCCAGACGCGCCAAGAACAGCAATCTTGGCCACATCGGTCTTCAGTGCCGACGGAGCAGAAGCCGGGACCGGCGACGCCTACAACCAACAATTGGTCGTCTTCCCATCAAGCGGAGCCGTCGCGTAATGGGTCGAAGTCACAGATAATGCTGATGCATATGCGATAACAAGAACATCATGGAAGCTCGGAATATATTGTCTCGTGCTAGGGTGTCGCGCGCCAGTCTCTCCGATACCACGTGACGGCCTCCGTTCGCCAACCGGCTATGCAAGCAGGTAGACGGTGTTCAAGCTTACCACAGCCTGCGCCTTGATGCTTGCAGCCGTGCGACGGCTAAAGCTAGCTCGCGAGCCAGTCGACTGCTGTGTGAGCTGCATTTTTGCGCCGAGAGACCTGTCCACGCGTCGTGCACTGCGCTTAGATAAATAGTGAGAATTTGGCCAGCCCCTTTTAAATTCGCTGTGTCTGCGCAGTGTTTGAGACCGTCGATGCAAAGTGCGTCGTGGGCCTCCCGAGCTCCGAACCCGGCTGAAATTTTCTGAAGACCTCCGGCAGTTTCAACTTGCAGGGCTGGTCTAACATTTTACCTTGCTCTCTTGCATACCACCATGCAGACGGCTATGACCCGTGGTTGCCAGGGGCTGAAGCCCCTGAGCAGCAGGTATGTGGGCCACACCTTTCCGCCCAACACCCTGCAAACCGCTATCTTGGAGAGCGCTGGCCTGAATTCTTTGAACTTTATTATACTATGCAGGCGCTCTGCAGCGCGCGCGCCTGCCTTTGGCTCGGCGACTTCCCGGCGCTCCAGCGTCCAGGCGAGCAAACTGTCCGTTTTTGAACGCTTACCTTAAAGATAGGGATAAAATATCACGTAGCAGGTTTTGATCTGGTTTGGATGATGGCTGCGCAGGTCTTTGCCAAGAAGGGCAAGGGCAAGACTGCCTTCCGCCAGGGGTCGATGCCTGGTCAGATGGAGATGATCAAGGTAAGCTTTGCAATTCCCTTTTGTCTGGGAGCAAGCTCGCTGGACAGAAGCCCGGTGGCTAAAACAGCGACTGACCCATGCCCTTCTGCACCGCAGCGCGAGCCGCCCGTCCCCGAGGTGGACCCGGAGAACGCGGAGATTGTCCTCTTTGTCCGCGTCCTAAAGGTAAGGACCTGCGCCGCGCCGGGCGTTGTTTAGCCACGGCCAGCCCTCTTGACGTCCCCCCGCCCGTTGTGTGGCTCTCCGTTTGCGCACCGCCCGCAGTACAAGGACCCCGTCCTGAACATGGAAGTCGGTCCGTCGCTGTGGATGCCGGTCAACCTGATTAAGGGCAACCAGGTCCTGAACTTCCTGGTCCAGGCGCTGCAGACGGAGTGGGGCATGCGGCTGTACGGCCGCACCCTCATCTGGCAGATCGCGTCGGGCATTTACCAGGTACCTTCGTCTGGGGGGCCACCCACGGGGAGGGGCTGTCATGGGGTCGAGAGGGCGCTAGCGTCAGGTCGCTGTGGCCCTTCGGGACTGCGTGACTTCGTATTCCGGGTATGGGCTCCTGCACACCCGTTTGCAGGTTGGCAGGGGGCGGATGCATGGGCCTATGGACCTGCTATGGAACCTCCGTGCTTTCCGTGCTTCCTACGATTCACAGCGGCCCCTTGACTTTAAATGCGGCAGCCTGGCATCAAACAGCTTCGCTGATCTCTTCGTGGCCGTTGGTGCAAACCCGGCAGGGTTAGGGGAATAGCTCTGTGCGAGCAAAACACGCTTACACCGGATAGCCTCAACTAAAGGAGTTACCGCCGGGGGAACGGCGTGTTTGGCCCGGCGACGCGGTGGGAAGCAACAAACAGTTTTCTGGCGGCGACCCAATCACCCGCGTGGGGCACCGAACGGGGCTGAACTGTCCTGAGAAGGACTGGGAGTTAAGGGGAGCGATGGGCGCAACGGAGCTTAGCTGCTTCGGCTGCTACTGCTTTTGACGCGGCTCTGGACCCACATCAAGCCTTCAATATGGAACAAATGGCCGGAGCGAAGCAGACGCCGTAAGGCTGCGCGGCTCCGCGGCGATGACGATGCATCACTTCGCGGCCCTACCTGTGCCGCGCAACCGCGTTTCTAAACACCTTTTCAGGGCCGCCTACTGCAACCACTGCCCATTAAGCATTGCACTTTTATTGTATTCCTCCAGCTTGTCCTTCCCTTGGCGTATGCTGCCCCGTCACCGTCAAAACAGTCGTTGGTGGCTCCTCGCCTCACCACCTCCGCTCCTCCCATGTCTGCCCCGCCCCATCCTCCGCCGTTTGACAGGACAAGGCCAAGGTGGAGAAGGACCTCAAGAAGAACGTGCCGCAGTTCGCAGGCGTCGCCTCGAAGGACTTCCAATACGCGTTCAAGATCCGGGTAAGAAGCCGGGGGGTTGCGGGGATGCCTGGCGAGGCATCGGCAGTGCTTTATTGACCTTGCTCGCTCGCTCACGCTGCTGTCCATCTCATCGGCCTGAACCCTGACCCGGGTGTCTTCGCTCCCTTCCCTTCGGAAGGCCGCCCGGGATTGCTCTGTAACCCCTGCCTCGCCCTCCCCTCTCTCTCTCTCTCTCACTCTCTCAGGACAAGTCGGTCCCCAAGGACTGGCTCAAGCCGGAGAACCTGACCCTCTGCCCGGCCCCTGAGGAGCTGGCGGGCACCGGGGTGGCTCAGCTGAGGTCATTCTTCTCGGTGGACAACCTGATGGGTATGTTCAAGGCGCCAGAGGCACCAGCCTCCTCCTCCTCCAGCTCGCCCGCCCAGCAGTAAACGCCGGCGTGCAGCAGCGGCGCCGTGAAGCGGATACGCGTGCGCGCGCTAAGCTCTTGTGGCTCGCGGATGGCTGCGCCGGCCACGCGAGGATGAGAGGGCGAGTGGGCCAGCGCCGCTTTGGAGCCAGCTGTTCGTTGGCGGTCCCGGCTTCGCCGCCCGTGTTGCAACGCAGCGGTGGGGGGAGAGAGACGAGCGCAGCGAGAACAGTGGGGTGGAGCCGTTGGGCGCTCTGGCGGGTGGTGCGGCTGGCAGTTGCCACACGTGTGCGCCGGCCGGGGAAGGGCTCGTCGGAAGCTGGCGACGAGCGAATGGGGGGAGCTGCTGGGTGATGATCAACGCTTCGGTGCTGTATTGAGTCGTCACCTGGGCAGTCGCGCCGCTTTGCTGACTCGTCCACGATGCAGCCGGTGGATGCCCGCTGGTTTGGCTTTTTTGCAGCGGCCATGCATGGCGGCTCCCGCGTCTTGAAGCGGCGCCGGCTGTGAGAATGAGTGCAATGCGGCATGTGAGCGGTCGCTGCCACTGCTGCTGCGTTCACCTCGTGCGGTCTCGCGCTGCCCAGGCCGGTGGCGAGGGTTATCGCACGGAGTGGAGCGAGGGAGGGTCCGTGTCTATGGGCCCCGGGTCGCACCCAGGGCACTCCGCGGGGCTCTGCAGGGTTGGGATAGCGGCTAGCGTTGCCTTGGAGCAAGAGTTCACGAGAGCGAGCTGGTGCTAGGTGACCTTTGGGAGGCATGGCATCGCATCGCGTGAGTGTGTGAGGGACGGAAGGCGGAGGGGTGAGGGTGTGTGTGGCAGCGTGGATGGCGACCGCCGAGACTGGTTGGCGCAGATTTTGATGAGGCGCCCAAGGGTCGCGGTCTAGGCGGTTTGTCTATCGGCTGGATGTACAACCTCTGATGTTGTAATTCGAGGGTAAAAGCTCTGGCCGGGGTCCCGGGGTGGCCTGTCCAGCAGGGGCTGAGGCAGGGGCTGAGTCCGGCCGCGGTTCTCTCTTCCTCATGGCTGGCCACATGCATCCCGCATCGTAGGGAAAGCGGCTGTCAGGGCGGCAGATGGGCAGGGTGCTATTTTCCAAGTGAGGCATCCCGTCGCGTGGCGAGAGTTTTTGTTTCGACTCGCTGCCGCTGCTTTTTTCTATGCGGCGCGCGCTTCGTTTTGGTTTCGTGCTGAGGAGCTGATGATACGTGAGGGGCCCCTGCCAGGCACCCGCGTGTGTCGAGGGCTCCAAAGGGAGTGGGGAGGGCGCTGCAAGATGTGTGAAAGGAGGATTTTGTCACACATGCGATTGTAAAAATGGTGTGGATATGTGCACTAGCTACTGTCCTGCCTAGTAGAGTGGCCGGAGCATCAATGGACGAGATCCCCAAGCAGTACAAACCCATGGGCTGTGTGACGTGTATACTCGACACCCCTAGGTTGCGCAATGAATACGTGCGCGGTGCAGACATCTCCTGGCGGGCATAGTTCGGTGCGCAGCTGTGTCGGACAACATTTTGCACTTGTGCCATAACAACAGCAAGGCAGAAGCAGTTTGGGTACTGTAGGAAGCAAATAGTACCATTGTACAGCCAGGCAGAAGCAGTTTGGGATGCAAGCAAGTATACTGTCGGTAGCAAATTGTGTTTACACCTTTTGACATCATCCGTTCCCAGCGGCACATATCACCTAGTGCACGGTCTGCAGCAGAGATTAGGGTTCTTCATCTCCTACACCCGCAACATCCTGCATACAATCGTGCCTGTGCACCCTGCTCCAAATGTGGGCATATTGTCTGGCTGTCATGACGGATTGCTGAATTCGTTCGATTTGCGGGACAGGCGCGCTGGTCTGAGGTCGAAGGCGAGGTTACGGTGTAATGTCGCATGGGTCTGTGGGTCGCTGATGCGTATCATATTTGAGATGTGGTTGGTTTGGAAGATGTGTTTTGTGGTTGGAATATTTCCATTGCGTTGATCTCCTGGCAGTCTGGTGGTTTGCTTACCTGTGGTTGGTTTCTGGTACGGCAGTCATGATCTGTTGGTTCTTAAGGGTCATTTCGACGCTGTCCCAGCGTCTCGTGTTCCGATTGACTGCTCGACGCTTAGTCGTAGCCTGATTCGCGACAGTGAGTATCATGTGAGGAATTAGGATCATTGGGCGAATGTAGCCCTGGCCTCTCGTGGAACGACGAGACCCGGAAATCGCGTACCGAGGAGCACTACTCGTTTGTAACGGAACCCTGACATATTTCGTAGTCAGACTACTGGCCGGTCTATGAATCGGGCTACGGAGCAGCGAGTTCGTCAGCCTGATGGTGCTACCTGATGGCGTTCCTAGGGCGGCTTTCCGTTATTCCAGCTTTGGTGCTGCAGGCGGAGTATTCCTATCTGCTGCCATTGCTTCACTTTCCTCCTTCTCTTTCTACCTTAACACCACAACCTTCTGACACGAGACCATGCCTGGTTTCAGCCAGGATCGAGCTACGAGACCGCTTGGTGATTACGCGATGGAGCTATTAATTGATGATTATGCCTTGAACATGCCGGCGATTATGATCGAGTGCCGGCCTGTGATGTTCATCGTGATGCCCGCCGAGACCTGAGCGTTTGGAAGGGAGATCAAGTACCCTTTGTGAAGACCGATGCACGATCTGGATGCCTTTTAGTGGGTTAATGAGTGCGAAACGCGTCCGGCTCCTTGTCGTGTACCCGCCGGCCATCGATAGGGTTGTCCGTCGCTTGCGAGTTACTTTGCGGGAAGGTTGCAGGTCACCGGGCAGCGTTATTATAGCCTTAATTAGGAGGTTACACAGGTGGGGTCCTGTTTGGCATGATTTAGCAGCGCGTGCCGAGCCACCAGCGCGAGGGTGAGCCAAGGGACGGGGGCCGAACGGAGAGCCTGCCCGTGCCCGCAGATAAGCGGCGGTCAGTAGCTTGCGATGTGTGCCGGCTCCTTACGGCATAATGCGTGATAGCCGACGGGTTTGACTTTTAGCAAGCCGGCAGCGTGAAGAGCTTTGACAACCGGCGGCCCCTTGTGTACGGCCTTGATACCCAGGGGGGGCGTGCTAGCCAGGGTTTTCCCCCGAGTGCGGCGTTCCAGGCGCAGACATCTGGTCCTCTGATAGGGCGGTCTTCTTTTGTATGTGGCGCTTTCCGGGAATGGCTTTATTCCGGCCGCGCGGGTGCGCCGTGTTTCACTGCCCAGACGTGTCATTCTAGTGCACCGTTTCTGCCAGCCGTGCTGGACAAGGGTTCTCCAGGGGATTTCTGAGGGATGTTCTGTTGAATAGTGTTTTACCAGGGCCAGGGTTTTCCAGGGGATATGCAGATTGCCGTGCAAGCGACTTCGAGAGTCACACGTGCAGGGCCGAGGAGTTCCTGGATTGGATTATGTTTACGGAATGCAATGGCTCAAAAGTCCTTAGTCCTGAGCCTATTGAATGTGTTCCGTTCATGGTGTGCCGCTGAGTTTCGCTACGTCCGTCGGTTGGTGCATGAGCCTCAGGAAGAGAGTCCTGGCTGGCGAGGGCGGCCCAAGGGAGTGCTAGCCTATCCCAGCAGTCGGCCGTGTTCACCTGTTGCATGCCATGTGAGTAGGTCCAGCCCGCAGCCTTTCTTTTGCCCGGTGCAGGCCTGTTGAGCCTGTGCACTGGGTGTCGTTTGTCTCCTTCGTTGCCTTGGCGGTGCTCTGTTTCTGCTTTGCCGGTCTGCGCTTCAGGGTTTTCCTTTCTAGATAGGTACCTTTTCTCGGTCTGGTTGAGCTGTGCGGGACATGATTTGGCTGGAGCAGTTGTTTCTGGCGTGCTTTGTCGTGAGCCTGGCGTTTTGCCACTGTCGGTGTTGCGTTGCTGTTGCTTAGTGACTGGCAGCAGGTTAGCGTTAGTCAGGCAGTTTCCTTGTTCTGGTGTGTCAGCCGCCCTTACGGCGCCTTCCGCCGTTTCTGTCGGCTGGGGGGGGAGTTCTGGTATCCAGAGTGTGTGAAACCCAGCGAGTACGGTAATCGGGCGTGACAGCTGTCATGACGGATTGCTGAATTCGTTCGATTTGCGGGACAGGCGCGCTGGTCTGAGGTCGAAGGCGAGGTTACGGTGTAATGTCGCATGGGTCTGTGGGTCGCTGATGCGTATCATATTTGAGATGTGGTTGGTTTGGAAGATGTGTTTTGTGGTTGGAATATTTCCATAAGTTCTGGTATCCAGAGTGTGTGAAACCCAGCGAGTACGGTAATCGGGCGTGACATGTCCACACATTCGCTGCAGCAACAGGCAAGGCTTGGGAAGCTCAGCGGACAACAACAGCCGGAAAGGTTCATCCTCGGAACGTAGCGGTTGCCTAATCTGGCAACATGAATGCGGGCGCGTGCGCACAGGAGCAACGATGAATGCTTATAGGGCACGCCCATCCCGGCAACAGCTACCGCAATTTTGGCACAAAAAGAATGTCCATTATAAAGTTGTGCCTGGCGTGCTATCCACGAGGAAGAGAAGCAACCATCCGCGACCAATCGGGTCAACTCGTTCCGCCTCTCCTACTTGAGAAGAAAAATTGTCGTACACCATATCGTACTTGCGCCTACCATAATATCGCAATGTGCCCTACCGGCCAGTCAGCAACACCCGCTAACACAACCCAATCGTCTTCCCCTCCGCATCCATCCGCACACGCCCAGCAGGATGTTTGCACTGGCGAACACAATCCGGCCCAACTTCGTGCGATACCGCAACACCCCTCATGACCCAACTCCCGTGCCCTGCATGGCTAGCCGTAGCCTCCACCCCGCTTCCAGCTTATGGTTTCCAGGGTTAACCTATACCCTATAACTCTTCCTCGCGTGCATGCTCATAGGAGCTGACACTCATCTTCATGCCGCGATGCTCTTTCACCTCTTCTCTAAACACCCAATCTCCCTGTCCCACGACTCAAATCCTCTGTCCGCCTGCTCAAGTTCAGAAGATGTCGTCCTCCGACGTGCCAGCTCCCTGCAGGCGACTGGGGAACAGGATGGAGAGACCCATCATGAGCGCGGTGAAGACGATGAAGCCGTTGACGGCGGCCGAGTAAAACGCGTTGTCCGGCACCAAGCCCATGTAACCAGCCAGCTGCAAGGGAGGGAAGGAGGGAGGGAGGGAGGGAGGCGCGTGGCAAGGTGCGGAGGAAAATGGAGGCGGGGAGGGCGCGGATCATATATTTCAGCGGCGACACAAGCGGCCTGGAAGGCTCCGACGAAGCCAACACCCCGAAACCCAAGTCATAAGCCCGACCCATAGGTAGGAGTTATTAATCTTCGGGTCGGGTCGGGTCGGGTCGGGTCATAACCCCCTTAACATCCCGCACCCACCCAGACACACACCCGTACGCACCCGCATCTCCACAAACACATTCCCACACGATCTTCATCACTCGCGCGACATACATCACCCAGGTCCTCTTCCTTCATAACCCTTCCCACCCTCACACACAACCGAGAACCGACCTGGCCCAGGGCGCCGTGGCCGGTCTTGAGCTCGCCCACCACCGCTGCGGCGAATCCCAGCATGGCAAGCCGCGCGTGGAACAGCTGCGTGGGGGCGGAAGGCGGAGACGGAGCCGGAGCCGGGCAGGGCGAAGGCGGGCAGGGAAATGGCCGGGTCATCACGGGGAGCAACAGCTGATGAGAGGAGCATGCGAGGTACCGTAACTGCCCCCAGGTACCGGTATGCCAGTGGGCCCAGAGCGGGCGGTGGCGGTGGCGACCCATGGGTCTGTACAAGAGGTCCACACAGCACAGCAGAAGGGCACGAAATGGCACAGCCAAAGCGTAAGCCTATCGCCATTCTTAGGCACCCACCTCGTTGCGCTTGGTGAAGCCCCAGCCCGACACACCCAGCAGCTTGCCGATGTTGAAGGGATTCACGAGCACGCTGGGCGGACCCGTGGGTCGGCGAGCCACGTCCTGCGGCGCGTGCCCGGGAGCGATTCGGTATTGAAGCGAGAGGCGGCAAAAGGCGGTGGCCGCAAGATGGTGCACTGATAACAAGCAAATACGGACAACACGGATAAGATTTTAAATGCAACGCTCTCACTCACCCGAAGGTTCTCCGGCGAGAAGGTGGGCGACCAGGGCCCCAGTCCTCCCAGCACGTTGTACACCACTATGCCCAGCAGCAGAGCGGTGATGGTGCTGGTGTCTAGGCCGGTCCACATCTGGACCTGCGTGTGAGGGGGGTAATTAAAACGGGTGGTGCGTGTGTTTTGGTTCCGGGGCGGGGCAGCGCGGGAGGTGGGGAGGAAGGGACTGAAAGTTATGGGAGGCGGCGAGGCCCCGCCGAGTGTGACTTTGCTGCGGCAGCCGTACAGCGATCTCAACCGAAATCGGTCCCTGAAGCAGGCTATTGGGTCAATTGTTGGCGAGTTAATGGTGTGCAAGAGCGCCGGCAGCGCGGCGCCGGCTGCTACAGATGCCTGCCGAGAGTGCCGACCCGCGGGTTGGCAATGGACCCATGGGTCAGTCTCAGCCGCGTCGTGGCGCTGTCCTCTCTCCACACCTGGCGGATGGGCCCCAGGTGGTTGGCGGTCATGACCTCGAGTACGCATGTGGCGAAGAATCCAACCATCGCGATGCGGCCCACGAAGATCTGCGTGTTCACGGCAGTACGGCAGTACGGCACGTACACAAGTACGGTATGGGACTATGGAACGACTGAGGTACGGGCTGAGCTGAGGACCCAGCAAGCGCGAAGCGCGTGCGACGACACACCTGACTCACAACATGGAATTCTTTCTGTACCGCACGCTACACCGCCATAAGGCCTTTAATTGAAAGTTTGGAACTCAGAACGAGGACCATGCAGGGCGCCCTGTGGCATGGACGTATAGCGCTTTCTATCGTCGCCCTTCCCTTCAGGAGCTCCCTGTACCGCAAACAGTGTGTGCGCAGGGACTACAGCCCATGTCTCACGAACCGTACACATGACGCCGGCGTCCCGACCGACCCGCGGGTCGCTCCACATCGCACCTCGCGGCGGCGCGTGAATGCGGGCATCCAAATGGGCACCTTGACCGCGGAGTACGAATAGCCCTTGCCGGCGCTCGTCCGCTCCACCGTATCCACAGCCCGGTTCACGTCCTGTGACGGGTCGGGAAGGTCGGGACGTGAGGCAAACATGGCGTTCGTACCAGTACGGCAACCTGGGCCCTAGTACGGCTGACACACGTCGATCGCTGAACCTGGCAGTGTCTGGAAACGTCAGTCCCGACTTGGGAAGGGATTATCAGAAGGAACGCACGCGCACAGAACGCTGGAAGTCGAGCGAGGTGTCACGCTCCGCTTCGACGAAGACCGTTGTACAAATGTACTACTGCCGTACTGTACTATGCTACCCCACCTGGATTAGGTGGGGCGTTTGCAGGAACTTCCGTTTTCGTTTCCGGTGGACGGGTGCCGGCGGGGGAAGCACGGGTCGTCCCAGGTTTCAGCACGCGGTTGGGTTGGTTGGGATTGGTTGGGTCGGTTGGGTTGGTTGGGTCAGGCAGCCGCGACGCGCGCGGCGGCAGCGGATCCGGTGACTGCCTCCATTCGGACGGCACGAAAGTACTTAGGGCCCAACGAGCACGTTTTTGCTGCCAGTCAAGTTGGCCGCGACATACTAACGCGCCTCAACCTTAAATAGAGGACTCGTTTCTCACCTTTTTGAGTTCCTCTTTGGCGGAGCCGGCGGCCTTGCCCAGGTTCTGGGCCGTGTTCTGCGCCTGGATCTCCGTGGGGGGGCAGGAGCGAGCCGCACAGCGCACCAAGGCGGAGGGAGAGAGGAGGGGGTTGGGTAGGGTTGGGTTGGGTTGGGTTGAGGCTTGAGGAGTAAGGTTAGCCTGTACGGCTAGCGACCGGTGTGAAAACCGGTCCCCCTTGTAATCGTCGATTCGTAAGGTTAGCTACTTGTAACACTGCGGGATCCCAGACAGGGGTCTTCCGACGTGTACTGAGTTCGAGTTATGCGTTGAGATTCGGCTGGCTGGCTGTTGAGGGCCGCGATCTTGCTTGCAAGAGCTGCCGAGAGTCGCAGCCGCCGCTGCTGCAGCTGGCCTGGGACGAACTGACGAGGTCGGCAATGGCAACGATCTCGCAAGTGGAAACAATCTCGCATTTAATATTTCTTTATGTAAGATTCGACGTCTCCACACATGGTTGTAAGGTGCGAGTATCGGCTCCAGCGCGCCGACCCACGGGTCGGATCCGGTTTCGCGCGGGCTCCGCGACAGACTGGCCGCGATGGAACGATCTCCCAGCCCCCGGTGACGGAAGATGTGAACGAAATAAAGAGCGAAATGAGGATCGTAAAAATCTGAAGAGCATATAAGAACACCTGCGCCTGTCCGCTGCAGAAACGCGCCCAGAAAGACGAGCCCATTCTGGCTGGTCTTGGCCCGTTTTGTAAAATCCCCAGAACGGATCGCGCCGCAGGCGTCTGAGCGCAGCAGCCCCCCCCCCCCACACACCTGCTGCAGGAGCTCCTCCTGCTTGCGGATGACCTCCTCTCGCTCCTTGCGCTTCTGGATGTCCGCCTCGCGCTCATCATTCTCCTGTACATGCAAGCAGAACAAGACAACATGAACTCCGGCACTACAGGGCACGGCCGCATTTCCCTCCCTGTAAACCAAGCAACACAAGACGGATTCCGGCACTACCGCAATTCCGACAGGAGCTGTCGCCCCTGCCGCGCCCAGCCTAAGCACCTAATGGCCTTTTGCCGCGGCTAAAATTGAGGCAAATTAGACATGGTAGCTCGCAATCCCACTAGCTCGCAATTGAGTTTGCAGCAGGTTGATGAATCGAAGTCGCGGGCCGGCGTGGCGCGCGGCCGCGCAAGCATAACAAAGCCGGACCTTGAAGCGACGCACGACGGCGGCGCGGCGGAGGAGCAGAGGCGCCGCGCGGGGCGCCGGCGCGGCGCCGCGGCACAGGCGCGGCTGGGCTTCCGACACGCGTTGCTGGAATGTCATCATCGTGACGAAAGTCGGCTCCGAATGGGAGAAGCGGACGGAGAGGTGCCAAAAATTGAGCCCGCTTGCGCTGCTGGAGAGGAAAGCTGTTTTTTTTTCTGAATACGCTTGGGTAGAGGCGAGATTTCTGTGACTGCGATATGTGATGAGGGCCTCGCTGCCACCTCTTTATGGCTTCAGTAAGGAGCTGGAGGCGCCGTACCCTTCGCTCGGGTGGCGACGTCGATGGCGTCACTCCGCCTCGGGCGTGGTCACGGTTCGTCCCACCGGCCGCCTTGCCGGGCAGTCCAATACCCGCCTTTGTTGTTATTGTTGCTGTTGCCGGTTTATTACGGCGGGCGCCAGGCTCTCGAAAGGACAGAGCAAGACTGAGCCTGCTGGCCGTGCACTGCCGGGAACACGAACAAGAACAGAAGATGGAACAAGAACAGAAGATGGCTTTAATGGTACCCGAAAAAATCCCAAACCGGAATGATCCACCGGTGATGGAAAGACGCTGTGTGTTACTTCCCGCCCAGTCCTCCGATGCTTAGGAATCGGTGATTACAAGGGGGACCGGTTGTCACACCGGTCGCTAGCCGTCGCCTCCGATTCTTAGCTCCGCTGAGGTCTACCAGATTGGAAGCTGGAGCTCTGTCTGTCTATCCGTCCGTACCCAAGCTAAAGCTGGCGCGCTGCGGCGAATCTCCTGCGGCTACCGTATTCGCTGTCAACTGGCTCGGGCCACAGCCGCGGCTTTGGAAAAGGCCCAGCGGCGCCCCGCCTTCCCAATCGAAGAGCGCCTGACACGCGACTGTGATCCAACATGTACTGTTTGGTAGAAAGGCGGGCAGAGAAGGAGCCACGCCTGGATGGCTCCAGTGTTGGCGCCCCACCGATACCCGCGCCCCAGCGGCCAGTTTCATGCATTCCACGTTTCCCCACGCGAAACAATGGCCGCCGCCGGGCGGGCAGGCGCAAAGGGTCGCCTTGCAAGCGATCGCGGGGCAGCAACACCCGATGCAACGCCCCTCGCTGTAAATTCGTCTTCCGCTGGATGGAGGAGGCGCCTCCGGCGCAACCGCGTTGTGACCCAGGGGTCGGCACCTCGTATTACCCGCGGCACGGGCCCTGCCGCCGCGCCACATCTCTTGCCACTAGCAAGCCTACCGGCAAGCGCTGCGGCAAAAGCATGCGCGCCGGCCGCACTGCAGGCGCACTGCTCACCACTGCACACTCCCCACTCCCGTGTCCATCCTCACTGCTGGGGGGCGTCCATGACAACGCACCGCACCCACACCACGACACATCACAACACAACCCACCACGCCTAGCGGGCTAGGCCTGGGGGCTGAGCCGGCACAACGCCGCCTCCATTCCTTCCAAACTCGAGGGCGTGCGTGGCCGCCCCCGTGTTGAGCCGTCCTGCGCAGTTCAGTTGCAGTACCGCCAGTGCGCCTAGCCACCCACACCGCCACTAAGACAACACAGCCGAACTCCACCAAAACGACGCAAACTCAGTTCTTTCGCTGCGGTTTTTATTTCCTGCCACATCCCGACACCGACGCTGCCGGCCGGGTGCGGCACCCAGTGGAACACGGCACCACCTGCCAAGCCTGTGGGACGAGTCCGCTGATGAAGGCTTCATCCGCATGCTCTAGCAGCAAAGCACCACCACAGTATCGCGACCCCACCACAGTATCGCGACAGTATACCACGGTATGCGTGTCGGGCGGGGTGGGCCGCCCAGCGCCACTGCGAAATGCCGGCGCTTCCCACCGGTTCCGGCATCCAGGCGGCACGCAGCTCCTTCGCAAAAAAAGTGGCCGGGGCGCAATTACGCAGAACAAACAGACAGACAGACAAACAGAAACGCAAACAGACGAGTAAACAGCCAGACCGGCAGGCAAACAGACAGCCAGGCAAACGGGCAGACAAGCTCTTTCATCTATGAAGCTGTGCAACCTTAACCGCCCAGGGCGGTCAGGAAGCCAGAGCGCAGTCGAGAACCCCTCCTCCCCACTACCCCTTAAATACCACCCGTCAAGTAAGTCGCGGTTCCTGTTTCTTATTTTCCCCACAACCAACCCACCGCCACACGGGCACAGCCAGTTCATCACACACGCTGCCTCCGGGAGCCACCGACAGTAAGCAAACCCAGCTTCCACAAAGCAATGAAGATATTAAGGCAGTAAAGGAGCACAGCGCCCGCCGACCAGTTCACTTCCCACAATGGCCCGCAGTAACGTCAATCAACAGCAACCGACAACCGACAGCACATCCCGCATGCCGTACAGCAAGCACCAGCCGCCCCCCATCAACCACCTGAGAAACGTTCGCATCGAATTCAGTCCATCACCGGAGAGTCACATCCCGTTTGTCGTTTCCCAACCGCCGCCCATACCGTAGCAGCATCTAAGTCGTACACTGCGCCGTACATTCCCTGACCTTGCATTCCAGCTCTGCTCGGGGCAGGGCCAGCACGCAGCAGCACAAAGGCCCTTTGGGAGGCACGCTCTCACGGGCGGTGCTGCTGCGGCTGGTGCGGCGTGTACCCACCAGAAGCAGGTCCGAGTCGATCGTTCCTTCGTTCGAGTCAATCCCTGTCGAGCCTCAACCCCCATGCTGTGGCACATGCGCGTTCAGCGGGGTCGCCACCCGACGACGCCAGTTCTCAAGGCCAGCGCATCCAAGCCACAGAATTGACCCAGGTCTGACCTAGGTAACAAACCCGGCCTAGCCCCAACAACCAAAGCACTCTCCTGCTGCCACCCCCAACCCCCGATTGGCAACGCCACGCGCGGCGCGTCGGCAGCGAGGTCGACAGTCGGCCCGCCGGTTGGCGCATGGCCCGTGGCCCCGGGCAATGGCCCGAGACCCGACCCAAATACCGAAGACGGGCTGGGCTGGTCGCAGAGAGCGCGACGCAGTCCTGAGCCGGAGGTGCGGACCAGGCCGTTGCCGTTGCCGCGCAGCCTTTTTGAGCGCCCGACACGCATCGGAACCCGTCCCGCTAAGCGCAGGGCATTGCCCCGGTCATCCGTCCTGCTGAACACAGGCCCTTGCCCCGGTCTTTCGTCCTGCTGAACACAGGGCATTACCCCAGGCGCGCGCCGTTTCCTGATTACTGCCTTGCTCTCGGGAGATCCACAGTAGCAGGGCGTGCCAGTCCGCTGAGCGGGGTGAGGGGAAGCCGGAGTGTAGACAGCAGCGAGTGGACAACCGCCGACTGGAGCGCTCCGTCCGCGGGGCAACGCTGCGGACAGCGCGGTCCTAGGGTCGGGGTCCGTGGCGGCGGCGGCGGCTAAGGAACAGCTGCAGCAGCAGCCCCACCAGCAGAGCCGACAGAAGCTCCACTAAAGCTGCAGCGAGGACGTCCGAGCCCGAGCCCGAGCCCGAGCCCGAGCCCGAGCCAACACTGACGTCAACACCGGCTCCGTTCCGCGTCACGGCGGCGGCCCGCCGCGGCATCGGCTGCTGCGCCAGCCCCCGCCACGGCCGCAGCAGGGCCGGGCCAAGGGCATGCAGGCCTGCCGCCGCCCGCAAGGCCAGCAGGACGCAGTGAACCGCAAGTCCCGCCAGCTGGCACGCAAGCGCGCCGCCGGCGCTGCTGCCGCTTGCGATGCCGGTAGCGCTGCTGCCGCCGGCGCCAGCACTGCTGCCTTGCGCCTCGTGCACGTTCGGCGGCGCCGGCGCGGACCCCGCGGGGTGAGGGGCTAGTAAAGGGGCAGGCGAGGAGGAGCTGCGGCGGCGCTGGAGAGGTCCTCCTCCCGAGGCCGAGGCCGAGTCCGCCGCCGCCGCCACCGCCGCGGGCCAGGCCAGTGCCTGTAGGGCCCAGCTGCAGGCGGCGGCCGCTGCGGCGAGGAAGGGCTGCGGCCAAGAGAGCTGCGGCTCGGGGACGGAATCGTGGGAGATGGCCCCGTAGGTGAGACGCTGCGGGGGTCGTGCAACGGAGGCGACGTTAGTGGAGAGGGGGGCCGACGGCGATGGCGACGGCGGCGGGGTGAAGCTGGGTGTGGGAGAGAGACGGGGCAGGGGTAGTCGGGGTAAGGCGGGGGACACACGACAGCCGCCAGCTGCCCGCTGCTCACGGCGCTGACAGCGCGGGAGTTACTGTTTGAGTTGACACGGAAGACGGAAGAGGGAGGTTTGGGGAAGCCGGCATGACACGTCGTGAACTCGGCGGCGTGGTGCCCCTTTGTCCTTTCTCGAGGCGCTGCGCACGCCAGTTGTGTGCTCTATAAAAATGGCGCAGTGCTCAAGGACGGGCAAAAGCGCACCGCGCCGCCGAGCGCACCGCCCCATCCACGTGGCAGGCGAACCCGCCACCCCACCAGTGTCCACACGAGCCGACCCAGGCAATCCCGAGCGCCAGCGCAAGCCCTCGCGACCTACCGCGGCGCCCGTCGCAGACAGCACGGCCGCCACTCCGACCGCCACCACCGCGATGCCGCCCACATGCCGCCGGCACAGCCACCACGACAGCTCCTCCCCTGGGCCCCGGGAGGAAGGGGTGCGAGTGCGGTATACAGGGGGCATGAAACCGGGGCGGGAGGGCAGGGAAGGCAGCAGGACCACTGAAGGCGGCATCCTTCCCAGAGCGCAGTCAGGGCACAGCCGGCACTCCACCTGGCGAGCCAGCCATGCCCTTCAATTCCCGCAGTTGAGCCGGCTGCTTCGCTGGCCGCTTGCCAGCAACACCAGGCAGGCCTGCGCTGGCCGTGGCCAACTACAGGCTCTACAGCCCATGATGGCATCGCAAACAGGCGCGGCGGCCAGGGCCTGCAGCTGTCCTCCCCACCGTAGCCCCGCGCTCACTCACCTGGGAGTGCGCTGCAGCTTGGCGGCTCCGTCAGATGCGGCCCTGGCCCCTCCGTGACGCCTGCCGCCGCCGGCCCCATCGAGCACAGCCCCTCAGCTCCGGATTTTTCAGTCGCGGTCCCAGACGCCGCGGCCGCAACCGCCTCCGTCGTGTCCGCCGCCGCCGCGGCGGCGGCGTCCACACCACCAGCGGCCGTGGGGCAGCCGTCAGATGCAGGTGCAGCCACGGCGGCAAGCGTCGTCGCTGCACAGGCCACGACCGTTGGAGGTAGGGCCGCGCCCTCCCTTGCCAGCACCCCTGCCGCCGCCGCCGCCGCCACCGGCGTCGGTGGGACACGGGCTGCACTGCCGGACCCCTGCTGCTGTTGCTGTTGGTGCTGCTCCTGCTGCTCCTGCAGCGGCGGCGACGATGTTGGTTCCTGGCAAAGCCCAACACAAGGCGGCGTCAGCGGCGGCGGCGGCGACGCGCCTCCTGGTACCGGCCTTTCCACCGAGGTCGGGAGCACCGCTGCCGGCGGCGAGCCGGGCGCCGGCTGCGTCAGCGGCGGCGCGGTCGCGTGAGCGCGCGGCTGCATCTGCCGCTGCAAGGCCGCCGCCAAGCCGCCCCGCTGCAGCAGCTCGCGAACCAGGTCCGCGTCCAGACACCGCTGCTGCTGCTGCTGTAACTGCAAGGCCTGCGGAAGCTGCGGCAGCGGGTGACGCGGTGGCAGCCCGCATCCGGGCCGCGTCAGCTGCGTCGTCATCAGCAGCAGCCTCGCACGCACTCGCGACTGGTAGGCTGGCATCTGCAGCCGCAGCCGCTCCTGCACAGCCTCCTTACAGGCCAGCCCCGAGCCCGAGCAGGTCCCTTGCGCATCGTCCAGCGTCCGGCAACCGACCGCCGGCGGCGCAGACTGGATCAGCGCCTTGTATGCGACGGCCATGGCGGCGGCGGCGGCCGCCGTCGCCGCTTCGCCGCCGGCCGGCGGCGCCGTCGGGGGCACCGCCGGCTCCGACGCGCTGCGCGCGGCGGCGGTAGCCGCCGCCGCCGCAACCATCTGCAATGCGGCCCGCCGCCCCTGCTCCAGGCTCATGGACGCGATAGGGCTGCAGGCCGCCGCGTCGGGGCCGGCTGCGCCCGGCAGCGCCGCGGCCAAGCTGCTGAGCTGGCGCTTGGAGGCGGAGCTCGCCTGCTGGGACCAGGCCGAGCCCCAGGGGGAGCTGGCGGCCCCGACCGACCCACGGGTCGATGCGAGCGGGGAGGCGTTGTGAAGCAGCCCCGTCACCACGCTACTCGGCTCCTGCCAGCCACGCCTTGGAGGGGTCCACGGCTCTGGGGACCAGACGGAGGCGTCGGGGGCGTGGGAGGACAAGGGGACTGACCCGTGGGTCTGGGGAAGCGGCGCGGGTGACCCGTGGGTCTGCCGCTGCTGCTGCTGCTGCAGATGCTGCGGGCCGGGCGTGTGGCGCTCGCAAGGGGCGACGCGTGTGGAATGGGGCTGCAGGCCGCTGCGGAGGTTGCTGCCGGCACCGCAGACGAGGGATGCGTGGTGCCGGCTGGCGGCATCGGCGCTGCGCTGGGCATTGGTGGCTGCGCTACTGTCGCTGGGATGGGTGCTGCTGCTGCTGCTTTCTGGCCCAGAGGTGCCGGCGGTTTGGGGCGGCGCGGCGGCAGCGGTAGCGACAGATGGCGCCGCTGGGGGTGGCGTCTGCTGCGGACATGCGTGCGCAGGCTGGGCCTGGGTTGTCTGCGCCGCCTGGATTCTCCTATCGCCGGTGCGGCTGCCGCTGCGCTGGGCTGCGGACGAACCCAGCGGCGGCGGCGCCGCCTCCGGGTGCCAGGATCCTTCCCTGGATCCTGACAGCGCCTGGTTGCAAGACCCAGCGGTGGCCCCAGATCGCCCCGACGATGATGCAGCCAAAGAGAGGCCGCGTGACGCTCGAGACCCGGCCGCACTCCCCTCCTCGTCGACAGCCATACCGCCTCCGAGGCACTTCAACCGACCCATGACCATGCGCGGCAGGAACCTGCGCCGGGAGCTCGAGGCCGCGGCACCCTCCGCCGGCGGCGGCGGCGGCGGCGCGGCTGGCGCCGCGCCGTGCGACGAGAAGCTGCCGATCCGCGCCGCCGCTGCACGCACAGCGGACCGGAAGCCGCCCGTGGCGCTGCGGCCACCGCTGCTGCGGCAGCTGCCGCCGCTGCTCGCATCACCCTCCCTAGTCGTCGCCAGCTCGCCCTCCTGCGGCGCCGCCGCGGGCGGTTGCGGTGCTGGGGCGGCGCTGCCGCTCCCGCCTGCCACACTCAAGCTGCCACCGCCGCCGCCGCCGTCGCCGCCGCTGCTGCTGCCGGATGCCCTGCTAGGGCATCTGACCAGCTCTGCGTGCGCGACGGGCACGAGGCCCGAGGAAACCGCCGCCTCACGCCCTGCGGCACCGGCTCCGGAGCTGCCGTGCGCCGTCGCTCCGAGCGTCGAGGTTGGAGAAACGGATGGCGATGGCTTCGGCGTCGACAGCAACCCCAGGTTAACCAGGGTGCATCCGGCAGCGGCGGCGGCGGCGACAGCGGCGGCGGCGGCCGCAGCGGCTGCTGAGCCGTCGACGCCTGCGGCGGCCGCGGCCGCGGCTTCGCCGCCGCTGCTGCGGTCGGCGCCGCAGCTGCTGGCGACCTCCGCGGATTCGCTGACGGTGAGGTTGGAGAGGTCGGCCTGCAGCTCGCCGAGGTACGGCAGCACCTCCTGCAGGCCCTGCGCCGTACCCAGATCTAGAGCTGCCGTACCGGTGGCCAGGCACAGCAGCGCGTGGTCGTTGAGGTGCGAGTTGCCGGCGCGGTGCGCGTAGTGAGCCGGCGTGCAGCCGTCGCAGGCAGCCTCGCCGAACCAGGTGGTCAGCGTCTCCGCAGGCAGCATGGACAGCAGGTCGAGCGCCGCGGCGGCGGGCTGGGGAAGCACTGCAGCCAGGTGCAGTGGCGTCAGGCCACCGGGGCCGGGCTGGCGGGCGGCAACGGCGACGGGCAAGTGGGTTAGACAGGCGAGCGGAGCGGCGTATGGCAATCGGGGAAAGGGACAGCTTAGTTCGCTGCAGGTACGGGGTATAATACTATAGTGGCGGCGGACGGCGCGAGAAAGAAAAAACGAAAGACGAGTGTGGGAAGCGATCTATGCCGTGGTTCCTGCTACGCAGCGCCGCGGTCAGGCGAAGCGCACGGTGTGAGGAGAGGAGGTAGGGCCGCCCCAGCCAGCCACCTCCACGGGCGTGCCTCGGTTTCGGAGCCGCCAAAACCCTCAAACCAAGGCGCCGTAGCAACAGCCGCCGCCCCGCAGCCCGACGCAGCTCCCACCCCAGCCATCGCTCCCCGCGCAGCTCCCCATCACCACCCACGTCACCCACCTCCGCCAACATCGCCCGCCACTCCTGCTGTACGGAAGCGCTGTCGCCGTACCGCCCGTAGCTCCGCCACAGCGCCGTCATGGCGACCAGCTCCGCGCTGCCTGACGCGGCCGCCAGGTGCAGCGCCGACCAGCCGTGCGCCTGCTGTACGGCGGCGTTGATGCTGCGCATCGAGTAGCCCATGTCCATAAGGCCCAGCACGATGTGGGTCGACGTGGAGGGCCAACCGCGGCTGCACGCGAAACCCAATAGCTCCAGGGCGGGCCGCGGGGCCGGCGACACCTGCGCCTCCGGCGCAACGGCGGCTGTGGCAGCGGTGGAGGAGGCGGTGGAGGTGGCAGCGGCGGGGAGGCTCGCCGGCACCCAGGCCTCCGTAACGAGCCGCGAGGGGCGGTCGCCCCAGCGGCCGGCTCCGGAACCACCCTGCATGAGTTCCTCGCCCACCGGCTCGATTTCAATCGCCGGCGGCAGGTCACCTAGGATGCGGCGCGGTCGCTGCGTCGCGTCTTGTTGTTGCTGCGGCTGCTGTTGCTGTAAGAGGTTGCGCGGATCATGCCCGGTACGAACCTGCGCCTGGTCAGTTTCGTGGTGGGCATAGGCGGAGAGGGTGCGCCGCGATGCGGCGGGGTTGGATGAACCCTGCGGCTGCTGGTGCCGCACCGCCGCCGCCGCCGTCCCCGCAGCCCGCTGCACGGACGACTCCAGCCAGGCGCCAAGATCCCACAGGAAGCGCTCCCGCGCGCGCGCGTCGTCCTTGTCCTCATCCCCCTCCGCCAGTGAGCCATCCGCCGTCGTCGCCGCGAAGGCCGCCGTCGCCGCGCCGCTGCCACCGCCGCCGGCGGCGCAGCCGCTGCCGCCGGCCACGTCGGCCTCTCCCCCCGCGCCGCTGATGGTGAGTAGCGGTTCCTGACTTGGGTTCGCGCCCCCGGCCCCTACACCCCAAGGCGCCGCGACGCCGTAACCCACCGTCGCATATGCTAGCTGCTGCTGCTGCTGTCGCCGCTGCTGCTGCTCCGCCTGCTGCTGCAGTGGGAGTGGCTGCGGCGGTGGCTGCGGCTCCTCTCTGAGGGGCGGCCCCGGGCCGTTGCCGCTCATGGGCAGCGGCAACTGCTGGTGCTGCATTGCCAGCAGCGCGCCCACCTCCGCCTCCATCCCCGCGTCCGGAACCACCACCACCGTCAGCGCGCCGCTGCTGCACATGGCGCCCACAGCACCGATCGCGCCCCACCTGCCCACCATGTCGTTCCGGTTCCGGGCAGGTATCACGGGGTCCGGGGCGCTAATGAAAACACCGCCGGCGTGGTTGAGCGACACAGACAGCGCCGCCACCTGCGGGCCGCCGAAGCCGGGGCCGCTGCTTGGCCCGCCTGACAGCGCACGATTGTGGCCGATGCCGGCTGTCGAAGCCGCCCCGCCGGAGGATGCCGGCTCCGCAGTCGGCGCGCTGCCTAAGATGACACTGGGGCCAGGACGCCACCGGGGCCATCCGGACGCCGTCGCCATCGCTGAGGTCCCAGCAACATCGACGCTGTGCCAGGCGGATTCCAGCGCGCCGGTCGAGGCAGCAGGGCCGTGCTGGCCGGCGGTGGCGGTGGCGCCACTGCCGCCGCTGCTGCAGCCGGCTGGCGGGGGCGCGTGTAGCTCAATGAGCATAAGGCCCGGGTTGATTCCGGGCGTGACCCAAATGAGCACAAGCTCGCTGTCGGGCTGGTGGGAGCGCAAGACGTGCCTGCTGCTGTCGTGACGCTGCCAGGCGGCGATGGCCTGCATTGCGGCGCGGAAGCTTCCGCCGCCGCGGCGGTGGCAGCTTGACTGGTCGTCGTCGTCGCCAGTGGCCTGCCGGTCGTTGAGGAACTCCACGCGGACGGGCAGCTTGGCGCCCTCCTTGACGACCGTCACCTGGCACTCCGAGGGAGCGGCATTGAGGGTGACCTCCGCGGCAATGCAAACCTCGTCCGTGGATGCGCGGATGCAGCGCGGGAAGAGGCGCCACAGGAAGGGACAGGCGGGACGCGGCGCGGTCGTGTTCCGGCCTGCGGATGACTCGACCATTTGCTGCTGCGGCAGAGCCGCACATCTCTCAGGCGGTGCCGGCGACAGCGCGCGGACATGCCTCAGCGCAGCAGGGCCAACGGCGCGGGCGATGTGGACACAACGGCCGGAATCACGGTTGGGCGCTTCAGCCAGGATCGGATGATTCAAAGCATTTAGCAGCGCCTCTCCTGAGTACATGTCGTCCGATGAACTTAAAAACACGGATGAGCTGTCATCCAGCGCGGCGGGCCCGGAGACCACATCCTGGTCATTGTGCATGGCTTGCGCCGAAACAGGCCCTGCGAGGCCCGGTAGCGGAGGCCTTGACGATGCCATCAGCTTATGACCAGTACTGAACCCGGGAACCGAAAGGTTTTAGCTGCAGCGCCATAGCTTCGGGACAACGGACAAGAGAGGTCTTGTTTCCAGAGCTAAGAAACCTCCAGCGGCACGCTCGAAATTACAGTGAGCGTCTAACGCCGCGTTATTCAAGAAAAAAGCGGCCAACAAACTACCTAACAATGCGGCGACCTAGTCCCTGCCTAGTCCGAACTACCTGGCCTTTGCAGCCAAGGCACATATTATACGCACGTCTAACCGTGAGCAGGAAAATTCTACTCAAAAAAGGTGCTGTGGTGGTTCAACGAAGCGCGCAGGTACCGAGTACAGCAGTTACGGCATGAATTGCACTCAAAACAAAGCGACTCCAAACCCAAAAATTACAGAGATGTGGCTGACTTTTTGAGATATTTGATATACAAATATTCAGTTTTACAGGATGGTGCAAGAAGAATCAGGCCCTTTGGCGGCAGCGCGTTTCGTTGCCCGATACGTGGGCTCGTCAGAGCAGCCGACTGCGAGCACTTCGGGTCAGGTACAGCTGCAAGCAGGCAATGGCGCAGTCGTCAGCGGTCTTGCAACCGTGTGCACGCATCTGGTTCGACAATCGCCGGGGAAGCAAGACTTGCTGGGCTCAACCGCGGAGCTTCAGGCGCAGGTGCGGACCGCTACCGCTTGGTGCCACTGCTTTGTGTCAAGCCGAAGGTGTAGCTACGGGTTGCCAGGCAGCAACGTTTTATTAACACTGATCTTGCCCGCGCCGCCATCTCTGTATGCGCAGGTCACCGAGTGGCTCACCTGGGCGACGGTTGAGCTAACGCCACTTATGGATGACAAACTTTTGAAGGTGTGCGGCGTGCGCACGCCCTTTGTCCTCATTTGCCGGGCGGGACGCGAGCTGACCCCAGCCCCGCGCCTGGCGCCTTCCCGCAGCTTAACCAACACCTCGCGTCATGTTCCTACCTGGTAGGAGGCTCGACGACGCTAGCGGATCTCGTCATCTTCGGCTTGGTGCACCCGGCCGTGGTACGTGTGGCTTAGGGGTGAGCGAAAACGCGCGGGGCCGGCGGTCAGGCGGGCACTGTGTCGCACGCGGTGAGACACCGCGTGGGCATGGGCTCGGAGCCCTAGTCTCTTGTTACGAGTCGACATGGCCTTGGTCCTTGCTTGACTTGTCCTGGCTGAGCTGTAGTCCCGTACGTTTGTAGTAGACCCCCACGTCCCCACGCGCCCCCCTCGGCGTCACGTGGTCCGCAGATCAGCTTCCCCGCGGCGCAAACGCTCCACTTCTGCAACCTGCTTCGGTGGTATGACCTTCTTCAAAACACAGCCGACTCGTCGGGCTTCTTCCAGCCGCGGTTGAGCCTCAGCAAGCCGCGCTACGTCGCGCCGCCGCCGCCCCCGCCGCCCGCTCCCAAGGTATCAACTTGCATCTCTGGACCGCTTAGTTTGGGCTGGTGACTCTGGACGAGTCAAGGGCTGGCTGTGGGCGTACGTTTGGGCAATGTCCACCAACCTGCAGGCATGTCACTACCGAGGTCGCTACCGTGGGGCACACAGACGCGTTATCGTGGTTGTCATAGTGGGCTTCGGACCCATGGAAGGGTAGCGTCCTGTCGTGTCCTGTCGGAGGCAGCAGCTGCAGCGAAACGGACTGTTGATGTGGATTATGGAAGATGTTCCCAAGGGCGAACGCGTCCCGGCGCTCATGCCGCGCTTGCGTCCGGAATCTTATCCATGCGCCGTGTCCAGGCATCATTCTGCTCTGTTTCCGCGCGGTTAAAGTCAGATTCGTGGTCTGCTACAGGCTGCGCCGGCGGCTGGGGCGGCCCCGGCAGCACCGGCGGCTTCCAAGGGAGCGCCCGCTGAGGACGGCAAGGGCGCGGCAGCGGCACCAGCCAAGGAGAAGGTGCGTCGGCGCACCATGTAGCTCCAGCTGCCGCCTGTTGCGCTGCACTTGCTGTGGGCTACGAGGTTTGGCCTCCTTGTGGCTGCGAGTCTTGACCTCCCGCGCGTACAGCTGTCGATTACTGTATCCCATCAAGCGCCGCCTTGGCGATGTCAACTGCCACATATGGCGTGAATTTGTGTGCCACGACTTCCAGTGCACGCCTTGTTGACATCTGCATCACCACCTTCCACAACCTCCCGACCGCAGGGCGCCAAGCCCGCGCCCGCCGCCGCCGCTGCTCCCGCGGCAGCAGCAGACGGCAAGCCGGCCGCTGCCGCGCCAGCCAAGAAGGACGGCGGAAAGGAGGCCAAGAGCGCCGGTAAGGAGGCCAAGAAGGACGGCGCTGCGGCGGCGGCTGTGCCTGCGGCTGCCAAGGCCGGTGGTGGTGGCGAGGAGGAGGCGACCATTGACATGCTGGATTGCCGCGTGGGCCGAATCGTCAAGGTGGACAAGCACCCCAACGCCGACGCCCTATACCTGGAGGAGGTGGGGATGCGGCGCATACACTCGCCCGTTCCAGCATGTGTTGTTGTTGCTGTTGTTTGTTGCTGCTTTGTCATTGGGCTCTTTGTTGTTACTGGGCTTGTTGTTGGGCGAAACCGTTAAACCCTAAGACCTCCGGGGGGTAGAGCCAGCGGGCCAACATGTGTGCTCGCGCGACTGACCGGCATGCGGCTCCCCGGCTGTACGGTGGATTGCGCCGACAAGACGGCGTGACTGTTGTTGCTGCCGCATGCCGATGCAGCGAGACATCTTACACGCCGTGTGCTTGGCTTGAAGAACGAATGACGCAACGGTATATCCAGGGGGCATTCCGGCGCGGCTCGCTAGTGCGCGCCCTTGAGCGCTCCGCTGCTGTTTCCTAGCTCCCATCGCTGTGGGCTCATCCTGTCCCCGCCCCGCCATGCCCCCATTTGCTCCACCCAGATCGACCTGGGCGAGGAGAAGCCCCGACAGGTCATCTCCGGGTTGCGCAACTTTGTGCCGCTGGAGCAAATGCAGGTGGGTGGGTGGGTGGGTGGATGCCCCCTCCGCCGCCGTTTGTCGGGGCTTCGGGGCTGAGTAGCTTGTCAACCAACAGAGGGAAGGGCGCGAAGGGCTCTCAAGTGCGATGCCTAGCACCGGTTGGGGGAGTCAGGGGCGGCGCGCGGCCATGTGGGGTCCTGTCCCGTCGCATGCTGGGGTCCTGTCCTGTGACCTGTGTAAGGTCCTGTCCTGTCCCGTCGCATTGCGGGTGTTGCGGGTCGTATGCGTTGCCTATCTGCGGCGTCGATTGGGGCGGCGCGCCCGCGGGCCTACAAAGCTGAATTTCCTGTCACCGTCCCTTTCTCTGGTGTGTGTGTGCCACCGCCGCCGTTGTGCCGCCACGCCCGCCTGCAGAACCGCGTCGTGGTGGTGGTCTGCAACCTTAAACCCGCCAAGATGCGAGACGTTATGAGCTACGGCATGGTGCGTGGTGTGTGTTGGGGGGTGGGAAGGTTCGGGGGCGTGCGCAGAGGGGGCGCGGAAGGGGGCTCACTCGAAGAGACACGGGGAGGAGTGCGTGGACTCGAGGGATTTTGCATGTTTGTTCGCCAACATGTGCTTGGTGCAACGCTCGCGGCAGTTTAGATTCCGTGCGCGGGTGCGGATGCGGATGTTAACCGCTGGGGTTGTGTTTAAATCACGGACTTTTCTGCCGGTTGTGAAGGGCCCCTCTGGCTCGCAACATGTGGTGCTTTCTTTGCGGATGACTCCGTGTGCGAGGGCCGGCGTGCGACACGCCCGCACGCGTGCACATGGAAGGCTCCTCTCGCCCATGCAAACCTGTGATGAACATCTATCACTTCGATGCCCATATCGGGCGATGGGTTTATAAAGTTTGAGAATATCTGAGGTTTGCAAACGGATTGCGCTTGTGCACGAGGGCATCCTGGCATGCAAAGTACACGCACACGTTGAGGGCGTGGCGGCGGGCACAGCGCCTACACATACCAAGCATCACACACAGACATTGCGACCACTGAACCTGTGACGAAACATCAAGTATCGACGCCCTTGCGGGCGGTGGGGTTTAAAGTTTGAGAATATCTGAGGTTCGGTTCGGTTCCCGAGAACAGCACCGGTGGGCTGACGTGGCCATGCATGAAGGCATTCATCTGAGGCATTCGGTGTCCTTCCAACCGGATCCCAGCGCACGACCATTGATCCCGATGTGTGTTCTGCGCTTCGCATCCCCCGTGCCGCTCGTGCTCCTCCGCATTTACGGCTGCGGCCTCGCTGCTGCATGAGTATTCGATTCCTCCGGCCCCGCCTCGCCGCCAGCGCGCTTGCCGCTCAGTCCCTTACAACCTCGCTTGACCTCGCCATCCTTGCCACCACGTCCCCGCCGCCGCTGCCGCCGCCTGCCAGGTGCTGTGCGCCTCCGACGAGTCGCACGCCAAGGTCGAGCCCGTCATCGTCCCGGAGGGCGTGCCCATTGGCGAGAGGCTCACCGTGGAGGGGTGAGCAGCTGCAGCAATCAGTAGCATGGGGAGTGGCTGCAGCAGGGGCAGTAGCAGCGTGCATGAAGATGCGGTGATTCACTTGCGGCGGGTTCCTGTCCCCGTTGGCGGCGTTTGGGGGGGTTCCATTTTGTATGGGTGCCACATGGCGCCGTGTTTGACCGCACCGGACACAGGATGGTTGAGAGCGGTCCGTCAAATCCCCATCGACCGCCTTCGCGCTTTGCCTTGGGGCGTGCACGCGCGGGGTGCGATTATGCAGCGTCCTTCCTGACGAGGATTGTTGACGCTGCACGGCGGCTTCAGTTCGGGTTATCCTAGCTCCCATCTCCGCGGCTTCTTTCCCTCTGTGCAGCTACGCGGGCAGCCCGGTGGAGGAGATCAACCCGAAGAAGAAGATCCTGGAGCGCCTCTTCCCCGACATGAAGACCGACGAGGGTGAGCGGGATGGGAGCAGGCGGGGCCGGACTGCCGGCTCCTGGGACAGGAAAAATACGTCGCTTGCGGGCAGGTTGTCCCCTTACTGTCCAGAATCAGATCCTAGGTGTTGTCGCTCAGTAGAGCGGTAAATGAGCGTATGGTGTGCGACCCAGATGATGCACGCCCTACGTCTTACCGCTCTGGTCGACATCGTCCGCGTCTGACCGCCACCCCCAATGTGCTGCGTTGCGTTCCCTCGTCCCGGGCCGTTTTAGTTACCCCCCATGTGCTCCACCCGGCCTCTTCGCAGCTGGCGTGCCGGTGTACAAGGGCAAGCCGTTCATGACGAGCAAGGGGCCGCTCAGCTCCTCGGTGCCCAGCGGCTGGGTCAAGTAATTGGCGTTTGAGGGGATGGGGTGGAACCGGCGACGCTCCTGCGATGGCCGTTGGGCGCGTCGGTGCAGCAGGAGTGCAGGAGCGTTTGTTTGTGTGTGAGAAGGCTTCTTTGTCTCACCTTCGCAGCCGTGAGGCAGCGTGCAGAGAGCGTGCGGATAGCGGATAGCGTGCTGGCAGGGTGCGGATTTCGGCGCGCGGCGTGCGTGCAGGTCGCTAGTATATATGGCTGGCGTACGGTGCGACCAGGATAGTAGGAGCGACAGATGGTACAGCCGCTGTCTGAGAGTTCGGCAAGGAAGCTGTAAACGAGGTAGAAGTGGTTCAGTTGTCCCGTTTTCCATTTTCAACAATGCCGCCCGGCGGGCCGATGCCACGAACGCGCGCAGCGGATGATAACAACCGAGTCAGTCGACTGCATGGAAGTGTTCGCAGCACTAGGGAACACCATGACGCCCAGACAGGCATGGAGCAACGTGGCCCCAGGGACGCATCAGAGCCGCGGTGTCGTAAATTGAGGCACACTCAATCCGTGAGCAAGTGCGGCATGAGGGCCTCCCAGGGCGCAACACAGTATTAAACGTTTCAAAAGCAGGGCAAGACTGTAGGCGGTCCAAGCAGAGGACGACTATTGGGCAATCGTGGCGACGGCGGAGGCCGCCGCTGCAGCAGCGGTCCGCGGCGCCTTTTTCCGCTGCTAATTGGCCTTGCTTACTGAACAGCTATGCTGGGGCCGGCAGTCTAGCATCGGTCCGTGCTACGTGACGTTCGCACGTTCCGTGTTCGTCAAAGTAACGGTTGACCTTTTGCCAACCGCCAACGGTCAAGGCCGCGAGTGGGCGAGTCTGTTACATTGCACGCAACGGGAAATGGAATTACATACTTTTTTGCTGCCAGAATAATTCGTCTTTGATTCATACAGACACCAGCAAAGATGAAGAAGACCGACACCGAACCATAACGCATACACAGGAAAAGCTAGCTGAATGTATCGTGTCTAGTCAGTGCATCCATTGAACTCGTATCGTTTCCTGTCGCACGTTGCGATGAGGCAGAGGATTATAACCGGTGCGCTGCCCTAGGTTTGTTGCGTGCACTCATATTTCATGCATGCATCACGAGACACCAATTTTGAACCTTCATTTCCCACCGACAGTTGCTGCCTCACTGGCCGCTGGATTGCCGATTGCTTGGAGCTCGACAGCATGCGATGGCTTCGACACCACTGCCGACACCCTTCGCTCGACCGCTGCAGCACCAACCCGCTCCGATCACCTCACATTTGTGGATAGCAATGCCCTGTCCCGCACCTGCGGCGCTGGCCAGCCATCCTCATCGCAGTTCGACCTGACGTTCGCCCTCCGTTACCTTTTCGGCGTGGTCCACGCGAGCGCGGAAGCCCCGGTCACCGTGCCTCTGGATGCTGCCTTCCGAGTCAGCTTGCTGCAACCCATATTGTCGTACATGCCCGACGCAGCTGCGCGCGGGGAACAAGCCCTAACCGCAAGCACGCTGCAAGCCCTTGAGGCGGCGGCGGTAGCGGGCTTCACTGCCGGCGGAGATCCCACTCAGGTGCTGGACGTGGGCTCCGTCTGTACTCTGTAGAAACCGTTGTACATTGGACAGACCCAAAAGGATTGCCGGTCCATACCGCACCTTACACTGCTGCGTGCACGTGTGTGAGAGGTTTACGGTGTACGGCCCCTGGTACGGCGTGCAGGTCGTAACGGTGGCATGGGCGCTGGCTTGGGCTGGACACGAGCCAAGTCAGCGATACGTGGATCTCCTGCAGGTACCGTACTTACAAGTTTGTACGTCACGCCGGATCTATGGTGTCGTACCATTTCCCATCCGTCTGCAGCTGGTAACGTAACAGCGCAGCAGCGGCTCCTTTCCGGAGACCTCACTCCCCAAGGGCGACAACGCCCGAGACCGTGGCCGTTTCAATTCCAACGGCTGCAGCGCGTAAGTTCGCCGTACTTCCCACGTCCCCAGGCCGCCGCTTCCTCGGGCTCGCTGCCGGGCGCGTCGTCAGGCGCGCGGCTGGGCGCGGCGCACCGGGCGGTCCTGCTGTGGTGCGCCGCTATGCACGGCGCCGCGACGCCGCCGGTGTGGGAGTCGGGCCTGCGCGCTGTCGCCGCCGCCGCCGCCGCCGCGCCGGGCGGCGTCAAGCACGGACTGGACGAGTGCGCGCTGCTGTACCTGCTACACGCGACGCTGCTGTACGGCGTCGACGCCGCCGTACGGCGGCCAGGCGCCAGCGGCGCCGTGTCGCCGACGTCGCCGGCGGCGGCGTCCGCGGCGTCGCCGGCATGCCAGCCGCGCGCGACGCGGGAGGAGGTACTAGCGGCGGCGGCGCCGCTGGGGCGTAAGGCCCTGGAGAAGCTGGCGGCGGCGTACGGCGAGTACGTGCCGTTGCACCCGGCCATCGAGGGACCTTATCTGGCGCTGTTGTACGTCTTGAAGCAGTTGGCGGTTGGTGGCGGAGGTGGCGCAGCAGAGGGAGCAGCCACAGCGGCGGAGGGGCGGTGGGCGCCGCCGGGGGCGGCGGAGCAAGCCGCGGCCGTACTGAGTAACCCAAAGGTGTGTTTTTTCTTTTTTCATGAAGCTCTGCCCTCTGTGAGTGACTGGTCTGCGGTTCGTCTTTCTTCGCCCCCGAGGGCTGGGTGGATCACAGGATCAGGCTAGGCATGCGTGACACGGGCTGAGCGCCTGGTGCAGGATGTGCCCTGTTGGCCTGTGTGTCTGCGCAGGTGCTGAAAGACCACACTGCGCCTCGGCCGCCGTTGGTCTGGCGTTCGGACCCGTTGCGCTGTTGCCCCTCCTGCGCCTCAGAACCCAATCAGAGCAACATGTAATACACAGCGCCACACCCACGGTTCTCTCCTGGTCCTTCCCTGCCTGCCTCGCTTCCCCCGCAGGACCTTGCCCGCATCAAACGCGACCTGCTGTACCACTGGCGGGGCGACACGCTGGTGGACGAGCTGCAGCGGGCCAGGAACCAGG
Source organism: Pleodorina starrii (assembly GCA_030267565.1). Classification (NCBI taxonomy): domain Eukaryota; kingdom Viridiplantae; phylum Chlorophyta; class Chlorophyceae; order Chlamydomonadales; family Volvocaceae; genus Pleodorina; species Pleodorina starrii. Next base: position 154,161 of record BRXU01000033.1, read on the forward strand.
TACATCGAGGAGGGGCTCCGGCCTCCGGGGGGCCTGGGGTAGATAAGTTGCCGTGGCCGCAGCGAAGCTGCCGAGGCGGCGTATGCGGACGGGACCAGCGGGCGGGCGTGTGGGTGTGGGGCGGTGGGGTTACTAATGATGATACCACCGCGGTGGAGGTGTGTGGGCCGGCTGAGGGGGGCTGGGCGCTGAAATGAGGACGAGACGAAGAACGGGGCGTTGCGGAGGGCCCCGCTGCTGCTGCTGGACATGGCCGGCCGATATGGCAGCCGTTCTCCGCCACCCCCCGCCGCCCGCACCCTCTGCGTCCCCTCACCCCTGCTCACGCCTCGCCCCCTCTTGCCCCTTCCTGGCGCGGCCCGCGCGGCGTTCGCTGCAGCTGGTGTACCTCCTGACACGGCGGCTGGGGCTGACCGTGTCGCAGCCGGAGGACGTGGACGTAGCAGTGCCCTCCCGCTGGCTGGCCATCTACGTCCGCGGCGGTGGCGGCGAAGCCGCCGCCGCCGACGCCTCCGCCGCCGCGTCGGTACCGGACCTGGAGTCCGCTGCCAGTGAGGCGCTGGAGGTGCTGATGCGGGATCGATTCGCGCCGCTGGTGCGGATGCCCGGGTCCGCCTCCGCGTCTGCGTCCGCCTCCGCGACTAGCCCTTCGCCCGCCGGCGGCGGCAGTCTCGGGGCTTACCACCAGCCGCCGCCGCAGCAGGAGCAGCCGGCGAGCCAGGGGCAGGGTCAGGGGCAGGAGGAGGCGCGGTGGGGGTGCGGGCCGGAGGGCATGTGGAAGGCGCGGGTGCGGCAGCTGCGGCGGCTGGGCTGGCGGGTGGCGGTGGTGGATGTGGAGGCCTGGCGGCAACTGCCGGGCGATGCGGAGCGGGAGGCGTACCTGGCCAGACTACTGCGAGGCCGCGCCTAGCCGTAAGAGGCAACCAGGATACCAGGGCCGGTGGGCACCAGGGGAGGCCTAGGTTAAGAGATCTGCAGACGCGGGCCCACTGAGGGCCGGAGCTGTGACGGTCCCTCTGGGCTGGTCACACCCGTCCCCCGCGTGTGTACGGGTATCGGGATATGCTGTGCCTTGCGGATCGTGGGTCGATTGCGCGGCGGCGGCACCTGTCGCCGCCGCCACCCTAGAGTTTTTACAAAACAGAAATTACTGCATCTCAGCCAATCGTGGGTGCCGCGCGCCGCGCGGCACCCGTCGCCGTGGTCGCCGCCGTCGCCGCCGCCGCAGCAGCAGGAGCGCTCACGGCAGCAGGTACTGACCCGTGGGTCCTCGCAGCCGCTCCTTGAACACCAGCGACATGCGCGGCCCCGCGTCCTCCGCGCGCTTCTCCACACGGACACAGTGCTGCAACCGATCCTGGCAGTCGTCGTACATCAGTACGACATCGCCGTTGCGCACGCGGTACTGCCACCTGCGTGCGCGCACACGCCCATGTCGGAGCCGAGATTACGGACAGTACGACAGTACGGCAGGTGCTCCCGGTGTCCAGGGGCTCGCAGGAGGCGCAGCAAACCCAGCCCACGCCGTACTTACCGGGTGTTGTGGTCGTCGATTTCCCGGAAGATGAAGGTGCGGGTGTCGCCCAGGGAGACGACCGCCGAGTTGGGGGTCCACCTGACCCATGGGTCGGTGCGGCGCGGCGCGGGTCGGGTCGGTGGCGGCGTCATTCACTCGGCTTACGGTACTTGGGGAGAGCCCAAGCGGCTGTCGAGCGGCTGTTGTGGCTGCACACCCACAGCCATGCACCCACCCGGAAAGCTCCCGGGCGCTGTGCTTTCGCTGCGGGGCGCACGTATCTGTCACGACACACTGCGTCTCTGGCACATCGGGTAGTGCTCCGCGCCCAACCCCCCCCACACCAGAAACCCCGAATTGGGTTTTTCGTGGGGAACACCTCACCAGTGGCCGGCCGTGTGATTCGAACCCACGCCGCGTACCGCTAGACGGGGTTCCCGCAACTCCCCCCATATATGACTGAATCTAGCGGCCAAGGACATCTGCATCCGTACTGCAGACTGGTAAAGGTGACTCGAGCTTGTTGGGCAGGCCTGACCGGGCCTTTCTATCGTAGCCGGGCTTAGGGATCCTGCCGTACTTGGATCATGAGCGGCACTCAGCTCCCGCTCAGGCAGTGATCGCCGGAGTGACGGCACTCAGATCCCGTCTTCCGGAGTAGATTCCGCGGCATTCCCCCATCCTTGACCGAGGAGGGGTTTCCTGGTGTAGATCGTACAATCCAGGCTTTTGACACGCTGTGTCAATTACGCTGTGTGTCGTGACATATCGATGGCGGTAGTGCTGGCAATGACACCTCTCACCAAGGTTCCATAGCGACTGTATTCATTTTTCATACATACGGCAAGAAAGAGCTGTGCGACTGCGCCGGCAGGGAAACGTGGCAGCCGAGCGGCCGCCGACTGGGATCGCTCACTCACTCGCTCACTCACTCACTCACTCACTCACCTGTCGTACAGCGGATCCACGTGGTACCGCATGCCGCACTTGCCGTCCGCGTAGTAGTTGATCAGCACGCTGTCGTACACGACGCCCGTCATCGCCGTCAGCGCGTCCCGTACCTTTGGTACGTGATGAGAACGAACGATGTCAGCAGCAGCGACAGCGACATCAGCAGCAGCAGCGACATCAGCAGCAGCGACAGCGACATCAGCAGCAGCAGCGACATCAGCAGTAGCAGCAGCAACAGCAGTAGCAGGTGGGCACCTCCGGACTAGCGGACCAAGGGCGAACTCAGTGATACCGGGAACCCTGGGATGCCAGCTGTCTCAACATTTGTGCGCTCCATACCCCAACGCGCCAACGGCATATACCCAGTGACGGCCAAAGGGGTTCGTGCGTTAAGCCGTGAGTGCGAGTGCGTGAGCCAAGCCGCCCGCCTCGCCCTGCCCCACCCTAACCTACCTTCAAGACGCTCGGTGACAGGCCGCCCGTCTGAGGCTGCATCTCCTTGCCGCTGTACCTGTTGGGTTGGGTCGCAATGCCGTACAGTGCAGTACACAATAAGCCTCTGATCGAAGTCCCAGCATTGCGCGAGTGTGCAATGCAGCAGCACACGTTGACATCGCAAGCGCATTCCTGCACTCCATCAGGGCGCCATCGGGCCACCAGCGGCCGGACTTCCCTGTTCCCCTTGCCTTCCCCTTGCCCTGTCCTGCCGTACTGTACGGCCTGCCCGTCGTACGTACTTGAAGGTGGCCCCGATCTCCGACTGCCACCCCGTCATCCGCGACTCCTCAACCGCCCTGCGTGCTCCCGGGAGGGGGGGGGGGCGGGGGCATGCGACGACGTGTGTGTGTATGGGGAGGGCAGGGGGAGGGGGAAGGGGCGCGTGGGGGTGGTGGGAGCAGGCGGGCGGCTAAGGAGTTGGAGGCACAGGACGGGTCAGCTCGAATGACGTTGGTCCAGATGTCTTCATCGGATCATTCAGCTCCCTCAGCAACGTTGAGGTGCCGCACGTGTTGAGGAGAGATACGGATTTGGAAACCCATCGGGGCCATCGGAATCCACCACCGTATCTGGATCCGCACCTGGATCCCACGCAGCTGGAACGCTGGATCCTACCTGGATCCGTCGTCCAGGTAGATGGTGTCCCTCCGCAGCTCCACTTCCGACATAAAGTCCTGGGGAGTGGTAAAGAAGATACGGCAGGGGAGTTGGGAAGAGAGGAAAGGAGGGGGTCATAAAGGAGGCTGGAAGGGAGGTATGAGGATGCCTGCAGCAGGATGGAGAGCAGGAGGGAGTGCAGGAGGGAATGCTCCATAAGGCCCGGGACTCAACTTCAACGTAAATGAAGAAGCGTTATCCCGCGCCCGCATCCTCTTGGGAATTGAATCCCGAACCAGAGTACGGTACTCATTTGGGAGCTCCGAAACCCGGAGGTGATGCCGTACTCACCTCCAGCCGCAGCTCCGGCATGAACTGAGGCACCACGCTGAAGGGCACGGCCATAGCGGGGAGTAACGCCCGCAGCGAGTGCTCCCTGCAGCCAGCCGGACACACACACACACACACGGACAGACAGACACACACACAGACAGACAGAGAGACAACCCACCGTGTTGGCAAACCGTGTTGGCAGGGATCGACATTGATCCGAGGTGGGATGTAGTAAGTCGAGCTCCCCTACGGCTCTAGACGAGTTTCAAGCCACGCCAACTTTCGAGGAACATTGGAGCCGCATCAAGCAAAAGCAGCACCGGGCGCAGAAACGAGACAAAAGAGTGAGCGAGAGCGAGAGAGAGATATGAGACCACAGCAGCCGAGTTAGCTAGCGCACGGACGCCTGAGAGCCTGAGCCAGCGCCCGGCACGACGCAGCCACTCCGCACGCGGTCGGCAAGCCAAACGCTGCCACCCGCGCCCCCAACGCTGCCACCCGCGCCCCCACGCCACCTGCGCGCCACAAGCTGCCACCCGCGCCGCCCCCGCAAATGGCCCCATCCAGGCCTTGTCCCCACGAGCCATCCTCACCTGTCGTAGTGCGCGACGCACCAGATCAGGTCCGCGAGCTCCTGGTGGCCCACCGACCCACGGGTCACCAGCGAGTCCACCGCCGCCGTCAGCAGCGCCAGCCGCGAGGCCGCCACCTCAGGCAGCTGCCGCGCCAGCGGCAGCGCACCCCAGACACCATCCCCGGGGCCCTGAGCTGCCGCTCCCGCCGAACCGCGCGATGCGCCTTCGCAGGACTCCAACTTCACATCGCGCGCAAGCCGTGATGCCGTTGCCGGGGCTGGGCGGCTCGCCGGGGAGGACGTCGACGCCGAATGCCCGTTGGCTGGTGGGGGGGCTGATGAGGCCGGGAGGTAGTCCCCTGAGCGTCCTCCTCCGTTGTGCCTCTCCAGCCACTCCGCGAGCTCGTCGGCCCAGCGCCGCGCCAAGGCGGCCAGTTGAACCCCGGACAGCGCGCACAGGTCCAGGGAGGGCGACAGCGGGGCGCCGCCGGCGAAGAGGGACGGCCACTCGCCCTCCTCCAGCAGCTGTTGTCGCTGGAGTTGATGTTCCTGCTGTTGTTGTCGTCGTTGCTTCCGCTGTTGCTGTTGTTGTTGCGGCTGCTGCTGGCGCCGTTGTGCGTGGTCTTGTGGCTGCCACCGCGCCGCTGCGAAGCTGTCGTCTTCGGCGCCAGTACTCGAGCCAGTCGCGTCGCCGCTGGCTCTTGTGGCGACGACCACGGGCGCCGCAGCCGCCGCGCCAGGCGCGCCTGTGGCGCGGCTGCGGGGCTGTGCGCCGGCGGCGGCGGCGGCGTCCCGCCGCGGCCGTTCGTGGTTTACGGTGGCGGCCTGTTTGGGGGGCTTGCCACCGGAAGAGCCGAGTTGGTCGGCCAGCCCCGGGCCCTTGCTTGGGGCGGCGGCCTGTTTGTGCGGCAACGTTGTTTTCGCCGTCGCCTGCTGCGGAGGATGTTGGGTTTCCTGCTTCGGCTGCTGCTGTTGCCGCTGCGCTTCCTCCCATTTCCTGCAACGGCGAAGGAGTTCGAGGCCGGCCGGCAGTACGGTTTTAGGTGATAGCAAGGATCACAGGTGCACGACGTGCGCGTTTTCAGGTGTGCCTTGCCCGAACTGCCGTGCGTCCGTGGCGATATACCTGCGTTGCTGCGCCAACCTGCGCTGGCGGGGAGTCAAGGGCTGCTGCGTTTGAGGGCCCCCCGCCGAGGTGACAGTTGCAGTGAGGCTCGCAGCTCCCCGAGAGGGCGCCAATATACGCCAAGCAACCCTCAGCCTGTCGGCTGGAGATAGATGGCTGACATGGTGACAACGCAGCTTTGACTCTAACGGCCACAGCTGTGTTGCGGCCGGTCGTGCAATTGTCTTGCTGCAACCGGCAGAGCCAGCACGCCAAACGCTGCCCATTTCTTCTTTCAAAAAAGGTAGATAAATTAGCTGTTGCTTATGGCATCTGTTCGTGGCCTTGCACGGTCGGCTGCCATTAGCTAGTGGAAACGTCTTTAATAGCAAATTTACATGACACGTTACGTTACCTCACGTTTACATGTAAAGTGGCAGGCCCAAACGGACCCCAACTTACATGAGCTGTTTTGGGACGTTATGTCTGTTGGCGCGAGGTCCGTACCAGGGCCCTGGTCCGTACACACTATGTTTTGAGGCGGTAACGTCAAAGCGCCCATGTCATATCACTCTAGCACGATGTTAGAACCTTCTGACGAAGCATTTGAGCATCGTTGCCCATAATGGAACCCGACGCGCCGAGGTCGGCCTCATCGCGCGAGAGCTCGTTCTCAGAGTACGCCAAGCCCTCGATGGCGGTCTCATCGCGCTCATTGTTTGCATATTGATTGTACTAAAGTAGTGTGGCGTCGGCGAGCGGCTGCGGCCGCGGCCGGCCCTGCGCGGCGTCGGCATGACTCTCGATCGGAAGCTCGGCCTGACCGACCACTGTGTCTTGTCGAGAAGCAGCAGCGCCTTGTCAAGATCCATGTTGACATTATGCAGAACTAGCCGGCAGAGAAACTCATTCGGGAGTGCCGACCGTGGTGCGGGACCGGTGCGCTTGTAGGTCGTACTATTTCGGAAAATAGTACGGCACGCATGCTCCAGCGCTGTTCCCGCGCACAAAAAAAGGTATTCGCAGCGCTTTGTCAAGATCCATGTTGACGTTATGCAGAACTAGCCGGCAGAGAAACTCATTCGGGAGTGCCGACCGTGGTGCGGGACCGGTGCGCTTGTAGGTCGTACTATTTCGGAAAATAGTACGGCACGCATGCTCCAGCGCTGTTCCCGCGCACAAAAAAAGGTATTCGCAGCGCTTTGTCAAGATCCATGTTGACGTTATGCAGAACTAGCCGGCAGAGAAACTCATTCGGGAGTGCCGACCGTGGTGAGGGACAGGTGCGCTTGTAGGTCGTACTATTTCGGAAAATAGTACGGCACGCGTGCTCCAGCGCTGTTCCCGCGCACATAAAAAGGTATTCGCATAACTGCTTGGCCTTGTAACGGTTCGTTATATGTGCCCCAGCAGCTTTGGTCACTTCGGCAGCTATTCATAAATGGACATGACCACGCAATTCTTTGAGCAATTGCGCGTAGCACGGGATTGCATTAAACAAACAGCGGACATCAAGGCCGTGCGTGATATAGCACTCTTCGAGCTCGCGCGCTATGGTGCAGATTTGAAAGTCAATTCGGTGATAGATGTTGACGCGATACTCAGCATGACACGTGGGAGCCTTGATTCCGGACACATGCCTGGCTTGAGCATAGTGCATAGGAGCAGTGCTCTGCTAACCAAACGTTGATCCCTCGCCCCGTTACAGCCAGTACAACCTCATTTTAGCATAGTTTTGATTTCCTTCAAGACCAATCGTTCAGTTATGTCATATACTTGGTATAACAAGCGCTCGGCGATCTCCATCGCGTTCCCACTGCGAACATCTCGCCAAACGTAGGCTGTGTTTACATATGACTGAAACTATGCCGCGCAGAAATAAGTACCACTGAACCGCTGATCGGAGCTCATACTTCTGCCGGGTTGGACTTAACGAAAATCGGAGACACCTTGCATGCTTGGGAAGTATGCACCGTCTGAAAAGTCAATCAAGGCATACGTACAAGAAGAGAGCTGCGCCGTAAACCTTGTAAACCATGTAAACCATGCGCCGTACCCAAAAGTGATGAAAGTACGACATCAGCTCCCCGTAGCATTGTTCCCCGTTGTTTTCTCGCCTTTCGTGTTTCTTTGGCGGTTCAGCGGTACTTATCGTCGGCGATCTCCATCGCGTTCCCACTGCGAACTTCTCGCCAAACATACTACCGGTACATGACGAAGGGCAACTCCGCACAAGCGCAGCGGCAGCAGAGCACAGCTCCTATGCACTATGCTCAAGCCAGGCATGTGTCCGGAATCAAGGCTCCCACGTGTCATGCTGAGTATCGCGTCAACATCTATCACCGAATTGACTTTCAAATCTGCAACATAGCGCGCGAGCTCGAAGAGTGCTATACCACGCACGGCCTTGATGTCCTCTGCTTGTTGAATGCAATCCCGTGCTACGCGTATTTGCTCAGAGAATTGCGTGGTCATGTCCATTTATGCATAGCTGCCTAAGTGACCAAAGCTGCTGGGGCACATATAACGAACCGATATAAGGCCAGGCAGTTATGTGAATACCTTTTATGATAAGTGCGCTGGAACAGCGCTGGAGAATGCGTGCCGTACTATTTTCCAAAATAGTACGACCTACAAGCGCACCGGTCCCTCACCACGGTCGGCAGCTCGACACACCCGAATGAGTTTCGCTGCCGGCTAGTTCTGCATAAAGTCAACATGGATCTTGACAAGGCGCTGCTGCTTCTCGACAAGACACAGTGGTCGGTCAGGCCGAGCTTCCGATCGAGAGCCGTGCCGACGCCGCGCAGGGCCTTCCGCGGTCGCAGCCGCTCGCTGACGCCGCACAACTTTAGTATAATCAATCTGCAAACAATGAGCGCGATGAGACCGCCATCAAGGGCTTGGCGTACTCTGAGAACGAGCTCTCGCGCGAAGAGGCCGACCTCGGCGCGTTGGGTTCCATTATGGGCAACGACGCTCGCAGGCTTCGTCCTAAGGGTTTAACATCGTGCTGGAGTGATATGACACGGGCGCTTTGACGTTACCGCCTCAAAATATAGTGTGTACGGACCTTGCGCCAACAGAGATAACGTCCCCAAAACAGCCCATGTAAATCGGGATCCGTTTGGGCCTGCCACTTTACATGTAAACGTGAGGTAACGTAACGTGTCATGTAAATTGGCTATTACACCCCCCCCCCTGGGGCCACGTTAGACGTTTTGGCCACGTAACGTGTAACGGACCCGTTACCCCATGCGAACTGACCACGTTTCCTGTAAAGTGATAACGTAACGTGTCATGTAAATCCAGCATAAAGAGGCAGAACACGACCCTTCACATCGGGCATGGTCAAGTCGCTTCAATCTAGACTCCAATTGCGCTCCATGAGTCAAAGCAGGGCAGTTGGGGTCGGTTGTCGTATATTTGGCTTCGCGACGGCGGAAATCGAAGCGGAATCCGCCCCGGTGGATGTGCTTTTTGATAATCTCGACGTCACGTGGTAACATGTTGTAAACAGCCAGTTGTATCCAGCTTTCCAGCCTTTCGGTAGCACCCCATCAGCAGACACGGCAGGCGTCGCCGGGACGCTTGCACAACCGTGGTGGGAGACATCGCGAGTCGCAAGCTCATATTCACATGAGCGACAGAGGCGCTGAGGGGCCACAGAACAGGCGGTATTAGACACCTTGCCCCGGCCGTGTCCATCCGCCATGTCATCCGCTGACCCATGGGGCGCCAGGTGGCCCGGTGTCAGAGCGGAGCCAAACAGAGCCGCCCAGCAACGTCGTGCAGCGGAGACCTCTCCCCTGCTACCGCGTGGTAGTTCTCCCTCACAAGAAATAATTAGTATGTCAAGACAACCGACATCGAAGGGCCCTCGCTAACCCCCTCATTGACACCCAAGCACCTTCAAGCGGGGGCGTCCGTAAGAGGCCCGCGTATATTACCCAGCACTGTATCAAAACGCCCCCTCCTCCAGCCAAGACAGGGCTTGATGCATGCTATCCTAGCGTATATTACGAATGCCCCTATCGGCTTGTGGGCCATCAAGTAAAGAGGCGGCAGCAGACGCATTCCCCTCAGCACAGCACAGCACAGAATCGGCACACTTCAGCAAGTGCTCCTCAACACAACATATTCTCGGGGTCCACCGTAAACCGTATCAAGGCCCTCGTACCTCATTCAACATATCATGGTTACCGGGCCTAGCCTTGAACATATTGAGGTTACCGGGCCTATCCCGATTACGTTATCTAATGGAGGCCCTACGGTGTTATCATACAGTGTGCGCGAAATGCGGAGGGCGGAGATTGCCCTGCCAACAGGCATTTATACCATTTGATGGCCAATGGTGGCTCTAGGGCTTAGTCTCAGGCTCTATTACGCTATAAGACTATGCAGCATATGTACAATACCACACAAACTCGGCCTCGGCCGCCCCCCTGACACCACTTATATGAATTAGGGCAAGCGCAGTCCACCCCCCATTCAACCACCACGCCTCCGGGGCGTATATTAGTATAAAGATGATACAGCCGCGGCCCGCGGCCTCCGCGGGGTCTGGCTCGAAGCCACGTGGCCAGACGGCGCCGCCACCGTCGGGCCGAGCCAATCCGGCACGGGCCCTACGTAAACGGCTACTCCAGGGGCATCCTCCTCAACCGACTATTTCGGCTCAGCAAGACACGGACTGAGGTAAGGCAAGGCCCTGACGTGCCTCGCCTTCGAAAGCTGCCGCCCTCAAGTGGCGGCTACACCGCCCCACTGGCCACCAGGGCTCGCCAGGAGCTCATGAGCTCGGCGTCGAGCTCCGCCACGCCCACTCGGAAGCGCTCCCTGCACGGTTTCGGGGTTGGTTTCGGAGCGGGGTTTCGGAGCGGTGGCGGGCAGAGCGCGGGGACGCGAGCGGCTCCATGTCAGGGCAGCGACCTCACAGGTTGAATGGCTGAGCATCTTCGGAGGGCTGCCTGCACCTTGGCGGGCACACATGACCACAGCCTCTGACCCGCGACCCCGCTGCGAAGGTGGGCCTGGGTTCCTCTTTGCAAGGAAACCGACACACACAGACACGCGGGGCCTACGAGTACACGCTACCGGTAATCCCAAAGCGACGTGCCGCCCCCGCAGCACTCGAGCCAGCCGCCCCGCACAGCGCCTTCCACATCACCGTACCTGTGGCCCAGGTGCGAGGCCTCGTACGACAGCTCCGACTGCCGTACCGAGTACGGCTCATGGGTATAAGGCCAGAGGCCGTCGCGGGCGCCTGCGGTCAGGGGCCGGGCGGAGTTTGGGTAGAGTCCAGCCGGTTTGCCCATGCTTGCTTTACGCTTGACACGGGACGAGAATAAACTGTGTCTCGTCTTGTCTTGTCCTGTCTTGCACAGTTTACCCGCCTAACGTCATAGGGGACGGATGATACGGCCGCCTCAGCTCACCCGTAACCCTGATTGGCGCAGCCGCCAATCAAACTAACTAACGTAACCGTAATCCTCGTAACGCTCGCGTCCTACCTGCGAATTTCTGCAGACAGCCCTGCGGCAGCAGCCCCACGGGGTCCTGCCACGCCAGCCTGCGAGCAGGCTGCCCCCAGCCCGCCGCCGCCGGCGCCGCCTCCGCCGCCGCCACGTCCACGGCGCCCTCCATCACGCCCAGCGCCGCCGCCGCCGCCAGGCGCTGCCCCGCCGCCGCCGCGCGTGCCAACTCCGTCAGCGCTGCAGAAAACAACCCGGACGCTTCCCGCGCCGCCGGCGCCAACGCCGGCGCAGGCGTGGACGCGGCTGCGCCGCTCTGAACGGCGGGACTCCACAGCGGGCTCATACTGGTCACAGTAACCGCGCTATAGGCCTTCGGAGGAGGCGAGGTGGTAGAGGCTGCTCGGAGCCCAGGCTCGGAGGCCTGGGCGAACTCCCCGAAAGTCAGCCGCCGGCGGGCTCCGGCAGGGCCACTGAGCGGCTGCGGGGCAACGCACCGACCCACGGGTCTGCCTGCCAGCCCCACCGCCGCACCGGCGGGGGCGGCCCTGGTTGGGGTCGAGGGCCCCGACGCGGCGGCGGCGGAACTCATGCGGGATAGCGGTGATGAAGCGCGGATGGAGAGCGGCGACGCTGGTGGGGCGCCACCGGTCACGGCCGAGGCGCCCATCACAGCTGAGGGGACGGTCACGGTTGGGGCAGGTCGCCAAACCGTGGCTGGCGTCGGTGGCTGCCGCGTCGTGCGCTGCAAGTCCGCGGCCGCGTCACCGGCCGTCTGGGGTGGCGGCGTCCGGAGGCGCTGCGCCGCCGCCGCCGCCGCCGCGGCTGCTACTGCTGCTGACCTGGTGGCAGCACCGTTGCTGAGCTGGTGTTGCTGCTGCTGCTCGTGCCCGCTGGCGCCGGCGCCGCTACCCTCACTGCGGCCCTCAGCTGGCGGTGCCGCCTTGGGGCTGGCGGTTCCGGAGCCTCCCGGCGAGGAGGAGTGCGCCAGCACGGCGCCGTCACACGCGGCGGCGAGGGAGTGCAGCCGGTCGGCCAGGCGCGCGCGCTCTGTGGGAAACCCCGGTAAGCAAGGGAAGGGAAGGGAAGGGAAGCGAAATGAAGCGAAGCGATGACCGAGTGGGCGGCGACACGGCTGGGGTTTCGGAGCTGGAAGTGGTTGGTTCACAAGGAGTGTGTCATGTCTCATGTGCGGTTTGGACACGGGCTGGTGCCAGCGACCGCAGGCTGGCACATCGGCACATCCGCGCCCCAGTAGGGCGCCCCGGCACAGCGCCAGTTCCAGCGCCGTCCAGGTATGTCCCAGGCCTCAGCCCCGGCCCGTCGAGCCCAGGCGTTAAGCTCTCGTGCTCCCCCTCATGGAGGAAGCCGGCAAGCCGCAGCCCGCGCCCGGCCTCCGCACCTTCCGCTAGCTGCTCCAGGATCTGACAGCGGAAGCCCAGCGACAGCTTGGCAGCTCGCTGTGTGAGACAGGGGGGTGAAGAGGAGTGGACACGGGCGGTTGGAGGCCGTCAGGAGCGCAGCGCGAAGGCCGGAGCGTGATACCAAGGTCATATCATGGCACTTCCATGAGGCCCCCACGCACTTGCCGGTGCGCCAGCGCTGCTGGGCTCAGGTAGAGGTCGCTCGCGGTTGCCTGCGCCGCAGACTCGAAGTCCGAAGGCGGGAACTTGGCAGCTACCCACGCCGGCGCGGAAGGCTTAGACAGCGCAGAGTGGACCCTGCGAGCGCGCCCATCCGCTTCTGCGCGACGGGCCTTGCCGGTTGGAGCCCAATGACCTGGACGGTCGCGGGCAAGGGCCGGTTGCACGTTGGTGGGTTGACGTCACGGATTTCCAATACCCTCATAGCACTAATGACGCAGTGAAACAACTTGCGTTGCCTATCAAGAAGGGGAGAGAACACACCTTGCGTTTGTGCGCTAGAATCCTGACCATCGCTGAAACCCATCACGCGTAACGCATACAAATACGCGTGTAATTTATTTTAGCGGTCAGAATTAACTAAACAAGTAATGGCCGGGATGGTACTGGCTCAATCAAGATGGCTGCGCTACAACGGAATCGAAGGATTCACGACTTCGGCACATTCCTCAACATATAACCTGCCGGCTGTATGTACAGCTGCTTGTGTCATACTGCCCATAAACTTTTAATTGTTTCTGATGAATTTTTTGCTACTTTTTTAGAGCTTGCTGCTTCCATAGCGCACAGTTGTGTCTAAGGGTCTTTTGTTCGGTTGCTGCTATCATAAGCCGAGATGACTTCCAAGTATGGCATGTTTAAGGAGCACATCTACCTCACACCATCGGATCCGCCCCCAGCAGAGGGGTCCGGCAGTGCGAGTGGCTCGCGGAAAGCAAGCCGCTCCAATTCACCCGTTGGAACAGCGCAACGGGATCATGGCCTAAACTTTAAGGCGACCGTGGGGCGAGTTGGCAAGGTGCGTTCCCGGAAACGGCCTTGCATTTCTTTTATGGGCCCGCAGCACACTTAAGCCTGCACGCTCACCCCGTGCTGTAACATAACAAGCGCGAACGACACTACATCGTGACGGTGAAAAGCTGTAGAGGGCGTGCTTCTTACCCCATCGCATTTTCGCTGCATCAGGGTAATGATGCCACGTTCGAGGCGTTTAAGGGATTATACAACGGCGATAAGTACATAGATCCAGGCAGGCGGCGTTTGCTAGAGGATGGCGCCCAGCGGAAGCAGCAGGTCGCGCCCGCGCCCTTTAAAGCTGCGTCGCCGATGAAGATAAGCACGACGCCTGGCGACTTTGTGGGGACACTGCAAGGCAAAGTGCCATACATTCCGGTGAGGGGTCGGGTTTGGGGAGACTGTGCGAGCGCGCCGTGTACCTGGGCGGGCGGGGCGGGGTAATGGGTTGCGGTTTTCGGGCCAGGGCTGCGACCGGCAGCCGGATGAGAAGCCGACTGGCCATCCGGCTGCGCGGCGAGAAGGCTCACACGCCCAGCGCGACGCGCATCGCCTCCTCGCACCACGCGGCCCACCCGTCTGCCTTCGCTCGTCACCCTCTTGCCTCCCTCACTCCTGCTTCTGACCTCACACTTGCCCCTGACAAGCCCTAACCCCAAACACTGAAAACCCAAAACCCAGGGCCGCAGCGTGACCCTCCAGAAGACAAAGGCCGACATTGGCAGCGAACCGCGCGGCTTTTACACGTCGCCCGCCAAGAAGGGCACGTACGGCTTTAACAAGACCACGCTTTCGGAGCGACAGGGCTTCAGGGGCGTGGCCACCGAGTACGAGTACCAGCACGAGCCGGACGAGATGCAGCGGCAGCGGAGAATACAGGTCGGTCCCTCCGTCCGTCTCACCTCCGTCCTGCCTCTCCGTCTGTCCGTCTGTCCCTCTTGTCATCTCTGCCGCTGGGCGCCGCCCGGACTGTGCCTTGACTGGCGCCACCCATCACATTGCGAATACCACCCATCACATCACGAAGCAATGCGTCATGACGGATCACGTCACGTGTAAATGACAATAGCACCTCCATCATGTTGCCGCCCCGACACCCTACAGGAGCGGGAAGCCGACTTTGCTGCGCGGCAGCCGCAGCCCTTCCGGCCCTCCCACCCGCCCAAGAAGGGCGGTGCCGGCGTTCCCAACATCACCATCAGCAAGGGGCGGGGCATTGCGGGGGAGTACGAATACGTGCTGGGGGCGGACCCCGCGGTGGCGCCACGACTGACGGCCGACGCGGACGCGGCCGCTGCCGGAAAACAAGGTGGGCCAGCCACTTCTGCAGCCGCCAGAGGAAGGGGGGCGCTGTTCGGGGCTGTTCTGCGTGATATGATGGTGGCTTCGTTGGCAGAAATTCGGGCTACCCACGTTGCCTCTCGCGCTTTCTGTCACACACCGTCGTTTGCACCCTCTCCTGCCCGCCAGTCGCGGCAACCCAGTCCCGTCCCGTCCGCTCCCCAGTCCCCAGTCCCCACCTTGCGGCCCCTCCAATCCGTTCCCTGCTCCTCCCGTGTTCGGCCCCTCCCTCAGCGGTTCCCCCGGTCGAGAAGACCGATGCGGGTCCCGCGTTCCGACCCTCGTCCATCAACCCGCGACACCTGGGCAAGCATCCCGAGTACCTGCACGACCCCGAAGTGCCCAAGCTGGGTGAGTCGAGGGAGGGCCGCGTGATGGCGCGGGTTGAGAAAGAGCTTCGTAGCGGGGGATGGAGGCGAGTTATTCGGGAATCGGGATGGAGGGCTTTGATGGTGTCTTGATGCATTGTCTCGGGAACGAGGACCTGTGAGCGCGTTTAGTGGGGTTGAGGTTGGCATCCCGGGGTGCAAGAGGGATGGCCCCGTACGTTCGAATGCGCCAAGGGGAGGACCAGCGCTACGTGCGCGGTAGGAGCCCTTTCTAACGTAATACCCTCCCGCCAATGCCCGCCCGCACACACACATACGCCCCATCTCAACGCGCAGAAGCCGAGCACGCCCGTAATAAGGCGGAGCAGCAGCGGCTGGCGACGACGGGAGCGTGGCGGCCGAACAACGCCCAAAAGACAGACATGATCCGCAGCATTGTGCGCATGAACCTCAAATAACGCGGGAGCGATGACCGGAAGGACTAGGGCTTGGGCGGCCAATAATGCAGAATTTCGGTGAAGTAACCGAGTCGACTGCTTGGGTGGGGGCGGGGCATTGCGGCAGCACCTCGAGCGGCGCCGCAACGGACCTGACGTATGCTTGTCGTGTAGTGTCGTGCGCGGAAGGTCTGACTGCCCTTGTGACTCTGAGGTTGGGGTCCTGCTGCTCCGGAGCCTCGCGCCGAAACCAAGGTGGCACGATGGGCCCCCGCGAGCGCTGCCCAATCGCGTAAGCCGCGCTTGGGCGGCGTAGGCTGCGCTTGGGCGTTGCCGCGGTGATATATATTCTGGGG
This sequence comes from Pleodorina starrii, assembly GCA_030267565.1. Classification (NCBI taxonomy): domain Eukaryota; kingdom Viridiplantae; phylum Chlorophyta; class Chlorophyceae; order Chlamydomonadales; family Volvocaceae; genus Pleodorina; species Pleodorina starrii. The sequence continues at coordinate 170,110 of BRXU01000033.1, forward strand.
GGAGAAACTTACCAAAGCTCGACTAACTCTACTGTGCTAGGTATGTACAGGGCTGTACATGTAGTTTAACTGTATGGATGCTCGATGATGGCGGCTGGTCCCACGGATGGCGGCGGCAGTCGGTTGCAGGCGCACGGTGACGGGGGCCGGGCGGGCGGGCGAGGCCACCAGGGCCCGGAGCAGGAGGAGGGAGGCTGCCGCCGCCGCCGTCGCTGGGGGCTGTGTGTATGTGCGCGCGCCGCGACGCCACGATAACGTCAAGCCAGGAAGGTGCCAACAAGGGTGCACATGGGGCCCCAAAAGCCATACCGCATGGGGGTTGGTTGCATGGCTCGCTGGGAGCTGCGGGGTTAGCGGGTTGATGTAGAGCGAGGCACTGAGGGGGGGCTGCGGAAAGGGGCCCGGCGTTGGTGCGGTGGCATCCACCCCCGCGGGCGGGCGGGCCATGTCATTGCAGCCGGCCATAGCTCACCCCGACCAAGAGCAGCGGGCCGGTATAGGGCGGAGGTGTGAGGGGCGGTTGCTCGCAGCTGCTGCGTCGGCGGGGGGTCATCCTGGCCATCGGCACACGGCCTACGGTAGCTAGCCTAGCGTGTGGCCCGGACTGGGGGCAGTCCCGTGCGCAAGCCCGGTATGGATGCAGGGCTGGCTGGCCCTGGGGCGCTCGCCGGCATCACCACGTGAGAGAGCTGCGATGGGGCTGCAGCGCGGAGCGGTTGCTTTTGTTGTGGTTGTTGCTGTGGGCGGCAGCAAAAGATGGGGTGGAAGCTACATACGCGGGAGCTCTGTCGCCGGGCAGCCTCCTTGCTGGTCCCGCTGGGCGGAGTGGGGTCCATGAAACCAAGTCAAACCAAGGGGTCCGGAGCAGGGTGTGACGGGCACGGTAGGTGTAGGGCGTCTTGCGGCGGTGGCAGGGTGGTGCAGGCGTGCATGTGGATTCGCATGGTGGTGTGTTGACGTGCGGGGAGGGCGGGGGCAGGCGCAGACTGGAGCGTTTGACGTGGGCTTCTTATATAGGCAGGCTGTCGATAGCGGTATTTGAGCCGGTGAACGAGTAATATCACCGAGGAAGGTTGTACACAATTATCTTGCTAATCGCCAAATGCAGTTACCGTTACAGTTGGTTGACACGGTCACAGTACCGCATCTGCAATTCTGCATTGTGGCGGCTTGGCAGTGGCACTGGACCTGCGCTGGCTTTTAGACGATGGACACCGAGGCACAAGGGGTTGAAGACTTGACGAACAGGTGCGGTGCTCAAAACTCTCGAAACCCTGCGCAGTCGTACAACGACGTGCAACGCATGATGATGCAAAGTTTACACGCCGTCCGCAAGGCCCCAGCTGTAGTTGCGACAGGGCCTTGCGGTGCCCCCCCACGAACGTCCAGAACAGCCACAGCAGCTTTCCACTTTGCACCTCCAGCGCTCGCAGCAAGCGAGGAGGGCAATCCCTGAAGGCGTCTGTTGGCTTCATAAGATCGTGCCGGTAAGTGGTGACCCAGACCCCCATGTCAATACCGGACCCCCTGTCATTTTCACCTTGCACTGTCTTGCACTCAACACCTGGTCTACCCCCACCATCGGAACATCCCGCGACTCGAAAAGCGGTTCAGTAGAAGTACTACTCGGAACGTCAGAAGCACCACTCCACAAGTCGGACCACCCGCCACATCTCGTTGCGCCCACCCAATGCGTCCGTCACATGGAAAGCCGTTAACAGGACGGACTCGGATCTGACCAGGACACCCCGAGTTGGGTTCGCTGTCTGCGTGCCGGCGACGGCCCAGAAGACATGCCGCCGGCAGCCGAGTGGGCGGTTGATTCTGGGCAATGACAAGCGTCTGTCCAAATACATCGTCTTCAGTCGAATGTCACTACGGTCTGCGCGACGCGTCCGAGATTGTGAAGCTTCAGTGACCCACGGGTCAGTCTGGCTCTGGCTCCCCATAGCACCCCGAAAGCGCGCCTCTTGCCAGCCGACCGCTGGCCGCTGCCCTCCCCAGCAGCTCCCGTGGCTCGCATCGGAATGCGCCGCAGTTCTGTCCATCGCCACCGCCGCCATGCTGCCGCCGGGCCCGCAAGTCCTCTCTGCAACAAGGACGCGCCCTTGCCCCGAGACCGAGGCCTCTCCGTTTTTCCCCCCACGCTGCCCAGCCGTCACGCGCCCCCGTTCCGTCCGTCTCTGTGACACTGCCCAGTTTGCTGCTAAGACATTTCCGTCATCCCTTGGCAACGCTAGTATATGTATCGGCCTGAGATGGAACATTCGCCTGCCGATACGGGCTGTGCTTTCCCCCCGGCGCCATGCCGCTGCCTTCGCGTCCCATTCCCCAGTGCAATCCCCGCCGTCGGTCCTCCGCACTAACCAGCGCGACGCGCTGCCCCGCAATCGCTCCTCACGTCCCTCTTCCCCCCTGCCCAGCACCAGCCAATGAGCCGGCAGCGACGCCCGCAGCAGCAGCAGCAGCACCGCGCCGCATTCCCCCTTAGCTACCCGCTCACGCCCTGCTGCTGCTGCTGACCCGCCGCCCGCGCGATTGCGATAGCGGTCTTGTAGTTGGGGGCGGTGGGCGGCTGCACGGGCTCCAGCGGCACGTAGCTCTCGGGGTCCAGGTCGTAGGTTCGATCCGCGTCGCCGCCGGACAGGTCGCCGCAGGACAGGAACGGCACCGCGCGCGCGACCAGCAGCTGCGAGTGGTGAGAGGGACATGCGCATGGCGGCGAGCCGGCGAGGGGGAAAACGCTGGCGGTGCATTCGTGTATGGCAAGGGAGGAATGGACGTCGACAACAATATGGACGTGACAAGCTCGTCGGCGCGTGATCACCGCAGACGCGACGCACGTGACCACCGTCGTACCGCCTGCTCGTCCTCCAGCTCGCCCAGGTACCGCTCCTGCGCGCCGTTGAGCAGCGCCTGCAGCGCGCCCGGCCCGGCAAGGCCGGCGGGCGGCTCGAAGCGGCGGCACACCACAAAGGCCTCGATGGAGGAGTTGCGCGAGGACTTGGGCTTGGCGACGTAGACCTCGGGAAAGAGCAGCTTGAGCTGGCTGTACAGCAGGGCCACGTCCTTGCCTGCGTGGCTCGGTGCGGTTCGGTGCAGTGCAGCGCGAATGCAGATGCAACGCGTTAGGCGTAGGCGTAGGCGTCTGGGCGAGCAGCACGCAGGCTGTTAGGAGGGGTCGTGGTACCGGCACGGTGCGTGTGAGCAGCTTGCGGACACGTGGGCAGTGCGCCTCCAGAGTGGTTTCGGAGAGGAAAGGTGGAGGCAGCGGGCACATTGGCCGCGGCACAGTCCGCGCGCGTGCAGGTACACGAGCAGCCACCACCTCCACACCAACCTCAGCAGCACGCTCACCGCGGAAGATCTTGGCCACGAAGGTGCCCCCGGGGCGCAGCACTGCGCACACGATAGACACGGCCGCCAGCAGCAGCTGAGCCTGAGGGCGCGAAGGAGGAGGCGAGAGGAGCGGCGTCGCGCGAAGAGGAGCGGTGTCGCGCGATAAGGAGTGTTACCGGTACTGCACGAAAGCGAGGTAGAGGCCACGCAGCGGCGCTGACAGGAGATCAACCCGGCGGAAACAAAGAAGACACCGCAACGGAGGAATGGAGACGGCGTTAGAGAGACCCCCGCGGAAGTCGGGGCGTCTTCTGCTGTACAGGACGCGCCTTGGACGCGAAACGTTAGTGCTGCTGTTGCTGCTGCTGCCGCACCTGCCGCCGTTGCTGCTGCTTTCGCTGCTTCGGCGGCGGATGAAGCGTGCATTGTCTGGCGCCGCCTAGGACAAGGCGCACAGCAGGAAGGGAAACCAAGCCAGTCGTTCAGTGCCGTACTGACCTGTACGTACTCGTCCAGGTCGTGCAGGCCCGTCACGTCCGGCGCGCCGTCGCACACCACCAGATCCGCCGGCTGGCCGTGGAAGTGGGAAATGACCTGGAGGGGTTTTATATAAATCGGTGGAGGCGAATGAAGCGTTTTGCAGTTGTCCTCTTGTCCCGATTCTACTGTTTTCCCGATCCTGTTACTGCCGGTAGTCGTTCTCCCCCGTCCGCATTTTCGAGCCCCATCCGCATCCCCGCACCGGCACCACACCTGCTTGGCAGTGACCTCGCTGGTGATGTCTCCCTGCAGCTGAATGACCCCCTCAATGGGCGCCATGGGCTGCAGGTCCACTGCCACGATGGTGGGTGGGGAGGGACTGCCAGCACGCACCGCGGGGAGGTAGAGCTTGCGGCTCAACACCTGCAGGGACAGGGACAGGGGCAGGGATCAGGCAGGGAGAGGGAGGAGGCGTGGGTGGGGGGAGAGGAGGGGTTTGTGGGGTTGGGGGTTGGGTGTGGGGAGAGGGAGGGAGGAAGGGGAGGCGTACTGGGTATCGGGCGGAGATGCGTGAGCGCTTTATCTCGGTGTATTCTAGGCTATGGGTCCCGTCCCAGAGACGCGACCCGTAGCCTATCAGCTTCGGTGATATCGATAACTGGGCGTGTATAACTCATCGCCGCGCGGAGGCCGTGGCTTCCTGGGTTGGACCTGCGCTGACTCGAGGTACGATACCGTTGTGACGGTTGACGCTCCGCACCTGACTCCAACTGCCTGGGGCCGCACAAAGGTCCACCGCATGCTCCACACCTGTAGCCGAATTGAGATGCCCACTTAGCGAGAACGCAGTGTGTGATATCGTCGAGTGCTCGACAAAGAGGTGACATCGCCGCCGTTAGGGCAGAAGCTGCCGCTGAAAGCTATATGCAAGTCACATTCGTCCATACCAGTAAAAATGTCGAATGCCTCATCAATCTGCAACAGTTTATATGCGCTGCGGGCTCGCCATCCCTCCTCCTTTGCTTTCCGATAGAAGATATCCCGCTTGTCTTTGGAGGATTTCCCCATATTGACTTAGTAACATTAAAGCTAGTCGTTAGGCTGGGCTTTTGGTTTGACTCGAACGGCGCACTCCGAAACCATGCGTTCCACCTTCCACGCACATCAGAGCACAAAAAAGAGCCCAAAGCTCAGAAATGACGCGACAAGTGCCGTGCATCTAATCCAATCGTTCTCGAGTTAATCTATATTTGCAACGTAGTCTGTGGCTAGAAGAAGCACGTAGATATTTTGTACAATCGCTCGCGCCGTCGCTATGCTGCTGAACTCCACTCACCGACTTGCGGTTGGATCGCGGACATGCTGGCGAGCGGCGCCACGAGCCGGCTTGCTTGCGCGTGGACACAGGTTGCAGCGATGCCGTGCCAACCCGGAGGAGCTTACGCCCGTTCCAATTATTCGTGAAGAAGGTATATTTTACACCAGCGTCATCGAGTTTAATTGAGATTTCCGGCTGCGTGCCAAACATATTGTGGGCGAATGCTGACGAAATTACAGGGCAAGGCGTGCCGTCGCTGCTCCGTTCCAGCCGGGATGACCTTGCCGAGGAGGAGGAGGGCAGCTCGGCCCTTCAGAAGTTTCTATACCCGGATCCGGAGGAGCTGCCTCCGCAGGAGAGCCTGAGCATGCCCATCTGGGACCACCTGGACGAGCTGCGCGAGCGCGTGCTGGTGGCCGGCCTGGCAAGCGCTGCAGCAATCCTCACCTGTTTCGTATTCAGCAAGGACCTGGTGGTGTTCCTGGAGGCGCCCGTCGCGGATGCGGGGGTGCGCTTCCTGCAGCTGTCGCCCGGCGAGTTCTTCTTCACCACCCTGAAGGCAAGCCACCCTTGGGACCGGAAAGGACGGGACACCTGAGCCCCTCTGGCACCTGATCTACTCCTTATAAATCCCCAAGCACAGCAGCCTTGGCTCCCAATGTATCCGACTGGGCGCGGTGGGGCCTGGCCTGGGTTGAGGGCCTGTGAAGCAGCCGCGCACCATACACCAGGCGAGAGGCTTTCGGCCCTGGCGGCAGAGACCCACTTCCGCGCCCACGCCCCGCCGATACACATTCTTTCCGCCCCACTGCACATCCTGGGTTTACCGCACCCGCACGTCGGGCATGCAGCACCTCTGCCTGCGTGCCAAACCCAAACACCCCGATTTCACCCGCCCGTCCAACTCTCAGGCCTCGGGCTACGCGGGCCTTCTGCTGGCCGCTCCCACCGTACTGTACGAGATCATAGCGTATATCGTACCCGGCCTCACGAAGTCGGAGCGGACCTTCTTGGCGCCCATTGTCTTTGGCAGCTCTATTCTGTTCTACCTGGGGTGAGTGGTCATGGAGCGTCGGGGACTATGAAGGGTTTGGGTCTGGGCTTTTGGAACGTCGGGGACTGTTACCTATGGCGGCGAATCGGCGGAGCACGGCGGCGTGGGGGGGGCTTCGGGCTTCGCGCGCAGTGCGTACTGATGGCTGTGCTTGTGTGTGCCAGCATCCCTACTTGGGAGCATCGGGGCGCGCAGGGACTCGGATAGGGGCGCATGGCGCACTTCGCGCAAGCGCACGGTTGGTTGAGACAGCCGAATTGTGGGGCATGGAGAACGGCAAAATAAGACGATGGAATGGAGAGACGGAAGCAGCCGCGAGTCTGGGAACGCGCCAGGATGCGCTGTATTCCTCGCTTGGTCCGTTGCTTGTTGCTCCCTCCTGCCCGTCCTTCGCCCTCGCCGTCGCCATCCCCTTATCGCCATCATCCTCCTGCCACCACAGGCTTGCCTTCTCCTACGAGATCCTGACGCCGGCCGCCCTCAACTTCTTCGTGTCGTACGCTGACGGCGCTGTGGAGAGCCTGTGGTCCATCGACCAGTACTTTGAGTTCGTGCTGGTGCTCATGCTCAGCACGGGGCTGTCCTTCCAGGTGGGGGCTGTCCTTCCAGGTGGGGGCTGTCCTTCCAGGTGGGGGCTGTCCTTCCAGGTGGGGGCTGTCCTTCCAGGTGGGGGCTGTCCTTCCAGGTGGGGGCTGTCCTTCCAGGTGGGGGCTGTCCTTCCAGGTGGGGGCTGTCCTTCCAGGTGGGGGCTGTCCTTCCAGCAGAGTCGTTCCAGCAGGGCTAGGGAGGTGAGCGGCTAGGGAGGTGAGGAGGCGGGGAAGGGAGGCGGGGGCCCTGTCGCCGGCCCTTGCCACCGACTCCTTGCCGTGCGGGCGCCGCCACGCCCGCAGACCCAACCCTCGGCCCTCTCCTCCGCGCCCTCCCCCGCCCCGTCGTTCGCCGCGCAGGTTCCCGTGCTCCAGGTGATGTTGGGCCAGCTGGGCGTGGTGACCAGCGAGCAGATGTTCTCCATCTGGCGCTGGGTGGTGGTGGGGTCCACCATCGCGGCGGCGGTGCTCACGCCCTCCACCGACCCCTTCACGCAGGCGAGAGCACCGGGAGGTTACATCTGGGAGTGCAGCTGGGGTTACAGCTGGGGGCGGGGGAGGGGGGGGGACCCGCACAGCCGGGGGAGGGGCTTGGGGAGTCCTGGGGCCGGGGAGCCGTGGATGGGAGCTACCGAGGATTGGCGTGGGCGCTGGATCCATTATGGACAGCGCCCACCACGTCACCTTCCGGCTTTTGCTACAGGCCACTGCAGTTCGCTGGTGTCTCTTCTTTTCTATCCCTCACTCGCACTCTCACTCGCGATTCCCTGTTTATCTTTACCCTTTCCTCCATCCCCGTCCCCGCCGCCCCTCTGCCCCCGTCCCCGCCCCCGCAGGCGCTCCTGGCCATTCCGCTGGTGGGGCTGTACATGGGCGGGGCCAGCGTGGTGCGACTCATTGAGCAGTCGCGCAACCAGCAGACCAAGGCTGCTTAAACCCCGTACCTTACTAGTTGGCGGCGCTTACGGTTGTGCTGGCTGGCTGGCGGACTAGCGGGGTGGGGGGCAGCGCTTCGATAAAGCTTGGGGGCTGATGTTTTGGGGCTGGGGCGGCTTTCGCCGACAGGGGTCTCGGGACTCGGGCTGTTGCAGCGGCGGCCAGGGTGGCAAGGGTGGCCAGGGTGGGTGGTTGTGGGGCGTACTGCGGGCTATGCCGCGAGGCTCGCGGGCAGCGCCGCGGAGTCGGTTGTTGCTAGAGTGTTTTGCTTTGCTTGCGTTGTTGAGGAGGCGGAAAAGAAGGGGCGGGGACTGTTCGGCGCTGGACGAGTACATGGTGCGCCGCACTGGTGCGCCCCAGAGGGTTGAGGGGTGCTCTGATTGTGGGTGACAGCGCCATTGGCGCAATGAGGGGCTGGCTACCCTTACGAGGAGCGACTTTTGCCGCCTTTGTGTAAGCGGTGGCAACCCTTCTCCCAAAAGCGGCGCCCAGGAGTCCGCTGGCGCGGTGTAGGGATGGCATACGGAAGGCGACCCACATTTCGCACTGTCGCGGAAAGGTGACGTGACGTTTGCGTGTGTGAGCTTTTGTCTGCGTACAGCTGTCTGTCTATCTGCCACTAATGCGCAACATGTTTCGCGAGTACGAGTGCACGTCGGCTGGGAGATGGGAGCGTTGTTTTGTTCTCGAGACAGAGCGGTTTGTCAGGGCGCTCGGTGCGTTGGTGTGTGTTTAATGGAGCTCTGCGGACGGGCTGGCTGGCTGGCTCTTCGACTCCTGACAGCACATGTGGGGATGACCATGCTGGTGGTGGTGGTAGTGGTGGTGGCATGGCGCGAATGGTAGTGCGCCCGCCGTGCGCATGGTCTTGCGGCTGCAGTGCGTAACGTAGGACTAGCGAACGGCAGCGCAGGGCAGCGGTCGGTCTGTGGGGACTCCTTTGGGCTTTGGACATCTGTGTTGTCAGGTTGTTTGTGTTGTCAGGTTCTTGGGTCGATCGCCCCGGGTTAGGCAAGAGGCGCACGTATGATCTGGGAGCCGTCAGCGCCGGGACACGCACGGTACGGGTGCACTGGAGCAGCGCCCATGTTGATGAATCGTGTCCCTAAGAAATGCGAGCTGTTGAAAAATTCAGTCGGTGAATTTCAGGATTGAACGGAGCGTTGTGGCTTAAGACATTAGCAGGGCAACACGAGCTCCGCGGGCTTGGGGTCGGGCAGCTGCGTGACGGTTCTGGTTCCGGTCACTCACAACTTAGTACCCATCCGTAAGCAAGAAGGGCCATACGTTCGCGGGGTTATTCGAAGTCAGTTGCAAGCTCACTTTGGGGTGGGCGTGCGAGAATTAGTTAATGCGCGTGTGCCACGAAATAGAACCTTTCTACTGAAAGGAACGGATAGAACCTTTCCACTTAAAGCTGCTGGTGAAGCTAGGCGGCCAGTGCTTCGGACGCCAAGCATTAACAGGAGAGAACCGGAGTGGCTCCGACGGACTTAAAAACCAGCCCTGTTAATAACGTTGCGTGATGCGGGAGTTTGTACGGCACCGCCAAACAGCTACCAGACTTGCGCCGGGCGATTGAAGAGGTGTCGGACGCCGCGACTGCCCTTGACGTAATGGGCGTGGATGGAATGGCGCAACATTTACATTCTCGTCGGCTAATTACGTTAACGGCGTAAGGTGGAGCGAGGAGACTTGTACTCTGCTTTATGTTACGTCCGCGATCAGTAAAATGACGCGCCTCGCCTTGACGTTACTGACGAGATTAGGTCAATGCAGAGGTATGTGCTCGGAAGTCGGTTTGATGGACTTGCGATGTCGGTGTTCGCTCCCTCCACACTCGGCTTTCATACTCATTTATGATCAGGATCCTCACTTCCTACATCTAGCGCTCTGCTAGACAACATTGATATAGCGACAGCCGCGAGCGATGGTTGCAGCACGAGCTCTTCGGCGGACAGCTGGTGCCATCACCGGTAAGTGGACTTGCGGGCAAAATATAAGGTTGATTTTGTAAGTGACTATGCCTGCATCACTTTTGACTGATTTTGCAGGACGAGCGCCGGCATCTCCTTCCAGGCGTGGCGTTCAGCAGTGCACAATAGATACAACTTCATCCAGCCCGTTGACACGAAGCACATCAACTCTTTGTTGGATTCAGCAACTAGGGTAGAACATGCCGCCATACCGGTGCTGCAATACGGCGCGTGGTTCGACCCGGAGCAGGTCACGCGGACGCTGCAGCGCCTGCCCCGAATGCTGCGCTACCAGCGGCGAAAGAGCTCCAGAGGTGCGCGAGGAGGCGGGCCCTGGGGAGTCAGGACCAGGCGCAGGCTGGAATGGCGATATTCCAAGCTGCAGGGGGCCCCCCGTCAGCCATTACACGCGTCAGGGCGTGTCAACCCCTCCGGAGCTTCCACCCTTAGAAGTTAGAACTCTCCCCCCGCCCCTCCCCGTAACTTGCCTAGACCAAATGATCCCAACCTCACCCTCCAAAACACCTGTGTCGTGCCTCCATCAAACCATCCCTTCCTTCCCAACAACATCTTCCGCAATGTGCATGTGCGCAGCGGCCGCTGACGGCGCCTCCGTGACCTCCTGGCGGCTGCTTGACGCGCTGGGCTCTCGCTTGGCTCAGGTGGCCCCCGACTGCACCAATGAACAGCTCACCCGGGCGCTGTGGGCATATGGAGTCAGCAGGTCAGGTTAGGGCCCTGATCACATCAGGTCGGGACAGGTCAGGTTAGGGCCAAGTCCAGACCAGGTCGGGACAGGTCAGGTTGGAGTCAGTTCGGGCCTGGCAGGAGCAAAGTGGGGCTGTAAGAGGGAAGGGGACTGGCGGCGCGAGGTGGCGCGGGCGGGCGGGCGGGCGCATGGGGTTGTTGTGTGCGGTGCGAGCAGGGCGCGCCTGGTCTGGGGTTATGGCCAGTGCCCCGCTTTGCGTGCGCCGGCGGCCGCGGCCGCGGCATCGGCTCATGTTACGGTGCAGCGTGGATTGATTCCTGTGTGACGCAGCATGACTCGGCCACCGCCCTGCCCTTCCCTGCCCTCCCTCCAACCCACGGCCTCCGGCCTATACGTGGATAACCCTCCAACCCAAAGGCGGTATCACGCGGATGTCCTCGGCGTGGCCTGCAAGCAGCTGCCCCGGCGACTGCCCTCCATGACGATGCCGCAACTGGCCACCACGGCCTGGAGCCTGGCAGCCGCCGCCAGCCTGGCTCCGAAACCGGTGCAGGAGCCCGTGCGCGAGGCGCTGCAGGTAACAGTCCTACGGGGCCAGCGGAAAGACGTTGTACAATGGTACGATATCGTTCGGGATCAAAACGTTGATGTGAGGTAATTGTTCAAATTACGGTATAATCTTGTCGCCCGGGATCATCACCAGACTGGCCTCGCGTGCGCTCTGTACCGCAGGCCGTCGCTCGGCACCTCGTCACCGCGCGCCCAGCCAACCTCTCGGCGCCGGCGCCGCCGGCGCAGCTGCCGGCAGCGGCAGCGGCGGCGCCAGGCGCGCTGGCGCCGGCGGCAGATGTGGTGGCGGCGGCGGTGGCGGCGGGCCGGGCGGCGCTGGCAGCCGACCAGCCCTGGATGGACCACCGTTCGGCCCTGAAGCTGGCGTGGGCATTCGCCGCGCTGGATGTACGGGACGCGCAGGTGAGTGCCGTATACCGTACGTGCGTGTGTGTGTGTGTTCGAGGGTGAGATAGCGAAGCGTACCGTGAGGGAAGGGAAGCATGGCCTTTGTTTATACCCACTTTCCGTCCCGGTCTGAAAGGACTCCGGTCCCTGTGCCTGTCCCTGTCCCTGTCCCTGCCTACGGCCCCGGCTTCTGGCCTCTCGGCTTCTGGCTCTCGGCTTCTGACCTCCCGGCTTCTGATGCTGGTCTGTCGTCCTTTCAGGCTCTGGACGTGATCGCTGACGCCTCGGTCGCGAGGATGAGCTCTCAGCTGCAAGTGAGTGTGTGTGCGTGAGCGTGTGCCTGAGCGTGTTGAAGGGTCGTGAGGGATATCGCGAAAACAAGGCCCCGTGAAGCACAGGGGCGCGCGTATGTGAAGGGGAGGTTGAGGGCGTGGGAACTACGGTGATACCTAGAACGATACCCTTCTAAACCGGCCGCCCGCTCTTGTTCGCTTGATACGTGCCAACGCGGTCGGGTCCGGACTTTCCCTCCGCTTCATTCCTTTCCCTCCTCCGCTTTGAACCACGTCTTGAACCCCTCATTTCCTCCAACCCCTGCACCCAACTTCGGGTGTGTGCGCCGACCCGACGCAGGCGCAAGACAGGTCTTCCGGCCCGCTCGCCCCTCGCGCCACGTACCTGTACCGCACCATCCGCGGATGGCAAGCGTGGCCTCGGCCCCGCCCGCCCCGCGCACGCACCGGCGGCCGCCCCAGCCGCTACCTCCGAGATGAGCGGCCGCGGGTGGTGCTGCGCGACTTCACCCTGCCCTCCCTGGCGGCCCTGCTGGCGGCGTTTCGAAGGTACGGCGCCGTACTTGCAAATGTCGTACTGTACCTGGCCGCGACCTGGGTGTCTGTCTGAAAGTGTCAGTAGCTTTGGACCACTGAAGAGCGCACCAACCGGGTTGGGAAGACGTTGCTAGTGTGGCACGGCAGGCTGCTTGCCGATTGCGGGTACCTAGCTCCGTAGATTGCGGGTAAAGCCCGATCCACCGTTTGGGACCCACCGTTGGAGCCACCGCTGGAGCCACCGTTGGGAGCGCGCTGTGCTCTTAAAAATGTTTGTGGACGGCTCCGTGGACTCCCCGAGTACCAACTGCTGCTGCTGCTGCTGTTGCTGCTGCTGCTCCCTATTCGTGTCTGTGCAGGTTGGGACACCGCCACGAGGGCCTGCTCCAGGTGGGCTGCCGTGTCTGTGCATGCGTCTTGGTCTAGGCCTCTATTTTTGTGCATGTACGAATGTACGATTGCATGCGTCTGTGTGTCTGTGTGTGTCTGCACGTGTCTGTGTCTGTCTGCGGCTGTGTCTGTGTCTTTGTGTATGTGAGCGCGCTGAGGTGAGTACTTTTCCCCGCCCTGGCCGACCCGGCATACGGCATGTTTTTCCCCGCCCGCCCTGACGACCGACCCGTGGGTCACAGGCCAGCGCGCAGCACGTGGTGGCCTCCTCCGGGCCCACGCTGCGCGTCGCGCCCGCCGACCTGACCCGCCTGACGGGCGCCCTGGAGGCCCTCCGCTTCCGCCACGGACCCGCGCTGTCTGCGCTGCTCTCCGCCTCCCGCCTCTCCGACCTGCCGGCGCCGGTGCTGGCGCGCCTGACGATCCTCGCGGCGGAGTGGCGCGTGCCGGCGCGGCGGCGCGGCGGCGGCGATCTGTACGGCCGCCTCGCGCGGCAGCTCGTCGCGCGGGCCTGGATCGCCGACGGCGCGGACCGCGGCGCGGCGAAGGAGCTGCTCGTGGCCGGCGGCGAGGGCGCCGGCGGCGCGGCGGCGGCGGAAGCCGCCGCCGTCGCCGCCGCTGCCGCCGATGGCGGCGTCGAGGGGGTTCCGGAGCTGGATCCTCGCGCGCGGGAGAGCTGGGACCGGCGGCTGCCGTCGCTGTCTTGGCGGACGGACGACGCGATTCTGGAGCGGGAGGAGGAGCAGTGGGGGCAGGTGCATCGCCGATCGGAGGACGGCTGCGGTGCGGCGGAGCTGGCGAGGGCCGTTCTGGCGCTGGCGAAGGTGAGCGGGGGCGGAGGGCGGAGGGCGGAGGGCGAGGGCAGAGGCTAAGGGCGAGGGCGGAGGGTTAAGGGGGGAGGGCGGAGGGCGGAGGGTTAGGGCGGAATGGTGAGGGTAGGGACTGAAAGCTGCGGGCTGCGGGTTACGTAGGCGTGGCATCGTCCTTAGGCGCAAGGGCACGGGCGGCTTGCAAGGGATGCGGTACCGGTTGACACTGTTGAGGCAACGGCGACCGTGTGGCGCTGATCCTCGCCGAACCTCGAAGCCGCCCTCTTTCCGGTGCATGGGGTTACCGTAACTCGGTTAAGCGGCGCCGGAAGAAAGGCGGCTTTCAATGGCACATGCGGACAATCCGCTGCCTCCGCCGCCTCCACCGCCGCCGCCGCGACTGCCGCGGCCATCTCGCCACAAAGCACCAAGCACCCCCTGTTGTTTGCGCCGCGAACCGTCAGGCCGGCTACACCGACCCCGACTCGGAGGCTTCGCCGCTTGTGGCCGCGCTCTTCTCGCGCGTGTGGCCCCACCTCGCCGCCCTGCCCGCCGACGCACTCGCCGATCTGGCGCTCGCTGCCGTACACTACGGCACCCAGCTCGACGGCCAGCGCTCGTACGACATCCCGCCCGCCACTGCCTGCATCCGCGACGCGACCCGGGCCATACTGTTCGGCACGTCCTCCGCGGCGTCGCACGATGCGGGCCTGGGCCGGCGGCTGTTGTCGCTGGCGGGGTACGGCAGCGGCGGCGACGGCGATGCCGAGGCGCTGACGGCCGCCACGGCGGATCAGGCGGCGGAGCTGCGGCAGCAGATGGGGCTGTCGGCAAGCGGCGCGCTGCGGCTGGCGCTGGCGCTGGCGTTACGTCCCGAGGCGGTGGCGGAGAAGGAGTTGCGGGCGGCGCTTTCGCTGTTGGATGTGGAGGGTACGGGCCGGCAGCAGCTTGGGGAGCTGGTCCGGCGGATGCGACAGGGTGGCCGCAACGCCCTGCTGCCGCCGCGGCTGCTGGCGTCGGCGGCAGTGGCGTGATACGGGGGGCGGCGTGAGAGGAGGGCTCGGGCTGTGGGCCGCGGCTTGGGTTCGCGCGCGGTTTTCGGAATAGGTTTGTCTTGCTGTTTTGGGTTGGATTGTCGGGGCGGGCGTGCGCGCGACAGTGGGCGGGCGCTGCCTTGGCCTTCGGCTGCTGAGGCCCTGCTGGCCGCGACGGCAGCTGCAGCTGCTGCTGCTGCTGGAGTATGCTTCGTGCACGATTGCGCATCGCGCGGTGCCTGGGTGCATGCGGTTCAGGGCGTGGGTGCATGCGGTTCAGGGCGTGCATACGGCTGCGGACCGTGCTGTACATTGTGTGGGCTGATAGCCTGGACAGCACAAAGCCAGGCCGTGTAAAGTCTGAACGTGCTGAAAACCCTTACACCTGCGAAGAGAGTCACAAGAGGTGTAGACAAAGAAAGAAAGAAAGAAGAAAGGAAAAGAGACGGGAGCTTGCCAGAGGGGTGCACTGTTCATTCAGGACATAGAGAGGGGGGGGGGGTAAGACGCAGGCCGTTCCGCGCACAGCCACTTTGGGACCGCACTCGTCGAGTGGGCGAGGGAATCGCACAGCGTTCAAACACAAAGATTATCTTTGTAACAACCCTCGCTATCGATGACAGCTGGTTATCCAACGTGTACCAAACTGCCAATGCACAGATGGCCCAATGTGCTAGGGGGGAAAGCTGTCATGTGGGGAATGCTGCCCTGCCCGGGGCCAACGTGTTGCGGCCATGAAGGGCTCACGGCTTGCGGAGCTCGATGCACATGCGCTAAAGTATCAGTGGAGCACTGCTACAAGCACTGCTTGTATGCGTTTACGGTGCAAGGGACGAGGTACGCACGAAGTCGTGAGCTGTCGTGAGCGGACGCGATAAAGTTGCGGGCCAATACGGGCCAATGGGCATGCGCTTCGCCCCGGAAGGCCTGGAAATAAATAAATATAAAGATACAAAAATAGAAAAACAAATGACGCGGGATAATCGACGTCGTCTTGAGAATCGACAAGACACGCAGTCGGGCAGGGTCGGGCGCGACATTCGACAAGGCCAGGATGACACAGTAGCTGGGCATCGTGTGTGACGCAGCAAGCGAAATGAAAACAATTGCATGTGCATATAGTAACATCCTGCACAAATGTACTCAGGAAGAGGTTATCATGACTAAGACGAAGTCGAGGAGACAGCGACCCGGCAGACCCGGTGCACCTTGTTAATATATGTGCATTATCAAACATCAATTTAAGTTCAACATATTCGAAATAAGAGCGGCTCTGAAGGCTTGTCATATACTGTCATGGAAATGGCGAAAGCTGTCCGGAAGGCCAGGCTTCACATGTTCACATGGATTTGATCATCTAAGGCATAATTAATCAAAATATGTAACATTATGTTGATTACATTTTAAACAGGAGAGCAAAAGGCGTCCGGAAGGCGGAACGACTCGTACGAATGGCGGATTGAAGGCCAGCCCGACACGAAGGCGGAGGTTCACCTCATTATAAGCACAGCAGAACCCGTATTTTGATCAAAACACTATCTACACAGGAGTGGATTCCGATTGACTTAGCGCAGTTGCGGCTTTCCGTTTCGACCGGGGGGCTTCTGTTTCGGACGCACGATGGCCCAAAGGGCCCTGTTCCTGGTGGCATTGCTGGCAGGAGCATGCATCGCTTTACCAAGTACGTTGACGGATGCGCTCATGTTCCTTTAGCGCATTGCAAAACAGCGTCTGGTGGCTGCCCACCTGCTTACGGTTCCGGTGTGATGTGCCGAACCTTGCACAATGTTCCCCCCCGGAGTACAACTTTTGCAAATAACGAACAATGATGATTAGCAGCAAATGCCAAGACACAAGTTCCGGGGCGGGTCGCGTCAGAGGCCACAAACAGAAACCGCAGGAGGCCTTAGCGACCCACCCCAAGGGCATCGCCATCTTGCCGTGCCACTTGCCTTCACTTCAACGGGCCCAGGTCATGCATCTGACATTTCTTTGCGGCTGCATCCCCATGTAGGCGCGGTGGCACAAGAGCTCCTGACGGCCAATGAGGAACCCACTGTCGACGTAACCTTCTATGTCGAAGGTAACCGCCGCAACTGCAAAACAATGCTGACTTTGTTTTGGCACCCATGCTGCTCGGACGTGCTGCGGGGCCAGTCGCTGCGATGAACAATGAGACGCCATTACCGCAACCGCACGACACCCACCCAACAACCCAACAACCCACATCCGCAACGCTTAGCCCACGCAACCTTCCTTCCGCCACTACCACCACCACCTCCACCACCTCCCCCCACGGCCGGCCTTCCACAATCTTCCATAGCCACCCCGCCCGCCACCTCGCACAACGGCGTCCAACCCGCCTTCCTTCCGTCCTTACATGACTTGCGCGGCGCCCCCACACTGAATTCGGCACGCAGGCACGGTGATTGTGCTCGAGTCGCACGAGCACCCCGGCACGGTCTCCAATCGCGCCACCAGCCGTGGCGAGAGCACTCCTGCGCTGGACGTCTACCATACCCTGGTGGATCAGCAGGCGGATAACACGAGCAGCGTTTCCATCCGTGTCGATTTCGGTGCCGACGCCGACTCTCTGGTGACTGGCGATCTGGTGCGCGCGCCTATCACGCTGCAGCTGCCGATCGAGCAAGCGGAGCTGATCGGAATGGGTAAGACATGCTGTGTGTGCGTCGTGTGGTTGGGGAATACCTGAACAACTATCCGTATATACGGGCTGGGTGTCCAAGGCTAAGACACACGAAACGAGCTGGGTTCAGGTAATCACAAGCGAAACCGCAGGACTAGGTGGATGCATGGGCGTGAGGAACATCCACTGCTGCCGTTTCTTAGATGCGTCCTTGGGCCCAATCGCCTGGTGGCTGGCGGCCGGCGGCCGGTGGTTGGCAAGGGTTGGCAACCCCTGTTTGCCTGTGCGCCGCCTCCGGAACATACACCGGAGACCGCAGCCACCGTGGTCCAGTTCTGCGCTGCCGCTTCGCGGTTCCGGATGCGGTGCCCTCCGACTGCGGTAACACAGGAGCTCTATTTTTGCTGAGGCGACGGGGTCCATGCTTGGCGCGGTTGCGCACCCGCGGACAATCCGCGCGTCCTGCAACCCCGATTGCCCGCCACCGTCACTGATCCTGCCCTTGCCCTTTCCCATGTCCGGCCGACCCATCGACCGAACGCCGCCGGCGATGCTGCAGATATCGACGGCTCGAGCTCCTTCTCCTTCTCCAGCCGCCGCCTGCTGAGTGAGCAACACGAGGCCGCCCGCCGCATGGTGCTGGACTTCCACGGCACACGCCGCTCGGTTCAGGAGGCCCAAAGCCTGCTGACCCTGCTGCGGTCGCTCCAAGTCATGAGCCTCGCCCAGGTCCCCAAGGCGCTTGGAACGGATATCCTGGAAAAGAATGCGGACAAGGTGCGTGGGCGCTGCATGCCCCGGAGCGTGTGTTTGCGCGGGGCGACCGACGCTCCACACGCACACGCTCAGCGTCGCCACACGCTGCTACGGCCCCGTCTGAATCTCTCTGCGCCGACGGCAGCTGCAGCAACAGAGGCGGCGGCGGCGGGGAGGGTGTGTTGAGGGGTTCCCCCATCCGCATACACCGCGTCGCTCAGAACGTGGGCGCGCTTGCAGATTAAAGCCAGGGAGGCGGGCGCACAAGGGAATTCCGGGCTGGGCTGCTTGCGTGGGGTGTGGCTTGCGGAGGTCGGTGTGTACGCCTGTTGTAAGCACACGTCCTTCGCGCCGTACATCTGCTGATTTCGTCGTACATTTGCTGCCTGGACTAAACCCGTGCCTTCTTATTACTGTGTAGTTACTGATTTCGGCGTGATACCTCGTCATACCCGCACACCCTAGCCAAATTCGACGCAACAGTGCGAAGGCGCGGCCCTAACTACATTTGGATACCCATCATCTGATCACCATGTTGCGCCGGAACTCCGCACACCCGGGTCCTTCGCTGCACATCGTGGTTGCTTACCAGATTTTTACCCATTGCAACATCGTATTGTGCTGCAGGACTTGTTCGTCGTCAACGGCCAGCCGCAGAACGTCAGCTCCCTCACCTTCGTGTTCAGGAGCTCTTCGTGCGGCTTGCAGCCCAACCTGACTGCCGATCGCGTGCGCAACTGGTTTTACGACAGCGGCGACAATGTCCCCGTCGTTGCGACGTTGCAGCGCTACTATAACGTAAGTACACGGGACGCGAGCGGACGGGGCCCGCCGTCGGGAGGCGAGCGGATGGAGGCGCTGGGAGGGGTTCGTTCGTTCGCTGCGGTCGGGAAGGGAGCGGACCCGCCGGCCCGGATAACAAGAAGTTGGTAGTGCTGAGCGAATGAGGACTCGTTTATAGACACACCGGAGGAAAGCTGACGGTGCTGGTGGTGGTGGCCGTGTGTTCCACACATAGGGCGAGCTTGCGAAGGTTGCTTTTTCAGAGACAGTGGTAGCGGTAGTGCTTGCGGTGGGCTCACAAAAGGGCCGCGCGACGGCGGCAGATCGGCCCCCTACCTGGCATCACATGACCCCAGCCACCGCCTGCCGATCGGCGACCTGCGCGCTTGTCTTGCCCTGCGCGCAGGTCTGCACATACAACCAGCTCACCTTCCGCCCGGAGAACAACCTGGTCTTCGATGTGGACATTCCTTGCATCGGCACCACCAAGGTCGGCCCGTACGACTTGAAAAGCGGAAACGGAAACGGTGCCAACCTGGACAATGAGCTGTACGGCCTTCCGGAGCTGGCCAAGCTGTACCTGCAGGTATGTCAAAGTACGGCGGATACGGTAACGTACGGCAGTGGCTGAAGAGGCGGCGGGAGGGGCAGCGGGGACGGGCAGCTTGAACCTTCGCGGCGGATCGTACCGTATCCGAGGGATGGGAGTGTGCCATGCACGGCGGCTTGCGCGGGAGCCCGGTGGGCTGGTGCCGTACACGTCGGTTGTGTCCCAACGGCAGAATCGCGATTCCGATCTTTGCCGGGGTCGGGTCGGCCTTAGGCTGGTTGTATAGCGAGGTTCGGCTAAAGGGTCCAAGAAAACACCGGCTTGGGGACATTCCCAGGGTGGACCTACCGCAGGCAGCGCGACTTTGCTGCTTGCCGTCTCCCGCTTCCATCCACACGCTCCGATCCACCGCCAATCTTCGGATGCAAGCACCCCTGGCCATGCGCCGCAAGGCGGTTACTACAAGCGCACCCTCTTCTGATGTTAGCGAGCTTACGCGACTCGCCCATGCCCCGAGCCACGTCATGCCCACTTCTTACCACCTGCACGCCCGCATCTGCCCACCAACTCCTAAAATGTTTACCTTGGAACCCCGAACGTCGGACCCTTTCCCTGTCCCATCGTCGCAGCGGGCCGAGCCTGCGATTTTCGCCAAGTGGAGGGATTACCGCCGAAAGGTCTTCTTCTACCCCTTCAATTGGCACAAAGACGTCGCCGGGTTCGCTGGCTTGGTGCGTGCACATGCCTGCCGTACGCACCTGCCGTACCGATGCGGCAACGTAGCCGATTATCGTCGTACCCGCAGCCGTCTATAACCGCATTTCGGCGGGCAGCCTAGCCAGGCTCCCGATCCGGAAGTTGTCGTAGCGCTTGCTGTCGTGCGGTAACGGCTCACTGCCCTGCCCTCTGGCCCCGGTGCCCAACCCCAACTCCGCCGCCAGCCGGTGCTGGTCCCTTCTGTGCTCTACCTTCCAACCTCTCCTCATGCCGAGCATACGTTTGACCCGGGAGGGAATTGTGATTAGTGCTGGAAACTTTGTGTACTCCTAGCAGAGCGCCCTGGAGCGCCAGGTCATTTAAGCTGGCCCCCCACTATCCGTCTCAATGAGACGGCCTCGTCGTAACGTGAGCGAACCATGCCGTACCGTCTCGCAACGCGCCGTACTGTGTCGTAATCGTAGGCTATGATGGGCTGCGCGGCGAGCTACGATTGCTACACCTGGATGAACAACGGCCTGTTGGACAACTTCATCGAGCTTCCCGTCACCTTTCAGGAGCTGGGTACGTACGGCATCGTACGGCGGCTAAATACTGTATGTCACAACCGGATAGTTACGATAGATGGGGTGCATCGCCCTGTTGCGGTATAAAGCTACCTCCACTATAGCTTACTGCAACAATAACCCTAGCAATAACAACAACAAGAGCATCACTGCATGAATTCCCTGCCCGTGAATCTCCGCACCCACGACTTGCGATGTACGCTACCAAACAATCCTGCCCATAAAAACGCCCGCCGCTAACGCCCACCTTGTCTGCCCCTACCGCCCGCCATCACCCCGCCCTGGCACCCGGACCTTCTCCCGGCCTCAGGTCACAACATCGGCCTGGCTCACTCGGCCCGCTTGACTTGCAACAAGGATAGGTGCAACAGGGACGAGTACGGCGACCCGGCCGACCCCATGGGCTACACCTGGGCCAACAACCCCGAGAAGCAGCTCATTTGCACCAACGCGCCGCAGGTATGCGGTGACGAGTGAAACACCGTGGAACCGCACCCTCAGAGTGACTGTTTCAAAATCTTTCACAATCGCGTAAAAGCGTTATTTATCGACACCGTGACAGCAACCTTGGAAAAAAACACTTGTTCGGCGGCCCTGATCGTCGTCTTTCTTACCCCACCCTTTTGCCGTCGCCTTCGCCTTCGCCGTCGCCCTCGACATCCTTTTGCGTTCGTCCTTTCGCAGTCGTACAAGGCCGGCTGGTCGTCGCCCATTTCCGGCGGCCAGCTGAACGCGCTCCGTGAAATGCCGGCGGGCGTTACGAGGGAGTTCCTGCTGCCTGCGATGGCCCTGAACAAGAACAACCATCTGCGCATCGTGGCCCACAACGGTACGACAACAGGACAGCCGCAGCGCGCTCTGTTCGTGTCGTACAGGTGGGTTTTGATTACGGATGATACCTTAGCGACCCGTGTCGTACATACAGCTGAGTGTTCTCAACGCCCGATGGCCGCCAAGGCGCGGCTGCCTGCCTCGCTCGCCGTCGTCTTGCGGCAGCCGGCAGTAAGGGATGTACTCCTGCCCCCTCGCTCGGCGTTCAAGGAAGTGACGTGATGTCTTCCTGTCGGTGGCAATGAAATGCGCGGCACATGCCGGTCCGAAACGCCGGCGGCGGTGGGTGCACATAGCGCTTGGGCACGGCCGCAGATTTCCTCCAGATTGCGTCCCTTCGGTTGCACCCGCCTGCGTGATAGTGTGCCCACCGGATCGTCCGCACGCCTGTGCCGATAGCTGCTGCCCTACGCCCGCCCTACCTTCCATGTCGCCTGCAGGTCCCGCCAGCCCATCGTCGGCGCCTACGACTCGGGGCTGCGGGATCCGTGGAACAACCGCGTCTGGTGAGTTAATGCCCGGCCTGGCCTGGCCTGGCCTGCTCTGAAAGCTCTATCTGCGGCGTTGTGGTGGTGCTTTCATTCAATGCCCTGCGCATCATAGCCGCCGCAATTGCCCACAGGATTTCGAACCTGCGGTTTGTGGATGAATACCGTATCGACGCAATCTTTTTGCGACGCGGTTATTTTGCGAGGCCAGAAAATAATTAAAATTTGGATATGTAAACGCTATTATTTTGCGAGGCGCCGTTAGGAGTTTATTTGTAAACTTTTGAAATTTGCGAGCTCTTGAGCCGTATGTAATGGTTTGCGAACTCGCATCTTATCGTCAGAGCAAAGGCATTGCATTCTACTGAAGGAAATGGAAATACCGGGTGCCATACCTGCTTAGCCACCCATCCGCCCCAAAACCCATCCGCCCCACAGCCACGGGCTTGGCCTTGGGATGCTTGCCTTTCGTAGTGGCCTTCCCGCGTTCCCGGCTCCCCTCCCCAGTGCAGCAGCCTGTCCACCCGCTCACCCCGCAGCCCTTCCTCCCCGCCTGCCACGGCCCCTTGCCGGCTGGGACGTGCCGGCCCCCGTTGGCTCCACCGCCGTCACTCCCCGACCAGCTGTGCCCGCCATAGCCCCGGCAGCCCTTCCCCGCCGGCCCCCACAGCTCCCCCACCACCCGCAGCTCGCGGCGAATAATTTATATTTGCGAGAAGATTTTGCGAGATGCCTTGGGAGTTTTTTTTAGAACTTTAAATATTTGCGAGGGACCCTTCCGAGTTTTGTTTGACACTTTGCGAGGCCCCAAACAGTTAATTATTTATTCGCAAAAAGTTTTCATGAGTAGTTGCCTTACCGCTTGAAGACGGGGATGGAGTCGGGTACCTGCGAGCAGAAGAGTATGCTTGCTTCCGTGGGAGGAGGCGAGCCTGGTAACCGACTGCGCTATCTGCCGCGGGGCGGTGTAATGGGCAGAAGACGCAGCGGAAACCTGTCAGTACTGACTAAATGAACTCGCGAAATTGCTCTTTCCGTCGCGCTCAGCGCGACTTGCACTTCGCTCTCACCGGTACGGCCAGGCCGTACCGCCAACGAACAGCCGAGAACGCTCTCGGCAAATACACAGAAAACCTTGGTTTTCTTCGTTTCACTCAGAAAACCTTCAGATTGCGTCGGTACGGTACGTGGGGGCCGCAAGGGAGCCCAAAGCGCGCAAATGAAGGGTCGTCGGCGCGCGGCGCACCAGACACTGATGCCGCTGCTGACCTGTTACGGCCGTTGCTGTCTCTCACCAAAAGCTTCCACTCCCTTCCGTTCCCTTCGGTGTCGCTCTATCTCGCGTTTTTCTCTTGCCAGGGTGCACGAGTATAACGAGACAGCCAACGGATCGCCCGCCAACTACCGCACGCCGCCCATCGTCCACACGATGCTATCAGACGACACCCCCGCGCCAAGGGTCGATGGCTGGGGCAATGGAGGCATCCTGTCGAACTCCTACACGCAGCTCATCCCAGGCGTGGGCGGCATCCGCATCACCTTCAAGAGCAAGACGCCCCAGGCTGCCACCGTGACCGTGTGCCGCTTCCTGAACCAGTCCGAGGCTGTCGGCATCCGCACCTGCACCGACGGCACCGACAACGACTGGTGAGAGGAAATGCGTGTGAGCGGCCGGCCATCCGCGCACGCACTTGTGTATGTCGCAGTCTATCTGTTGTTAGAGTTGGTGTTGGTATTGGTGTTGCCAGGTCACAATGCGCGTAGCTTTTATTTTTTCCTTATAGGCTTGCTTCGCACGTGTGTGCCGTTCACATCTGCTGCACAAACGCTGTACATATCGCTTACGCCGTACACATGGTCGTACACATCGCATATGCGCGCGCGCTGCGCTGCAGACGGTCTGCTTTTAACGCAATCGTTGAACTGTCGTCCTGCCCCGCCGTTCTTGCTGCTGCACCCCCGCTGCACCCCAACTTTACATACAGTGATGGACTCGTGGACATGGACGACCCAGACTGCAACTCCAGTCTGCAACCGCCGCCGACGTCGCAACCGCCGCCGCCGGCACCACGCCCCTCACCCCGGCCACCAGGCTCCCCCCGCAGGTCGCCGTCGCCTCCGCCTCCCGCCTCGCCACGCATGTTGCCCCCCCAGTCGCCGTCACCGAACCCACCAAGGGCGAGACGCACGCCGCCACTCCAACGCGCGCCGGGTAACATAATCCTGCAGCCCGCCGCATCTCGCAAGCCCCCGTCACCGCCACGGACCCCGCACGTCCCCCGACCTCCTCGGGGACCACGCCCTCCGACCATTCCGCGCCCGCCGCGCTCCCCGCGCCCGCCGAGCACGCCGCGCCCACCTCGCCCGCCCCCGCGCAAGTAAAGTCTTGGAGCGGAGCCGGGTTGGACTCGGACCTCACGGTTGTGTGCGTGCGTGCCTAGATAGCATCCGCCACCGAGCTTGAAGTGCTGCTGCCGTCAGGATATCCCGTGTCCTTATTTGCGTGCCATGGCATGCAGCTGTATGTCCTACGATACGTCGCCGCCACAGCAACGCTGCCGTGTTTGTGGCAACAGGTGTCCTATGCTTGCAGACGCGAGCGGTGTTAACTACACATGCAGGGAGCCTGCCAGCGGGTTGAGAGAGAGAGGGTTGCAGGATAGAGAATGAATGCGGGGCATATGGCGTGACGCGATGCGAGTTCTTGGGTGCCAGCCTGCTGGGGCAAGCCCGCCACCTGCTGCTGGGGCGGCGTGACAACATGACTGCATACATATGACATGCATGTAGATAGACCGGTTCGATCGCGAGTGCCGGCGGATGGGATTTCTAACCGCAGCAGGACGCCGATGCAAGTACCCACATATGTGTATGTTTGGGCTTTGAAACACGCAGAAATGCTTGGTTTGTGCACGTCTGTCGCTCAACGGGTTGCTTGTTCAGGCGACTCAGCGTATCAAGTGTACGTGTATGTTCAATGTGCGGTGTGCTCAGCACTGCTGTTCGTATGCGTGCCGGGTGAACGGTCGTGCCGCCATCTCAGACTCACCAGCGGAGGAGCGGGGTATCGATGAACGAAATGAATGAATGAGGCAATTTGTGTGTGTGAAGGGCAGGCCCAGGGAAACTGCCGGTACGTTTGTAGAGTATGCCTGGCCGGTACACCCCGTACGTCCGACTTATTATCGGACACATGTACATCTGTCCGTCCATTTCCGACGCGGGGCCACGCAGGGGAAATTGTCATGAGGAAGGTGCCCATCCAAAAGATGCATTGATTACGACAGTGATTACGTACCCTAAAATTACTCGACCAAAGGCGTTTGCACCATTATTGACGATTTGTTTGATCGGATTTGTGATGCATATCCAGCGCAGAAATGCCAGCAGGGTACGGAAGCTCCGACAGGGCCAATCCGGGCACTGGTCGATGATCGCCTTATCACTGCCGCAGAGCAGGTAGGACTGGCTGCTGGTGACAGAGAAAATGCAGAGCCAGACACCCACCAGACAACGAACGAAGCGGTGAAAATGGGTTTGCCAAGTGGCGCGATAATGAACGCCCGTGGGCGCGGCTTAACAAGGAATGCACCTCAGATCGAAACACTGACTCGCACTCGGGCAACCACGCACATACAACAACGGGCCTGCATGGATTCGCGACACCAAACATCAGCCAACCCCGAACGCGCACGCACAACCCTACGCGAAGTGCGTCAGCATAATCAATTTTGCATTTCCATGCCTGATCGACGAGCGAGCCAAAAGCGCGAGAATGAGGCAGGGTGCACTGGCAAGCAACCCTAACACCACCGAAACAAGCGAGCCTGCCGACAGGGTATACATCTACGTAGTCCATCAGTGATGACGATACCCTACCCTGACGGCCGGCCGAGCGATCAACTCAGCGAGCGCAACCAAAAGCGTGTTTGGGTCACAGAAGCAGTTAGCAAGTAAGGGCCGATGTGGAAAGGTTCCGTTCGAAGTTGAAGCTAGCGACAAGAGAGAACGCGCGCAACATGTACGCGTAGGCAGAATTCTCAATCAAGAAGCTATAAGTAATATACTAAATACGAGCTCATTGAATGACATTCTGGTGGGCGTGCGCACGGGGCCGGTGCACCTTGGAAACTACAGGCAACTAACACGGTAAGGAAGGAAGGTTTATGTTCCGAGGTAAAGCCTACCTGTGAAACCCACGCACGCAGCTTTGCTTTCGTTTGCGGTGAATTCGTGGCCGTCCCTACGTACGTACGTACGTACCGTCTCTCAGCGGAAATATACATGTATTCCCCGAAGTAGTGTATGTGTATCCAACGAATTTTTACAAAACAATTTTATGATTTTATGATTTTATGATTTTAGTCCTGATTTTTACAAAACAATTTTATGATTTTAGTCCTGACGGCGAACGTGTTCCGTCGAATTTCGAAATGCTTGTTCGAACGGGGCCCGCCAACGAAGCGGGAGGTGCGCCGTTTACGGCGGCCTGCTGCAAAGCTTGTACATTTCATTGACACTCAAAATTAAAGATTGAGTCTTGATTCAGGGCCGTCAATGGTGAATTGGTTAGTGGCCTGGTCTAAATGTCCTTTTATTGGACAGTTATATCCGTTGGGCCCACCGAGTCGTGCGATTGCAGTATATATGTAGCTGTCTTCCACGCAGCTCCTCTGTAATCAATTAATTATTCAATGGGTACGCACAAGGATGATCAAGTCAGTTGCGGATGAACTCCGCCAAGCAAATCCATTAGGCTTGCTTGGTTGTCCTTCGTTAGCTTTATATAGAAGTTTCAGAGCTCAGGACGACATTGTTACGATTAGTACTGTAACCTCTGTAATGTCAACGGGTAATCTTGCTGGAGCTCGAGAAAAGTCCTACCCTTGCATTCGATGTCGTACATGCAATATAATGCCCGTCCTCAGTTGCGCTAATGTGGTTTCTGAATGGGTTTGCGATGCAACTAGAAGCTAAGAAGGCTGTGACTGTAATTCTCCATAAGTTAAGTCTGAAACCGCTTTCCAGGAATTTTGTTTTGGGTTCGGTTACCATTGGATGCAGCTCGAGCTAATGGGAAGATGCCATTAACGCCTGCATTCAAGGACATGAATGAATTCTGGAATAAACTCCAAGCTAAGAACGGGGTAGTAATGGCCTCCAAAGGATCATTTATAAAGGTAACTGTTTTCAACCACGAACGGCAGAGAGAAAGGCGCCGGCTCGAAACGGCCTTGTACGCTGTACGATAGTTACAGGGCGAAACGGAGGGACGACGGCCAAAAAGAGAGCTACACAGCCATTAAAACACAAAGGATATAAGTAACAAGAGAGAAAGTTAACGCGTGAGGTGCGACCGCTATTGTGCACTTACCACGCATACCTGCCTGTTTACCCGATTAGCTACAAGGTATTAGGTACAAGGGGTAGGGCAGCAGCCCCTCAGTCCGCCATGGCCCCAAAAGGCCTGCTTCTGGCAGCCCTGCTTGCAGGGGCGTGTCTCACAATTTCAGGTGAATGTTGTAGGAGCCCTTCCACCTGTGGCATAATAAATGGCCATCGTTGCGCCAATCATGATCGCGCACGAACTGCTAACGGCGAACCGGAAATTGACGCGACCGTCAACCCCGTGAAATGGGCGACCGCCAAAGCTTGATATTTAAAACTGCTCCAATCAGGACCATGCATGGCACGCATGCTATGAAGCCTTGAAGATTCGAATTGAATGCATTCCTGAGCTGACAGGTTATAAAATTATAACTATAACTATATGTATCCGTCTTGGCATGTCGCCCCAGCAGGTGTCTCAGCCCAGACTGCAGATGTGGCCGTCAACGTTACTTTTTACGTCGAAGGTGAGAGAAAGTTGGCTCGCGACCATAGACTCGACTGTTTGTTTCTTTGCACTTGACTGCTTCTAAAAAGACTTGACATCGTCGGTCATCGGAAGTCCCGCGTGCGTGGCCCGTCTGCCTGGGCGGGGAACATGGCCTACTGCCACCGGCACAGGCACACCGGCACTGCCACCGGCACATGGCCTACTGCCACCGGCACAAATAAAGTCGCACGCGCGATGCGGTGATCCCCATTCACAATTAAACAAGTGATAATAACTTGTTGTATGTATTACATGTATGTCACCTGCCGTGTGCAGGCACGGTTCAAATCTATATTTCGCACGGGAATCCGGCCAGTAACGACACTCGGCCCTTCCCCGATCTGATCTACACGCTCTTCGACCCACAGCAGCCGGCGGCGGACGATGGAATAGCTCCATCCATTCGCATTGACTTTGGTAGAAAGGGCGCCTCCTTGGTTTCCGGCGATGTGGTGCAGGCGCCCATCGTACTGCAGATCCCGGCCGACAAGGCGGAGGAGCTCGGCCTCGGTGCGTGGAGACGTGGGCGCGGTCGCTTGACAGCTCAGCCGACTTACCCCAGTATAATGACTCTGGGGGACTCCCAGCCACACAGCATGATCCATCCGTCCGTCCTGGCATTTACCGAGTTCCGAGCGAGGAGACATACACGGCCCATGTGGCTCCCAGCCCATGCTGCTGATAAGACTGCGGATGCTGCGGCGGCGGCCGGGGTTGAAGCAGCTGTTGCCGGATGGATGTGCCTGCGCATAGCCCCTGCTCATGCTTGCTCCGTAACCGAACCCCTTTCCCCCTGCAGGCTCGGGTGTCTTCGGCCGCCGCCGCCGCCTGCTGAGTGAGCAACACGAGGCCGCCCGCCGCATGGTGCTGGACTTCCACGGCACACGCCGCTCGGTTCAGGAGTTACACACACTGCTCGGCATCTTCCAATCTCTTAAAGTTAACGCCATGGCACAGGTCCCCAAGTCCTTTGAGCCCGTCGTCATCAGCAAGAACGTTGACAAGGTGCGTGTGTTTGTGCGTGCTCGGGGATGCAAGCAACTTCAAATAGGACAAAAGAAAAATTGAGATGCCGTGGGTGGGTGTTACAGTGGGTTCCAGCTCGAAAGGCAGGGTATCCAGGCTGGATGCATGTCTGATACCTTACCCTTCGTGTGCGCATGCACGCGAAGGATAGATGAGATAGCCGGGATGGCCAAGCAAGATGGCGGGCGGGGCCGAGGCACGACGACCCGCCGCCGCTGACGCACCTGCCCTCTTCATACTTACTCATATACATATGAAAACCAACGCACACCGTGTGTGGGTGACCCACAGCCCGCTGTATGCAAAGCAGTACGTACCCACGACCGTTGCTAGTGAAAAGCAAGATGTGCTCTGCGCTTCACTGCAACGTACCCCATGTATCACGCACACACCTGGCAGGATTTATTTGTCATCAATGGCGAGCCGCAGAACATTACCTCCCTTACCTTCGTGTTCAAGAGCTCTTCGTGTGGCGTGGCCCCCAAGCTAAACAGCGACATCGTTCGCAGCTGGTGGTATGACAGCGGCGACAATGCCTCGGTTTCTGCAACCCTGCAGCGCTACTACAATGTGAGTGAAGTGAGACCCAATCTACATAAGGCCCAATACCCGGGTGCATCGCAGCCCGCGGGAAGGAACAAATGGAACAAATAAGAATCCATTGATCAACATCTTCGGGGCCATCAATAAATATCTCACGTTGCAAACATTCATGCCTCCCTCATGTGTTCTGCTGCTAACCCCGCCCTACATGAACACGGCGCTGCCAAAAATGAGTCCACTAAGCACGAAAGCATCCCTCCATCCATCCGAACCTTCCTTTATAATGAGCCGAATTCCAAGAAGCGCTATGCCTTGCTAGCAGCATGGCGACGGCATACATACACATCGTGCCGAGATTACCGTATGCCGTTCCCTGCATGCTGTGCTGCTGCTGCGTATGCGGCTTGCAGGTCTGCACATACAACCAGCTCACGTTCCGCCCGGAGAACAACCTGGTCTTCGATGTGGACATTCCCTGCACCGGCACCACCTCTATTGGCCCGTACGACTTGAGAACCGGCTACGGCAACGGACGGAACCTCGACAATGAGCTGAAGGGCCTCGCGGAGCTCGGCCGTCAGCACCTGATGGTACGATTGTACGGCAGCGTACGGAGGGATGGCGCATGAAGGATGGAGGGGCTACCAGCGTACAAGGAATAAGAAGCGGCAGGGATGGACGGTTATTTCAGGCAGCGCACATCTTCAGGCAGTTGTCCATGAATACGGGTCACCGGCATTGCCCCTCACTTCTACGCCAGGGTTTGCCCGGCGGCGTAATATTAATGCTGTCGTAACCGGCTGTATGTATTGGCAGCCGCACCTGTTCCGACTAGTCAATTAGTGCATGACCATTGGGTGCAATCATAGTGAGAGCTAACTGCTTGCTTGTACGTACCATCCAACTTTCGTCCCGACTTGATTGCCGTCGCGTCCGCTTATTGCTTTGCAGAAAATTGACCGTGCGCTGGCCAGGCAGTGGCCTTCCTTCCGCCGCAAGATAATGATTTTCCCTTTCAACTGGAACACCAGCTATGCTACATTTGAGGGCCTGGTACGAAGCTACGTGTGAAAGTGGGCCGCCCTTTTATTTACCTGCCGCCAGCCATTCAATATCATATCATTAATGGTTATGACGAGTCTAAACAAACTCTATATGATTTCCAGCAGTGACATTGCAAATCCTGAAAGCAACATGCTGGATAGTAGCACTACGTACCCGTCCGTACCCGTCTTTGAAAACGTATGCATGTACTTTGCCATGGCCATCTACCTCTTGCTTGCTTGAGATGTCCGGCCAAGCCATGCATGTATGTCCTCTTGTCCTGCACTCCTGCTGATGACATAACCGGCTACGTACCGTAGCTAGCTGCCCATCATCATTCCATCCCACGTACGCCTTTCCATTTCCTTGCGTCCGAGCGCCCAAACCCAGGCGGCGATGGGCTGCGCCGCCGACGGCGATTGCTACAGCTGGCTCAACCCCCGCCTCGAGGATGACTCTCTTGTGTTGCCGATCGCATTCCAGGAGCTGGGTGAGTAACATTAACAATAAATGTAAAATAAAAGATAAGCTAGAGGGCTGTAGGTTAGGGTTCAGTAGTTTAATGAACCTCTCGCCGGTCCGTCGATTGCTTGCATGGAAGCGACGGACTAGACCAACTTATTCGTCAAAGCCCCGGCGACTAGCACCTCGCTGCACGCATTAAAACTCTGACACAAACCGGCATGCATCCGCCCCGTGTGCCGTGCACGCTTATTGACTCTCGCCCAACCCGGGCCCTTCCACCACCTACTCGCCAAAACTGCAGGTCACAACATTGGGCTGACCCACTCCGCACGCATTACTTGTGAGGCCAACGGCAAATGCACAAAGGATGAGTACGGCGACCCGGCAGACCCCATGGGTTATACCTGGGTCACCGACCCTAAAACGCAGCTCACCTGCACCAACGCGCCACAGGTAGATTCGATGCGGATTTACGGTGGACGAGCGACATACACGGAGATAGGATGTTTGGAGCAGAGGCCACGAATTGCAGCAGGCGCGCGCCGTGAAAGCGTGTATGTAAAGTTGGTATACACAGAGAGACCACCCCTGGACTGCCGTGAGCGTTGGGACATACACCTGTCATTTCGCGCTAGTCGGCTCGCAGGCATTCGCCCAGGATCACCGATAAAATAGAGAACGCATCCTGATACCGCCAATCGGCCCCAACATGTACAGTTAGGGCTTTGTTGGCAATCATGTACTGATGATAACGCTTGTGCACATGGTTTATAACCGCCGTGCTACAGTCGTACAAGGCTGGCTGGTCCACGCCCATCGCCAACCTCAACGCTTTCGCCGAACTCAAGCCCGGCAGCCCCCGCGAGTTCAGCCTTCCTGCTATGGGTTTAAACAAGTCAAACCATCTGCGTATTGTTACTGATCAGTCCAACCCCATCATCGACGACAACATCAAGTTGCCCCAGCGCGCGCTGTTCGTGTCCTTCAGGTGCTCCCGTCGATAATGTTCAGCCTAGCGTACACCTCAACTGTACTCGCTGCCCGTATATATATGCACACCCTATGCATTCCGCCGGGCAAGAACTGCCTACGTTTCATAGAACGTGTTGTCGCTGCGTGCCATGGCGTGCTATGGCCCGGCTCTGCGTGTTCGGCCGCAATTCATAGCTCTTTTCCGCGTTATGTAGATGAATTTGCTTCACGCAATCTATTGTTGTTATCGATGTTATAGATTTTGCGGGCATCATTCATGATATGGCACGCAAAGTGCAAAAACTGATTCCGGGATCTATGGTAGCAGCCGTGCCTTCCATTATACTGCAAACATATTAATGAATTAATTACAGAGTACTAAAT
Organism: Pleodorina starrii; assembly: GCA_030267565.1. Taxonomy (NCBI): domain Eukaryota; kingdom Viridiplantae; phylum Chlorophyta; class Chlorophyceae; order Chlamydomonadales; family Volvocaceae; genus Pleodorina; species Pleodorina starrii. The sequence goes on from BRXU01000033.1 coordinate 202,179, forward strand.
TAATTACTGTGAGGTTCCCTATCTTGTTGGCTATGATGTATGGCCACGTGCGCCCGTACGTGATATTACCCGTGCGTGCCCGTGCGTGCCCGTGCGCGACCGCCCGCCACCCGCCCTGCAGGGTGGCACAGAGCGGCCCCGGTGCCTACGACTCTGGGCTGCTAGCCGATTATCTTAGCCGGGTCTGGTGAGTTTTAATATGATATCTTTGAATCACAGGCAGCTATAGTTGTTGTTTGGGGCCGTGGAAAGGCGATAGCCGAGTGCGGCGGGGCTGCGGCATTACGTCCTGTGTCGTCGACAGAATTATATTATAGCCGTCATAGGCATGCCAAAATATGACCGCCTGGTATGTACTTACATGCACCTGCCGAACTTCGCCCATGCGTGCACCACGCCGCCGACTCCATAAGTCTCGCATTGTTTTCCTCGTGTTCCCGCCCCTGCCCGTGCTTTCAAAATTATTTCACGCTCCTTTTACTCCCCAGGGTCCACGAGTACAACTCGACCGCCAACGGCTCCCCCGGCGCGCTCGCCAACCCGCCCCTGGTCCTGGCGATGCTGTCAAGTGACACGCCCGCGCCAAGGGTCAAGGACTGGGCGGGCACCCCGCAGGGCACCCTCTCCTCGGTTTTCACCCAGCTGGTGCCGGGACTGGGTGGTATCGCCATCGCGGTTAAGAACAGGACGGACCAGGCCGTCACCGTGTCCGTGTGCCGTTTCCTGAGGCCGACGGAGGACGGTCCGGTGACCTGCATGGACGGCCAGGACAACGACTGGTAAGTATGTAGAGCGAGCTTACGTTTAGAGCAAGCAGCAGACAGGAAGTGTGCGTCGGTGCGCTCGCTTAAACGCCGAGGAACTGCTCAGCACGCAAAGTACCAAGTGTGCCGACAGGAACAACTATAACTGATTCATCAAGTTGACTGCACCCTCCATCCCCGGCTCGTCAGCTAATCGGAAAGAACTAACAGCAGATTGTAGGCAGGGAGGCGTAGCGCCCAACCGAGGACCCAGCCGCATTTCCGATCTATCCGGCGGGCTGCCGGGCTCATGCCAATAATGTTGTTATAGTACCTTCTCCTTATCTATCTGTCCATCTTTTGTCTCGCAAACGCCCTATGTACCTAGCAGCGGTTCCTAGTTACTGGGTGCAAGATAGACAAACAGTCTCTTTATTCGGCGATAGTTCCTGTAAGCCTGGCTCCTGAGCATCCGCGGAATAAGCCTCCCTCTCGTCAAGTTCCTTCGTTCTTTCTTCTCCGTTGGCCGCTGCGCTGCAGTGACGGGTTGGTGGATATGGCCGACCCCGACTGCAACCCCAAGCTGCGCCCTCCGCCGCCACTTCCACCGGCGCCTCGGTCGCCGCCGCTGCCCCGGTACATTCGGCCCGCCGGGATCATGCCGCTTCTGATGAAGGCACCGGTGAAGAGAAGCCCGCCATCGCCTCCGCGCCCTCCACGAAACCCGCGGCCGCCGCGGGGCCCAGGCAACCCGCACTACCCGCGTGCGCCGCGTCCGCCGCGTGCACCCCGATCGCCGCCGGCTCGCAAGTAGAGGACACCCTTACGAAGAGACAGAACACGCCCGCAGCTCGCATGAATTCGGACATGCATGCCTGGGAATGCATTTGAATCGGCGTGCATACATAGGCGTGCATTGCGCCATGCTGCTGCAACGCATGAGCACCCACCGCCCTTGAAGGGCTCCGGCCGCGCGCGCGTGCGTGCTTTGGAGCTGTCTTATTATTTCGCATTGGTTTAAATTCATATAAATTTAATTCAGACGATATAAAGACATCCACCACGCTCGTATAAGGGCTTACATGGCGATCTGACTGATTCGAGGCTGTCTTTCCCGCCAAGGTGGGCGATGCGTTCGCAGCGTTCTGTTTCTAACCCCAATTAAGTTCGTCATCAGCAGGCCATGGATGGGAGGCCCGTGCCCTCGAGCAGAGCTCAATGTATGCGTGGCAGACGAAAGACCGACGAAGTACTGTCCACAAACTTATTATTACAGTTTAGACACCGTTGAAATAGATAGGTTCTGAGCCTTTCCAGTAGCTGCTGCGTGGCCTCGCTGCACCCATGCGTGGTCAAGCCTGAAAGCTGGCGACGGCGTCTTGGGGCCACGGCATAGTGGCGAGGAGTGCAACGGGTTTGGGCTTATAACGCGTTTCTAGACGTTGGCACATTTTTATGAGGACAGGGCACGAGAATATGTTTTTGCAGCAGGTCTGTCGCTGCGGCTCACCTGACGAGCGACGGAATGCGTGGAAAATTGACAATTTATACATACATGGAAAAGGAGAATACTAGTCAAGTACACGATACAAACAGCAAGCGCGCACACGTTTGGAAAGCATGTATAGTCGTTAGCAGACGATTGACTGAAGGGCTGCAGCAGTCCCTTGTTACGCCAGGAGGCGCAGCAGCTTTATAAAAAGCGTGATACATCCCCGTTCTATCTTCGCCCTGAGGCGAATCGCCCGTATGGTGCCTGAATATCGTATCCTGCTACCTGCCGACTACCAATCCACCGACCTATCTAGCTAGGGACACTAGTTTTGTTGTCCTAAAATTATGGAAGCTGCTGAAGCTGAGAACAGAGTACATAAAAGAAAATTAGGAACACTGCTCATCAGTCCTTCTTACGAGGCAGGAATGCAGGAACGCAGATAGATCAAGCATGCAACTATGGGGGCAGAGGGTAGAGAGCCGCGCAGGCGCTTCGCCCACGGGGACTGCCACCGTAGATGCGAGCGAGCCTCAGGGCAAGCGCATAAGGCTGATATTTATTTCTGAGTTTATCCGGCTGCATGCAAGGTTGTCGTCCGAACATCCACGAAATTAAACAAACAGTACCGAAGGATGCGTAAAATTCTATCTGTTGGATAGACATAATTTCTGGTTGAAGGATTTAGGCTAATAAGAAAGGCCAAACAAACATGCCACTGGTACACATCTGAAGGAATTATCACGTTAAGTGTGCGTGTAAAAAATATATATAAAATGTGTAAATAAATAAATATAAGTGCGTCTACATTGCTTACATGTGCCAAGCAAGGGGCAACATACCCGCGAACTCGTGTGTAAGGGCACTCCCAACCGCTGCAATCAAAACGTGTTAAACAATACTACTAACGTATTGCCTGTCCAAGCCAACAGGTCTACATGTTGCGTTTTTAAACACTCAAGAGCCCGCGTGCGGAGACATTGCGACCCTATCCGTTTCGATTTAATACATTAACATACGCCCGAAAAAACACTGCCACTATGGACCGTGCTCAGTAGTATTATTCCAGAAAGAATATCGACGGGCACGCATCGTTTGAGAGGCAGAGTTTGCTTTCGAAATCACTTTTGCTTTCCGACCGGGAGAGCAGCAGGCGGTCGGTAGTAACGAAGAGACTGGTACGGCTGCGGTTCGGCGGAACGGACGAACAAGCCAGAAGCACCTTATAGTGTTGCTTTCTGACAAGTTAGAAACAAGGTGTTCGGAGGCTGGCCACCTGGCTAGCTATTAACCTACTTTTGCTCGATTATAAAAGAACAATTAATTCAAGAGCTGTTCATCGCATCATGGCCCGACGGGGTCTTTCTCTGGCGGCCATCCTGCTGGCAGGAACTTGCATTGCAATGCAAGGTGTGTTGGCGAGCCTGATATTCACAATGTTAGGGTCGTCCTTCGGTTCCTCGTAGCAGCGGCCAGTGCGTAATACCCCGGCAACTTTCCAGCCCCACCTGGAAATAAACACCTTGTGCTCTGTCGAATGTCAGATATTAAGGATAAGAACATCCGTTTGGATTTGTGAACACAGTGTTTCCGTAGTTAACCCGAGGTCAATTACTTGCTATCGAGACCCTTCACATGTCGGCGCCATGATTGATTGATTCAATGCATTGGTCATGACTTGTGCCAACCCCTCCGAGCAGGCGCCCTGGCCCAGGACAATGAAGGCTCAACCGTTCAAGTGACAGTGTTCGTGGAAGGTGACCTCGTATTCGGTGCCGCTTCAAATAAACGTCGCTGCTGTTTGCATCGATTACCATTTGGCAGGGTCCCTGCCGAAACTATCCTTTGCTCGGTTTCGCCGCCTTGATTAAGTGGTCATTAAGTGAGGCGCAAATTATAGCCGGTCCCCGATATACTAATAACAACTTCACGCAATCGACCCCCCCGCCCCCCCCTGCACCGGATGCAGGCACGGTGCAAGTCTACGTATCGCACGGCGATGTCGCAAACAAGGGCGGCTCAGCATCGACTTCCATGCCGGAGTACACGTACACCCTTAGTGACAACAAGCCAGATAACACGATCGGGACCTCACTCCGAGTCGACTTCGGCAGCCAGGCTACATCGCTGAGGACTGGCGATGTAGTTGTGGCACCCATCAGTCTGGAAATGACCCCCGACCAGGCAGACGCCCTAGGCCTCGGTAAGCTGGCGCCGGATCTCGTGCTCATCCCTCTCTTTCTCCTAAGCCAGCCCACTCATAAGGCTAGGCATGGAAGGCCATCGTATTCGGTAATCGATTGTGGAAAATCGAAAGTTAGCCCTGCAGGTGGCGGTATCAATGCGGGATAACGATCTTCAAGTAAGCTAGCAACATAAAACTGCAGACAAACCATGTCCCATTTAACTTCACCTGTTTTGCGATGATACATATCCTCGCCAAACATCTAGGCTGATACACATGCTCCAACTCATTTCTGTCTCTTTGGCAGGCTCAGACGAAGGAGTCAGCTCCACCGGCCGCCGCCTCCTGAGTGAGGAGCATGAGGCCGCCCGCCGCATGATCCTGGAATTTCACAACACCCGCCGCAGCGTCGCCGCATTCAACAGTGTGAAAGACATCTTAGACACCCTGCAGATCACCGATCCGGAACAGAAGGTTAAGGCGAAGTCTGCGACGATCGTTGGAAAGGCTGCCGCCAAGGTGCGGTACCTTCATCTTCACCATCCGCTAATGCGTGCATGCTTGTGCCTTACCGTCATGTGTACGCTCGCCCTCGCTCTGTGCGTATATGGTGCGATGGTAATTACATGTATATGTATGTCAGGTGAAACATCTCAACCCGGTTGCTCACCCATCGTTACGCCGCACCAATAGCTGGCACTAATGATGTGCCGTATGAGCTCCTCGGACGGTCGGATAGCGTTAATGCAATGCGGCATTAATATCACACACGAATGTTAGCGTACAAATCTGTCGGGTTCGTTCGGCATGGAGTTTGCTCATGCCCCGTCTGAGTAATTGATGTGCCAGCATTTAATCCCCAAAATCTTGGTAATTTGATTAAAGATCTATGCGTCTTCGCTATCGTGCCACGCAGGACCTTTTTGTCGTCAACGGGAAGCAACAAAACATATCATCTCTGACTTTCGTCTTCAGGAGCACGGCATGTGGCCTCAGGCCTGCCCTCACGTCATCAAGGGTGCGGGAGTGGTGGTTCGACAACGGAAACAACGCCTCAATTGTCCAGACCCTGCAGCGGTACTATAACGTGAGTTCGGCGGGCTCAGACAGCGATAAATGCGTGGGTCATTCAATTATCACGTCATTCATGGGCGTGCCGAGATGTGCATGCGCCGATAGACAATAATGTGCATGCGGCTCCATGGGGACCCAGCCACAGTCATTAGATCGATCGGCACAGGTCACTATCCTACTGCCCAATGTTGCCCTAGTAACTCATTACAGGAATATATTCTGGCCTAGTTAGTTCATCGAAACACCGTGTCATCCCGTGCGTGATGTATGTTGCACGTTCGCAGGTTTGCACATACGACCAGGTCACGTTCCGCCCTGAGAACAACCTGATCTTCGATGTGGATATCCCTTGCATCGGGAGCACTGCAAGCGGACCATACGACTTGAAGAACGGCAAAGGAAACAGGCGAAATTACGACAACGAGCTGTATGCCCTTGCTAACTTGGCCAAGACATTCTTGGATGTAAGCAACCATGGTTTAACCGCAGATTCTGTAGCGCCCGGCCGCTGCTAGCTACCCGACTTAAATTGGAGATAGTAGCTTATGGAGCACTATCTATCCAACGCGAATGATATTTTAGTCACGCGTATGAAACATACTATATGAAATATAGAAACAGGACGGAATTGCTCATCTCTATAAAATCTGTTCAGATGACCAAAGCATGCGTGCATGTGCTGCCCGGCCATTTGGACGTGCCGATAAAACGACAGCAGCTGACAGCAGCCATCGGCAGAATCCTGTTAGGTACTCCTCAGCTACTTCAATGACGGCAGGTTTGCGACGGAAATGACTCGCATCTTTACTGCTGACCAAGTACGCAGTCGCAAGCAAGACTCGTTTTGTGCCCCTCCTTGGCCAAATCTTCCCCCACAGCGTTCGAACCCAGCCCTTGCCAGCCAATGGGCGTCCTACCGCCGTAAGATCTTCATCTTCCCATTCAACTGGTACAAGCCCTTCGTCGATTTTGCTGGCATTGTAAGTCCGCACGTAGGATATACCTGTTATCACTGCGACTTCCGACGCAACTTCTTACTAAGATGTACGGCGAACGTTATTAAATCAGGTTTCAGAGCCAGAATATCAGCAGCGTATTTAGCTTGTTCGCCGCACCTGGATGAAAATATACGTGTGATATCGTTGAATATCATCTATGCACTACTTGCACCTTGACAGCGGAACCCCACTGATGCAGGCCTCGTTGGGCTGTTCTGAGAACTGGGATTGCTACACCTGGATCCACAATACCGTGGCAAGCACTATGATTGAAATGCCGATTGCCTTCCAAGAGCTGGGTGAGTGACAACCCCTTCGGTCATTAACATACTGACCTGGGCTTACGTTGAGCCAGTCGTTGGGGTTCTCAAAGTGTGTTCGGTCGTCTCACAGCTCGAACCAATATTGTGGTTATATATGCAGCCTCAAGTTCAACTCTGAGGAGATCGAGAACTACTTTGCATGTGTTCTTCACAACGTTGTCCACAAAAGATTCATATCTGTGTGTATGTGTGCGTGTGTGTTACATGGTTTGGGGTGCGTGCCCCTCTCATGAACAAAAAAAACCATACGAGCCGATCAAGGAATCATACCTGAACGCAACCAACGCAACCAACGCTACCTACGTCGCCTCTTGGGTTTACATGCGGTGAACGTCGCTAACGCTCACCAGGTCACAACATCGGTCTGGCGCATTCCGCCCGCATGGCTTGCACGGGCGCCAGCTGCTTCAAGGATGAGTACGGTGATTTCACTGACCCCATGGGCTCCGCAAATCCTTTAGACGTGGAGAAGACGCTTATCTGCATAAATGCGCCCCAGGTGCGTGATCTTGAATGAGCCAGAGCGTGACGGAAATTGCAAGGTCATAATCAGACCCTGTGGGCACAGACACTGCTGTGCCGTGTGTACAACACGCTGGATGGCTGGCTAGCTGTCAGCATTTGACGAGCTGAGCTATCGTTCATTTCACCGAGTTCAGACGCTATGAACGCACGTCGGGGATACGTTGCGTGGAATGACCAGTATAACCTACCAGTATCATGCATTTCACACGCTTTGCAGAAATGCGTAGCTCAGTGTGTGTATTAACCATTGGAGCAACGAAGATGCTTGCATCAACATGCTCTCCCCCTACTTGCTTACACGTAGTCGTACAAGGCCGGTTGGTCCAAGCCCATCGCCGGCGGACACCTCAACGCTTTCGCCGACCTGAGGCCAGGCATACCTCAGGAGTTCAGCCTGCCCGCCATGGCCTTGACCAAGAACAACATGTTGCGCATTGTGACCGATACCACCAATAGCATCGTCAATGATGCCCCAACCAGTGCTGCCTTCCAGCGGGCTCTGTTCGTGTCTTACAGGTGCGTTAGTTGATTGGGGTTCCTCCATTCACCTTGCGTCCTTGGTCGTAGTCCCTTAAAAGCAATTGTGTCAATGTGCTCACGTCTATGTTCTCATACAAGGAACCTGCCTTTATTCAAGTAAAGCGTAAATTTGTGGATGGATGACAAGGCTTTCCTCTGAACTTGCAGAACGCGCCAAATTGGTGCGGGCTCCTACGACTCCGGCCTGCGGACCGAACACAACAATCGTGTCTGGTGAGAACGGCGGATATCTGTATGTAGAAGCTGTCACCGTGGGAAGGGTAACTAGATAGTCCGCAGGGGGGCCCAGCGGGGATCTGCCGACGCCTTCAATGGGACCACGACCCAACCCTACCATGCATGCAGACCCTCAGCCCTCCCTTTCCCTTGGATACGGATCGGTTCTACGGGACCTGCCTAGGACGTAACGATTATGACGCTGCGGTTGCACCCATCTATACACCATTTACATGAATACGTCTGTCTATCTATCCATTTGCTCTCCTTTCCATGAATGCTGTCAGGGTGCACGAGTTCATCCAGACTGCCAACGCGATGTCTGCTGATCCAAACCACCCATCCACACTCCACATGGCGGGTCTGATAGAGGGTCCGGGCAACGCCACAACCTACACTCAGATGATTACAGGGTCGGGCGGCATTAGGATTGCCCTAAAGTCCAGGACAGCCCTGGCAGCCACCGTGACCGTGTGCCGCTTCCTGAACCAGACTGAGGCGGTCGGCAGCCGCTCCTGCTCTGACGGCGCCGACAATGACTGGTGCGTAGCTGCGTACACGGTCACAGATAAGAATGGTCCTCCACGCTTTTCCTGCGGCCGATATTCCGGCGCTTGTGAAGATGTGAACGCACATGCTTCGCACTGTATCTAGACAATTATTCGTTATTTGAAATGAACTTGAAGTAGGATGCTTGCCAATTATCATACCCAGACGTACTCCAATTGCAAGTCAGTACAAGACTCACAGTCTCACAGTCACAATATCGCGTGCGTGAGCCCTAAAACACACTGCTTTTCTTCACATTTCGTTCCGACATCCTTTCGCCTTTGCCGCAGCGACGGGCTGGTGGATTTGGACGACCCTGACTGCAAGCCCCTATCGCCACCACCGCAGCGGAGTCCACCGTCCTCGCCGCCGGCTTCATCGTCGCGCAGGTCTCCCCCGCCACTGCAGCGCAGGAAGGACAACCCGCCGCGACCCCCGCCGCGCATCCGGGCCACGCGTGGATGACCGCGCTCCCCACGGGCGGCGACGAACAAGTAGACGCGTGCATCTCGTTGACCTATGCGGCACATGGGTCGTTTAACGCGAGCGGAACTACTCAAGCATTCGTTTTACTGGGATTGCAGTACCACTACCACATTGCATATTCACATGGTGAAAATAGATTGGTACTTATCCGGGCCTGTACGTGTGTACCAGTTTGACAGAACTGGGGTGAGGCAGGGCTGTAACGCACGTGTCAAGAACATTATGGCACCATCCGCGTCAAAATTATTTATTGTTAAACTGGTCGTGGTGTATCGATCGTTACACCAATTTTGCTGAGAACGGATACTTCGGATAGTTAGGGTCGGCGTGATCAGGGCGGGCGTCGTCCCGTACATTGTCTGCTGCTCCTGTAATTACAATTTGTTCCCATGTAACGCAGCCCCAACATGAAAATATTTTCAACTGAATTCACTTTTCAGCACGTGTTACCGTTGTTGCGTGCGCCGTCAGGTTGTTACCTTGTCGTTACACTTCGATTCCTCGCTTCTGTTCTTTCAGTTTTGATGGTGAACATGCATGATTGAACGCAAGCGCACACACAGACACAGAGTACGCCTGTCATATACGGCAATAGACACGTCATTAATTAAAACAACGTTTGAAGACATCAACGTGAGGCTCAACTTGAAATTAACCTGAACGGTTTCAGTTGGCTGAGGCTCTATCAATTAGAAAGACGGAGTACGGCAGAGTTCGATCTTTCCCGCCGTGCGTTGGTGTCGGCCCAGATAATAAGGTGCCTGTAAGGACACGATCATCACGCGTCGCCCGCGCAAATGATTATTTGAAGACTTCTATGCATATATACTGGCCTTTACAATGCCCGAGTCATCACTACCCAACACATCGTGCTTTCAGCTACCCCGTAACATCGGATTCTTAGTTTTCGTTTCGGGCTCCCATGCACCAAAACTGCCCCGCTTGCGCCCACTACCACTTCCATCCCATGTGCCCCTAGTCCTACGGTTAGAAACATCCTCGAGGCAATCTGTAGTTAATAGGGCCTACAACTCCGGGGCTGGACAACGTCCATCCCATTGCGCTCCTATCACCCCCGCCCCCCCTTCCCAAGCGCGCCTGGTGCCCTCGAGTCTCTAGCTAGCGCACCGGCCCGCCCCCGCCTCCCGACTGTTGTATCTCACCAAAGAAGGCCCTTGGGTGGATGTCAGGGAAGGCCCCGTATTCATCCATGAGATACTACACGGACAACCTCTAGTGCCCTTAACAAACTCCAGACAGCCTCGTAACGCAGAACGGGGTGAGGAAAAGAACAGAAGCGTACAAAGTTATGCTCGTTAACCAGCGCTGGAAGGTGCGCCGCCCGGGGATAACCCCCCTCGGCAGCCCCTAGTAAAGCGAGAGCCCCTAGCGCCCACCCACTTCCCGACCGCCCATAGAGACCTAGAGCTCCTTGCACCCACCCCCCACACCCGACCGCCCTAGAGCTCTAGCACCCCTAGCGCCCCGTACGTACGGGGGATCCCCCCGACCGCCCTATGTGCCCTCGAACCCCTACGTAGCGCCCCGGCAGCTCTCCCCCTATTGCCTGCCCTGGGCCCCCTCACAATCGCCCCTACTGCCCCTGCCGCCCCTAGTGCCTGTCCAAGGGCCGCCCTCTCTACCCCCCTGCCGCCCCCACCGCCCCTAGTGCCTGCCTGATGGGCCGCCAACATTGGGGTGGAGGTTTCGTATTTAACGGAAGGTTTTCTGAGTGCAACGCTAGAAAACCAAGGTTTTCTGTGAACTCAGAGGAGTTGTGCCCTCATAAGGGCGTTGGTACGGCACATGGTGCCAGTTAAGGTGTCCGCGAAGGCGTGGAGGAGTGATTTTCGGGTTTTGTAGCTACATAGGGTGGTTGCTGCGAGGCTGTGGGCATTAAGGCCTTAGCGATAGCTTTCGCGGTAGCCGGCCCTCACCCGGCCTACCTACCGAATAAAGACGGCTTTCATTGCTTGCAGGTACCCTTTGTGTGTAACGAACGATGATTTCTCATGAAAATCGTATTGAAACACTTGACAATTACGTATGTGTAAGGCATAACTGGGAGGTTTCTGGCTAAACGAGCTCTTCTGTCGCCAACCCCCTTCCGGCGGTAGTACAGTTGTTCACGGCTGCACCCTGGGCTTGATGCTGTGGCTGCTTTACCTCCCTTCGTTGTGTGTAAGCCGTCCACAAAATCCATAATTATTTTAATCGCAAAGACAGCAATTTTAAATTTTATTACTTGCCCCAAAAATGAAATGATTTTTAATGTTCGGCCGTGCTGATGGCGGAAGACCGGAAACCCCCAAGCAACCCACGCAGCGCCTACCTGTTTGGCAAGGAGGATATAGATGCATGCATTAGCCAAGGCCGGATTGCCAGCGTACACATCTGTGGGCTTAGCCCCGCCCGGAAACTCATCATCCCAAAATTCATCTGTTTCCAATAAAAGCCTTTTGTATCTTGATGCGTTGCATCACTTGCACTACTTGCACTGGACGTCGATCATGCAAGCAGGAAAGATGTACAAAACGACGAATGTCGGTGGTAGCTAGCCGGGTCTATCGTTCGCTCGTGTCTGCTCAGCTTACATCTGCTCAGCTTACATTGCCACCCCGACGGCAGTTGGCCAGCGGCCATCATTCCGAGCGAGAGCGACCAAGTCGCAAGTATAAAGCATGATAATGAGCAGCGAAGATATGTATGGGTTTGTCCAAACGCGCGTGCGATTCGCACTGGCAGTGCTGAACGCTGCGGGAAACCCAGATGAATTTATGCAGGCGCTGTCATGTGCCCATTCCCAGGGCGACTTCCTTACCAATCCTTGAAAACGGCCTTCGCAATTGCAGGTAGGTACGGCCGGGAGAGCAACCGGCGTCTGAGAATCTGAAGGGGCTCGTACGACGCTTAGAAGAGACGCGGGATGCCCTATTCCGGCAGTATATAAGGCGCGCGTCTACATCTGTATTCACATCACGGTGAAGCCAGAAGCATTGGCGATAGGCGTCCTGTCTTCACGGTGTGCATCGATCTTTAGGACTGCGATTACAGGGCAGCTGTACAGCGCATCATGGCCCACCGGGGCCTGCTCCTGGCCGCCCTGCTCCTGGCAGCAGGAACATGCATGGCATTCCAAAGTAAGTTGCGCTCGTGTTTGCGCTCGTACGCGTTTTGTGCGGATTTATCGGCGTGGTCGCCGATGTTCTTTAACTGATCCATCAACTTCCACATCATCCAGTGTTTTCTGATAGCTCCTGATCTCGACGCAAACAAAATAATTTTAGCTGCATGCATGAATTTTTGAAAGTTGTTCCTTGCACACATGGTTGCCGACAGAAACTGTACGGTACCCGGACGCACGGTGGTTGAACTCGAAGCCCCTGACGTATTTTGTTGTCCGTTAATTATTATTACAATTTCTGACATAAAACTCGACATAATTCACGCCCTTAACAATGCCAACATGTACCGACTGCGAAGGTGACCAGGTAGCTTCCGATATCGTCAACATCATCGTTACAGTTAAAGGTAATTTACCACCTGTGACGAGTTAGGCAACCCACGCTTTGGTTGTGCCTGGAAACTGCTGTCGCGTAAACCAGCAACGGGTTCGCGTAGGCGTTGTAAATGTCGTCCAGGTCTTTACTTCACACCAAAGTCTTATAACTAGTACTTCATCATCACTTACCTAATCGCATCATGACGTGCATACTTCGGTGCCATTTGCTCGCTGTATGTACTGCATCGTGCACGATCATTCCATCACTCCGCCTGCTGCCTTTCCATACAGGCACGCTTGTAATTTACGAACAGCATGGCGATCCGAGAAGTGGGATTCAGCCGATGCAAGACTCGGACTCCGATATAACCTACAAGCTCACCGGGAACGACGACTCAGACATGACTGGAATCGAAGTTGACTTCGGCAGCGCCGGAGAATCGCTCCGCACAGGCGATCTGATACGCGTCCCCATTATATTTCCGGTGAACATCAGCAAGGCGGAGGAGGAAGACCATACAGGTAAATAATAATGAAAATTTACTGATGTCATGAGTATGTCGGGTTTCCCAGTTGCTCGCTCTGCATGTGCTTGACTTATGCTTTCTGCCCTCCCGGAACCGGCCTGGTGCCCACAGGCTATCTGCTGGCCGTAAATAACACCCATCGAACGGTGGACAACCTGAAGCGCCTGATTGCATTGTCTGAGCCGCAACCTTATAAACCCGCCGGCAACTCACACGTCATCGAAAATCGTGCTCAGGTAAGCAACGGCTTGAACGTGTCGGCATCATTCTGTGCTCCTTAATGAAATTAACAAGCAATCGAACTGCGGATAGAGTTAGTACGTCAAGGCAAAGCAGTACTGAATGCATACATACTGTGATGTGTCCTAATGCGTGTCGATATGGTACTAAGTCGCTACTCAATAATCGGGAGGAAGGTTCATTCCTTAACCAATCAATTGTGTTCGTAACCGACGCTTTCTTTGAACGTATGTCGCACTGCGCAGGACTTTTTCGTTGTCAATGGCCAACAGCAGGACCTTTCCTCTCTCACCTTCGTGTTCAAGAGCACATCATGCAACGTGATCCCCGTGATCAACGCGAATCGTGTACAGCAATACTGGTTTGACAACGGATCAAATGCGTCAATTACCGCGACCCTTCAGCGTTACTACAATGTAAGTAACGACAAGCTGGCTTCTCCAGCTGAAATGGAGCCAGCCCCCCCCACACACACACGCACAGTGTTCTGCACGGGGCATAGCGATTGATGTTGACACATGAATCTGCACTGCATGGGCGTGGCAATCTGATGCATCTACACATTTCCGCGGCACTCGCTGGACATCCTTGCGTGTGTGGTTGAATGTTCCCGGACTCACGGACGCCCTCAACTCTTACGGTGGAACGCGCTGTCCAGGCTTGCACATACGATCAGCTGACCTTCAAGCCGGAGAAGAACCTGGTATTCGATGTGGACTTTCCTTGCGTCGGCAGGACCGCTGTTGGGCTTTATGACTTCAGGAATAACAGTCAAGGCGCACGGAACATCGACAACGAGCTGTACGGGTTGCGTGAACTGGCGAAGGCACACTTGGAGGTAACCATCGACCAGTGCATCGGGTTCGCTTCATGGGGTTCGGCACAGTGCGTGCTTGAGATGGTGCAAATTAGCCTAAGGAAAGCTGATACGCTGATCGCTCGCAAGCTGGGTATGTAGCGTATCCCAACTGCACTCATACCGCACATTTCACTGTTTCAAGGCTTCGCAGCCACCAAGCGTGCATTTGCTCGGCTCGTGTTACAGAGTCGGCGCGGCGGCGACCCATGAATAATCTGTTGAAATCCTGGCCAACACCAAGTTTGCCCTATCGGTACCAACCTGTACATGCGCAGCAAACAAACCCGTCGCTTCGATGGGTTGATTTCCGCCGCAAGATATTCATCTTCCCCTGGAATTGGAACTTCCCAGCCTTTGCGGTCCACTGGGCCGGCCTGGTACGTCTCCGTGATCAAATAGTGGGGCCCTGCAACTATTCCTTAGTCATTTCAATGCACTGCAAGAAACGCTCGCGGGCAAGGTGTTTGCGGGTGGATAATTTCTGTGATGGTCAACTTAATTGTCCGTGATGGACAAATGATGTATCCGTGATGGAGAATCAACATGTATGCAGCCGGCTGAACATGGCGTTGCGTGTTTCTCGTTGCTACAGGCTTCGATGGGCTGCACAGGGCCCGAGTGCTTCACGTGGATCAATATCGGCATGGGCCCCCACATTGACATGCCCGTCACGTTCCAGGAGTTGGGTAGGTACCACTTGTGTGAGGGGGGTGTAGTTTGGGGACAACGAAACTAGTAGCTAGCTTATAGTCGTGGATCTTTGCGAAGGCACAACGGGTGACTGGCCCCGGACTATCTCGATCGGTGCACGACTGACGCTCTCCTCACGATATGTTCCACATATCGCATAGCGAGTCAGGCTTTGGGTTGTTAATTATGTTGCTTTTTGCGGCCATCGTCATGCGTTCGTTGGATTGCTGGCAGCGAGCCAAGACACATGCTTAGGCCCGTTGCGTCGGTATCAAACCCAGGTACATATTATTGAGATTGAGGAGTTCAACCCTTGCACGTGCCGTTGCCACTTGATACGCGTTCTGTCGTTTACCCCCCGCAGCGCACAACATTGGCCTGGCACACTCGTCACGCATTTTTTGCAACAGCGCCGGCAGCTGTTGGAGAGATGAGTACGGCGACAACACCGATCCCATGGGCTCCGCCAGTCCGAGGAACTTCGACAAGGACATCGTGTGCACCAACGCGCCGCAGGTGAGGACTACGGATGAAAATGGCCAGGTGCATCACGCTGCCGGTTAATTCGTCACGTGAAGCAATGGTCGTTGGAAATGGCCAGGTGCTTCACACGGCCGGTTAATGTGCCACGTGAAGCAACGACCGTTGGCCGGGATCAACTGAAACTTGCGCAACTGATCGTGTGTTAACCGCAGTCCTACAAGGCGGGCTGGTCCAGGCCCCTAACCGACGGCCACCTCAACAACGCAATCCTGAAGGCAGGCTTGAGCTTGGAGTTCAGCCTGCCATCCATGCACTCCACAAAATCAAACCTTGTGCGCATCGTTACGGACACCGTCAATCAGTCGATCAACGAGAACAGCCCACCGAGCGTGCAGAGGGCGCTTTTCGTGTCTTACAGGTATGTCACTCATTATCCAAATTTAGATACCGTGCCGCGAAAATGTTTTTTTAAAGGAATAAAATGTTTGGCAGCCACCGCGACGACGGCCGTAGCTAGCCGGGAACGGTGTCACACACAAACAGGGGTCGATCAAGAGTGGCGGCGAGGGCAGCGACGGAGGGCGTAGGAAGCGGGCGGGGGACGGTGACAGGAAAAGGACGGCGCTTTGGGTGGCAATGGGAGTGGGGGCAGCAGTGAGAGGGGGAGTGGCTGCGCGACAAACTCTTTCAAACGATAGCCCGTAAGCACAGTTGGAATGTTTGTGCTGCCATAACGTCGCGCACCCTGCCGCGTTGATGCAGAAACGCCATATGACGAAACTAAAGCGCCATATCGATCGGTGCAGTAGACTGAGGCGGTGGCCCGCTGCATGCTACGCCTATGTACTGCAGCAGCAGCAGTTGCAGTTGCAGTGAAACAGAACCATGTCGTCTGTTGTACTTCGCCCTGCTTGCAGAGTTCGACAGCCCGGCATTGGGTCTTATGACTCTGGATTGCGTGACGAACTGGACAACCGCGTTTGGTGAGTCTGCCATGCCCATCCCCGCCACCCTCGCGGACCCGCCACCTGCGCTAGCGCATGGCGTGACCGTCGCCGCTACAGGAGTGTGTGGCAAGTGTGTATTTTTTACCCAGTTCCGCTCGCCCCATGGCATCTACCGATGCACAGCGCGTGATAAAGCCCCCGCAGCGGTTTTCCTTTAGTATACGTTTGCTACTACTAAGAAAACGAGAAACATTGATGTTGCTGCCGCAGCTAGCTGTCATGATCATTTGCTACGGGTAGTGCGGTTTTAACCGCTGCTGATGCTGCTACTGACGCTGCTGCACCCGTGTCCCTGGTGCCATGCGGTCCCTTCTCGTGTACAGGATCCACGAGTTCAATCAAACTGCAAATGCTCAGACAGCAAACACAAGGCTCCCGCCCATCGTCCTGGCCAACCTTTCCAACGCCGCGACTCACACCATCGTGGGCGACATCCGCGTCACGCTTAAGAGCAAGACAAGCACGATTGCCAACATTGTTGTGTGCCGGTTTACGGAACGGCGTGAAACGAGCTGCTCTGATGGCATCGACAACGACTGGTGAGCGGGCGTGCGATTGATCGACCTGTTGGGCTTCCCAGCCACAAGAAACCAATCAACTAGGTACTGACTGGAAGGCAAGGCAGGCTTTGCATCGCAATGACGCGATGTGTCCACTGGTCTATCTGCAGTCCCTGCATCAATCTTGAAGCCACCGCAACCACTGTGTCAGCTTATGCGGACCCCCTACTGCCTATGTGACTGTTTACAAACATGTCTCGGCGTTCTGCCAATAAAGCTCGCTATTTCACTCATCCCGCCTCCTGCAGCGATGGTCTGGTGGATTCGGCCGACCCCGACTGCATCGGAGTCCCCGGCAGCGTCGCCGGGGCGACGCGATCGCCCCCGCCGCCGCAATCGCCGCAGTCACCATCCCCGCCACGGGCGCCGAAGCCGCAGCAACCGTCACCACCGCCGCCGCGGCCGCGTTTGCCGCCACCGCCAGCTACTAAGCGTGTGAATCGACCCCCGCCTCCAAAACGGCCGTCCCCCCCGTCGCCTTCTCCGCCCCTGGTGGCACAAGCTCCACTTCGGACACGCAGCCCGAAGCGCCCTCCCCGCCAATCTCGGTCCTCGCGTTCGCCCCGGAATTAAAACGGGCTGATGAGGCCACCAATCAAGCTGCACTACGTCAAATGTTCCTGTGTTTCCACTGGACACGATGAGGCATCTGCAACAGATGGTCCCTACGCTGCACATATGTGCAGGATGGCTATAATTTGGAAGCCTTCGTCCGCCACGCCAGCATGATTGACATCATGCCGGCGCGGCTATCTAATTGGGTTCCATTTTCTATCAGGCTGTGTCGATCGACGATGTCGGTGTCGACTTGAGCAGTCTGCTGGTCTCTATAGGTAACGCACGTTTTCTCAGTAGTCGTGCAGGCTGACATGCACGGTCCCGAGAGGGATCTATCGAATTACGCGACGTGCGCAGAGTGCTCTGCGATCACATAAGGCCATAGCGCATTGTCCGAGCCAGCTGGTATGTAGGTATATACCTGCGCGGATGTGCATTTATTCTGTCATGATACGTACGTACATGCATGTGCCTGCGGCTCCAGGGGCAAGGCAGGTCTGCGGTTATTCCGACACCCGGCTCCAATACAACTTCGGCTTGTGCCTCGATACAAGTCTTGAATAGCCGGGAAGGGCATGTTTGTGTGTGTAATTTGCAATGTGTTTGTCGGGACCGCCGCAACAAGTATTGTAATGCGTGCGGGAAGCGATAGCCGCCGTGTGTCATTGATGACAATTTAGCGGCCCACTTTCCGGCAAGCGCCTAACACTCCTTTCCCTGCCATAGATAGGTAGTTTTGTGAATATAGTTCTCATAAAAGCGTGCATAAAGGGTTCATTGCTTTTCCTTGTTCTTGAACTTAGAGGTAGATTTGCCTGCCGAACAATGTTGCCGTGGTATGTCCCCTCGGGCACAAGTTTCCGGCCCCATTGTGTAAAAAACCTGTCTCGTCATCCTACCTTTGCCAATTCAACTGTCAACGGATCCGCCGCACGGATCGGCCTCTCAGAACCTTCAGCATCTCGCTGAGCGGGGAATGGGTGGGTGGCAGGGTTTCCAGGAGACGTGGTGAGGTAGGCTCGAAGCAAGAGAGTAGGTATGATTTGTCATTATACAACAGTGGTCGATGGTGGATGCAACGGCGAGGAGCCCAAAGCAACATCATTTCCTTGTTCCGAATAATTCAAACGAACGGAAACGCTTGGCGTCAAAACCAGGAATCGTTAGTTTTACTGCCTTACTGATGTGTTGCCAAGTGCAACTTACTCATTGCACGGCACGTGAGCTGATAAATAGGTAGCTGCGGCGGCATTGCGGTTGCTGCGTGGCCGGCAACATGACGGCATGGTGCATCGGGCCATACTTCGGCCCTGGCACGCAGGTCTCAGCCTGCACCCAGCAGCTGCTCGCGTCAGAGCGGCAGGCCACGCACTTGCTTTGCATGTCCCGCTATAACTCGCTCGTTGCGTGTACCGTCGTTTTCGTATAGGGCGCAAGTTTGGGGACCTGACTTCATTGGTGTGAATTGCTAAGGCGAAATGGCGAACCTCTTATTACATACAATCAGTTTGTTCCTTGTAGCTGCCCTCAGCTATATAGTGAAGCCGGCCATCGGCTAACGAGGAAGCGACCCGCCGATCAACGGGGAAGGGGCAATTGACGAGGACCTTTACACTGCAGCGAGAGCACAGTACAAAGCGCGGAGCGCCAAAGCGCGGAGCGCCAAAGCGCGGAGCGCCAAAAACAAACACCAGCCCGGAGCGCACCAGCGAAAAAAGCGCGGCCGACGCCACCGGCGCGCGGCAAACAGACGAGACGGCCAGACAGCCGAACAGGCCGCCCGGGGGCGGCGAGACGAGCCGCGGCGACCGAGGCAAACCCCCAACCCAACCAAAGCTCCGGGCGCAGACAACCGAAACACCGCCAACCAGGCCGAAAAACCCGACCGCGAGCAAGCGCCAAAAGGCGCGCGCCTGCAACCCCTATGATTCCCGCAACGAGGACCGGCACGGAACAAACGCGGCGGGGAAAAACGGGAACAGGGGCACCACAAGGCCAAAAAACCCCACCGCCGCCCCGGCCGGCACAACACAACGAAACCACCGACGTGCAAGACAGCCCGAGAACCCAACCCACCCGGCGGAGGGCTGGCCCCTTGCCGCCCACGGCCCCGTGAGCGGAGGGCTGGTCCCGGTCCGCGAGCACGGCCGTCTGTCCAACCGACATCCTTCAAGAACCGCACACACACGACCCAGCGGCGAGGTCCGCCAGCACACGCCAGCCACCACGGGCGCGGGGCCGTCACCAGGGGCCCAAGCGCCGCCACGAAAGACTCCAGCGGACGGCCTGCACGGCACAAAAAGGGCGGGAGCGCGAGCCAGGGAGGCTCGGGCGGGGCGGGAAACTAGGTGACTCACAGCGATGTGAGTGCTCTCGTGAAGTGAAGGCAGAATGCCTGAACGCAGCGAGAACCGAAGGTAAAGCTTCGGTCAGCTGTACGACGTCGTAACAAACCTAGCTCAGTCTCTACGATCGCTTCACTCCTTCGAGACTAAGCTGCTGATAACGTTATCAGCTGGAACCAGTGGTGAAATATGCACACGCACAAAGAAATGTATGCAGATTATGTTTCCAGCCAACGGGTTCGCTCTTTTGGCTTTCGACCCTGACGCCTGACCGCGCCGCGTGGCGCCTGACCCCGCCGCGTGGCGCCTGACCACGCCGCGTGGCGCTAGACCACGCTGCGTGGCGCCAGACCACGCTGCGGCGCTAGTCAGCGCGGAACAACGCCGTGAACAACGCCGTGGGGTAAAAGGATTAAAAAAATCCTTTAACCCCACGGCGTTGTTCCGTGGGGTTAAAGGATAAACGAGCGATACCAATGACACTTTATTTCCGGAACTGTAAGCACACACGCTGCATTTGGTTGTCCCATAGGTCCGGGGATCGCCATTAGCTGCTGTGTGTAAATGGCGGGACCCAAATCTCACACCTGCCACCAAACGCCGTAATGGGCCACAACACACCAGCACAATGAATACTTCAATCGATCCTATATTAGCGTTAGCAGCACCCATCATTTCAAGAACAGGAAGCATGGTGTAGCGATGTTGGCACGTTCTGTAAATAGATTATATAACATGAAGGGCATAGTATAGCCTTCTTATGCTGGTCATAACGAAGCATATATATGCGGTTTCATACTGCCGAAAACGAGAAATGGCGGTTTTCATACTATTTGCTTAAAACGAGAAATAACTGAAAGTGCATAGGCTGACACTACCAAAAATAAAATGAAATGAAGACAAAATCATCAATGGGTTGAGAGTGCATGGGCATTGTGAGGCCATTTTATAGGTATCCCACGTAATAACATCCACTCAATAATAATTGCACTTCCAAAAGTGGTCCGAGCCAGTGAAGCAACAGAGGAGCCTGCATGATTTTGCCTATTTCCGTCGGCTTTGGATAACGATATGTATTCACATCTCTCGTGGCTCTTTGGGTCTAACGTAGGCCCAGATTTCCAATCGACTGAGTCGGTCGCGTCGGTCCACGGACGACATGGTACCTGCTGTTAACCATGCCCGCCTGACCTTTTAAACATGCATCCTGTAAAGTTTAAAAAAATATTGACATGATCATGTATTGGCATTATCATGCGGAGAGTGGATTTCGAACGGGCTTCGAATGGAACAATCCAATATCCCGCCCGCCACCCAAGTCTAATAAGCTCTTTCTGTTTCCGGAAAACTCCTTTGCGATGAAATTATTTTATGGGGACCTGGATATGCCTGGGGTTGAATTGAATCGATCAAGACGCTGACTGACAGAATCCGTGCCCGCCTTGATCTCAAAGTTGTTGCCGTGCGGCTTTCGTGCAGCAAGATGATTAAAAGTATGCTATTTTTTAGTATGCTCCTAGCAGTGATTACTTCCATAAAAGCGCGTTATCTTCCTGTTCGGAAAGTCAGCCACCCCAGCTCGATGTTTTCAGATCCGCGAACCCGAATACCGTTCAAAATCAAGCAATATACACTAATCAAAATCCTACCATGCGCACATGAAAACTTCGCAATATGACTTGACGGTTGGTGAATAACGCCGGGAACATGAAGAGGCGAGTACGAAAGGTTCGCAACAAGAAATAACTGACGAATCGGCCACGCAGCATATAAGGTCCGAGCTCGTTGTGTTTTTGTAAAGTTATTTCTTCTAAAGTTTAAGTTACGACTGACTGAATACTATCGCTCATTCCGTTTTCCTCGCCTTGGCTTGGCAGGAAAGCCGGGTCCATGATGGCCAAACGGGGCCTACTGCTCCTGCCGGCTCTGTTGGCTTTAACATGCATAACATGCAACGGTAAGCTATTATTGTGGCAAAATGGTTGAGTAAATAGAGGCCGTTGGGCTGTTTCCGGAGTTTGCGGCCGCCTGCCACACCTTCCAAAACAGCATCCCAAAACAGTCGCACAACTCTTTTATTTTTGGACGAACATGTCCTAATAACATGTGTTGCAAACACCGTTCTCGGTTGAAAGGCGGTGAGCCGTATACCTGAATGACGGTTCAAGTGCCCTTATGTGTGACTCGCCAGTTATTCCAAGGTTTTTCTTTGATTTGCTAAGTTTTCGTGACTACCTATCCTCTTCAGGCGCGGCAGCCCAGGCTGTTCTAAACGGGGATGGCTCGACTGTCAATGTTACGGTTATTGTTGAAGGTAACACCCTGGACGATTTCACCATGATGTGCACCGCCATTTCTCCTATCAGGTCTTAAAATGCAAAAGTGGATTGATGGTGCTCGTTGCAACATTCTATATGCATGTTCCGCCGCGTACTTGGACACCTAGTACTGACGCTGTATTGAATTACGAAAACCTTATGTTCGTTAATCTTTGACTTCTACATTGTTACCATACCGTTGCTTAGTAGAATAATAAACATTTCGTTGATCCGCACAAGCATACTTATTAACTCCCGTCGTCTCGGGTCTTTCACACACAGGCACGGTGCAAGTCTTTGTTTCGCATGAAGACGCGTATTCAAGTTCAATTACTCCCAAGTCGCCAGAGATTTTCTACACGCTTGTGGACAACAAAGCGGACCTTGCTGACCAAGCCCCCGTACGCGTCGATTTTGGAGACAAGGGAGCATCGCTGACGACCGGCGACCTGGTGCAGGCACCCCTCACGCTGCAGCTGCAAGCCGAGAATGCCGCGCTACTCGGCTTGATGAGTAAGTCCTTCTCCGCCGTCGGGTGGAGCCGTCAATCCTGTGTCGTGTATATTCATTTTCTGGTTGATTGATTATGATCCACAGCGTTGCTGGACAGCGACAGAAATACATACGTGTTGCAAAGTTCCGATAGAGCAGTGCACTTGTTTTGTCATCACGTATGCGCCCCATATTTTACTCCACGCACTCTCCCCTCGATTCCCCCTCCCCGCACTCCCGATTCGATAAACATCTACAGATGGCGGCTCTTCCAGTCGCCGTTTGCTGAGCGAGGAGCACGAGGCGGCCCGTCGCATGGTGCTGGAATTTCACAACACTCGCCGCTCGTTGCAAGACTGGCGTACGCTTCGTGATACCGTTCAATTCTTGAAGCTCGCACAACCAGGACACGTGCCGAAGGCAGATTCAGCAATTCTCATAAACCGGCCGAACGACAAGGTAAGAAGTTATTGTGCCCATTATCGGTCATGTGTCTGCCTGTCCTGCGTCCCAAGCATCACAGGCGGGATCAATTTATAAATCGTGCACCATCGGTCACAACCAGTTGGACCACCGTAATAATAATTAGGTGACATTGTATCATGTTGTATCATGTTGCAGGATCTGTTTGTAACCGATGGCAAGCAGCAAAATGTTACGTCTATTACATTTGTTGTCAAAAGTTCGTCCTGCGGCGTCAACCCCGCTCTAGATGCGGGTCTTGTACGGCAATGGATGTTTGACAACGGAGACGACGCCTCCATTGTGGCGACCATGCAGCGCTATTACAATGTAAGTGGAGAGACACGCTGTTGATCTATCTGTACTGTGTGTACAAACCATCATATCGATTTTAACGTTGCAGTATTCATTAAGGTCGTTACTAATACATGACGCCGGCCCGTAAACGAAGTAAACTCCACGCTTGATTTCCACATGCAGTTTCTGCTGGCGCCTTATCGTGTCTTGTTTCTCGTTCTGCTCGCAGACCTGCTCTTACGACCAGATGACGTTCCGCCCTGAGAACAACTTGGTGATCGACATCGACATCCCTTGCGCGGGCAATACGTCGCTGGGCCCATACGACCTTATAAACGGAAAAGGAAATGGAAACAGCAATGATAACGAGCTATATGGCCTTCCTGAGCTGGCCAAGGCATACTTGCAGGTAATTGGCCAGCAATCAAGCCTGTTAGCAAACCGTTGTTCTGCGATTCGCCTTTGTTTGTGGTCTCCAAGGTCTGACTTGCAATCAGTGACAATGTATCCGCCCGAATATGCATAATATATATCGCCGATACAGCAGCCACTGCCGCTGCAACATACCCAGGTGCTTGCTATTGGCGCAGAGCTCAACAGGAATGCGAAAGCCGTGTGTTGCCAACAAAATGAATGCCGTTGTTCTGTCAACATGTATGCCGTTACTTGTGCCAAATTTTATGCCACAGAAAAACAACCCCACGCTGTTCAGACGTTGGTCCTCCTACAGCCGCAAGATATTCATTTACCCCTTCAACTGGCACACGCTCTACGCTGAGTTTGCTGGCCTGGTGAGTATGCATGCGTGGTATTGATCATAGTTGACTTAATCCCAACGGGAAGCGCGCCGAAAAACGCACATGCACACATCGACTTGCATGCGTACCGTCTTGGTAACACAAACAGTGCGCCTTTCGAAAGGGCGAAGACACTGCTGCGGGAATCGCACGGTTCTTGTAATAAGACGTGGTCATTAAAGAAACGTATACGGCTCTTCCACGCGTGGCCTTGCAATAATAAACAAAACGCGCACTTGCAGGCAGTAATGGGCTGTACCCCAACATCCGCCAACTGCTATACCTGGATTAACATCGGCCCACGAGAACTGTTTTTGCGGTCAAAGACGGTCTTCGAGGAGCTGGGTAAGTGAATTAATATGGTTTGCAGTAGACTCAGCTGATCATCGGCCTATATAGCATCGAATCCTGCAGTTGGCGCTTGATTTCGTTGCTAATGCATATCTGTCTTCATGTAACACCCGCAGGCCACAACATGGGTCTCTCCCACTCCGCAAGCGTTATGTGCAACGGCGGCAACTGCTTCAAGGACCAGTACGGCGATACCACCTGCCCCATGGGCTCCGCAATGCCCATCGACATGGAGAAGCAGTTCGTTTGCATGAATGCAGCACAAGTAAGGACCGGGACGCCTGAGCGGAGAATGCTGGTAACCCATTTGAAACCGACCAGGATGAATGAACCGGTTTCCGGTGGACCCCAAGTATCAATCGTCAGTGCACACTGCATGTGAAAGATATCACAGAATACAATGGCGATGATGCCTCTCCGTATCTGTAATCTCCAAGCATGGCTTAGAATCCGTACCACTCTGACAATCAAACCGGCGACATATATTTGGTTTTGTAAACGGTATCCCCTAGGAAGTGCCTGAGAGTTAGGGCACTGAATCGGTGACCGAGAGGTCACCAATTCGATCCCGGCCTTCGCAGAGGGCTGGGTGACCGATGGGGGCCCTGGTGTGGGAACGAACAGCAGGTGATCGCATGGCTCTTTAGCCGTGTCCCTGTCCCCTGCACTGGCAGAACTCATCACGGTTGAATGTTCAACAATGATGTGTCTGGCATATCTGGGAAGAATGCGTGCGGGTACCCAGATGTGATCTGAGTGAGACGGAGCCCAGGCACGGAGTGGGTGGGAGAAGCAACCCATCTTAGTCAAAAAGGCGGTCACCGCGGTAATGGGCTGTACCCGCCGATGAGGCATCAGTCTGTTCCCTTAATCCACGCTAGGGCCTACGGTCCAGCGTAAAACTTTCTTTCTTTCTTTCTTTCTTTCTATGTACACGGTTCCGCTGTACTCTTAACATGATCATTATGCATCTGCGCATGTTGTTGATCATTCATGAAGCTGCAAACTCAATTGACCATGATGGCATAGTTATACTCTACTGACGCAGCCATAAACTATGATGTGCGTGCCTTTCGAACGCAGTCATACAAGGCTGGCTGGTCAAAGCCAATCCCGGGCGGTCATCTCAACGCCTTCGCCGATCTCAAGCCGGGTGTCACACGCGAGTTCAACCTACCCTCTATGCATTCTACCAAGGAAAACATGCTGCGCATTGTCACCGACCCAGTTAACAGCGTTATTGATGACAGAACAACTCGGCCGCAGCGCGCCCTGTTCGTGTCATACAGGTGCGCTATTGCCCTTGTGGGTCGTTAGTTTCCTTTTCTCCGTGCTGTACGGTATTTGACTACCATGCTGAAAGGCATTTAATTCCCCTTGGGCCCCCGACTCATATGGGTTTGTTTGTTCATGTATGACTGGATAGGACATGCACTCCCACCCATGTGCGGTCGGAATCGCCAAGCGTCCCGAGTTCGATGTTTACACTTGCCTTAGTCCCAGCTGATAACAGTGCGAGCATAATCGAGTGTGTTCGCTGATTCAACTTGCAATCTCTCTGTATTCGCAGGGTTGGCCAACAGGCCCACGGATCGTACGACTCGGGGTTGAATTACCTCAATAATAAACGTATATGGTAGGTTGTCGGTGGCCAGGATACAACAGACGTTTGGAATATGCGTACATCCTTACTCTTTTTGTCCTGTCAAAACATGACAACAGTTCATCACCTTGTTTTTACCGTATCGCGGCATGCCGGATCCCCCAAATAAAGAGAAGTGTGTCACCTGGTTCTCGGCAACCAAATTAGCGGAAACGAACAATCGCCATTTGCATCTAGGTTTGCCGCTCTCACCTGCTGTGATGCACGTACTCCTGCATTCGCCTATCTTCAGTACATGCAAATTGTAGCCTCCCTTGTAGTTACAAATGCATAGGTTGGCAATGACCAGGTGCCATTGCTGCTCTGCCCTCTCAGGGTCCATGAATACAATCAGACGGCAAATGGCTTCACGGCCAACATCTTAGCACCCCCGACCGTGCTCGCTGTATTATCGGACGAAACACCGCCTCCGTCCACTTTTAACTGGGGCGTCCTAAATCGGTCTTTCACTCAGCTGGTTCCAGGACTAGGCGGAGTCAGGATTGCAATCAAGAGCAGAACGGATCGGGCTGCGACCGTGTCCGTGTGCCGCTTTGTATCACAGACGGAGGCAACTGGAGGCATTTCTTGTCGCGATGGTGTTGACAATGACTGGTGAGCGGCATGCTTGCCAAATCGGCGGTTGGTTGTGAGGCCTGGTTCCGAAGTGGACCTTTGATCCTCATCAGCTTTTTTTGATCTGCATGCGAGCTGTTGAGCACCCACCCTTTTTACTTGTTAGTTCCTTCACTGGGTACTACGTATCAATGGTTACCTATTTCATTGCAGCGTTAATGGAGCGTGCATACAATTATAGATACTCATCCTCGCCATATATAGTTGGAAGATGTTCTCTGAGTATCCATCTGGGACCCCCATATCTCTGGATTTCTATATATGCAGTGATGGACTGGTGGATATGGCCGACCCAGATTGCAACCCTGCACTGCTCCTCCCACCTCCGGTGCTATCATCGCCGCCACCACAGCAGTCGACCGCGCCGCGTGCGCCGGCGATACGGCGATCACCGCCGCCACCAAAGCAATCGACTCGCCCTATGCCGTCATTGCAGCGTGCGCCCATCAACATCTCCGTTGTTGTGCAAGGTAAACGCTCGCCCCACCTTTCTTACGCATCCTGCAGGTTCAGTTCTGCTTTCTCTGTTCACTCCCCGGCATAAATTACGTGCGTTCACTGAGTCAGGATGAAACCACAGCGTTGACAAATGCTACACATGGGCAGTTTATCCTGCCCTACTATATTCGCTTTACCCGCCCTATGCAGGCATGGTGCAAGTGTACGTCAGGACCATCGACACCAGCACGGAAAATGTGTCACGCGATACCGTCCAGTCCGAGGTTTTCCACACTCTTATCGATACACAAGAGAAAAGCAACTCTGGCAAGGCTCCTGTCCGCGTAAACTTCGGCGGAAAAAATGCCGACCTGAACACCGGCGACGTGGTGCAGACACCCGTTACCCTGCAGCTTCCCGCCGATGTCGCTGAACGCCTGGGCCTTGGTAAGGTCATACCATAATCTGTTGAAAGTGTAAACTCTGGGAGACACTACGAATACGTTTCCAAGGGTCAAAATCTCGCTACGTGAGCCAACAGTCTGCCCGTTTCCCGACTGATCTATTATCTTTATTCTCGAGCCTTATTATACCTCCGATTGCCCTATCCGCTCGCCCACAGCTTCAGATGTCAGCTCCTCCGGCCGTCGCCTGCTGAATGAGAAGCATGAGGCCGCTCGCCGCATGATACTGGACTTCCACAACACCCGCCGTTCACTGCAAGAATTTTCTTCTTTGTTGGCCGCTATAGAAGAGGAAGGCGTTTTTGCGCCAGAAGTGTCGGCTGATACGACAAGCCTGTTGAAATCGGACAGCACTGTCGATAAGGTCCGCCCACCAGCTTTATTGCACAGCACATAGGGAATTCGTGATTCGTTCCGTGACAACCATTGACACCAGCTCAGGCTGGAACCAATTTTTATTATGACGAAATATGTGCACATTTATACTTGGTTTGGCAACTGTTGACAGCCCGCATCATATATATAGTGCCGCCGCAGCAGTGTGACGCGCTGCCATGTGCCGCCTTGCAGGATCTCTTCGTCGTCGATGGAAAGCCGTTGGATATCACCTCTTTTACATTTCTCTTCAAGAGCTCTTCGTGCGGCATTACGTCCGCCCTTACCGTCGATGCCGTACAGCGGATTTGGTTTGAACGCGGCGAAAATGTCCCGATAGTCAGCACAGTCGAGCGCTGGTACAGGGTGAGTGGCGTTGGTGGGGTATGTACTACTTAGTTATAATTCGATCACGTTTGCGAGAGAATGAAGGCGAGTTGGCCAGTTTTATCAGATCCTACGCAGGTCTGTTCCGTGGGTAAAATGTGGACAGCAGAGCTCTTGGGAACGCAGGTCTGTTCCGTGGGTAAAATGTGGACAGCAGAGCTCTTGGGAACGTATGCAAGTCAATGTTGTCCAGCCGATGACCGGAGGCCCTGCATGTTGCGCCAATGCATACTCTGGACTGCTACGCCTGCCTCGACAATTGCACGCCGCTACGATATCTTGCCCACAGCCTGAAATAAAGGGTTACCAATGCCCCGCGCTCCGGCTCAAACGCTACCAAATTGCAACATACAAGCTGATATTCAACATGTATAGCCCTTATTAGCTTATTCACTTCAATCTGGGCCCTGCGGATTGATCTACCCTATATATCCGCAGATGTGTTCGTACGGCCAGACGTTCTTTAGGCCGGGCAACAACCTGGTATTTGAGGTGGACATCCCCTGCAATGGCCAGATGTCGAGGGGACCCTACAATCTCAGGACCGGAAGAGGAAACGGCGTTAATAATGATAACGAATTGTGGGCCCTAGCCGAGTTTGCCAAGACCCACATGCAGGTATTCGTACTAGACCCGGCTTACTCGTGCTTGTGTGTGTTGTTACATGGTTGGGGGTACGTGCCCCTCTCATAAACAAAACACCCATACGAGCCGATGGCCCAAGGGAACAAAAACGCCTAAAAGCACGACAGTAGAAAACCGCCCATGCAGGAGAAGGAGATACTAGCGGCCAAAGGGCACAATTGAGTTGCGGCGGGCCCAGATGCGCTCAAGCAGAGATGGGATCCCCCAAACAAGGGGGATCCCATCTCATCGCTTCTTCCATACCCTCGAATTGAAGGAACCCTTCATCCGCGCGGATGCTACTATAAGCAGGGTACTCATTATGACATGCTTCTCGTCCTCTATTTGACCATCCGCAACGCAGCAGGGACATTTTTGCTCAGTCCTAGGGACATGAACTCGTGATCTGTTGGCCGCAACCGCCCAACAGCACAATCGAAACTGCAAATATTGGTGCTTGTGAGATTTCTTGTGAGATTTCTTGTGAGATTTCTTGCAATTTTATACCGTTGCCTTCGATTTGTCCTTGACTTCGCAGCGAACCAACCCTGGGTTGGCCACGTCCTGGGACAATTACCGCCGCAAGATATTTCTCAGTCCCTTTCCCTTGGCGGCGTTTTCAGGCCAGGTACGTTTGTGTGCAAATAAACGTGCCGCTGTGCGCCAAATGTCAACAGTGTGAAAATTAAGATGCGGATTAAAGTAACACTGTGAGCAAAAACATATGGCGTGGAGGCCGGGACTCGAACATAGAATTTCCACACATATCGATGAATGCTTTACCGTTCAGTTACCTTCTAAACATTAGGCATCGCACGTGAGCTGTCGCAATAGTCGAAAGCGTCGTTCTACTAAACCCCTACCAGTTATCAACTGCACAACCCACCCTGTTAACGGACGCATCCGCTTTTGTGGGTAACTTATTTGTAACTTATAACTTATTTGCAACACTTGGGTCCGTCACGCTGCTGCACGAGAAGATTTAGGTCTGCTGCAGCGTCGCATACGCCCCCCTTAAAGGTTTTCCTAAACGAGACAATCAACGTTTTCGACACGTTTTTTATACACATCGAAACACCTCTGTTATAATTCTATGTCCGTCTTGCTGGTCGTAGGCGAGCCTGGGATGTGCTAAGGATGTTGATTGCAACGCTTGGATTCAAATCAACAGAGGCTTCGTCGACGTCCATACCCTTGTGCAACACTTGGGTAGGTGTGCTCCAAGCGCGCCATCAACCAGACCACCTTCAAGCGAGAGCCGTCCGGCGATCACACCCGCCTCCTGATTAATAATAGATGCACACTTGAAAACATCTGATACTAAGTGGTCCACAGTGCGTGATACCTGGTTAATTATGTACGTCTGCCCTGACCTGTGACTCGGTGTAGGCCTCAACATGGGCCTTGCACGTTCGGCTGCTAGGGTGTGTGAAAACGGTAATAATTGCTGGCTGAACGAGTCGGGCGACAGAACAGATCCGATGGGCACGGTGGCGCCCTTCACAAATTTTCGACAGAACAAAGCATTTGTGTGCATGAATGCGCCCCAGGTGAGAGATCCATGTGTCCCTTGCTGACCAGCTGGTGACCGCCTTGTCTTCGTGTAGGGCCAATGTCACATACCCGGGCGGCATCTGCATACTACTCCGCCCCTATGAACATCGTCAAACCTGTCAGCTGTAGTTCCATAGTTCGCTGATCGCGGGAACATGTGCTTCATCTGGATGTCAGCAATGCATATTCCGTTTGCTTCAGTTGAAATACATTCACGACGGACACATACCTTACACATGCTCGCTCTCAACCCCCACCGCGGTGGCGGGGGAGGACTGGGACCGGGGAAACCCGTCACCCCACCTCCTCTGCTTCCTCAACCCACGCCTCAGCCTCCGGTCGGGCGTATATACTTTTTATTATATTTCTTCATCACGTCGCCATAGTTTTTTGGCACCGTCGGCTCGCCATGCTGGTACAAAGCATGCATATGCAATGGTGCTATCAGTTCCCTATACCATGTGTCTTGTGACAGATGGTATGGATGGTCAGCGTGGTGGTATAATCCGTTTACGATGATGGCTTTGTATGCTGCCTGCAGTCGTACAAGGCCGGCTGGACGACGATTAATCCGGGCAACCACCTTGCCGCACTTATTTACCTTTCTCCTGGCCGGGCGCGAAATTTCACTCTGCCGTCTATGGGACTGAGCAAGGAAAGTGTCCTGCGCATCATCACGGATCCACGGATGCCTAATGTGAACCCTAACAACAACATGCCTCAGCGCGCACTGTTTGTGTCGTATCGGAATGCTTTCTCTCCCACCCGCCGGTAAGCCAGTTCACAACGCGAAACGCGAAATAATTTTGCAGTTTGCGTGTGGACAATGTGCATCGCTTGCTCGCTTGAACTCCCTGCCCGCAAATATTTGCTGCAAGCACTGGCCCATACATCTGCTTAAGTTGTAGTATTGTTGTAGGCATAATTCAACTTTTATAATAAACAATGATGCGGATTCATCGAATGTGCCCTGCCTTTCCATTTGCAGAACCGACGAAATGCCTCTAGCCGCAACTTATGACTCCGGCTTACCCCTCGACACGCGTGGGTCAGTCTGGTAAGTTTCACTGAAAAAATGCCAATGTATGTGCTTCCCTATGCACGTGCTTCTTGATTGCCTTCATCCTTTTCTAGCTGTAATTGCCAGTTACTGATTATGCCAATATCTTGTGTCGTACCTCTACTTCCCAAGGATCCACGAGTACAATGGGACGGCCGACGGAATGCCCGCCAATCTCAACAGCCCACCGATCCTTCTTGGCTCTTTGACCGACATTGCGAGTGGCACCGAAAGCCGATCGTTCAGATTAAATATCCCTGGATTTGACGGCGGCCTTAACATTACTGTCATGGAAATCAAGGGTATGACCGAAGCCATTGTTTCAGTGTGCCGTTTCCAGCAAGAAACCGAGGTTATTCAAAGGTTCTCCAACCAATGCTATGACGGTGCCGACCAAGACTGGTGAGTTAGTTGGATTCCGAGGATGCTCAAGGATTTTTGAATTATGGGCTTACGCAATACGCAAACACATACATGCAGTAATTTATGCACACGCAAGTGTGCTGGATTCACATGCATTAATCTAGATGGCTGCCCTCATGCGATTGCACAAGCGGCATTAGCCACAACGAAGCTATAAATGGTTGAATCTAGTTATCGAAGGCATTAGTAGTACCACCTTTTAGCCACCATGAGCGCATTTATGACGCTCGCCGAGACATAGCTCGCTGCTGCTCATCAAGCCCCTGCAATCTAAGAGTTGAATGAAGTATTACAGACGACCCGAGAAGATGAAGACAAGATAAATATACAGTTTCATTATATCCATGCGAGCAGCAGCATGCGGATGGTACATGCCTTTGTTCCCTGTTGAGGTTGTAACTGGGGCGTGCTTTTTATGCCGTCGTTACTGCACGCAGTGACGGGCTGTTTGATGAAAATGACCCGGATTGCAACCCGTCGCTGCGCCGACCGCCGTCACCGCCGCCGCCACCGAGCCCCCCGCCACAGCCACCGCCGCCGCCGTCACCGCCACCAACCCCGCCTCCGCTTTCGCCTAGTAGGTGTTAGCATTGTGTGTGGCTACGGCGAAACCTAGTCTGTCACATGTGCGAGACGGTGCTCCTGCACGTGCTGTCCTGATAACAACCTTCCTTTTTTAAGCCGCAACCTTTCATTTACTTACATACACTTAGGACTGCATGCAAGCCGCACCTATTGTTGCGTAATTCTGCAAATTGATCAGATTACAACAGCATGCTGCCGTGAGCACTTACAAAACGCTCGGACTGCGCTCCTTGTTCCCTTCCGGCCCATGAACAGTGAGAACCGTGAATGTGTGGGTGCAAGGTAAGATACCGTATTTGACTCCTATTTGTGCATGAGAGAATGAACTGTACATATTGCACTTCTGGAATGGGAATTTTGTGATAGCGGAGTAATGACGATAAGGGTTTTCAGAGGGGGGAGCGCATTCTGTACCTTCACAACCACGGCACTCGCACACATGCATGATATGATGGTAATAATGTTTATTAAAGATCATATCGTGCACCAGTGCGAGCGCCGAGTGGGGAAAATGCGAACCAGTTAGGACAGAAGCCAACGGGGGCTCCCTCATATGTGCTGCTTTTGCAGGTACTCTGAAGGTCACCGTTATTCATGGCAAGCCCACCTCTTGGAGGAGGCTTGTGTACACACTTGTTGATAACGAACTGAGTGCCACAGAACTCCCAATTGGGTTGACCAACGCCGACCGTAACCTTCGTAGCGGCGAGACCTTCCTCGCTCGCCTAACGTTGAATCTACCAGCTGACTTAGTGGAGCGGCTGGGCATAGGTAAGTTAAAACAACATTGCCGTTCCGTTGCGAGAGTCACAGGATCGGGGGCACGGGTTCGGGGGTACGGGACGGCTGCGAAGTCTGCGGTGGGCACCGTGCTCGTTAGCCACGGCAGCGGATCGGATCATAGTCAACTGCCAAAGGCATATGTTGCGATACGCTTTTGTATGTTTAACACAACAATGGCCACTGACCAGTTATAACATGGACATTTGGAGGCGTCACAATTTAAAGAAAGAAAGAAAGTTTTAGAAAGTTTTACGCTGGACCGTAGGCCCTAGCGTGGGTTAAGGGAACAGACTGATGCCTCATCGGCGGGTACAGCCCATTACCGCGGTGACCGCCTTTTTGACTAAGATGGGTTGCTTCTCCCACCCACCCAGTGTCTGGACTCCGTCTCACTCGGATCACATCTGGGTACCCGCACGCATTCTTCCCAGATATGCCAGACACATCATCGTTGAACATTCAACCGTTATGAGTTCTACCAGTGCAGGGGACAGGGACATGGCTAAAGAGCCATGCTGTCACCTGCTGTTCGTTCCCACACTAGGGCCCCCATCAGTCACCCAGCCCTCTGCGAAGGCCGGGATCGAACCGGTGACCTCTCGGCCACCAATTCCGTGCCCTAACTCTCAGGCACTTCCTAGGGGAGACAATACAATATTAATACACACAAGCGCCATTCCAACGGACTGCATCAATACACTCTGAAGTCCGTGCCTGACCTTGCCCTAACATGTCCTACCTTTCTCGCCATCTTCTCGGCCTATTACCGGCCACCACCCCAGGGTCGAGCCGTCGCCTTTTGAGCGAGGAGCACGAGGCGGCCCGTCGCATGGTGCTGGATTTCCAGGGCTCCCGCCGCAGCGTGCAGGAGTTGGTAGCCTTTAAGGAAGTTTTAGAGACCGTGTCATCCACACCATTGCGAGTGAAATTCCAGGCTTCCCAGCTTTCACCTGCCGGTTCGGATGCAGGAAAGGTGCGATGACAGCATCGTTTGTGGGACAAACGTATGCAACCAAGCTTTGCTCATTAGCTCGTAAGAGATGATACCTGCGTTCCGGCAGAAAAGGGCCATAAGCATGCATGATACGGTGCATATCTTGAGCTTGTTCGTTAATTGCCGTCCAAAACATGTTCTGGTCTTGCAATTGGTGCTCTTAAGTACGGCACAACGAATCACACGACATTGCATGAATGTTGTCATTAACATCGCGCGGGCCGTTTGTGCGTCGTGCCGCAGAGTTTGCTCGGCACCAATGGGAGATTATCTGCGCTGGTATTCGTTTTCAGGAGTACTGCGTGCGAAATAAACCCAGCGATTAACGCGGATCGGGTACGACAGGCATTGTTTGGCAACGGTAACAACGCTGTCCCAACTCTGCAGAGGTATTATGACGTGAGTAATTTGAGTCAAAATAAGGGCGGCCCAACTATCTGGTCAGTCATGCCAGGTTTGCTGAATTAGGGTTGACCCTAGCAGACATACGTTTCCGACGATGTTACTTGATATTTCAGGACAGATGCTAAGCTGTTTGATAGTTGTTAAACATGTGTGGCCTTAATTGTTTCGATAACGCGCACAGCTGTTGGTCCGGCTCACAGCTGTGGTCCGGCTCACAGTCGCCGTGCAACCTCTGCCGCTCGAAAGCAAAAGAAGCGTGGGCAATGACCCTTACACGTCATGCACTCGATTGGCGTTATCCCCTCTGATCGTCCGTCCGGTCCGGTCCAACTGGTCGCCGACCATCTGTGCTACCTGGTGTGGACATACCTCGCACATGAGTGAAAGTGTGGTCCGCCGTCCGGTGATTCACACTCCATGTCCTTCTCGCACTTCAATATGAGCTAAAGCGAAAATTCCACGAATAATGCTCCCTGCGGTTGCTGGACCTGCAGACCTGCTCGTACAACCAAGCCACCCTCCTCCAGCAGAACACCCTCACGTTTGATATTGACATTCCATGCACGGGAACAATGTCGAGAGGCTGGTATGACATGAAGGAAGGCAGAGGCAACAGGGACAACAATGAAAACGAAATGTGGGCCCTTCCGGAGCTGGCCAAGGAGTTTATTCAGGTGCGTTAAAATCAGCCCCGGGTTTCATGCCTCCAGGCACCGACAGATAGCATGTTACCTGACAGCTAGTCAGCACGATTTTCATGCTTTGGGTAGGCTGGGTGATATCAGGTGATGGAGGCTTGATTAAGCACATGGCTGCTGTGTGACCAGTGCAGAACAGCAAGGAAGTCACAGTACAGGCTCCATCGTTAATACTTCTCACCTTGAATGCTCAGTACGTCTACTGTTCGCCAGGTCGCCTGTGTTAGCGAAGTCCCTTTCAAGGCCGCTAGCGTATTGGTAGTACTTTGTTTATCCCCGCTCAAATATCCTCTTCCCTCAAGTACCTTGCTTCCTGTCACTTACCGAAAGCCAAGCTCATCGAGTAAAAAGAAAACCCATCCCTGTATGACTTCTCCATCTGTCGTGCAACCATTTTACACAGCGTACCAATAAAGCAGTTTGGGACCAGTGGTCTTCCTACCGCCGCAAGATCTTCATTTATCCCTTCACCTACAATCCTTTCCTCTTGGAGAAGATTGCCGCAATGGTGCGAACTAAGTGTGTGTGGAGCGCGTTTGCATAGCTTTGACTGGCTCCTATTTTGTCCAAATTCTATCAAGAAATGGATGTAAATCTGTTGCGGGTGCGGTGTTCTATTACTCTATTTTCACCAAGTTCCCGATGTATACAAATTTGGATAAATATCTACTGTATATTTGTAGAGATACAACCCGATGAAATCAATGCCATCGCTTTTTTTCTGGGGTTACTTATTGATTTGTCCAACCCCCTGGCCATGTTTGTCTGTCCGGTGCCCGTGTGCAGGCGACCGTTGGATGTACTTCTGCTGATCCAGATTGCTATTCGTGGGTCCAGACAGACGGGACGAACCTCGATATCCCAGCCTTGTTTCAGGAGCTAGGTAGGTGCATCCCAGCATCTCTGTGCGCCTGGCGCAGGCAGCGGACCATTGGATGCTGTACCCATGCTTTGATCACCGGACGTTCAAATGGTACCTGATATTTTTATAGTTTGGGTGAGCGAGGCCCGCGGTTTCAGACCCCGACGCATGTCCAGTAGGCTGTGTCGGCCGTACAACCATAAAGCAACCACCGCATGAATTGCATTGTTGGTGCTGCTAAATATGTGCCGTTGCTTTCGGGGGTGCAGGTCATAATATTGGCCTGGCGCACTCAAGTCGGCTGACCTGTGAAGGCGCCAATGCTGGGACTTCATGCCGGATAGATGAGGCGGGTGATCAATCGGACCCAATGGGCAACGTAAACATTGACGACCGAAGCAGGGGCCTGGTGTGCATTAATGCAGCCCAGGTATGTAGAAACTCCCAGCACGCCGATTGCAGAACAGCTAACATTAAGAGAAACCCGTCACCCCATCTCTTTTTTCTCCCTCAACCCACGCCTCGGCCTTCGATCGGACGGTTTTATTATTATTTGATTATTATGAATACCGTATGATTAGGATTATTATCATTATTATGATTAGTATTCGTATTAGTATTAGCATTATTATAATATTAATATCGTTATTAGTATTAGCAGTATTTTATTACTTTTATACGTTTTATAAGTATTCGTATTATTAGTCCTTTTGATGTCATTATCATCAAGGTTTCAGTATTAAAATAATGCAACCCAAGTAGCATTGATCATGAGGTGTACACAACACGCAACTTTAATGTGTGCAGTCGTACAAGGCTGGCTGGTCAAGGCCAATTCAAGGAGGCCACATGAACGCTTTTAACGACCTTCGACCAGGTGTTCCGCGAGAGTTGACTGTGCCCGCAATGGCCCTGGCCAAGCAGAACATGCTGCGCATCGTCACAGATCCAAATAACCCTCTCATCGACGAAAGAATGACCATGCCCCAGCGCGCTGTGTTCGTGTCATACAGGTACGAGGATAGATGGGCGCCGTCACTTTGGTCCCTGTCTCGCTCTGTAACACATTCCAGTACAGATGTTGCGCTATTTGATTGAGAAATAGACTGTCCGATCGTCTAGAAGATTTGCGCTCACAAAGACTATTTAGCAGTTTGTGAGTTCATCGGTCCATCCCCGCGTCCCTACGGTCAGCCTTTAGACCACCCGTCCATGCTCCGCTTCCTCTACAAATGCGCCCCTGTACCTGTATTTTGGATCCGTTAATTAACTCCTACATGTGCACCTGAATGTTGTGGCGATTCGCCTGCAGGGTACGCCAGAGCGCATCAGGCTCCTACGACTCGGGCCTACCCGTCGATTACAGTGGTCTCGTATGGTGAGTTTAGTCCCTTTCATTACTACCTTCCATTACTACCTTCCATTACTACCTTCCATTACGTTTTCGTGCTCATTTATCACATTTCCAACCCACCGAACCGCTCTGCGCCCTCAGGATTCACGAATACAACGAAACGGCCAACGGTCTCTCTGGCACCATCGCCACCCCACCGCTTCT
The DNA here is from genome assembly GCA_030267565.1 of Pleodorina starrii. NCBI lineage: Eukaryota > Viridiplantae > Chlorophyta > Chlorophyceae > Chlamydomonadales > Volvocaceae > Pleodorina > Pleodorina starrii. Next base: position 240,286 of record BRXU01000033.1, read on the forward strand.
GCTTAGCGCCCTGACAGACAAGAGCACCTCCCCTGCGAATCTGGGTTTAGGAAGCCTGCGGCGTACTTTCATCTATCAAATGCCGGGACTCGGCGGTATTTACGTTACACTTAGGACAGTATCGCCCCAGGCCGCCACCGTGTCAATGTGTCGCTTCTCCGACCAGATGAAGGAAACGACGGTAGGCTCCTTCGGCTGCAACGACGGTGTTGATAATGACTGGTGAGCAGCCGGTCGCTTTGCGGAAGTTGCCATGAGGTATGAGTGCTTGCACATATCAGCAGGAGGTCAGCTTGGCTTCTAGCTCATTGGTTCGTCACAAAAAGACCCGTCACAGTACAGGATATAAATGTGGTACCAATATGAACTGATGAGACTAGCTCGTTTCTTGTCCTTGCGTCAAACGACGCATTCCCACTTGGAGAGTCTCCATATATGCATACAATCTGGCAGGCAACAAGGATAAACATCAAGTAGTGTTCTGCTGAAAGTAGTATTAATGCAACTCAACAATAAATACAACGTGCCTCGAAGACCTTATCAGCTGTGATGTCGTCCCGAATCTGTTCAGCGGTATCCACGCACGCGGCGATCTCCGTCCGATCTATAATCACCTCATTTATTTCATCCTTAACAATTTCTGGTTACGATGTTTGCGTGCTCGCAGCGATGGGCTGGTCGACCGAATGGACCCCGACTGCGACCCTTCCCTGCAACCACCGCCACCGCAACTACCGCCACATCCTTCTCCTCCTCCTCCTCCTCCTCCGCGCAAACGTCCAACGACTCTTCGGCAAAAGCTGAAGAAACCTCCGCCGCCGCCACGGTCACCGCGCGCGCCCCGCGGGCGTAATTCGCGCTCACAGCGCTCGCCGCCGGTCGGTAAATGAAAGAGATGTTGCAGGTTAGAGCGGCTCGATCGATGTCCTCTGAGACGGGCGGCTGCAGAAACTTCATCAGCCGACAGGTTGCCTTGGTTGTGACAAAATATGCCTGCTCTTCGGTAACTGGCTATCACAACTGGTAATGCTTGTGTGCTGTCTAGTCGTGCGCAGCCTTGCTAAATTGCAGATGCGAATGAAGCGCCGAGCCGGAAGCCGAGGTTCGCTTTTAACCAGTTACAGCCATGCGAGGACTTAACCGTGACATGGTGTTAGGTTACACGAGGCAGCATGTGCCAACATGGAAAGACAGGCACACGCGGACTTATTTTCGTTCTTGTGTTCTTGAAGTATCAACAAAACGCTACTGAATTGGGTAACACCTACAAATCTGACGCTGCTCCTACATCGGGTACACATGGGTTTCGGATGAATATGAAGTGCATGTTGCGTGTTTGCGAGGCCACTTGGGTACACGTTTTGCACCGTACGTGCGTATAGAATTTGACTGCGAAGCGCTGTGATGTCTTCAGGGGGCCCGGGTCTCGTCTGTTCCATCGTTGGTGATGTCGGTGAGACGAGTTGATGAACGTACGACGATTTATCTGCAGTATACATTAATAATGTAACATGTAACCCGCATCAGAGCGACGGAGATCCTGTGGCATGAGGATCCCACGCAACATGACTTCCGGCGATAGTTGTATATGCTTGATTCTTGAAAGAAAGAAAGAAAGTTTTAGAAAGTTTTACGCTGGACCGTAGGCCCTAGCGTGGGTTAAGGGAACAGACTGATGCCTCATCGGCGGGTACAGCCCATTACCGCGGTGACCGCCTTTTTGACTAAGATGGGTTGCTTCTCCCACCCACTCAGTGTCTGGACTCCGTCTCACTCGGATCACATCTGGGTACCCGCACGCATTCTTCCCAGATATGCCAGACACATCATCGTTGAACATTCAACCGTTATGAGTTCTACCAGTGCAGGGGACAGGGACATGGCTAAAGAGCCATGCGGTCACCTGCTGTTCGTTCCCACACCAGGGCCCCCATCAGTCACCCAGCCCTCTGTGAAGGCCGGGATCGAACTGGTGACATCTTGATTCTTGATAAGGCGTGCAGTTTAAAACGCATATTTGCAGTTTCCGCCGACTGCTGTGAACGCCGAACACACGATTTTGTAATAATGTCACCAGCAGCCTTACTCTTTAGACAGAGGTTTCGGACTTTAGGGTTGGACGACTAGGGGTTGTAGGCCCTAGTGCCCCTAAGGATGGGGCGCTCCCCTATCCTTACCGCCCCTACCGCCCTAGAGCCCCTAGTGCCCCCGGGGGCCCCTACACCCCCGGACGGCCCCTACCACCCTAGAGCCCCTAGTGCCCCCGAGGTGCCTCCCCACCCCAACCACCCCTACCACCCTAAAGCCCCTAGTGCCCCCGGGGGGGCCCCCCATCAAGAGAACCCCTAGTGCCTTAGAGCCCCTAGTGCCCCCGGGGTGCCTCCCCACCCCAACCGCCCCTAGCACCCCTACCATGCCTAGTGCCTGGCCGGGGCCCCCCCCCTCCCTACCGCCCCCAGTGCCCCTACCGCCCCTGGTGCCTGGCCGGGGGCCCCCCCTCCCTACCACCCCTAGTGCAACCCCAGACTGCGAACTGTTGCCAATCTGTAAAATGAATACTATAGCAGAGAGCTGGGCCACTCGGGCCTCCCCGGACAGATGAAAACATAGCTTAACAGGTTGGCTCCAGACTGGCCGTATGCATGAAGCTGGTACGGTGAGTAATGCAGTTAACATCCCCGCGTGCTAGCCAAATTCGTAGCTACAATTCATGTAGCTACAGTTCATAGCTACAATTCGTAGCTACAATTCATGCAGTTAACATCCCCGCGTGCTAGCCAAATTCGAATCTACAATTCATGTTGCACGTCAATAATTGAATTTACGGACGAAAGTCGACTTGCGCTGGACTTGCGCGGCAGCAGTGTTTGTACGCTTATACGGACATAACTATGTTGCATACGTTCTCCACTGGTCTGTTTTCCACGCTAGAAGGAGGAGTATGGATGGCGAGGTGATAAAGTCATGGAGGGGAGATGAAAAAGTCGTGACGCAAAGAGCCGCGAGGCAGCAGAAGCATTTGGAGATGTATATGTTTGAAAAGGAGAAATTTAACAGGACCCCTACCGTGCCCGAGTGCCCCCGAGCACCACTACCGGTCGTGGCAGTAGGGCCTAGTGCCCCTAGTCGTCCATTTGTGTCGGACTAAGCGCGAGGCGCGGGTCCGACCCGTTGGTCACGTAACGACGCGAACCTTCAAAGTAACGAAACCTTTAACATTAATAAAAAATATTAATATAGGCCAAAGACTAGTGTGGTGTGTCCGTGCCCAGCTGTCGATCACTGCTTATGCGGGGCACATTGACGGACGCTCGACCGTACAGTTACACAAACCACAACCGATCAATAATTCTCCATTCTGCATTGCTGCAGACGGGGCTTATACCCTTGCATCGGCCAGTCACGTTGTAGGCAAAGCAGGCTGCGTGCTGCTGGCCCAATACACCAACATGAACAGGCGTCATACCAGTAGAGTCACATATGACTCAGCCTGCAGGCAGCTCCCACCTACGTGACCATATACCATACTAGTAAACGTGAAAGCACAGCAAGATGCCGACCCACAGCCAACAAAAACCGCAGACAGCTCCTGCGGCCGCACATAGCAGATCCCAAAAATGCCAGTTCATAGCTGTGCGTTCATGCAGGCCAAGCCAACACAAAGCCTCATATACACACATGCGTCCACACCAGCTGTATTGCAGTGAAGAAGCCCTTAACAAACATTTGGAACATGGAGACATCTATTAACGTTTAAAGGTCACCTTTACACCTTTACATGGTTACCGCTATGGCATCGACGTTGTGGTGGTGTGCATGGCTTTCCTGCAGCGTTTTGTTGGAGCAAGAATGCATCAAACACCACGACTCGATGACGTCAGGATGTATTCTGTCTATTGATGTTTCATTATTTATGGTCCCGAATCTCGACACATCCCGAATAAACACATCGGCGCATTGTTGCGCCGCGTTAGCTCTGCAACAGCACAGCTGTCAGCTTTACCCCGAACCCTTCAAGGCCCCCACGCGCTCCGCTTGGACCTCTTTGCCTTTCTGCAACGCATCAAATTCCAAACTTCAGCATGTGACTTGGTAATAACCCGGCGCTGGCTGGCTGTTGGGCCTAGGGGGGCTGGGGATATGCACTGGGGCTTCCGGCTTATTGTTTTCTTAATCGTCAAGCCTTTACACTGCTTAAAACATTTTACAATATAGATAGAACCACTAGATAGAACCCCTGGTCTTGCTGCCCTGCCCAACTTCTGTTAGACAAGTTTAGGGGAGCTTTCAGAAACGGGTGAGCATAAGCCGCAAGGAGTTAAACGTCAATGGCGGGCACTGTGTTCTACCTAAAGTAGTACATACCCAAGTAAAAAGAATTTGGAACGATCGCAAGCTATAGACGTTCGCAGCACCTACTGTCAAGAGTAATAATTTATGGTTTAATGATTTTATACTCCTAACATGTAAGATTATAAAACTGATTTTAACTCTACATTACGTTTTGTTCAAAGTGAAATGCGAGCGATACAGTTGCCACCATCTGAAACGAATGTGGTTAGATACCGATACGCGGAATACTACAACTTCAAATGATATTACATATAACATCTCATTATCAAGTCATACATATGCATGTCCTGCTTGTTGTGTCCGCCACGAAGACGGAAAGACGTGTACGGAGAAATAACCGACACATAGCCAACAAATATAAATCAACCTGCATCACGATGTAAATGTTTTTGAGGCCATTGAACTAATTATATTCCAAACTTACTTCATATCCTCCACATCTTGCTTACGCCGTCCCGTCTGGGAGCGAAGCCAAGGAGTGACGATGGCCGAACGGGGCTCGCTGTTGATGGCGGCCCTGGTGGCGTTTACATGCATGCTTGTAAATGGTGAGTCCGTATGCGACATGCAGTCCTCTGAACGGAAGGAGAGGTGCCTTCCGGCCACAACGTCCGCCCTGCGTCAACGTTAGTTTTTTCGTCATCTGTGGATTCATAAGACTCTATTCCGTGTTCTCGTGAAAACGTGTTCGACAGTGCCATTTGGGTGACGCTAGATATGGATGCGAGCTAATTATGCCATCTATTCAGCACCTTTCATATCACAAACAATCTGCAGAATTTCCCGTCTACGTAAAGAAATCTTTCTGTTCATGAACGCATCCCTTCCCATGGTCAGGTGCGGCGGCACAGCCGGCGTTAAAAAATGACCCCTCGCTCGTCAACGTCACTGTTATTGTGGAAGGTATAATGTTTCGTGTCGTCCGCCCGCCTTCAGCGTTCAGAATGTTCTGCTGTTGAATCAATATAATAATTGCATCTTTGCTTGAACTGAAATCTAATTACGCGTGTTTGGACATGTATATATACAGTTAAGCAAAGTATGTTAATCGCAAGCGTCCTTGGTTTCGTCCATTACTGATATATAAGAGCACAAACCTTTCAACGGGTGAACATCATGATAAAGCACTAATAATTACGTGCTTCCTTTTCTCACAGGCACGGTTCAAGCCTTTATCGTTCGTCCAGACCCGGTCACGACCCCGGCCCGCGCACAGCCGCCAGAGGTGTTTCACATTCTTGTGGATACCTCGTCAAGCAATGCCAGCAAGTCTCAAATCCGCGTCAATTTTGGAGCCAGGGGAGCTGAGCTGGCTTCAGGTGATCGTGTGCAGGCGGCCCTCACGCTGCGACTACCTGCCGACAAGGCCGAGCAGTTCGGCATAGGTACGTACAGTTTGACGTCGGGCATTCAGTAGTCAGGAAGGTATGAACACTGCGCGTGGAACGGTTTGGTTTTTCGTACTCTCCTAGCCGCGTGCAAGCCGGTTCTCGGGTGCATAATGAAGCATTGCATAGGACGAAAAAGCACCCGTGTTATTGACTTGGCCCGATTTGTTGTGAAAAGCAAGGTACATCCGATAGGGCATTTCCTATGTGCGTGGCATGCCGGTTTTCATTACCCTGTATACATATGGGCTTTCGCTTGTACTATTGCACCTGAGAAAGCAACTCCTGGCACACTTCACATCTTCAAGGTTCAGGAGAGGTGCCAAATTACGTGCATCCTCTGCAAGGATTATTAGTATCACTCAATAACCCTTGCCTAACGAGATCCACCCTGCCACCAACTCGTGGATGTGATCGGCTGACAATAGCACCCGACGGGTCAAGCACCACTGGCCGGCGCTTGCTAAGCGAGGAACACGAAGCCACCCGCCGCATGATCCTCGAGTTCCACAATACCCGCCGGAGCGTGCAAGAGTTCGCATCCCTTCAGCATGCCGTGGATTTCGCTGCCGGACAGGAGGCTGTAGCAGATCACACAACTGTTATCGACAGGACGAGTGACAAGGCAAGTATAACAATAGGAAAATTATATGCCGCATTCCAGGACGACGGGTCGTACTACAAATCGTCGCCAGACAGCACGGCACCTTGCTCCAATCCTGCAAATTGTGGAAACAATACTGCTCTTCCTGCGATACTGCATAATGGGAGTAAGCATTATTTACGAGCCCAAATAATCCCTTCAAGCGTGTGGTGACATGGGCGGGACGTTGGGCTGTATTATATTAATGAAGAGTTCAAAACTCAGTGCACAGTTGATACAATCTAGGAATTAAAGGTAAACAAGATAGCCTAAGCTGCGCACGCCATGACATCACAGCCGATACCAAGCATTCTCACAAAATAAATACGTAGGCGCGTGAACCCAAAAAACACCTGGACTTTGTTGTCACCAAAAATGCCTGGCCGTCATTATTTCCTGGCCGCAGGATCTATTTATAGTCAACGGGCAGCAGCAAGAGATTTCATCGCTGACGTTCGTTTTCAGAAGTTCATCGTGCGGCCTCAATCCCGCCCTCGATGCGGGAACTGTGCGGCAATGGTGGCACGATAACGGTGACAACGCTCAAGTTGTTGGAACCCTGCAGCGCTACTTCAGTGTGAGTCGGTTCGGATCTTCGGAAGTCAGTTTCTTTCCAATCTGGTTCAAAATACAAATGTGGTCGTCGCCAAAATGCGGGCATGGCAGCCCAGTGTGCAAATAATTTACATTTCTGCTGACTCAGGTTCCATCTACCTGCCGCCCGCAATCTTGTTTTGCAGTCCTGCACGTACGACCAGCTAATACTTAAGAAGGAAAAGAACCTGGTGTTGGATGTGGACATTCCATGCACCGGCAACACCTCCGTTGGACCATATAACTTGAGGAATGGCAACGGAAACGGATGGAACATGGACAATGAGTTGTTCAGCCTTCCGGAATTAGCCAAAGCCTTTTTGCAGGTAACACGTACATCGGTACACGATTGTTTCTTTTATAACGCACGCCCTAGTTCCAACATGTCTTCCCGCCTGTCTCAGGAATGTCCGGACGATGTCCACACCGAGCTAGCTATGCCATCCCGACCACGGGACTAGGTTTATCAAATCGGGGTTGCCAAACCCGAATTAACAATATTTGCTTTGTCTCGGGGCTAGCACATGGGAGGTTAAAGCTGCGTTTTGAAACGACAACTGAGGTGTTTTATTGAAATTATGTTCCATGTATCGCTCATGTGCTAAACCACAGCGGACGGATCCAAAACTGTTCAGCGAGTGGTCATCATATCGCCGCAAGATATTTATTTTCCCATTCAATTGGAACAAGTTGGTTGCTTCATGGGAGGGATTGGTAAGTTGCAGATGTAAATCCAAATTGGCATGTCAGGGCACTTCAGGGCACGTTTAGCATACCAAAGCGTGTGTGTGCATGTATGTTCGTTACATGAATGCTAGGTACACCATAAATATTTATGGTTAAATGGATGAGTGCGTTGCCGAAATGAATGAAACCGCACAAAATAGGATCTGTACTTGGATGTATGAAACGGTGTATTCCACAGATGAATGGGTAGACGAATGTACGCCATCTATCTATTGCGCTTGATGGATAAATCGATCATGTGCCATGCCTCCTTCCATAAACAGTTTCGTCATGGCCATGATGAACCTCCTCAACTGTATTGGTTATTGGCAGGCAATGAGTGGCTGTAGTTCCGAGCGCGATTGCTACAGCTGGATTAACACCAGCCCGAGGAGCCTCGATGTGGCTGTGACGACCGCCTTCATGGGCCTGGGTATGTAGTCATAAGTTTGTGCACATATACATTTCTGGGTTCAGTGCAGCCATCTCATATACGTCCTGAAAGTGTTGACGTTTATTGGTAAACCCTTACAGTGACATCCGCATTTCGATTACGAACCTCTGGCCACGCCTCAAGTGATTCTCTTTTGCATTTCATGTGTAACTGGGATGCAGGTCACAACATGGGTCTGGCTCACTCCGCCCGCTATATGTGCGACGGCACACGCTGCTTCAGGGACATATTCGGTGATCCAACTGACCCTATGGGCAGTGGACGTGTAAGCAACCCCGCAAAACAAGTGCTGTGCTCAAACGCCGCGCAGGTGGGACAGATCATAACAAGAAAAACGTTCTAATAGCTGTTGCAATAGGCTTTTAGTCTTCGTTATTGCTACATTTGGCTCCACATGCTGCAACGCCGCTACTCGCTGTAAGGGCCACAACACAGGTCTACGATGCTACGTGCTATCTGCAGCTGCACCTTGACTGATATCGCTTATGCTGACCTAGCTGATCCATCGTATGCCTAGCAGGAGGCAGTAATACTGTAGGATTCACGGCGCAAAGCAAGTTTGGCAAAGATATCGGGTTGTAACATGCGCAAACGCTTTGTGTACTCTGTGTTAACGCAGTCATACAAGGCAGGCTGGTCAAAGCCCATCCCGGGCGGTCATCTCAATGCCTTCGCCGATCTCAAGCCGGGCGCCACCCGCGAGTTCAACCTTCCATCCATGCACTCTACTAAGAACAACATGCTGCGCATTGTCACCGACCCAAGCAACAGCATTATTGATGACAGCACGACTCGTGACCAGCGCGCCTTGTTCGTGTCGTACAGGTGCGACCGCCTCCGTCCACCAACAAAACGCTCCAAACTTAGTTCAGACTGTTCTTGTTATACAAACAGGATGATGACCTTGAAACGTAGTTTCTTAGGTCGCCCATGCGAGATTGTCCTGTTGATATTCATTCCCCACCTGTGCCTGTGTATCTGCAGGGTCTCCCAGAAAGGCTCCGGATCATATGACTCAGGCCTATGGCAGCCATTTAGCAGTCGTGTATGGTAAGAGGGAATGCGGTCAAGCAGTAAATGTGCACAACATGTATCGTGTCTTTTAATAACGTTCATTCGATCAAGATAGTGAAATGCACCGACCAGGAACATCCGGCGCTCAATCACAATAACACTGCACGTACGACTGCGAACAATTACGAACATATTTTATGTGACATGCCGTTAAAGGCTCTGATGCTGTTTGTGGACCCTTCTAGCTGCATCTGCGGACATGCAACACGTGTGTCGCTCGTGCTGTTCGGCCCCACCAGGATCCACGAGTACAACCAGACAGCTAATGGGCTCCCTGCGATGGTCCTGACCCCACCGGTCTTGTTGGGCGCCATTACGGACGATGTGGCCCCCTCATCCGTTGGAAACCTTGGACTTCTAAACCGCTCCTTTACTCAGTCAGTCCCTGGGCTCGGCGGAATCAGGATTGTAATGAAGAGCAAGACGGACCAGGCTGCTACCGTCACCGTGTGTCGCTACCTGACACAGACAGAGGCGACCGGTGGCATCTCATGCCGTGATGGGGTGGACAACGACTGGTAAGTTGCATCGAGTTTTCGTCTGGTTGAGCGAGGTTAAACATATTGCAACTGACGGAACTAGACTGGACGGGAGGTAGGTATACAAAGCTTACAAATCTTGATTATTCGGGTTTTGGGAGCAGAGGAGGTGGGATGCCGGTTTTTCCCGGGTTCAGTCTTCTCCTGCCACTGCAAGGCATTTTATATAGACATGCCTATCGTTGGTTACATGCCAGCCGGCTGCGGTTCAGCATGCAAGTATCGTTCCATTTGCCTTGTGTAATGACGGTAGTGTTGAGTGTCCCTACTGTGTGACCGTTGAGTTCATTGCAGCATGTTCTGGCTGCCCTGGATGGAGTAGAGGGCTGAGGTCTCATGTTACCCTCAAAGCCGTGACCTTCGGCTACCTGTGTTGCGTAAGAGACCCTCCTACCGGTCTTGGAATACGCATGGTCACTTCTATTTGTTGTCCCTTAATAACAGGAGCTGTCGGCGTTGCCCTAGTCACCTCACATACAACTGCTCCCCATTCACGGCAAGCCGATAGAGAAAATTTAATTTTTGCGTGCGCTCTGCAATGTGTGTTTTTGGCAGTGACGGACTGGTGGATATGGACGACCCTGACTGCATTTCTGCACAGCCACAGCCTTCATCTACCCCACCACCGCCCTCGCCAACCCCGCCATCGCCTGGGCAGCCGATGCTAACGGTGTCGCCACCTTCCAAAAAGGCGGCGCGGTCTCCCCCATTGCAGCGTGCTTCTAACAGCTCAATCGTCAATGTAACCGTTATTGTGGAAGGTAAATACGTTGGTTGCCCACCTGCATGTGCTGCGTACCTCTCGATCCATAAGTAGGCATGAGCAGGTTGGGTCAAGTGACCTCCGTTAGGCCAGAGGGGGAGGTAGGGAAAGCCAAAATCATAATGCTCCCAATCAAACCACTCTGGCTTAAGGAATCCAAATATGCTTTCAGAATTGAATGTAGACCTGGTTACAATCAAAAGGTCTGGCCTGCCTAACTCAGTTGTACGGCAGGGGGGTGGGAGGGTGGGTCTGGGTCTCGGAGACTTTCTTCCATACCCTTTTGAACTTTTTCTACAGTACCCAGAATGTAAAACTCTAATTTCTCATATCAAGGTCTTGATGTAGTACCTATCATTTCCGCATATCAGAGGCACCATAGCGTGCTGGGTTTAGTCGGTGCTTCGTGCATGTCGAGTGACGGCTAAAGCCGTCATGATAACGACAAAACTACATCTTCCTCATTAAAGAAGAAGCCCCGGGCGCGGATACTTTGGTTTTGGGTTTTAGTGCTTACGGGAGCGCGGCTGGAATGTGCATCTGAAGGTGCCATGCCTCCGTGGGTGCGGAGCCCACATTCCGAAGAACAGAAGTGACAACTTTAAGCGTCACTACGCTAGCACAGCGTGCAAGCAAGAGCGCGCAGACGGGAAGGCGCAAAGCGATGCCGCCAAGTTCTTCCCGAGCTCGCTTTCCTGGTTGTTTTTCAAGTGGAATGCATTCAACACGTTGAGACAGTATTTTGGTGCTCTTGACGTTTGTGACAAAACGGTTCGGTCGTTTATTGGGAAATGGACAGACTTGGGCATTTGTGCTTCCGGTCGGCACTTTTTACTTGCATTCGCGTACGTTGGTCTATATTCATGACCGAATGGCATGATTTCGCTGTTTGCGATGGCGGTTTGCAAAATACGCGTTTATTTGTTCCGTTATGCGACAGCCGTACAGCGTCGTACGGTCCGGCCGTGTCCGGCAGGGGTGGGTGGGCGGTCTTGGGGGGTCCGCGAACCTTTTTAGCATGGGATCTCAAACTATATTTCTGAACCTCTCTCCCCCCTGATGAGGCCAGTGACTTCATTATATGTTAGCTGCGCCGCCGGCCCAATACTATTGAATAGGTGCCGCAGCACAAATGTAATTAACTTCCGTTCTTTCTGTCCACACAGGCATTGTGCAAGCTTACGCCGTGCTCCCAGACCCGACATCGATCCCGAGCAGCCCTCAACTACCGGAGGTATTTCACACACTTGTAGACAGCTCGGCGACCACCGACAGAAAGCCCCAAATCCGCGTCAACTTTGGCACACATGGAGCGGAGCTGAAGACCGGCGACCTGGTGCAGGCGCCTCTCACGCTGCAGCTGCAAGCCGAAACGGCCGCACTTCTCGGCTTAAGTAAGTCAAATTCCATTCTGCTGCAGGCGTTCAGGTGCACATAGAGACATTATGTGCTGTGCACACGCAAATGAAGACACATTGGGTACACAAACCTCACTATTCATGTCAGTGCTCCGTTTGACAGCTGTTACGCTTTGTCGCATTCAAGATATCTCATAGCTTGTTCTACTGAAATCTAATGCTCACTGTATTTGCGTCTTATTACTAGATCGTTCCAGGGAGGTTATGATTAGTGGCCGAGCAATACACGGCTTGATGGCTGCGGCACGTATGTCCCATGCATGTGTGCACGCGTGATGCCATGCTTGGGTGTGCTTAACTTGTGTTTGCGGACCCAAGTCACGCCTTGCCTACATCGCCGTGCTTATGTTTGCTTCTCGACCCGTATTTACTGATAACAGCTCCAGACAGGGCGAGCTCCATCGGCCGCCGCTTACTAAGCGGGGAGCACGAGACCGCCAATCGAATGATCCTGGAGTACCACAACACTCGCCGCTCTCTTCAAGAATTTCTCTCTCTCCTTGATACCGTGAACATTCTGGGGGATCAGGCTCAGGAGGTTGATGCCCTAAAGGCTGACGAAACGATTATGGATGTCATAGGAGGTGAACCCATTCTTCTCGGAAGCACGGGTGACAAGGTACGCACATCAGTGGTTGCTGGAACACCCCGCAATGTGATTTTGGGAGGCGCCAGTAGGGTAGATAGCTGACCCCTCTTACAGTTGCACACAGGCGCCTTGTCCGGTTTACCTGTAAGAGGAATGCCCCCTGCCCAGTTAAGTTTTGTTTCAAATGTATTCCGCAGGACCTGTTTGTCGTCGACGGAAAACAGCAAGAAATGACATCGATGACCTTCGTTTTCAGAAGCTCCTCATGCGGCCTCAACCCCGACATCAACGCTGACATTGTTCGACAATGGTGGCACGATAATGGCGACAAATCCCAAGTAGTTGGGACTCTGCAGCGCTTCTTCAGCGTGAGTGGAATGAGCAATCCAAAGTCATGAGCCGAACGGTAGCGGGAGAGGCCTGGGATCGGGGCAACCCGACACCCCACCCCTCCTGCTCCCATAACCCACGCCTCGGCTCTGTCGGGCGTATTATTATTATTATTATTCATGAGCCGAACCAATTGTGAGACGTCTTCGCCAGAGGCTGATAAAGGAGCGCGAGCGACGTGTACCTCCCCGCGTCCCTGTATCAGCAACATTCTGGACCGTACGTCCCTTAGTCACTGCTGGTGGACACGGCATCCTTGCATAATACCGCGTCAGCGCGCCTAGCATCTCAGCTGAGAAACTGTTTGCGGCGGATGCTTTTCATCGCCGTTTTCCCCTGCAGACCTGCACATATAATCAGTTGACATTCAAGCGGGAGAACAATCTGGTTGTCGATGTGGATATCCCCTGCGCCGGCAACACATCTGTTGGACCTTACGATTTCACGTACGGAAATGGAAATGGGAAGAACATGGACAACGAGCTCCACGGCCTCCCAGAACTCGCCAAGGAGTTTTTAAAGGTAAGCAAAGCAGGCGTGAAAAGGCCTGACCAACGTTTGAAGCCTCCTTTTGGGTCTATCGCAGACGGGCATGTGCAAGCAGCGTGAGTTATGATGCTTAGACTGTTACTTAACCTTGCCCATCGCCCGCCGTCTACCGCCTTGTTTTAAAATGCCACTGCAGCGGACGGATCCCGACCTTTTCAGCAAGTGGTCCTCCTATCACCGAAAGATCTTCCTCTTCCCATTTAATTGGAAGAACATGATTGCTCACTGGTCGGGACTGGTAAGCATCACTTACTTCCGGCTATGTTCTAAAAAGCCACCCACGGTCGGTCCCCTTAGCCATGCTCTGTCGTCGGTGATAATGCGGGACTCGCAAAGCAATGTGCATAGTGAGGGCCATGTGTGCCTGGTTTCGTTTTAATCTTTTGTTAGCTTGCTTTGCTCAACTGGTTTTGGAAGGTAGCTACCTGGCCGATAGGCTGCTGGTCGGTTACATTGGAAGGTGACCCAAAACGACCGAGAATCAATTAAGTTCGCCAGTTGCATAACGATTTTGCATGTGCAATAACCGGTCGGTTCACGGTGGGCCGATGAGACGCACCTTACACTGTTGTCAAGATAAAGGCCAACGTCAACGCCACGTCATTTCCATGCAATAGTGCACGGCCACTTAGTGCACGGCCACTTCGTTGTAATGTTAAACTATATATCTTCACGAATAAACATAACGTGTCATCCACGTCTCATCCCGTCGTGCCTTGGACGTTACTTCGGACTTACAGGCAATGTTTGGATGCTATTCCGGCTCCGACTGCTACAGCTGGGTGAATCCCAGCCCGAAAGACACCATACCACCTTTGGCAAGTGTCATCAGTGGGTTAGGTACGTGCGCGTCTCCGATTCCCATTTAGGAATACGGTTCACAATCAAAGGGATGTTTCTCAACGATCCGAATTAGGCACCCTTATCACGGGGGCACTGTTATTAAGGGAACCCGGTAAGGGGCGAATAGTAAAAATTGCACGGCATTCAGCTGACCCTCGTGCTGGGTGAATACACAGTAGTAAAATGCTGGACACTTTGAAGTGAAGCAGCTATCGGTTGCCTTTCATGTCCCATCATCCTAGGTACCCATACATATGCGGGCTCTCATATTTCGTACTCCACCCACCTTACGGTATTTCAGCCCATAATATCATACCGCCGTTATCATGACAGTTTCTTGAGTGAAGTTACTCATCCATACATATATGCTTTGACCACAGGCAGAACCATCGGCCTCGCTTCCTCGGCCCAGCGTGTGTGCAACGGTATCAACTGCTTCACCGACTTCTTCGGTGACCGGACTGACCCCATGGGAAACTCTTTTGTCAGTGACCCATGGAAGCAAGTGGTGTGTGCCAACATGGCGCAGGTATGGATAGGAGCGATGGGAAACGCGTGGGAGTTATTATATGGGTGCTGAACAGCTAATTCTGAGCCAGTCGACATTGTTTCAATCGTTTTCAACAATCATACACTTACACCGAACGACTTATGGTGTCCGCGGGACTTTTCATATATGTACGTGCTCCATTTTACTACTTGAACGCAGTCATACAAGGCAGGCTGGTCAAAGCCCATTCCGGCCGGTCATCTCAATGCCTTCGCCGATCTCAAGCCGGGTGCAACCCGCGAGTTCAGCCTTCCATCCATGCACTCTACTAAGAACAACATGCTGCGCATTGTCACCGACCCAAGCAACAGCATTATTGATGACAGCACAACTCGTGATCAGCGCGCCCTGTTCGTGTCGTACAGGTGCGGCTGTCTCTTAACTACCAAGAGCACACCTTTGTTAGTGCCTGCGTGGCAGACACGTATCCTTTGTCTAGGTTGTTATGTGCGCTGATCTTAAAGATCTCCCGACATGTATCCACAGGGTCATCCAAAAAGCTGCCGGATCGTACGACTCTGGCCTATGGCACACTTGGAACAGCCGTGTATGGTAAGATGGGTGTTGATAGCCTAAGAATGTAGTAAGAGCAGGGGTAGCTAAGTTGGAAGTGCAAATGCAACATGTATTGTTTGCGTATCCTGCACTAGAATAGTGCGGTTTTCTCCAACAAATATGGCAGCGTTCAAAGCTAGCTATGTACATGGTTTGCATAATGGGTGGTGTATTCCTCGCGTAAATTCCGGTGATACCGGTTAAAAAACGCGCCTGTCCGTGCCTGGCGGATGCGGCTGTATGGGCTGGTACTAAATGCACCTGTGACGTCGGCTGACGCGTATAATTTATCCCATCAGGATTCACGAGTA
Organism: Pleodorina starrii; assembly: GCA_030267565.1. Lineage (NCBI taxonomy): Eukaryota > Viridiplantae > Chlorophyta > Chlorophyceae > Chlamydomonadales > Volvocaceae > Pleodorina > Pleodorina starrii. The sequence continues at coordinate 256,025 of BRXU01000033.1, forward strand.
CAACCAAACAGCAAATGGGCGCCCAGCCAATTTCAACGCCCCGCCGGTCTTGCTGGCCGCCATTTCAGACGATGTTGTCCCTGCAGCACTTGGAAATGGACTTGGGGATGTCCTGAACCGGTCTTTCACCCAGCACGTGCCTGGGCTCGGAGGAATAAAAATTACGGTTAATAGTAAGACAAACATGGCCGCTACCGTGTCCATTTGCCGGTTCGTGGCACAAACGGAGGTAGCCGACGGCCTCTCCTGTCGTGATGGTGTCGATAATGACTGGTGAGTTGGCTGCACCTGTGCGCCAAAACAGGTCGGGAGAAGGTTGAGGTCTTTAGTTACCAGGACAGGTAGTGGGGATAAGTAATGTGGTCGCTCGTGTTCTTTCCGTTTTGTTTCGCCTCCAAACTCTCCCATTTACCGATCCTGTGTTTATGTATCTTATCTCTGCCGTTTCGGATACCCCTTCTCTGCAGTGACGGGCTGGTGGATCTGGCTGATCCAGACTGCAATCCTACAAGGCAGCAACCATCACCACCACAACCGTCGCTACTTGCGACACCGCCCTCACCTTCCCCGCCATCACCCTCACAGCGGACACAACCGCCGCCGCCCAAGAAGGCAGCACGGTCCCCGCCGCCATCACTGCAACAAGCAACTATCAACAACACTGTGTCCCCGCCCTCGATCGTGAACGTTACCGTTATCGTAGAAGGTAAATGTTCTATGACGCTACTGGTCACCGTTTAACGATTCAGCGACATGTATGTAATGCATAAAGATATATATGTGCGACATGTGCACACCGACACTGTCTGTCTGTCGGACCTAAATACACAGGTCATCATCATAGAAAAAATCGCATAGTAACCCGTATCGTTAGCACCCTTAGCAAATGTATGCCCAATAGTGGGACGCAGGAGTATGGATAAGAAATGCTCATTGTTGCCTGCAATAGTATTGCAGGTATCAAAGTAGTGCTTTACTGCACCACACAAACACTACGTAAAGGTTCCAGGAGCCGCCGTTCAGCGTTTCCTTCGGCGTTTAAATACTCCACAGACTTTTACGTCTCCTCGCTCGCCACCTTCTACAGCTCCTCGTTATGATTTGGGCAGTTGACACTCCCGACCTCGCTGGCACTTTCGCCCTCATTAACACTCTCATTTGGCAGCACGCAATCGCCTACTTGGGCTTTTAGCATGTTCCGAAGCGGGTTGAAGAACACTGGGTCCAGAAACGAAACCTCACCTTCTGCCTTTACCTTCTACATGTGGTGTGACTCGAAATACCTGGCTGACCGATTTTGGTTCATTACACACAGGCATAGTGCAGGTGTACATCGCGCGTGGCGATCCCTACAAGACTCCCAGCAGCCCGAAGCTGCCGGAGATGTTTCATACTCTTGTTGACAGCTCAGTTGGCGCTGCAAACCAGACCCAAATTCGTGTCGACTTTGGAGCCAAGGGAGCTGTCTTGAAAACCGGCAATCTGGTTCAGGCGCCCCTAACACTGCAGCTGCGAGCCGACAAAGCCGCTCTACTCGGCTTGAGTAAGTTTGTTGATCAATGCCTACTGCTTCAAACTAGCATAACTGCGAAGGTATCCAACACTTGATACCCCAAGTCGCGTGCACGTTTGGTATCTTGCCATGCGTGCGAATGCCATTGCAGCATCAAACCGGTCACCAATAACACTCAATCAAGTCGTTCGGTGGATATGCCACTTTAGAAATGTACATAGTCGGCCAAGCACGTCTCATTAGTTGAGACGGGCCCACTAGTCAAGGATTGCATTACAAGCGACTATCTAGAGGCGCGGATGCAACCTGCATCCTGAATTCCACACATATGAACGCGTGTTGGACTTGGACTTCCAATAAAGCGGCCCACCCACCCAAAATATATCGCTCTGGGACCTCTCGCAAAACGTACCCCCTTTCCCCCACTACACATACCACATGGGCAGCTCCAGACGTGGGCAGCTCTTCTGGCCGCCGTCTCTTGAGCGGGACGCAAGAGGTAGCCCGCCGCATGATCCTGGACTTCCACAATACCCGCCGTTCGGTCCAAGAGTACCTTGCTTTCCGTACAGCTTTGGATGCAGCGAAGGCCTCCGACGCAGAGATTGTGGCCACGTCAGATGATGTAGTCTCTCTTGGCGAGACGGGTGATAAGGTACACAATCTGGCAAGGCTCTGCAAAACCGGCAAAATCGCCGTTACTATAACACACACACACACAGATACTGTAACGACACACACACACACTGTAACGACACACACACACACACACACACACACACACACACACTGTCAGATACTGTAACGACACACACACACACACACACACACACACACATACACACACAAAGCCGCTGCGCCGTACACCCGTATATGGGGTATACGACGCAGCCAGCTCTGCGTCGAGCAGGAGGGGGTAGCGGCCCCTCACGCCCTTCTCCCACCGCAAGGGGGAGAGTGCTTAGGCGGTCTTTCCGTCGGGGCTGGGTTAGCAGCCCCTGGCCAGCGTCAGGGCCCGGTCAGATACTGTAACGACACACACACACACACACACACACACACACACACACACACACACACACACACACACACACACACACACACACACACAGTGGTGGTGGTCTTTCCATCAGGGCTGGGTGAGCAGCCCCTGGCCAGGATCAGGGCCCGGTCAGATACTTTAACGGCACATAGACATACACACAATAACAAGTGCACGGTTGAAATATGACCCGCAGGATCTGTTTGTCGTCAACGGGCAGAAACAGGATATTACATCACTGACGTTTGTTTTCAAAAGTTCTGCGTGCGGTCTCAATCCAATTATCAACGCGGGCATTGTACGGCAGTGGTGGTACGACAATGGTGACAATGCCCAAATCGTTGGGACAATGCAGCGCTATTACAATGTCTGCACGTATGACCAAATGACATTCAAGAGGGACAACAATCTTGTGTTCGATGTGGACATTCCATGCACCGGCAACACCTCTGTTGGACCATATGACTTCCGGAACGGAAACGGAAACGGAAGAAACAATGACAATGAGGTGCACGGTCTTCCGGAGCTGGCGAAAATGTTCCTGCAGGTGCGTAGGGAAGGGACCTTCTTATCTACTATTGGCGCTTCCGTCCGCCCTATCGAATATGCTCATATTCATGCCTAATTTTACCGAGCTCTCCGCAATTTCATGAGATTCACGAGGAAACAATCACCGGTAAGATTGACAAGGAATTCCGGTATGCATGCTAATACACGCGGCCCTTATTTGTATGCCACAGAGGACTGATCAAAACCTTTTCAGCAAGTGGTCTTCATACCGCCGCAAGATCTTTATCTTCCCGTTCAATTGGAACAAGAATATTGCTTCCTGGTCGGGAATGGTAAGCTTTAATAAATGCACCATTATGAGGCTGGTATATCGATCAAGGCTTAGCCCTGCATCGGAGACATTGCGCGGGTACTGTCATCATTGTGTGAACTGGCATTATTATTATTCAAGCAGTTGGGCTTGCCGCATGCTATATTGAGAGAGCGCCCAACGTCTGATCTCGCAGCCCCTAAGCTAACCTTAAACATCGCCAGCCACTTGACGTCACGCCATGTTTCAGTACAATGTAAATTTGTTCAACTGACAATGCCGTGCCATGTAAAATTTCCTGCTCACCGACAGGCAATGCAGGGTTGTTCTTCCCCCAACTGCTACACCTGGCATAATCCTAGCCACAGGGACATTTCTGTGGACACGGCACAAATCTTCCGCCAGCTGGGTACGTGCATAGCCATAAATAACATCCAAATCGAACACGTGTGTCTAAACTAATCAATTCATACATGTGTGTAAATACTGCAGGCCACAACATAGGCCTAGCTACATCAGGTGGGATCACATGCAATCGTGCGGACTGCTACATCGACAATTATAACGACCCGACTGATGCCATGGGTTACGGCCAGTCGTCTGAGAAACGTTTGATTTGCACCAACGCTGCGCAGGTGCGCGTTGGGAAATATAAGGGAAGGGGGACTGGCATGGCTGTTGCTGCCGGACCCAAATGTGTTTGTAATGTGCCCGTCGTGAGCAAAGATATATACTATTTGTGACGGGGGCCTGCCATTTACCGTTACGTCACGACAGTGGACAGTAAGGGTCCACTGGATAGATGACATGTGAAGACCTGTGCTCGTAGCGTGGCTAGGAGACCTGAATTGAGGCTCATTGCTCATTGCTTCATTGAGGCATTAAGCCTTCCATATACAACGATTTTTGTCTTCTTCCGAGCCCGCAAAGCATATAAGCTTGGCATGTCTGGAGCGTAATGAGAACGCGCAAACTGTTCGAGCCTAAATTTGTGCCCTTATGCCGCATGCTAATGTTACCACAACAACGCAGTCATACAAGGCCGGCTGGTCGCAGCCCGTCCCGGGCGGTCATCTCAACGCGTTCACCGATCTCAAGCCAGGCGTCCCGCGCGAATTCAGCCTGCCATCCATGCACATTACCAAGAGCAACTTCCTGCGCATCATAACTGACCAGGGCAACAGTATCATCGACGACAGCACGAAAAGCGACCAGCGTGCCTTGTTTGTGTCATACAGGTAAAAGATAATTTCGGCTAAATAAAAGGAACATTTGTCTGCCTTTGCAATTCCCAATTTGCAAGTACCCTTCTAACTGCTTCTTCATTAAGCCACCATTGAGAGTCCTTACTGTCTGGTCGTGGAGGTCGTTGCAGCATGCTCGCGCTTCCTCACTGCCCGTTCCTAGGGTGTGGAGTAAAGGACGTAGTTCCTTCTATCGGTACCCAAGGCTGAATACTTTGTTCAACATACCCTTCATCCGGCTTTGTTGACAAGTTTGGACTCACTGATTCGCTCCCACCACATGGGACAGGGTCGTGAAGGATGCCTTCGGGGCATATGACTCTGCTCTACCGCGTATCTGGGACAGTCGCATCTGGTGAGGTGAAACTGTGTGCAGTCAAACCTGCTGTGGCGTGGGGATTGTGAGCAAACACATCAGGACGAGTCGCCCACAGTGTAACACCCGTTTAACATGTACGCAACATAGGAGGTCGTTTACATGCACAGTTTAAATTTCGGAAATTTTGGGGTTAACGACCATGACCACTTCAATCATGCTTTATCAGCTTCCACGCCAATAACTTCCAAAATTCGCAAACTTCGGTAGCTGATGCTCATGTATGCGAATAATTGCATCATGTGTCCTTACAGGGTTCACGAGTACAACAGGACAGCAAATGGGTATCCTGCAGATTTGAGATCCCCATCTGTTTTACTGGGAAGCATTGGTGTCAATAATGTGTCAGTTGGTATGGGGCGCTGGTACCAACGCTCCTTTATTCAGCAAGTCCAAGGCCTGGGAGGAATCAAAATTACGATGATGAGCAACACGGACCGCGCCGCAACAGTGTCCGTTTGCCGTTTCATCACACAGACAGAGGCGACAGGCGGTATCTCCTGCCGTGATGGCATTGACAACGATTGGTGGGTTTCCTTGCAGTTTTGGCCAAAATTATATATTGAGGTATATACTAAGTGCACACGTGCACATGTCAAGAAACCACGCTTCCCCACCGATCCTGTCAGCAACATGTTGGATTACTAACATTGTCATTATGGAGTTATTTATGCATGGGGAGTTAGAGATGCAAGGGAGCCCATAAGCGTCCAGTTGCAGATAAATGTGTGCGACTAGTGGCCATTCGACTGCGTCTTGTCAATGTGGTCGATCCACGTTCTCGGCCATATACAGAGAACGGCATGTGGCCTCGTGTACGTACCTACTATGGGTCAATGTGTATCCAATCATGAAGCCAAAGTTTTTTTATCTATTTCCGTGTTTTGCATTTCATACCGCTATGTGCAATGTCGTGTTTGCAGTGACGGGCTACTGGACATGGACGACCCCGACTGTAAACCGAACCTGGCCACACCCTCATCGTCACTTACGCCGCCACTACAACGTGCACCAATCAATGTCACCGTGATTGTTCAAGGTGATTATATACCCTGCCGAGGGGCGCCTTTATTCCCTGCTGATGGGGCATTTTAATCCCTGCTGAGGGGCTCCTGCAGAAGGGGCCCTTTTATCTCCGTTACTCACTGTGATTTTGTGTACACAATAGCGCATGCTTTTATTGGATATTTGATGTTATGTATCGAGACAGACAACGTTTTGGCATTGCGGCAAAGGCCACAAGGCAGCTGTATCAACTGTTGCTGTGCATGCCCACTGTGCGCACACATGATGAATGGAAGGCACTGTACAAGTCTACGTCCGAAGCATCGACCCTAGTACACAGAGCGCAACACGCAACACCACCCAGACGGAGGTCTTCCACACACTGGTCGATGGGGAGGAGGCTAACGTTGACCAGGCTCCCATCCGCGTCAATTTTGGTGGAAAAGACTCTGAGCTCAACACCGGTGATGTGGTGGAGGCGCCTCTGACCCTACAGCTACCTGCTGATGTGGCAGAAGAGCTCGGCCTTGGTAAGTTTGCAATAAGCTTAGCTCCTGCATGTACGGAAGGACTACACTTCGGTATGAAAGCGCTTCTGTTGCCTTCCAGGCTACTTACAAATGCCCCCGTTCCATGTCTTGCTCTCCCCCTGGACTTTCTAATTGGCCATGCACAGCTTCTGAGTCTAGCTCCGGCCGCCGCCTTCTCAGTGAGGCACACGAAGCCGCCCGCCGCATGATCCTGGACTTCCACAATACGCGCCGCTCACTTCAGGAGTTCGCTTCCTTGCGTGAAATTTTGAGCGCCTTGAACCTTGCCAAGGAGGGCCAGGTCCCAGACTGTGATACCTCAAACACTTTGGTCAAGGAAAAAGGTTCTGCAAAGGTGCGACTTCGTGATGGTCTGAAAACTGACAGTTTTGCAGTTCCACGGTGCATTTTTATGTCCTCTGGTAACTTCCAAAGAACGCATCTAGGAAGTCCCTTACACGTGTCATGCGTGCACTGGTCAACGTTGTTGCTGAAAAGGAACGTTTACGCGTTGGACCGTAAGCCCGGGCGTGTGTTAAGGGAGCAGACTGATGCCTCTTCGGCAAGTACAGCCCACTACCGCGGTGACCGCAGTGTTTGACTTAGATGGGTTGCTTCTCCCACCCCTCCGTGACTGGACTCTGTCACACCTCTGGGTACCCGCACGCATTCTCCCCAGATATGCCAGCGACATCATTGTTGAACATTCAACCATGATGAGTTCTACCAGTGTAGGGGACAGGGACATGTCTAATGAGACATGCGATTGCCTGCTGTTCGTCCCACACTAGGGCCCCCATCGATCACCCCTCTGCGAATGTCAGGATCGAACTGTTACCATGCGGCCACTGATTCAGTGCCCTAACTCTCAGGCACTTCCTAGGCTGCTGCATCAAGTAGATTCGTTGGAACAGGTAGCGAGCACAACGCGCTATCCGTATGCCTTACTTTGTCCATTTTCTTGGTCGTTAATTGATATACCATGCTATTGGCCCGTCATCTGACACATATTTCGACAGGATCTCTTTGTCGTCGATGGAAGGCCTTTGGACATATCTTCTTTGACATTCGTCTTCAGGAGCACTTCGTGTGGAGTTCCGTCACCCGTGACTGCGGATGTTGTACAGCAGTGGTGGTTTGATAATGGCTCCGGAGCTCCAGTTGTCTCTACACTACAGCGTTGGTACAGTGTAAGTCGTCGTTGTGGTCCGTAAACGGCACAGGGGCCAAGGCCTGATTGCATTCAGTTGTTGCGGCATGACGAACTAAAACGAACTAAAACGGTCAGCCTTGAGCACCTTCACATCTCAACTTTTGCCTTCAGCAACGAGAATATCCCACAGAGTCACACGTCATCGACGTGGGTCATTAAAGTGATTGTCAGTCGTCTATGACCAGTGTTTCTTGAATTTCTTTGAGGGATTATTTTTACAGTGCCCAGTGGGCACTGGGGCCTTTCGTGTCAGTGCCCACCTCCAAAACATAGACTATGACCAGGGGGGTTGTGTGACGGGCGAGGTCGACTGGCAGGTCAAACACTCACTTCCATTCCGCCTTCGGCTCTATACTCATTTGCTCCCTGCGCCAATCCTACTCTGCCCTGACATCCACAGACCTGCACATTCGACCAGCTTAGATTCAGAAGGGAGAACAACCTGGTATTTGAAGTCGACATCCCATGCACTGGTACCATGTCACGAGGTGCTTATAACCTCAGGACGGGCAGAGGCAACCGTGTCAACCTGGACAACGAGATGTGGGCCCTCGCGGAACAGGCAAAGGCGTATCTGCAGGTACGTGAAATAAGAAGCTCTCTGTTCTCCTATTACTACATATCGGCTGGGTTACCCGGAACAGATCCTCCTTGCACAATTCACCTCTATTTGTAACCTGGCTATTTGTAAAATCTAACGCAGAGAACTGATCCTGCTATGTTCGCCAAGTGGGCTTCCTACCGCCGCAAGATCTTCCTCTATCCCTTCAACTTTGTCTCGTACTTCAACGATGCTTTTATTGCGGGACAGGTGCGCATTGTGACACCATGAGGTGAAATCTTGGGAGGTGCCCAGAAAGCAGTTCCCCCATACACGTTTTTGGTAACCATATGCGCCAGTGGGTCATTGCAGTGCATGCACGCACCTGTGTGCACAGCCGACAGATAAAATTGATAGTTGTGCCTGTGTAATCGTTGCGCCAAAGGTCTTCAGGAGCTTGCAGTATCCGCGGTCGCCCTTCGCGGTCGCCCTTCGGTCGCCCAGTATCCGCGGTCGCCCAGTATCCGCGGTCGCCCAGTATCCGCCCAGTATCCGCCCAGTATCCGCCCAGTATCCGCGGTCGCCCAGTATCCGCGGTCGCCCTTCGCCACAGTTACTCACTTGACGTCTTGATTAATATCACGTTTGGGTTTCTGTTTTCAGGCAACCATGGGGTGCGGAGCTGCAGATGTTGACTGCTTCGCCTGGGTTAGCACCTCCAACGGCATGAACATACATGCTGTTGTCCAAGAGCTAGGTGCGTATAATCATCATGCAGGCATCAGCCACTTGCAGGGGCCGCCAACTTGACATACAGCGGAAGCATGCCCGTGGTCCCATGAAAGCTGTGCAAAGGGTTCCTGACCCTCGCAGAGCTCGTAAGGATGTCAGTGCCAAATAGATGTCGATTGGGCAGCGATTGGTCTGATTCACATGCATGTATGGATTCTGGTGCAGGTCACAATATTGGCTTGGCGCACTCTGCCCGTTGGACATGCGACGCCGGTGACAGGGACTGCTGGGTGGACGAGTATGGCGACCCATCGGATCCAATGGGATTCGTGACACTTCAGAATGTGTCCATTCCCCAGTACATGAACAAGTATTTTGTATGCATGAGCGCACCTCAGGTGAGTCAATATTAATAAACGATACAAACTTCTCTGCATCTTCGACCAAGCTGGGCTCCCCACCAGGATGTTATCTTATAGCTCGGCCTAAATAAAGCTCGGCCTAAAATCATGGAGTACGCTATAATTCGGCTGTCCAATTATATCTTACTCTATCTGAAGAGATTATGCAGAACCGTTTTTAACAACTCGGGTTTTTGTCAAAGTTTTGAAGGCATTTATAATAATAAATCAACCCGTACAATGCCAATTTCCCCAAATAATACCTTCTTTCCATTGTAGGCATACAAAGCCGGCTGGATAAAGCCTTTTCCAGGCGGCCATGCCAGCTTGCATACATCCGAGTTCAGGGGCGGTCGGCCCCGGGATTTCAACGTGCCACACATGGGAGTAGGCAAGGAGAACATGCTGCGCATCATCATCGATGAAGACAACTACCAGAGAGAAACAACCTCAAGCTTCCAGCGCACACTGTATGTGTCATGGAGGAACGCGTACTCTGCTAGTGACCAGTAAGTCCATGCAGTGAGCTTGACATTGCGAGCGAGAATGCATCATCAGTGATGTTAGACAATTTCTAATTGTAGATCATGTAAAAACCCTAAAAACCTAAGATCCGTAACCCTAATCCGTATGTATCACTATTTGCTGCACCTGGCCCCAGGACGGACCGCTGGCCGCGTTTCGGCAGTTATGACGCCGGCTTGACTTTCCACAATCCTTCTGGCTTCACTCCTGTGACCAACCACCTGAATAACATTGTCTGGTAAGTGGCAACTATTGTTTGAGATAACAATGAAATGTTTATGAAGGACAGACCGAACCTGTAGATCAGATCATGTTTTGGGGTTTTGCGTTTTCTACAATTTCATGGTTCCTATGTTTGCAGCCGGACCCTCACTTGATTTCGATGCAAACTTCGAAGAAACGGATAACTTACAGAGCGTCATAACTACCATGCTGGATGTAACTGTATTAAGGCATTCCCTTTGATAAGAATTTGCAGTGCTGAACACTGTGCAAGCGCTGATCGATTCCCCCTTGACCACGACCATATTCACTCGGCCCATTCCTTGTTTGCTATCGACAAACATATCCTCGAACCATTCAGGATTCACGAATACAATGCAACGGCCAACGGCATGCCCGCCAGCATTAGGAGCCCGCCAGTCCTTTTAGCTGCCCTGGCGGACAACTCTGACTTGGATCTCGGGTTGGGCAAGCTGGGCAGGTCGTTCAGGCTTTTCTTTGTTCCAGGCAGAAGCGGAGTCAATATCACTTTAAAAGTAATAAACGATCTCCGAGACGCCACCGTCTCGGTGTGCCGTTTCGATGTTAACAATGAGATTGGTTCGGGCTGGGGCTGCTTTGATGGTGCTGACCAGGACTGGTGAGTCATTTAGACATCCGTTTATCAACATGACAGCGGTGTTAACGCATGTGACTGTTATAATATGCAGCTGCACCTTCGATAAAATTCAACCACTATGCCACTTCGCAATTCAGGGAAAGTGCCCGAGCGCATCGGTCGCAGCGACATGGCTCTTGGCTTGAATAATCCATGTACTGCTGTGCACACAGTGATACGTAAACCAATGGGGAATCCACTAATGTAATGTGCGCAACCCCTCCGAATAATGCTGGATATTTTGTGTGTTATTATCGCGCTCCACAGTGATGGACTAGTTGATTTCAATGACCCGGATTGCAACGGTCGCCAATCACCGCCACCACCATCGCCAGAGCGAAGCCCCTCACCACCATCACCGCCGCCACCGCCACCACCTCCATCACCGCCACCACCGGTGCCTAGTAAGTTCTGATAACATGAATCATAATCAGCTGTTTTTTTACCTGCGAAGAACATGTAAGTATTGTGTTTCGGGCCTTGCCGTCTTTGTTGCCGTTCACAGCGATTAATCTGTGCACGACCCTAACGAGGATTTCGAACCCTGTGTATGTAACGGCAACGTCGATCCAGCCCAGCGGCGGCATTATCAAAAGTGTGGGACGAAATCTCAAGCACGCGAGACACCTATGCTCCTTACTGACATGCTGCACCTGTTTTTCTCGCCCTACCAGGGGTATCTGTGACTATGTGGATACAAGGTAAAGTATCCCTATGGTTGTATGCGTAAACAATGTGTGCGTGCCAATTGATGACATCTGCAGTAAAAAATGCACCATCACCTTTTCCTTTTCGTCGCGCCCGTCTACGGAACTGTCTTAATCGTATAATACCGTACGACATGTCCATCAAACAAGCCGTCCAACAAACGCTTGTTCACCACCATCAAATATGACAAGCTCACATTTACCAAGTGGCAAATTACCCAGAAACAATGAGGCTCATTGGAGCCTGTAAGACTCTCAAGTATCAACGGTGCTGTGCAAGAGAAGCAATTCTGAACAACGAAATGTTGCAGTATTGGCATCACAGCTGTAGCAAAGCACAAACATGATTGGTTAACGCATGCGCATTACCCCAATCATGGCATATCCACATTATTCTGTGTTGCGATTAACTCCGCAGGTATACTGAAAATATTCATAGAGCATAGTGACCCCAAAGAGTGGTCCGGTCAGCGTGGCAACAAGTACTCCACGGTTTCCTACTATCTGGCTGACACCAATGTGACCAGCACATTAATCCCTCTCAATGGGGTAAACGCCTATGAGATCAGTAAGCTGCGGAGTGGAGACCGGATCACTGCACAAGTCACGTTGCAGCTGCCAATCGACGTTGTCGAGCAGCTGGGCCTGAGTAAGTTTCATGAAGCCCATTCATTTGCTGTCAGCTGTTTTAGCAGTAGGGCTCTATAATTGCTGATGATACTAACTGGGCTCTATAATTGCTGGGCTAATGATCCTAGCTGGGATAAATCCCTGGACTTCCAGCTGTATCAAGCTTACAAATATTCCCCACCCACCCCTCCCTTCGGCCATATTTTATATGTATTAACAGCTCCAGCTCCCGTAGGACGAGGGCGCCGCCTACTAAGTGATGAACATGAGGCCGCCCGCCGCATGGTGCTTGACTTCCAGGACACGCACCGAAGCGTGCAAGAGGTCACTGAACTGCAAAAGATAATTGACGGCTTAAGTTCCGAAGCCGTCGACGAGGTAATGCTGGAATCCGAGCCGCTGCTTCTCGCGGCGAGCACTGCAAAGGTGCGTGCAACGGCCAATTCACTTTTACTAAATTGCTAAGGCAGTCATTATTCTACATGATACTGTTTATTATAGATTTACCATGCAACTTGATGTCGGTGTGATGTCAATTGTAATCTGTTGGTAACGTACCCCCAGACAGCATAAACTATTTATCCACTGATATGATGGGTTGAGTTATCAAATCCCAACTTGAATCGTGCTGCAGGATCTGTTCGTTGTCAATGGAGTTCAGCAGAGTATATCTTCGCTGGTATTTGTTCTTAGGAGCTCTTCTTGCGGCATTACTCCTCCGCTCAATTCGGTGCGGGTGCAGCAAGCACTTTTTGACAACGGCAACAACGCACCCATTGCGTCAACCTTGCAGCGGTACTTCAAAGTGCGTATTGTAAAAGCAAGGGTATCATTAAAAAAGGGGAACGCTTTCATGTTATGCAGTGCGTGCCGCCGGCTTTAGCGTTCCACAGTGATGTCGTTGGGCCTTGTACCAGCAATCACCTGACCGAGTTTGCAACCCGATATTTATACCCATTGCTCAACGTTTTTTGCAGACCTGCTCGTATGACCAGACGACCTTCCTACGGCAGAGCACCTTAACTTTCGACTTGGACGTTCCCTGCACCGGGAACATGTCTAGGGGCCCGTACAGCATGAAGGATGGGCGTGGCAACGGCGAAAACCATAATAATGAAGTGTGGGCCCTTCCGGAGCTGGCCAAGGAGTTCATTCAGGTAGCTGAATTATTTCTTGCTCTCATGAAGAGAGAACCAATAAAAGGATCAACCGCCGCCAGCCAATGGTCTGGGGAAATTAAATCAGGTTCAGTCTAAACCATTCACTTGCCCCGGAAATGCTCGCAGCGGACCTTTCCAGCTGTCTGGAAACAGTGGTCTTTCTACCGCCGCAAGATCTTCCTATACCCGTTCAGGTTCAACCCATTCAGTCTGCCGGGCCCGTTCGGAATGGTGCGTACCTGAAGTGGTGATGATCTGTTACTAAACACCGAAGACCCTTCCGAAAGAGACCATTGGTACCAACACGTTCTTATATTTGCAGCTGTCGGTCAGGCAGGGCGGAATGGAACCTTTTCGTAATACTTGTAGTACTGGCGCATGCTTTGTGGTTATGTTATGGCCCAGCCTGTACCTTCTTGCCTCCGTCGTACGTTTATGTGTCTATGTCCTTGTGTCCACATGATTATGGATTGCCTGTATGCATGTTATCTCGTGCACAACATCTGAAGGCGTCCGTGGGCTGTGCATCTTCCGATGAGGATTGCTACGCATGGGTTAGGACAAACGGAGAGGACCTGTCCATACCTTCTTTATTCCAAGAGCTGGGTAGGTGCACCATTGCGCATGTGCGTGCCTTGCCTCGTCACTGGGCTTCAGCGTTGAACAACAAGGTCCCGGAAAGTGCCTGTTTGCAAATTGAAATGCTCCCTTCGCCTAGCACTTGCGTCTTACATTGTTGCAATCATACATGTAAAGGCCCCCAAAACCTTTCCCAAGTCCGCATTGCCTTGCCAGTGATACCACAGAGTACCCAATCATAACCCAGGCAAACGCAAAGGCAACCGTACGTTGTGCATCAGGACGTTTTTGTCGACCTTTGTGCACCTCGGCTGCCCCGCTTGTGGAAACATGCAGGCCACAACATGGGCCTGGCGCACTCAGGCCGCCGGGTATGCGGCAACCCCAATGGCACGAACTGTTACACAGACGAGCCGGGCGACAGATCAGACCCAATGGGCATCGTGAATATTTCACCCGCCGACAATAGCAGGACGCTGCTGGTGTGCACCAATGCGGCCCAGGTAGACGATGAAGGAACCTGCTGGATGAATAAATATCGTATTTGTGTGACTTTCCAAGCAATTTAATAATCCAATCTACCACATGCGCCACAACGTAGTGTATGTGACCTGCTGGACAGACACCATTCCTCTGTTGTGATTTAACCCATATGCGTTTATTGACATATGCGTGCAGTCATACAAGGCCGGTTGGTCAAAGCCCATCCAATTCGGTCATCTAAATGCCTTCACCGAGCTTAGTGCTGGAATTCCACGGGAGTTTACCGTGCCGTCTATGCACTCCACAAAGGATAACCTGCTACGCATCGTCACTGACACGAAAAACTCTATCATCAATGACAGCACAACTCTGCCGCAGAGAGCATTGTTCGTATCGTACAGGTAGGTGCCAAAACATATCCAGCTCGGTATCGTGCAAACATAACACAGCCATTACCGGAATGCGGGCCGCGACCAGTGTGGCGGGCCTCCAACTACTCGGTTAATGTGGCGATTCGGGGTCTTGAATAGTTTGCTTGCTTGCTTGCGGTCACACTGAGAGCTGTATGCTGCAATGAGTCTGCCTAGAAGGCTTCCGAACTGACAGTGAGGGGAATTCCACTTTTGTACCACCTTCCAGATGCATTATATAGGCTGCCTACAAAAATATGCACACGTGCCGCCGCCTACTTTTTGTACTTCTTTTGGAATCTGTTGCGACTGTGACCGTGCAGAGTTCGCCAAACAGATCCAGGCTCTTACGACTCAGGACTGCCTTCCGAGTACAGTGGCCTTGTCTGGTGAGTCAAAGGTTTCCACCATGATCTGTTATAAAGTAAACCGTATGGGACCAAACAAAATTCTGGCGTAAAAACTAGCCCTTTGGATCCGGATTCTAGGCCAGGCCGGAAGGGCCGGGTATTTCAAAGGCATGATGTCTGGCTCTTGTTGTCTGGCTCCTGAGTGCCAAGCAGGAACAGTAATGGCCGTAGCACCAAACTTGTCGACAAGATCTTGTTGACTCTTGTCGTTTGTCGGCCGGCTTGTTGAGGGTTGCCGGGTTCCTAGTCCTTATTATCCTCGGACATACGTTTGACCCGTTGCGAGTTTGGGTTTCTTCAGCGGTACGCGGGAAGCTCTAAAAAGGCTGCATCGTTGTGCATTCGGGACCATTTTTACTTGACAGTGACGTGACCAAATACATACTTCTGCATCACAAGGAAATCTTGCTTTAAGCTTATGATTCCTGCTTTCATCTACATCCGTGGTCATGCATACAACCCGACCCATCCCCTTCAGGATCCATGAGTACAACTCTACAGCAAATGGCTTGCCGTTCAGTGTCACCAACCCGCCGCTCCTGCTTGGCGCCCTGACAGACAGCGGTTTGTCCCCTGCGGACCTTGGCCTGGGCAACTTGGGTCGGTCATTCAGAATGCTACTGCCAGATATTGGTGGATTCAATATTACACTGCGAGGAAGGACATTTCAGAGTGCCACCGTGTCTGTGTGCCGCTTCACTGATCACACGGAGAATCCGCTGGCAAGGAGTGGAATATACTCTTCGCCTTCGATAATTACTTGCCGTGATGGTATCGACAATGACTGGTGAGTGGTCGGGCCACATATACCTAGGCATACGACTTACCAATATGCCACTACTATGCATGCATGTGAGCCTATTCTATAAGCTTGCACCGTTTCCTACGTATATTACTGCATACTAACGATTACTGTAGGGTTGTCTGATACGTCCGCTTCAGCCCAAATAAGCTATGATTTATCAACACATGGATGTAATGAAGTTGAGATCTGGCCCCGTCTAAATTGTTTTTCATCACCTTTCGCACAGTGATGGCTTGATTGATGAATTCGACCCCGACTGCAACGCCGCTCTCCAAGTGCCAAGCTGAAGAGCCGTCGCCTCACGTACGGCCCGCGCCTTTTAGCCAAGTTCCCCTCGCCGATCAACCGGCGCCCGATAAGCCGGACACGTCTCCTCTCGCTGCGACATGCCATCGAGTCTGTACACTAACTCTGGATCATGTTTGCTGATTGATGAAATGCAAACGGCCCAGGTAGGGCTTATGGGTTACACCGTTGTCTGCAGATATGAGAATGCCGTGAAATTGATGGGCATGAGCGACATCGGCGTCCGTGCGTTATTTCGACTGATTTCGAGGCTGAATACCTCCGGTGCCAATCGCAGAGAAGCCGGGTGCCGGAATATTAGTTTTTTCCGATGTTGTACGCGTTTGTGCGTATTGTGGGCGCCTATGGGGGAGACAACACGGCAGCTTTTGGTGCGCGTCGGGATAGAAAGTCAGCCTAAGTACAGACCGTGTTAGCGGTACACGCCTGCGTGGGCACATGCAAGGACGGGCAGTGCCCTGATGAACATATGACATAGAGTCATGCTTATAGAGCTTGCGGTGAACAAGAGTACGTATGTCAGCAGTATATTTCTTGCTCTGCGTTGGCAACCGGCGGCTCGAGTTATGATGAAGAGTACTTCTCGATTGGTTTGACGCACGATGTCAAACTGCTGTGGAGCGTGCGCCATGCCTGAACGGTGTCTGGTGTCGGGCGGTGTCTTCCATGACCCGAAAGTCGTGGCAATTATTATTGTTCGTTGTCCATACACACGGGCATACGTACGGTCGTACATTTGCTTTGCGACATTCGTGCCAAACTAACTCAGGTTGGTAGGCTTGCATTTCTTCACATGTATGTTCATGAAATGTCATTTATTGCACATCCGTGTTCATGGTACCGGTATGCTGCAATTGTCGGCAGACATCCTTTACGGAATAAAGCCATGTAACATCACGACATTAATTTTGTGACGCTATAATCCGTCAACTCCCTGACTGGGGACTGGGGACTGGATGGGGAGCGTTCTTTAGTTGTGCGAGTCAGAAAAACCCTAAGTGCCCCGTCGTCTATCTACTTGTGCGGAAGACCCAAATGGGGGCAACAGCTTTTTATTCAGCAGCTCTTTCAGCAGATCTCGACAGCCATGACTTGGATCCGTCCCTTGTGCGTGGAACCCGTCGGTACTGTCCGGCCTTCCCAACCCCAACTCCCGCCGCCGCTTGCCATCATTAGGTTTACATCAGATGTTCAAAGCCGTCGCGAAGTCGTGCGTCGCGAAGTTATGACGTAATGCCACTATACTGCACAGCGTACATCCATTTGTATTAGGGCTTGCCGACTGGTCCTGCTGGCCGCGCGGCCCGCAGAAGACGGCATCGTGTGTGCATTTCCGGCTTGGCATCCAACAAACAGTTTGCCCCTCATCATTTGTCCCTTGTTACCCTGTTATTCTTTGTAATAGTAATATCTATCAATGTGTCAAGGCGGTCGGACCGGTTAGCAGAACTACTGTGGTGAAGTCGCGGGAACCATATTCGCTATGCAATTACTATAGTCGGATGTCGAAACGAAGAGACGACGTCATGTAAACATTTATAGAATAGGAGCGAGTAATGGATTCGTTGGAGCGAGTGCGGCCTCGGACCATGGACTCAACCATTTGGTTTCTTTGCTGCATGCAATATTATTTTCATGAATAGTTGCCTTCCCGCTTGAAGATCGGGATGGACTCGAGTACCTGCGAGCAGACGAGTATGCTCTTTTCCGTGGGCGGGAGCCTGGTTACCGACTGCACTATTTGCCGCGGGGCGGTGTAATGGGCATACGACGCAGCGGAGACCTGTCAGTACTGACTATATAAACTCGCGAAGTTACTCTTTCCGTCGCGCTCGCCGCCACTTGCGCCTAGCTCTCACCGGTACGGACCCGCCGTACCATGTCACCATCGACGAGCCGATTAGGCTCTAGGGTTTTAGGGTTTTAGGGGTTTCTTCGTTTCTTCGTCTCACTCAAGAAACCTTATGATTTGAACGGAGTTTGTCAAGGTATAATAAGCTGGCTTTACAGTGTAGCGAGCGAATAGAGTTGGTCGTCACTCAGCAATAATCCAGGCAGCCAGCCACGGACAGTGGCAAGCCTAGGTGGCGGGGCTCCCCAGGGCGCTTCGCGCTGGGGCCCCTCCTACAAAGAAGATGCCGTACGGTGCCGGAGCTGTGCCAGGCTGAAAGTAAACCGCCGGACCAACACAGCAAGCCAGCCATACGCATTTTGAGGCCACCATTACAGTGTCTGACAGCGGCAAATAATAATAATAATACGCCCGACCGGAGGCCGAGGCGTGGGCTAAGGGAGCAGAGGAGGTGGGGTGACGGGTTTCCCCGGTCCCAGTCCTCCCCCGCCACCGCGGTGGGGGTTGAGAACGAGTATGTGTTAGTTATGTGCCCGTTTGCTGTTGCGTCTCGTGCGGGGAGCGTTCCATTTGCCGCCGGGTGATCACAATCTTATTGAGCGCCCGAACAGCGTGATCGTGGAGTTCGTTGCAGCATGTTTTGGCCGCTTCACTGCCCGCCCCTAGGGTGCGGAGAAGGGGGCGTAAGTCTTTTCGGATGGTACCGGCGAAACCTAGGCTGATGGCCTCCTGTGCTGTGTAACAGACTTTGCACCCCTCCTTTGTGAGGAGCCAGGCTAGCTCGGAGTGTTGGATGGCTTTGTCATGTTGTTTCTGCTTGTGGTTGGTGTCGGCCGTGTATCCTATTTCGAGGATATGCACGGTGTGTTGACTAGGGTCCGGGGGCCCCATGTATCCGATCTCTTGTGCCTCGTGGAGAGGGATGCGGAGGGAGAGGGATGAGGAGTAGATCGGGGCGCATTTTGAGCCGTTCTCCCTCCGGGGTGTTTGGGAGCAGCCAGTGCGGTAGTCTTGTGCCTGCTACATAGCTAGTCCGGCCGGTCATCTGCGGGGCAGGCGTCCATGACCGTGTAGCAGCCCCCGTTGATTCCCCGGGCGAGCGTACTGGTGATGGTTTGAACCGCCTGATTGTGCCGAAGAATGTATAGAGCGCGCATCCGTGGGTGGCGGCAGCCACCCAGGATATGCCCCCCGGAGTCGGGGTTGTGGCACAGGGGGCAGCTTCCTGACACAACTGGGCCTCCCGGGGCCAATGATTTCCTGAAGCGGTTCGCGAGCTTGGCGTTCCATAGTTGGCCGTACAGGTAGTCGAAGCACCGTTTGGCGTGCTTGTGTCGGCCTATCTTGCGCTGTAGGGTGCGTGCGCTGGCGTTGATGTCCAGGTCGGGTATGGTATTGGCAACAAACTTCATGTAATCTGTCTCATTTGTGTAGCCCGAGTGCGTTTCCGGACGCACTAGGGCTTCGATGCCCCGGTTGAGGTCGTTGGCGAAGTGCCCAGCATTCTTCTCAGGCCCATGTATCTTCCGTAGCCACCAGTATTGGTTACGTGGGTTATTGTCAGATATTTCGGTTGTGCTTAGTGCGTCGGGGTCGAGCTTTGCAAGGCCTCGCGCGGCCCGTACGGCTGCTTTATCTGCTTCTTCGTTGTATTTCACGCCAGTGTGGGCTTTAACTTTTAGTAGGGAAGTTGTTTTCATGAGAAATCATCGTTCGTTACACACAAAGGGTACCTGCAAGCAATGAAAGCCGTCTTTATTCGGTAGGTAGGCCGGGTGAGGGCCGGCTACCGCGAAACTTTATTAATCGAGGGAGGCGGGTAAAGCCAACCAACCCCCTGTCGCAGACAGGCCGACGTTCGTACCCCACGCCCTTAAGAGGGCCACGGCCGCAAGCTAGGGCTTGCGCCGACCACGCACACCGAGGCTTGCGCCCCACCGCCCTTAAGAGGGCCAGGGCCGCAAGCTAGGGCTTGCGCCGACCCAAGCCCAATGATGTCCGCTACTTCGGCGGGTTCGGGCACTCCTTGGCCCAGTGGCCCATGGCGTTGCACTTGTAACACGGCCCCTTGGGAGCCTTCGGCGCCGACGGCCCCGCCGCGGCCACCACCTGCGCCGGTTGCGCCTTCCCGGGGGGCTTAGCAACCTTCCGGCTCTCAGCTGCGGCCTTGATGGCCTTCTTCAGCGCCTTCTGCTCTTCCTCCGTGGCCGCGTAGGGCGTTCCCCGCATCTGGCCCACGACATCCCACCCGTGGTGGTGCGCGATGACCAGCTCTTTTGCCTGCTGCTCGAAGACATCTTGCGTCTTGCGAACCGCCTCCTCCATCGCCTCCGCGCGCTCCGCCCGGTTAGCCGCGGGAGCATCAACGACCGCGCGCCACTTGAGCTGCACGTCTGCGAACACGTCGTGTAAGTGAACCAGACGCTGCCGCTGTCCGATGAGCGACTTGTTCCCTTTGCCCTCTGAGGCGCCGAAGTCACAATCATAGTCCGGCAGGACCATGCGTTGCCTCTTTGGGGCCGGCTCCACTGTCTCCCGCTGTTCAAGCAGCATTCGCTGTGTCAATAAATGGAGGAGCTGCTGGTGCTCGCGCACCGCATCCATGTACTGCGCGTAAGCCTCGCGTAGCTGCCCGGTCAAAATTTTTCCCGGATCCGTCACAAGTTGCATCTTTGCAGCTTTGACATTTTTGTGTTCCAAAAGAGCGTTAAGACGCTTCGATGCTTCCTCTACGAGAGAGCCCAGCTGGTCGGACGCAAGGTCAATGTCCATTGTTAAATTTAATGGTGAGGGCCGGCTACCGCGAAAGCTATCGCTAAGGCCTTAATGCCCACAGCCTCGCAGCAACCACCCTATGTAGCTGCAAAACCCGAAAATCACTCCTCCACGCCTTCGCGGACACCTTAACTGGCACCATGTGCCGTATCAACGCCCTTACGAGGGCACAACTCCTCTGAGTTCACAGAAAACCTTGGTTTTCTAGCGTTGCACTCAGAAAACCTTCAGTTAAATTGCATGCTGCTCTCTTAGTAAGAGTAGTGACTATCTGCTCAAGCAGGGCCTTATGTTTGCTGAGCCGGAGTTTCTGTGGGTTATTGATAATCTTTTTTATAAGGTAAAGGGCTGCGGCTGAGTCCGTCCAGATGGATAAGTGGGTGTTGTCCTCAGGCGTGCCTCTGCGCATGTAGAGTGCTTGGTGGATGGCACTTAGTTCACACCTCGTGATGGTTTGGCAGCCATGATGTCCAGCATTTACATCGATGTGGAGCGTCTTATTGGTGAGTGCGTCGACGGCCGCGGCTCCCAGTATTTGTCGTTCCTCGTCGCCATCCTTTACCTTTTGAACAGATCCGTCCGTGTAGATTGCGTTCTGGGAGTCGTATCGCAGCGACTGTTTGGCGTGGAATGTCCGGAAGACGGCCTGTCGCTCAGCAGAGGTGAGGTTGTCGCACGGACGGGAGAGTACCGCCGCGGCGGGTGGCCGGTCGCTCATACCGCGCACCCGTTTCCGCACCCACTGGGGCGGGTTCCAGGGGTGGGAGGGCTCCATGGGGGTGGCGGTTGCAGCCGGCATGCCAAGAGTCCGACGGAGGCGTTCGGCGTGGGTTCGACCAGTTGCGTTGCTGACTAAGAGAAGAGTGAGGCCCATCGGGTAGGGTTGGGGGGTATCTTCAAGGGTTTCGCTGTACAGACTGGCTGTGCCCGTGAACGCGTCGATTCTGCCGATCATAGTGACCAGCGGGTGGGTGAGGTAACGGGTATATGGCGCCGTTCGAGCCGTGGGCAGCAGGAGGAGGGTGGCGGTGGGTGTGCTCTCAGACCGTACTGTCTCGGCCCATCCCAAGGCCCATCTTAGGGCGTGATGCCCCTCCTCCGCGTAGGCTCGGGGTGGGCGATGGAGAGGCCTGTGAATGGCTGCGTATATGCATCGTGGTTCGCCCCAAAGAGCTGGTCCTCTGAAAAGCGTGAATAGTATGTATCTACGCAGTCGGCTACATTGAGGGGGGATGCAAAGCGTTCGGTTGTGGCGCCGAGCGCGGTCGTGAGGCGCTTCATAAGTGCTTCGGGCAGCCGGCGCTCGTTTGCCGCTTTGACGGGTTGCAGTTTGGTGCCCCCGCCGTTCCGGTAACGCAGGAGGAGGCGTGCGACGTCTTCCGCAAAGCCGCCCCTGGCGGCGAATCGGGCATGGTCTTCCGGGCGGTTCTGCTGCGCGTCTTGGTACCTGTACCACAGGCTGCGGAGACGACAGACGGAGATTTGACAGCGGCAACCAGTTGCGGCCGATGGCACTGGTTCGGCTGTAGCTAGCGTGCGGCTGTTGGCGCTGCGGCGCTCCTACCTCCGGCGGCCACCGCGGCACCACCCGCTTGCGGCAATCACTCCAGTATTGGTTTTTTTGCTGTAGTCACCCGCAACGCCCTTTCTTGCCAATGTTGGAGTCGCCGTCGTCGTTAAATCCCCGACACGTTGAGATAGATATTCATGATATGGGTTACTCGAGATCCTGAACACCTTGCCAGTGCACAAACGTTTGCGCACTCGACGAACATGCACCATGTTTTCGTACCCAAACAGCAGCTTAGTCTCGAAGGAGCGAAGCGATCGTAGAGACTGAGCTAGGTTTGTTACGACGTCGTACAGCTGACCGAAGCTTTACCTTCGGTTCTCGCTGCGTTCAGGCATTCTGCCTTCACTTCACGAGAGCACTCACATCGCTGTGAGTTACCTAGTTTCCCACCCCGCCCGAGCCTCCCTGGCTCGCGCTCCCGCCCTTTATGGTCCGTGCAGGCCGTCCGCTGGAGTCTTTCGTGGTGGCGCTTGGGCCTCTGGCGAAGGCCCCACGCCCGTGGTGGCTGGCGTGTGCTGACGGAGCTCGCCGCTGGGTCGTGTGTGTGCGGTGCTTGAGGGATGTCGGTTGGACAGACGGCCGTGCTCGCGGACCGGGACCAGCCCTCCGCTCACGGGGCCGTGGGCGGCAAGGGGCCAGCCCTCCGCCGGGTGGGGTTTGGGTTCTCGGGTTGACTTGTGTGTCGGTGGTTTCGTTGTGTTGTGCCGGCCGGGGCGGCGGTGGGGTTTTTTGGCCTTGTGGTGCCCCTGTTCCCGTTTTTCCCCGCCGCGTTTGTCCCGTGCCGGTTTCTCGTTGCGGGAATCATAGGGGTTGCTGGCGCGCGCCTTTTGGTGCTTGCTCGTGGACGGGTTTCTCGGCCTGGTTGGCGGTGTTTCGGTTGTCTGCGCCCGGAGCTTTGGTTGGGTTGGGGGGTTCCCTCGGTTGCCGCGGCTCGTCTCGTCGCCCCCGGGTGGCCTGTTCGGCTGGCTGGCCGTCTCGTCTGTTTGCCCGCGTGCCGGTGGCGTCGGCCGCGCGCTTTTCGCTTGTGTGCTCCGGGCTGGTGTTTGTTTTGGCGCTCCGCGCTTTGTGCTGTGCTCTCGCTGCAGTGTAAAGGTCCTCGTCGATTGCCCCTTCCCCGTTGATCGGCGGGTCGCTTCCTCATTAGCCGATGGCCGGCTTCGCTATATAGCTGAGGGCAGCTACAAGGAACAAACCATACACATTACTACTCGAGCGAGCCATCTAGTGTTACAACTCATTGATGTTTAGATAACCGTTTGGCAATGACTGTGTGTCAGTGTAAACTTTACACTTCAATTTCATAAAGTTCAGCAGGTGAAACCGTCAACAACAGCGTTCGTCTTGCTGCCTCTTACAGGTGCCCGCGCCGATGAGAAGTGCCCACATGGTTCCTGTGCGGTCGCATTGTAACTTGCTCGATTGGCCCGTTCTAACCTTGATCTTAATCCGAGTCGCAAAGAACGAAAGCGGATAAGCCCCCGTCGGTTGTTGTCCGTTCGTGGCGCATGCGTTAAATGAAAATAAAGAACCCATAAATTATCAAGAAATATCCTTAGGGCAAAATGAAGGTGATTTGTACGAGTAATTGTAGGGTTCATGGAAGACCATTATAAACGAAACGGTTAACAGTGGGACATACCCATTTTGATCTTCAACGTTTTGATAACACATTTATTTTCCGTCCGTCCCGATGTTTATGGCGTACGGTAGGTGGCGATTGAGGCCAGCTGATACCACGGAATATCTGCGACTGCTTTGCCTCTCCAACAATCATTGAGGCAGGCGCAGTTCGCGTGAGCACATAAAGTATGTTTCAAAAGGCCAAATGGCTCATGATAGCTCTACTGGTGGGAGCACTGACTGGACCCTCGAGTACGTTCAGAGAAGCTTCTGGTAGTACTCCCTCCACTGCTTGCATTGCACTCTCTTTTGTCCTGACTGGCTCGCCGGCCGGCCTGATAAATGCGCCATAATGCGAATGTTATAGTTATATATTAATCGTTCATTAATACTATCAAAAATGGGCAGAGACGTTCCTTGCTGGTAACAAAATACATTTCCTGTTTATCCCTGGGATTCTACTACCTGCCATTCAGGCGGCGACATCCAGCCAAGCTCGGGGCTCAGCAATAGTGCCTTCGATGTGAAAGTGTACGTTGAAGGTAAGACAATTTCACGGGGCATGCGGAAAACGTTCTGTCCCATTAGATACTAACCTACCCTAAGACGATATCACAGGTAGGCCCGTCCCAGTTTGTACGATTAGGAACAATGTCCAATGAGTACGCCAATAGCATCAAGGATCTCCCGACTCTCTGCCATCATATTTGGCGGATGCTTACGGGTGTTACACAGTGGGAGACTCTCCCCGAGGCAGGACGAACACCGGGGGCCCTGACCGGGCCGAGACACAGCGCAGGGGTGGGCGCGCGGCTACGTCCGTCTGTCCCACCGCGCGCGCCTCGCTCCTCCACTCGCGTCAGCCAGGGGCACACTCCACGGCCCCTGGCCAACCGATTTAGCGGCGCAGACGAGAGACGACTGCAGGCCGCGCTAAGCGAGAGCCTCGCGAGAGGCGTCACACACCTCAAAAAAACCCTGACAAAACCAGCACTCACCCCCTGCCTTGCAAGTCTACCCGCGCGCTCTCGATATTCTAGAGCTACATGCATTCGAGTGGCCCAGCGAGAGATGCTCATCTCTGTTGTCAGACTGTGACTCACAGAGCTCATGTTCGTCTGTACTTTTGGGGCCTAGTGTTGACACGGTGTTCGGTCTGCTTCAACATGGCCGTGTATTGCAAAAAGATACGGTTGCTCTGACGCTCAGCTATGTTGTTGCTTCCTCATCCTGCCTCTCATCAATGTTATACTGAAGTCATTTTATCAAATGTAAGTTCATTAAGAACGACACATTAAAATTCCCACTTCAGGCAAGGTGGCCGTCTACGTTTCACATGGGGATCCGACCGACGGCGAGCAACAAGCACCCAAATCCGAGCTTACCTACCTACTCCTCGACAGGAGTTCTAATATCCTCAGCCGTCGATATCTTGTTGTTAACTTTGGCGCGGCAGGCGACTCATTGACGACTGGGGACGTGGTGTTGGCCCGTCTGGCGCTGCAAGTCCCAGTTGACCTGGCAGCCCATCTCGGCTTTTTATGTAAGCTGAAGGATTTCCATATGATGCATGCATGCATGCGCGCTTCTATCGTCACTTAGTAAAAACAATGGTTTTTGTCTGACCTTGAATCAAAGCTGCCATGTTGGTTTGAGCCTCCATGAGGTGAAGCCTACATGTGGTAGATGGTACGCACACATTAATTACGCAAATTCTAAGCAAATGTGTTGGTCGTGACTTCGTTTACGAAGGCTGGCAAACTCATGCCACAGAAAATGGCCTGTTCCAACGCCACGCACGGGTGTCACACCCGAAAGAAACACACACTTCTGGAAACTTACTTTGACATCCATGTCACGATTCGAAGATCGGCATCTTGCGGTGATGCAATCAAAAGGGATGTCAGGCGAACGCCATCACACAGTTTCTGCAATAGTGTGTTTCACAAGAAGTAAAGTTGTGCGGGATACTGTTGGTCAATTTCTAATTTTGATGTTACCTCTCTGCACGACAATACCGTCTTGAAATTTCCACAGTTGCAGAAGGGAACGGCACCCTCACACGCCGCCGCCAGCTAAACGAAGAGCAGAAGACCGTCCGCCGCATGATTCTGGACTTCCACAACACGCGCCGGTCAGTGCAGGAGTTTATCACCTTACACGAGGTTATCAACAACTACAATGTCGTGTCTGGGGGACAGGCAATCGAATCAGATGACACAGTCATCATTGAAAGTGTGGCCTCAAGAAAGGTATTTACATGGTAAAGTGGCGCTCAGGGAAACGAGCGGGCGATTGCTGGAGTAAGTTGTGTGGCGACATCCGCCGAACTCAGACCAACGGCACCTTTATTTGCATCGTTTGAAGAGTAATTGTCGTGCAGGACATGTTTGTAATCAACGGCGGGCAACAAAACACTACTTCGGTGGCGTTTCTTGTCAGATGCACTGAATGCGGCATGATCCTGCCGCTGAACATATCTGGGGTGGATGAGTGGTTGTTTGACAACCCAAATATAATGGGCAATCTTGAACGCTGGTACAAGGTGAGTATGACATGCCCTCGCTCGTTTGCAGTTTACTTTTTCCACGAAGTGATTAAGCATGTACGCATTGCCCGCAGATGTGCACGTACGACCAGATTACCTTTCGCAGGGCAAACAATACTATCGTTGAAATGGATGTTCCTTGTAACGGCACGACAGTCGACGGACCATTCGACTTCAAAAACGGGAGAGGGAATCGTAGAAATGGCATGAATGAGGCGCTTGCCCTGCCTCACCTGGCGGAAGCGTTTCTGCAGGTGTGATGCTGGGATGCCAGGCATGTGCCAACATGGATCTAGCCATTTGTATATCCCTCGTGCTGCTTGTCTCATTTCACCAATGTCCGTGCAGGGAATAGGCGCGAGAAATTCATGTGTTGCCCTTCCCCCTCTCCTATTGTAGAAAAACCATCCGGACCTGAGCAGACGATGGGGTCAATACCGCACTATTTATATCTTCCCATTCGACTGGTATACCAGTTACGTCGGCTGGAGAGGCCTGGTACGAAGCAAGCAAGTTGTGTGCGTTTACTTTCATAAACATAGCATATGCAATCTGCAGGGTAGCTATTTCTGGCCGCGTAGCTGGTCGATGGGAACTTGCATGTATGTATGTGGAACGCAATCAAGCAATGTGACACATCACCATAAGCCAGTATCTTCATGTGTTCCGTCGTATCATATGAAAATAACATTATGCCGTGATGCCCGGTCCCATTGTACTCTGAATACTTGTTGAAAGGCAAGTGTGGGATGCCTACCAGATGACCTGGCCTTCTGCTGGTCTTGGATCAATCAGGATAAATCCAAGACATCCATCTCAATGTCAACACTTGTTCAAGAGCTGGGTGGGTAAACATAGCAAAAGGCCAGCCGCCGTACTCGCAATGATTTACCGAAATGCTGTTATTGTAATGAGGGCGGGCGGTAGCAAAGGCAGGGCAAAATGAATTGTTTTTGCTGCTAATTCTCCTCTCAATTGCATGCATGCACGCCTATTTCAAGTTATGTAATTGGGATGATCCAAGCTGTTTACGCGCCTCAACCCATGGATAAGTTTCGAACACACGCGAAAGGATGAACTAAAGTTAAGCAGCAGACGACTAATGGGGCGCGGAAAAACAGAAACTGATCTGTAATAAGGTGTTGCATATGTTCATTTTCCGTTGTGGCTCCGGCCGTTTCTGGCTGCACCCTTCCTGATGATTAATATTCAGGTCACAACATTGGTCTGGCGCACTCATCCCGCTGGGTCTTGTACGGTGGGATGCGACACTGGTGGGAGTACGGTGACCAGACCTGTCCCATGGGCTATGGAACGTCCACAGATGAGCAAACTAAGCTCATCTGCGTCAATGCGGCGCAGGTGAGAGACATGATGCAAAGTTCTTGATCGTTATATTTCAAAGATCTGTGCTGGGCAACCGTTCATGCCGCTATCGCTCCGACGACCCGCACAACCAGACGTACCGATCCAAGAGCTGCCAATCATGATTTTGCTTGAGATGGACCATGCTGATCCTACGCCAATTTGTGTGTCTTATTCTTTAGCATTAGATGTGTTGCCAACCCGGGGTATAATTTGGTCCCAGTCCTACAAAGCCGGCTGGTCGAGACCTATTCCCGGCGGCCACATAAGCGCCTTAACCGACCTCAAGCCCGGAGTACATCAGGAGTTCAGCCTGCCATCCATGCACAATAGCAAGAATAACATGCTGAGAATCGTCGTCGACGCGATCAACCCCGTCATTGATGAGTCCATCACGGGGTTTCAACACGCCATATTCGTGTCGTACAGGTACGGCAGGTGTTCGGCGGGGCCAGATGTGAGTGTGAGCCGACACTGCTATCTTACATAATTTACATGATTTTCTCGTTCCTTGGTAAACTCGTGTCTCTTTTGATATTCAAATCCAACTAATAATGTATCAGTAAGCTGTTTTGCAATCCATGCACAGGGTCCGTCAGACTTCCAACGGCTCTTACGATTCGGGCTTGGCGGATTACCAAGATAGGCGTGTCTGGTGAGACACAGGCGTTCATGCACATGCCTGCCTAGTGACCGTACCAATAATACTTGTTGATTGGATCAATGGCCCAGCGCCACAGACAACGGCATTCCAAGCATGCAGCTGCTGGCGATGTGTTTGGTGGGATATGGTGCGGCCCGAGGGCATGAAACGCTCTCTTCAGGGAAAGTAAGCCTGTGAACATTAATGCCCCGTGATACCATTATCGTGCAACGTTCGACAACTCCTGTTATGGAGCGGTTGCATACGTTTGCAGCAGCGGTCCTTGAAGCGTAGCTTCGATTCACAGCTGGGTATTTCGAGCTGGGTTTTTCGAGCCACGAGCAAGGTCACAATTAAGTTTCAATGCCATGATGGTTGGGGCCATATGTATAGCGCATACTAACAGTTGCTTATTACCAATCTTTCAACTTTCGCTGAAGTGTTTCTTCTCAGTCTGCTGCTGCCCCACTTATACTATGCGACCTATGTTTTTCAAGGATTCATGAATACAATGAGACGGCAAACGCAATCAAGGCCAGATCATCTCCTACGCCGCATGTCATGTCAATGCTATCTGATGAAAGCCCCCTTCCGGAAGTCCCGATGGACTGGGACCCCAACGGTCGCGCGAACCGCTCGTTCATCCAGCTGATTCCACGCCATGGCGGTGTCAACATCACGTTTAGGCGCAAGACTAACACAATCGCGACGGTCACCGTTTGCCGATTTGTTGCAAATTTTGAATGGGATGGAGCATTGTCTTGCAGTGATGGTCAAGATAATGATTGGTACGCACAGGAAGAACCTGAACAACGGTTACACATACCTAAAATTTATTCAAACATATGGCCAACACACGTCACCGAGCTATAGATGGAAGTTGTATTGCTTGTACCCATACACAACACAGCAGCATTGATGTTTGGACTGCTGTTCACTGCTGGGCAACCAGCAACACTGATATGCATGCGGACTGTTGCAAAGGCAAAATGACGTATACTCATCAGTTATAGGTTGCGTGTGCCGTCACCACAGCCCCTTCATCCAAATGGCTCTGTCAGGGGCGCGATCACCGTGACGAAGGGATGGCCAATGAATTTTGAATCGTTCTCATGCCCCTCCCTGCTTCCACCCTCCTCCACAGTGACGGTTTGCTTGATTTAGACGATCCTGACTGTAAGGCCCCGCTGCGCCCGCCTCCACCTCCATCGCCACCATCACCGCCGCCGCCATCACCACCGCCGGTGCCTCCATCACCGCCGCCACCGCTGCCGCCGTCACCAAATCCACCACCCTCTCCACCACCGCGTCCGCCCCCACCCCCGTCACCGCCACCTCGATTACCGCCGTCACCGCGTCCCTCCCCTCCTACCAGGCAACCCCCACCACAACAACAGCAGTCATCACCCCCACCTAGGATGTCATCCCCACCACCAACTCTGCCACCACCATTACCGTCACGCCTGCCCCAACCCGCACCATTTCCCTCACCATCCCCCTCACCACAACCCCCATTACCACGGCCCCCGCCTCCACCCACAGCCCCACCAGTGCGACCACCCTCACCACCACCACCGCCTCCACCGACGCCACCGACACCGCCACCACCCACACCCCCGCCCCCATCACCACCACCCCCGCCTCCACCGACGCCACCGACACCACCACCGCCCGCACCCCCGCCCCAATCACCACCACCCCCGCCTCCACCGACGCCACCGACACCACCACCGCCCGCACCCCCGCCCCCATCACCAAGACCCCCGCCTCCACCGACGCCACCGACACCACCACCACCCGCACCCCCGCCCCCATCAACCAGACCCCCTCCTCCACCGACGCCACCGACACCACCACCTCCCGCACCCCCGCCCTCATCACCACCACCCCCGCCTCCACCGACGCCACCGACACCACCACCGCCCGCACCCCCGCCCCCATCACCACGATCCACGCCTTCACCGACGCCACCGACACCACCACCACCCGCACCACCACCTCCCGTGCCACCGATACCACCGACAGCACCGACACCACCACTCCCAGCACAACCAACGCCGCCCAGGCCCCTGCCGCCGCCACTTCCCTCATTACGGCCCCCGTCGCCAACAATTTCACCGACACCATTACCGGCCACAGCACCACCCCCGCCGCCACCCACACCCACACCCCTAGCACCACCCTCATCACGACCTTCACCCTCTCCCCCGCCACCAACACCTCAACCACCTGCACCATTCCCTACCACGCCGCCACCTGCCAGAATACGATCCCTGCCACCTCCATCGCCACCGGCCCCACCACCTCCCGCACCACCACCGCTGCCGCCATACAACTCCCCCTTGCTGCCACCACCCTTACCACGGCCTTTCCCGCCGCCCGCTCCGCTGCCCCAATCACCACGTCACCCACCGCCAACTCCTTTCCGAACACCATTTCCACCTCCCTCTCCATTATCATCACCTCAGGCGCGACCCCCACCACGACCGCCCCCGTCAAAGTCTCCAACACGCATGTTGCCACCCTTGCGCACACCTCCTCGGCCACCCGTACTAAGACCGTCTCCCCCACCTGTACAGTCACCCCCGTCACGAAAATTGCCCCCGGCCAAAATTCCTCGCCCAGCGTCGTCATTACGACCCCCGCCACCTATTGTGCGCCTACCACCACTTCCAAAGCGCTCCACCCGTATTCCGCCAACTCCACCACCACCGCCGCCACCACCGCCGCCACACACGTCCAGCCATGAAGATCGATGTCGTAAGAGCCATATGGTCACACTATTGTCGGTCTTATGCGCAGTGCTGCAATGTGTCCACAGGTGCATTTGCAGCAGATAATTTAGCGGTGCATTGCAGCTGTTTAAAACGATAACATTGAAGTATATACAGATAGACAATATTGGCATCCGTACTGCACGGGGCAGCGTTGGATAAGCCCCGCTCATACGTAGATTGTGTAATTGGCTTGCTTATTTATTAGCCTATACTTTCGATCGGGATGCTAAGCATGGGTAGGGCTAACTATGAAGAAATGCGAAATGGCATGGACAAAGCGTTGTATGTGGTTCCATGGCTCTAAACGACAGGAATAATGATGGTTAGCCATAGGAGGTACTTATACAGCTGCAAGGTAACACTGGACGGGGGTTAATGCCCTGTCGATTGCGCTGGTGTGCGGTAAATATTTGGGCTGTCGGGGTTGGTTGAGAGAACGAAGTTGCGCTGGTGCTTGGTTATACTGGTAGTTGGAGGATTATTACTGGCTCGTTTAACTCCATGCAAACGAATGAAGACGTGTTGTCGGCAGGCATATCATTAGACGTTCGCGCTCCTTTGGAGGTATGGTAGCCCCTCGATTGATCCCTTTGCTTGGGACATGTGCTTTCGCAAAAGCCTTGCATTATCGAATAGATTGTCATAATGTCGGTCAGCGCCATTTGGCGCAAATGGACCCCGAGCAAGGCCGATGTAGATATCAGCCATGGGTGTCTTTCCTCCTCATCAAAACTTATACTGCTAGAATGCGAAAGCAAGTGTTGGCACGAAACCGGTCTGCGCCGGCACATTTGACGGATGGCGAGTTACGGAATAGCTACTTCGAGCCATGCAATGTAAAGCCATGTGAAAAGTTATTGCTGCCTACTGGTATAGTGGCTCGGATCCGTCCCTGTCAGGTTCGTTGGACGGCTGTTGCTCCGGCGCAAGTAATCCGTTACAGTCCTTCGCATGTTGCCGGTACACTTGTCGCTCGAACGTTTGAAGCCAGAGATCGTCCGCCCCATTCCCTTGTTCGTTGTGCGTCGCCTTGTTACTTACAGGATATTTGCAGGACTTTGCAGGACGTTAGTACCCGAGCACGTATTTATCTATCCAGACTATTTCACGGCTACACGATTCGTACTCCCACACATGTGCATGAATACGTAGTTATAATTACCAAAGACCTCCACTGTGGCAATTGTCTCTGGTAGACTCACTTGGGTTTGATGCTATCGGCTATGGATGTGACACTCGTTATTTATACATGCAACTTCTGGTTGTTTGACCGAGACGACCAGACTGGGACGACGACTATAGGCCAACGATGGCGGCCGTACATTTCTTTGACTACCTGCTCGGGCCTGCTCTTGCGTTTCGCCCTCACTCAAACACGAGCGAGCCGCGGCCGGTACTGATCACCACCACCACAATTAGGCGTGATATAACAGAAAATATTTTGACAACCGGAAGTGTAAAAGTCGGTTGCTACGAAACAACAATGCTGTATCGACAAAATAAAGTGTCAGGCCGCTTCAATTCGGAAGGTGGTCTCAGACAACCACAACAAAATACAATCAACTTCTATCCTGATGCCAACGAAGCCGATATGGGGTGCGGTGCCTGCCATCGGAAATTTTGCCGGTCCGCAATGCGGTCAGGCCACTCAGATACCCAGAAGGAACCGTGAAATCCATCTTGTTGACCTGGCGCAGTGTATTGATTAGGTAAAAAAACACATGTATGTCTGGAGCACAGCCGGGGGCAATCAATGGGCAGAATATAGGTCGGTCGCAGCATAACATGAATTGTAACAATTTAGTTTATTTTAGGATGCAACGTTGCTGGCCCACAGACAATTGTCACGATGTCAACAATGCATGCACATTATGTTCGTGCGTGATTGTATTATGTACGGTGAAATGTGGTACCATGCTCGAAGTACGACTTGATTACACAACATTGTCGCCTGGCGGCTTTGTCGCCCCGGAACGGGGGAGGGTCCGTAACTGATTATCCTGTTCTGCAGCGCCTAAAAGAGCCAAAGTTCCCCGCCGACCCGAATAGATTGCGATATGAAGTACCCAAACATGCAAAAAAATCCCTTGAGCGGAAAGATATAGGATCTTGGCAAAGGAAATGCGCAATAATTCTACCACTAGCACCATAGTCCTGTCATCACGTCCTTCCAAGTTCTGTATATAGCAATATGGCCCGTAATGGCATTATTCTTCTTGTGGTGGCGATGACGTTTGGGGCCTTGATTTCTGTATCAAGTAAGTTTTTCGATTTGCGCTTGGCGGCCATCGATGCGTTGATTATGTCCACGGTTTAACGAGTCGCTACGAGTCGCCACGAGATGTCTTTGTTGTTTATTCGCACAGTTACATTTTTTATAATACAATATTGAAATGTTACTTCAACCGAACCGTCCAGGAACAAATGCACAGCAAGCACCGGCGGGGGGAGATGCATCGACAGTTCCAGTCACAGTGTTTGTGGAAGGTAAAGGGCATGCTGCCAATAACATCTTGACTTTGAAAAGCAAACTATGAAATGGAAGCCGCGCGCTTGAGCTATATGGAACCGTTCAGCTTGGAACGAGAACTGACGATACCGCTTCTCATGCAGGCACTGTGATAATGTACGTTACAGAGTACATACCTCCGGACAACCAAACGGCCTATCCGACCGATCGGAGCGAGTTTTCATATATTCTTGCAGACAGCGCCCCAACCAACGGTATCAAAGATTTCATATCTGTTGACTTTGGAGAGTTGAGCCCGTCCCTGCAGACCGGAGATGTGGTAACAGCCCGCTTGACGATGGAAGTTCCACCCGAAACAGCAGCCCAGCTCAACCTGTCTCGTAAGTCCTAGCGCAAACACGCCCGTGAACATTGGGATATATATTTCGCCAAGCGTACGATGCAGCGAGTGACGCTACAGGGCTGGGAGTGGTGGTGTCGGTGGTACGGGAGGTGGTGGTGTGGGCGGTGGTGGTGTCGGTCGTGTTGGTGGAGGAGGGGGTCGTGGTGAGGGCGGTGATGACGGCGGGGGCGGGTGTGGGTGCGTGGTTGTGGTGTCGGTGTTGTCGATGGAGGCGGGGGTGGTGGTGAGGGTGGTCGCACTGGTAGGGCTGTGGGTGGCGGCGGGGGCCGTGGTAATGGGGGTTGGGGTGAGGGGGATGGCAAGGGAAATGGTGCGGCTTGTTGCAGGAGTGGCGGTTTATGGTGACGGCAAGGATGGCGGTGGGGATGACTGCTAGTTGTTGTTGTGCGTGGTGGGGGTTGCCTGGTTGAAGGGGAGGGACGCGGTGACGGCGGTAATCGCGGAACTCGAGGTGGCGGTGACGGGGGTGGCGGCGGACACAGTGGTAGAGAGGGTGGTGGATTTGGTGACGGAATCTGCCTTTAGAGAGTCTCATATGATTGGGTTTCTGTGAACATTTCTTAGTGCCATAAAGTACGCACGGCGGGAGGGCAGCCTAGGGAGCTACGAAGGCCTAACCCGAGTCCTGGTTATTACCAGACAAGAAAATCGCATCGAATATGGCTAGCATCAGTCATTTTTAGCCTTGCCGGCTGATAGATGGATGCCGCCCTTGTTGGTATCATTGGAAATGGCAACTGCTTATAAGAATGCGGGGCAACATTACCCATTGGAGGATATACACCCTCGTCACAATCTCATCTCACCCCTGAACGACCTCGTTTGCCCTGCATCAATGATCCTAACGGTCGACAGGCTCGGGCGAAGGCATCTCCTCTACCGGTCGCCGCTTTCTGAATGAGGAGCACGAGGCAGCTCGCCGCATGATCCTGGACTTCCACAACACCCGTCGCTCAGTGCAGGAGTTTCGAACAGTGCGTGATATCTTAAGCAACCTTGGCATGACGTCCCTTGCTGGGGTGATCAAATCTGAAGAAACAACGCTCGTCGAGAGGGCGGTTTCAGATGATAAGGTGCGTATGAGATATTTCAGCAGTTCACAGGAACGCCAGAAATGTTGCACAAACGTTTAGTTTGGTAACGATGGGTTGTAATTCTTTATCCATGATATCATTTCGCTCTCCTGGGGAAACCCTTTGCACTCTTCGCATCCATCGCCGCAACTGCATTGATCGCAGGATCTCTTCGTCATGAATGGCCAGCAGCAAAGCATCAAAACAATGATATTCGTTGTAAAAATGACCCGTTGTGGAATGACTCCGAAGCTCAACGCGTCCAGGGTTGCGGAGTGGATGCACGACAACTCCATTGTCACCGGAAATTTAGAGCGTTGGTTCAAGGTGCGGGCGGCGGTTGGTAGACATCGGACTCCGAACCTTGCTGGCCACTGTATCGGGTGGTATCCACCTGTTTCGGGACTTAGGGTTTAGGGGTTTAGGGATTTAGTCATCAAGGCTGCCGAGCCAATGTCTCCTTTCTGCTGTACGCCGATATAACCCTGGTAACAACACATTAAGCTTCTGCCCTAAGCCGTCACGGAAGTTGCTGATATACTCTACTGCGCGCTTTCGGGCCAAGGACGTTAGGACTAGGCCGAGGAGAATGTCATGTACACGCTTTAATAGCTGTGATACACCCGGCATTGCATCCTACCATACAACCAACAATGGACAATTGTTAACGGCTGCGCCGAATTTTATGGCCGCCGCCTCACCTACATAGACCTTCAAGCATAAGAGAAACGCAGAAGTAGTGTACATGTTCTGTTCGGCACTGTGCTTTCATTATTGTCTTTCCTTCTAACGCAAATGTCCACCGCGCGCTGCTTGCAGATGTGCACATATAATCAGCTGACGTTCACTAGAGAAAACAACCCAATCTTTGAAATTGATTTACCATGCACCGGAGTCAGCGAACAAAACCGAAAGTTCGACTACAGAAACGGCAAAGGGAATGGTGTGAATGAGGACAACGAGCTTTGGGCCCTCGGCGACCTTGCATATTCATGGATCCTTGTAAGTTATATTCTGGGACATCGGTACGGGACGCAGAAAGAACGACTCGGCCGGCTGCTAGCAGCTTGCCTATGGCAGTGTAATCTCACGGCTTCTTCGGTTAAGCTGAGTCCTGATAATGGCGGGAATTCCGTGGATACCGTATGGCTCACGAAGTCGTACCTATGAAAAGTATGGATCCGGCTGGGAACTCGGCGTGCGCATAGATAGGTGCGTGGATTGCACCTACAAAAGGCTGCAGCTTCCCCTCGCGGTTGCCAGTTCCACTTATTGAAGGAACCCAGCCAGGATTGGCAGTTCGTTTGTGGACCCAAGTTGTGGGCCTTTACACGGACAGCCGGAAGCCGCTGGCGAATGTTGTTGCATCGGCTGGACAGTCAACGGCCGCATCCCAATGTTGCCATGCATTTTGTGTTGCCATGTATCTGCCATGCCACCCATCTCCAGAGAATTTCTACTTTTTAATTTGTCTGCAGAGAAATAGGCCAACGTTGGCTACGGAATGGAGCAAGTACCGCAAGTTGTTTATCTACCCGTTTAACTGGGCCAGTCCGCTTGGTCCGTGGGCAGGCCTGGTGCGTTTCATGATTGCAACTCTAGATGTTTTGCTTATTCGAAAACTATGGATTCGCAATAAGGGCTTGACATGCGCGGCCCTTCGTTTCGACCAGATTCAATTCTGCATGCTAATACACATAAATATCAGCTGAAAATAGTAATATCAGATGCTCATGTATTTTACAGACATAAGGCATATGTTTGCTTGAACGCGAGGAATGATCCTGCTCATGATATCTACATTAAGGAGCCGGATGTCTGGCGGCTGCCGATTAGCCTTCGCAGTCGAACACTGAGCCATCAAATAAAACTGCATTCAAGTGATTCAGCTATAGGATACACTTTAACAAGTACAATCCCCATTCTGTCCATGCGTTAACCGGACCGCCCCCTCTCGGATGGCCAACTGTGCTTGCAATGAAGGCTGTCTTGGGATGCGACGGGAGTGATCTCAGCCTCTGCTATACCTGGATCAACACAGAGACGTTCCATACACACTTGCAAATGAGCATTGTCATCCAAGAGCTGGGTAGGCAACTTGCGTGCACGAAATCGCAGGGATTTGCTGAGCTGTGCCGCTCTGCTGCATATGCTCAAGGGCATATGGCTAGATGAACGAATATACGTTACTGTATGCATATTGCAGAGAATACGATTGCATCAACACCGTACCAAGCACACATGGACGGATAGGATATGCGACATTTGGCAACTGCTTCCGGCTTCCGGCAACATATGCATTTCGTTCGTTATTTTTGCAATAAAATGTTATATTGTGTTTGCTTCCGCCTCTGATTTATGCTTGCAGTCCACAGTGTTGGGTTGGTACATTCGTCTCGTAAGGTCTTCGACAGCGGCCAAAAAGCTTGGTTGCACTGCGAATACTGCGACGCGCAGTGCCCCATGGGTACGGGGGATGCACAAGATAACGAGAAACAAATCGTGTGCACCAACGCGCCGCAGGTGATGCATATGCACCGATGGTTTACGGTGTATTATCCCATATTTTACCACCAAACGTGCACAACATTCCTGCCCCGTGGGTTCCTGGCCATCTACCAGATGTTGCTGCTTTACTGCTTTCACGCCACTTTTGTGTTACGCAAACGGGCGCTTACGTAGAGTCATAAAACGGCAAGTTATAGACAAGGGGGCACGAGCGGATGTTCGTCCAACGAGGAAAGTTGTCGGGGATGGGGTGCACCCGCCAACGATAGAGGGAAAGAAGCTATGAAGGGTTCTTCGTACATCAATACTCAAACATCATACACAATTCCTTACATACAAAACACTGCCGATTCACTTGCAATTCATCTTCAGTCGGGCCGCAACCATGAAATGTGCATGCAACTTACGGCCAATTTGCTGAGTATATGTAACTTGCAACACATCACTGAATAGAAAATAACTGACATCGCGGACATCCCGGGCATTCGTGTTTGCAGTCGTACAAGGCCGGTTGGGCCAAGCCCATCTCCGGCGGCCACATCAATGCCTACGACCTTCTCCCGGGAGTAACACAACAATTCACCATACCGTCTATGCATTCGAGCAAGGACAATATGCTGCGAATAATTTTCGACAAGTGGAACCGAGTTGTTGATGGTGATACCGCTCCTGTCATCCAGGAGGCCTTGTATGTGTCGTACAGGTGCGCCTGGTCAGCGCAGATTTCGCCTATTGACAGTTTTCCCTAACAAAGTAACCACAGCGGTCTGATCCACCGGACGAGCACGATGACTAACGCCTATCTAGCCGTATTCCTCTCTACCGGTACCGCTAATGCATCACATCATTCAATCACCGCCTTGTCCTCAGGCGAGGAAGAGAAACGTTTGGACCGAATTCTGTGTTAGTCCGTCCGATACTTATGTTAACATTCAATCCTGATGCAGAGTCCGTCAGAGCGCCGCTGGTACCTATGACTCGGGACTGAAGGCACCGGTGAATAGGCGTGTCTGGTGAGTTCATTGTTTTCATTCCGCGCCGCCTTTCGGCTACATCTCAACGTGAAAGGGACAACTCGCTGGCGGGCAGGGCCGAAGTCCCACCAGCTGAATCGGTTCGATTGCATCCCGAACCGCTTGCGGTGAAACGCCCAAAACCACGTTGTCAGAGCCCAATAGGCGTTCTCGCGTAGACAGAGGACATCCAACAGCGGTTCTACCCAAATCCCCAGCACTCAATTCCACCCGTACGGATTTAACGGGGCCTCGCCCTTTTTCCGGCTTCAAGGAAGCCGACACCGACGACCCCTTGTCCCATGGGATCATAATCTCCAAGGGACTCAATGGGCACACGGACACCATAATCGACAAGGGACCCAATTGGCACACGGACACCCATTTTAATTGACATCTGCTATGAAGCATTTTTTGACGCGTCACGCAAAGGTCAAACCATGAAGATGTGCCGGTCACCAATATTACTTAGTCTGCCCTTACATCTGAGCACCTTTGAGTAAACTTTGAACAACCTGCGAATGCCGTCACCGCGTATTGTATTTCGTGCACTTTCTCCTCAGGATACACGAATACAACCATAGGTTCAACGGACTGCCGGGTCGGTCAAGCCAGACGCCATACGTAGCCTCGGTCATGACGGACGAAAACCCGGTTCCCGACGTCCCGGACTGGGGTCCCATTAATCGAACGTTCACACAAATGCTTCCAGGCGGCAAATCTGGCGGCTTTACCGTTGGTGTCAAGAACAGAACTGATACACAGGCCACCGTAACACTTTGTCGCTTTTTTACAGACTTTGAAAATGATGGGGGCTCCACCTGCAGCGATGGGAAGGACAATGATTGGTAGGTTAACGTGGTATGGCTTCCTTGCTTGGCAGAAGTTGTTTTGATGGCTTCCAAGTGTTTGGCGTGTCTTTCCCTCATGTGCTGGCATATACGTAGAACTTCATCTTTGCCACTTGGCAAACATGTCCTCAGTCTTTGTCTATTGGCATGTCCTAAATATCATACTTACGAAGCTGTACTGAAAAAATAATTAGCAAAATGTAGGACTCGATCAGACGCAGGTTCGCATTTCATTTGTGCCGTGTATGTGGTCAATCTCTGCTTGGAAGCGATTCAAACGCAGGGCCTATCAGTATAATTACTTTCGGTGTGGTTGTAAAAGTGGAATCTATACTTGAAAATGCTTTAACATACGAGTGTTAGCACTAACGAAAGGAATATTGTTCACCTCCCTTCAGTGATGGCCTGGTGGATAGGGCCGACCCCGACTGCAGCGCACCAATGCGCCCTCCGCCGCCACCCTTCCCGCCTTCACCACCTTCCCCGCCATCACCACCATCGCCTCGGCCGCCCCGGCCGCCGCCGCGTACTCCGCCACGTCGGCGGCCACCCCCTGCACCACGGCCACCACGTCTACCACCACCACGCCCACCGAAACCCCCGAATCCCCCACCTCGCCCTCCGTCACCCCGACTGAGGTCACCGAGGCCCCCGTCCCCACCAAGGCTTCAACCACCGCCACCACCACGATCCATGGAGATAACGAAGTTTGACGGGGGATTGTCGCCGTCAGGGGAAATGTCTGGCTATGCGGCGCATTGTCATGCCGGCCTGGTGTATATAGCTGTGGTCGTCTTGGGTGTATTAATACAGTGGTTGCAATAATACCTCAACCTCAGGAAATCAGGCCAAATCCGCGGCGCATTGTCATGCCGGCCTGGTGTATATAGCTGTGGTCGTCTTGGGTGTATTACTACAGTGGTTGCAATAATACCCTAAACCTCAGGAAATCAGGCCAAATGATGACGACGAATTGTTTCCCCGAATGAATTGAGGTATCGTGCACAAACCGTATATGTACTAGCTGTCTGTATTGTAATCCTTTGTGACCCAGCGGTACGTACTACACCAACAGCTCTTCCTCGTACAAGTCCGGCTAATAACGAGGTGGTACGCAGCATGTAACAAGTCCGCACTGATATAGCAACGCTCAGCAACGCTACCATGCCAGCCGTGATGGCCAGTGGCCACCACACCACGTACTGACATACAGCTGCGTACAAGAAAGTAAATTGATTTAGTTTTGGTTCGGACACTAAGGTAAGGGCGCTATGATGCACTCGTCCAGCCAGGGCGCTATGATGCAGTCGTCCAGCTAGGGCCTTGTTCAAAATAAAAGCGGTGTTCCAAGTGTTCCTGTCCTAAACAACAAGCTTTCTGGAACATGGCCTTATTGCACATGTGAACAACTCTTGCTTGTGTAACCAGCATCATTTCGAAAGCGGCAGCACCATGACCAATTCACGGCGGTTTACTTCGGGTGTTGTATGGTAGAATACTTAATATCGTTCCCGAATTGTTCTTGCATGTGCGTGGATACCATTTACCATGGGTGATGTTCGTTTTCTGCTCGCCGTCTGCGCTTCATCACCGTGTATGATAGGAGATACACATGATTGCTTAGGGTACCAAAGCACATAACTGCGGGAAACGTGCAGCAAATGTACATGCAGGAATGACAGCAAATCACTGCTGGAAACTTGTTTCAGACCGGTCCGACTCCACCTATTTCCTAAATTTTGCAGTGAGCCGCGCGAGAGAGGAAAACGTTATCATACTGTGACCACATAATTTCCGCTGCTCGCGCAAACGGGAGGCCCATCCAGAGCTTATACTCGTTCGCCATCTGAGTTCCCGGCTGTTTCCCGTCCCGAAGGGTAGACCGTACGCACGTGTCCCCTCCCGCTCATCAACCACTCCCTCAGCGCTGTCAGAATCGTTCCTTTTGGAAGTGGCTTTCTCAACATCCAGTTCATGCGATTATCGAAACCAATGACAGACGTCCTGCGGCGGGCAGTTCACTCCATATGTCAATTTCGTTCCAGATACGTTAGCAACCGAAGCACTGCCGTCTGTAAAATAGAGACCTTCCTAAAGACGATCTATTTGGAAAAATACACTGGTCGTCTACAGGCTAGTCTATTAGACGATGATAGACGAGCCTAAATAGACGACCGAAGACGATCGTCTGTGGATCGTCTGTGGGTCGTCTATAAGACGGGTCGTCTATAGGTGATGTATACACGGTCGTCTAGTGATCGTCTGTGCGTTCATCTAAAGGCGCTCGCCTAAAGGCTATCGACTATAAACACGTCTAAAAAGTCGTGATAGATGGTCTTATCAAAGCCGAGCACATTTAGGGTTAGCGGTTACATTGCTCAGTCTTCTTGACATCCTCCACCTCAGCCCTCATATTATATGGCGGTAAAAACCGCCGTATGCGACGAGTACCCTTGGCGGCTGCTATCATGGGCTGTTAAGGCTTGCGAACGTGAAGTGTTCTCGTCCCGAGAAGCAACGGTTGTACTCACCTGGAAGAGCTATATGAGTGAGCCGCTGACTCCAGCCAAGACCTCTCCCGGCCGCTAGCGCCACGACGCGCCATGTCCAGGGGTCCACGCCAGGCTGCTAGCTCCGAGCTGCTCGCCAAGCAAGCCGCCTGAGCATGTGTCCCAACTTAAACGTGCAGCCTGCGAACGCGAAGTGTTGTCGTCCCGAGAAGCGACGGTTGTACTCACCTGGAAGAGCTATATGAGCGAGCCGCTTACTCCAGCCAAGTCCTCTTCCGGCCGCTAGCGCCACGACGCGCCATGTCCAGGGAGTCCATGCCAGGCCGCTAGCTCCGAGCTGCTCGCCAAGCAAGCCGCCTGAGCAGGTGTCCCAACGTAAACGTGCAGCCTGCGAACGCGAAGTGTTCTCGTCCCGAGAAGCAACGGTTGTACTCACCTGGAAGAGCTATATGAGTGAGCCGCTGACTCCAGCCAAGACCTCTCCCGGCCGCTAGCGCCACGACACGCCATGTCCAGGGAGTCCATGCCAGGCCGCTAGCTCCGAGCTGCTCGCCAAGCAAGCCGCCTGAGCAGGTGTCCCAACGTAAACGTGCAGCCTGCGAGTTGTGATTAACAACAGGATAAAAGTTTTGACGATTCACCATACTTGGTCAGCACAATTGGCTTGGAGTGGAACACAAAACATAACAATTCCAATACAGGCTTCGCCAATACTCTCAAATTATTTTTTGCAACTGGTATCTCGCTGTGTGCAGTCCATGCTCGTTGGGCAAGTGTTCACCGGTGCCAACGCAAGCACTCCTGGGCGAGCAGTAACCGGGCCCGCCGACGATGCTAACGACTCGTACCTTAAGTTGAGCGTGACCTTGCACCATTATCAGCGATGTATTGAACTTGGCGAGGGTGTCTGGGCTGCCAAGGTGAAGTGCTGACCCGTTGTTGCCACGGTCAGCACTTCGCACACGCACAAGGTATCTAGTAATGCACAAACTATATTGTCTGTTACACTGTTGTTTTATAAGCCAGCGTATAAAATGGAGCAATGATGCATGGTTTGCATTAAGCCAGCCCGAACATGGATGCCGTACACGCTTTAGGCTTCAAAATGGCCTCTGATAATACTCAACAATATAGTCAAAAATAGTTTATACTAATAGCCTGGACATCTGCCTTGTCAAGTTCCATGTTGACTTTATGCAGCACTAGCCGGCAGTCGACTTGCAGTAGCTTAGTCTCGAAGGAGCGAAGCGATCAAATAGACTGAGCTTGGTTTGTTATGACGTCGAAAGCGCAGCTGACCGAAGGTTTTTCCTCGGTTCTCGCTCCGATTGTCGACTGTCGTACGCCTTTTCCATTTTCCAAGACGTACGACAACATACCAACCAATATCAGCAGTGGCGCAAAGGGAATGGCACCAATAGTAAGGCAGAATATGTCCGATAGTTTTGAGGAATTATTTGTGCGGCTAAGATAATATATAATGCCATTGTAGCTCGGAGATAATGGCGGCAAGTGCGATCCTTGCTTCCCTGGGCCGCTTGAAGGAGGACGTTAGTTGTTAAGCATAAACGGACAGCCCGTGCTGTCCGGTCGAGCTCATACTTGCTCGCCAGTGGCATATCACAGCTGCGCCCGGGGGAGGCATTAGTTTATGAAGGCTATGTTGCATACACGCCGGCCGTCGCAAAGGCAGTCTCTATCTATGACATCCCTTTCAGCAAGGAGGGCCAGGTGTGGTGAATGCAGTCGACGAATAATGTTTGCCGCCAAAATTTGACGCATCTCACTTCCTGCTACCAATCCGGAGCTTCGGGTACCATTACCTGCGAAAGGTGGCGCGGCCATGAGAGAGCATTCAAAAGGCGGTGGTGCGGGCCAATCACCCTGGCAAACCCGGGGATCCGCCTGTCGGGGTGCAGGCCACCCACGAGGGGCACCTTGATGCTTCTTTTGTGGTTGAAACTAGATTTCAGACTTCGTCCATGTGCCAAAGGCTGTACGGTTTACCCATGTAACAACTGGAGGATTTGAGTCAAAGTACCCCTGTCATCACCTGTCATGGTATATACCGTCGTCTA
Organism: Pleodorina starrii; assembly: GCA_030267565.1. NCBI lineage: Eukaryota > Viridiplantae > Chlorophyta > Chlorophyceae > Chlamydomonadales > Volvocaceae > Pleodorina > Pleodorina starrii. Next base: position 300,396 of record BRXU01000033.1, read on the forward strand.
TAGCCAGTCAGTATAGCGGTCGGTATAGTCGGTATAGCCTCCGTCACCTATAGACCATCACCTGTGTAGAAGTGCTGAGCCCAAATTGTTTGGAGGCAATCTCATACCAACGACACTGATCTATAACACGACTATGGCCATCATACTGCTACATAAAAAAGAGATCTTCCCTATATGAATTTTTATCGTCTATGCACGACGAGTGCCTATACATCGGGTACCTATAGACGATCTTTCCTAGATTTGGTCTAATAGACGACAGGGGTGACTATAGACCAGTCGAAAAAATACAGACGGCGGCCCCCAAGCCAGACCCAGCCGGATCAGCAAGGGCGTCGTGAATTTATTTCGTACTTATGTACCGCCAAATAAAGCGAGAGAACCAGCCTGCTTGGACACCGACGATTTGTGCATAACAATAACAACTCGCGTAACTACGCCGGTGATAGGCGCTCCCGCGTTGCCCGTGCACTGCCCAAGCAAGCTCAAAGCGCAGATCCTGTTGTTGGGCCTGTTGTTGGGAAGTTAGCCCGAAGGAATGCCGCTCCTGCCTGCTAGAGTGTCGCTTGGACGGCAACGTTTCGGTTCCGTTGCCATATATTCTCGGAACCATGAACAGGGGCCTGTGTACGCCGATCGGCCTTGGCTGCACGCTGTGCACACAGTACCCAGCACGACGACATGCATTGTCGCACGAAATGTACGTTCAGTACGGCTCTATGCTTTTTTTCACCCGGACACAAGCTTTTCCGTACCTAGAAGTAGTTCGCTATTTGGCCAGCCTTCGGACCCTAGAACCGTAACTCGCGATACGACTCAACACATCAGATGCAATATAATCATGTATCATGTGTATCCAAGTACAAAGTACAGTTGATAAAATCGATATCCAAAATGCGCACACTTTAATTTTTAAGATATAACGAAACAGGTTTGTTTTTGTCGCGTCTCTCCATATTCTGTCCTGAGCACTAACCATGGCCCATAAGGGCAAAGTGCTGCTTGTGGCGCTGATGTTCGGAGTTATTTTAGCGACTTCAAGTAAGTTAAACATTTTGCACTGCATGGGTGGCCGTGCGTTTGCGAGGCTCGAGCTTGAACGAGCCGGTACGGATCGGCATGGTTTCCAGGACATGGGCACAATTAATGGTGTATAACTTCGCTATTCAGGAACGAATGCACAGGAACTCCCGGTCCCAGTCACAGTGCTTGTGGAAGGTACTAATAGGGGACAATGCTCCTTTTACGTGTGGTCGTCCTTGGGGAAATAAATAGAGTGCGTCCTGGAAGTCATGTTGCCGTTACTCACTTGGATCAGCGTTTTTGACATGCGGATGACGGCTTGCTTTCATGCATGCAGGCAAAGTGATGATCTACGTCGCAGAGTTTATACGCCCGGACAACCGCACAGCCGACCGGACCAATAAGAGCGAGTTAACCTATTTGCTTACAGATAGCTCCCCAACCAACGGTATAAACGCTTTCATAATCGTCGACTTGGGCGAGGCAGGTACTTCATTGCAGACCGGTGATGTGGTAACGGCCCGCTTCACAGTGGCAGTTCCACCCAAGACAGCAGCCCGACTCGATTTGTCTAGTAAGTTGCAACTAAATATATCCGCGCAAATGTTGCTCGCATCAACACTGCATTTATATGTTTGTCTCTGCGTGCCCGGCGTGCATCTACTTGCTGGCGAGATGCTTAGCTGATTCGTGTGTCTTTCGTTCTTGTGTCAATACCGCTACAGTGGAAGTCGCTTACAATGGGGAGTGATATGTTACAGCCGTGTAAGCTGAGCATGCTCTACCTCGCAGCAGCCTATGGTTTTTGGGAATGTCGTTCGATGGACGGATGGCTCGATGCCTCAGTTGTTTATTCCAAACGTAGGCGTGATAAGGGTCCACCAGCCAACGTTTTGACTTTTGTTGCGGGCTTCAAGCTTTCTCGACTGTGTTCAACTTGCCGCAGGAAACGTTCCTAAACCTCGAAAAGTACCAGCAAAAGCACGAATATTGAAAACCCCCAAGGCTGATCATCCCACCCCCAAAAGAATCCATATCCACCCCATATCCACCCATACCCGCCCCATGCCATACCCAACCGATACCACCCCGTACCATTTCCAACCCATACCACCGCAACCATATCCAAGCAGGATGGCTATCTTAAGATATGGATATATATTCGGGAAAAAATTTTGGAAATCTGAAGATACTTTTGCCGTGCAAAAAGCTGAAGGTTTAGATAATTCGGCCTCACAGGTGGGCATGATATCTCCCGGGGCCGTGTTTAGCCGGGAAAATCCCCTCCTAGACAGATCCTGACAGATACTCTCAGCGCGTCTGAGCCAGGAGTATCTCTGGCCGTAGATACTCGGCAAAGTAAGATAGCCACCCTGTATCCAAGCCACCCTCAAAAGAGTCACAGTTGCCAATTCGCGATTGCGTTAATGTGCAACCAGCAGGAGGTTCGGACGCCCAGCCCATGTTGCTGCGATTACTTCTTTCAGCAACCATTTGGTTTCGGCAAGACTCCCGAATCTGGATGAACGCTTTAGTTCATGTTAGGTGGCTCTCCATTTGACCCGGCTCTTTGACCCGGCCACGGCATTCGCACATTTCCTCTATGGTCTAACTATCTAAAGATGCACACGGATCCAAAGTGTAATTGTGATAGCACTCTGGCGCTCGCATTATGATGAGAGCATCGAAACGAGAACGTTGTCAAGCCTACGCCTACATATCATCATGCGTAGAAGATGAGTTACAAAGATATCAGAGAGTATCGTGCGAGTTTGCCAGATTTATTAGATGCCCGCATTTCCGAACCATCACGGCTTGCCTGCCCCAAAAAATTCCACGCATGACAGAGTCAGACAAAGGCATCTCCTCTACCGGTCGCCGCCTCCTGAGCGAGGAGCACGAGGCAGCTCGCCGCATGATCCTGGACTTCCACAACACCCGCCGCTCAGTGCGGGAGTTTCTCACAGTACGGGATGTGTTCAGCAACCTCGGTCTCACGTCCCTTGTTGGGGTGGCGAAGTCAGAAGAAACAATGCTTGTCGAGAGGCCGTCAGATAGTAAGGTGCGCACGAGGACATCATACATTGTGTTGGTGCGCCTCAAGGCTCGCACGAGCTTGTGACCATGATGGTAAAGCATTGCAACTCGCTCATCCAGCCGTTACAACTGCATCGATCGCAGGATCTCTTCATCGTAAACGGGCAGCAGCAACATATGAAATCAATGATATTTGTTGTAAAAATGTCGGCTTGTGGCATGAGACCAATGCTCAACGCATCTCTTGTAGCGGATTGGATGCATGACAACCCCAGGGTCACAGGAAATTTGGAGCGCTGGTTCAAGGTGAGGGAGGCAGCTGGGGGCAGCTGGGGGCAAGTAATTCGGAATACATCATTAACGTTCAATTTCCTACTGTCTTACGTATTGGACTTCACTCTCATGTCGGTTTGCGCTGCTGAGGGCCCCTCCAGCGATTCCGCAAACATTTTTCATAGAATCTGTTGTTCAGGCCGTCGTACGAGTATATCCATCGCCGCGTTCTGGCTAACGCCGCGTTCTGGCCAACCAACGTACATTATTCGTGTCTCCCGAAATATTTCAGGCATACCAATCGATCTCAACCATTTTTGTTTTCACAGGGCGTTTCGACGATGCATATACCCTCCACACGCAACCATCCACCGCCCCCTGTTCGCAGACGTGTACATACAATCAGCTTACCTTCACTAGGGAAAACAATCCAATCTTCGACATTGACCTTCCATGCCAAGGAACTACTGAAAATAACCGGACATTTGACTTTAAAAATGGCAACGGGAATGGAAGAAATGAGGAGAACGAGCTTTATGCACTTCCTGAGCTCGCATACACGTGGCTTAAGGTAAATGCGCTTTTGCGCGGGACGTCGCAATGGGACGCAGAAAGATCGCATCAGCATCCGTGTTCATCTGTGTCTGCATCCATGTCTTGATCCCACAGTGTCTCGATGAAGCCAGGGCTTTATAAGGACGGGTATTCCAGGGGAGGACATCTTGAATCGGCCTAGGGGGCTAAGAAGATGCCCTCCTAACAGTATGTGTAAATGTCGAAAAACATGTTGATGGAGTTTCCGGGTTTAGGAAAGGTTCCGCTAGTTTGGTGGTCGGGATTTCTACTTTGGTGAGGATGATGGAACGCATTTAGGATCACCGTAAGTATACTGCCTCTTTGGGTCAATCGCTGGGATTATCTTCTCCCGCAGTGCAGCATTATTGAACTACCGTTCTTGTAGTCATAGCTAGGACATCGTGTGGAATGACGGGGGACGCGCCGCTGTGAGAAATCGGCATGTGCGAGGTAGCAGGGCAGCCCTGCGGGTTCACGTAAATGCCCATGGGTTAATCAGCTTAGCTAGTTTACCTTCGGATATGGTAATCTCTGGCCTGGTTTTATGAGAGTGTTAACCTTACAACACATCTGATGCGGGTATTAAGCAGGACAGCCCAAAGCAGTTGCATTAATGCGCGATAACGTATGGTATCGGATGCACATCAGGTTTGTAGGTGAGGAGGCTTCAGGGTGGCAAGTCGTCTGGCCTTTCCGGACCCAGGGGCTGATACAACAACGATATAGGCTGGTGGTTTTGAGTGCGCCTTCTAGACGACCGCATCCGCATATGGCATAATGGCACTTGTGTCCAACCTGGGGCTGACCCCATTGTGTCATGTTTATGCATTGCCATGCCTCAGTGATCCATTCCCTGAAATTCGCATACGCGTTCGCAGCGCAATCAACCGGCTTGGGCTTCGGCATGGATCACACACCGCAAGATCTTCATCTATCCATACAACTGGGCCAGCTACGTTGTTCCTTGGGCAGGCCTGGTACGTGTCATGATTGCGACTGCTTATGTCTATGGATTGTTTGGCCAGTCGTTGCTGAAACAAGCATTAGATCTTACATACAGCTTGAAATGGCATAACAAGTGTTTACACATTTATTTGTTACAAGACACGAAAATCGATATGTCTAATGCTACACGCACGAAGTGCACACCTGGCAGCTACCCGCCAGCTATCGCAGCCAAGTGCTGCGCCATGAGCATCATTCCATCCGTGTATGCAGCTTCATGATTTTCTGAAACAAGCACAGTCTCCCATCTGCCCCTGCGTTATCTCTGGTGGAACGGACCGCACCCTCCCTTGCTTCACATATGTGTCTGCACTGAAGGCGGTTATGGGATGCAGAGAGGAGGATAGTAGTAATTGCTTCACCTGGATCAATACGGAGACATTTATGACACACCTGCCGATGAGCGTTGTCATCCAAGAAATAGGTAGGCCAATCATTTCAATGCATCTACCTCCTTTAGTTGTTGCATCGTGTGTTGCGAATGCAATATGCAGTAATGCCCCAGCACAACACCGCACAATTTTTTTGGATAAGGGACGGGTAATGTTACCCAAGTGCACCATGTAAAATTCGTAAAGTATGCGTCGGGTTTGAGCAAGTGGTGAATGGATGTTGTATGGATGGGTTACCATAGATATTTACTGGTTATGTAATTGATTCGCCAGCAGCCCCGGCCACGTCTTGGAAGGGGCATGTTTTATGTAGGGCCATGGTGGCTAACAGTCAAAACAGTTTGCGAAACGCCCAACTCCTGACGCAAATTCTATATTTTTTCTCGACTTTACTTAAGGAGGCCATAATGTATGCGTGACGATACCCTGTGGGTACGGTGCGGTGTAATGAAGGTTTTCAAAGATGCGAGAGGTAACCATGCATAATGCATGCCTGGAAAATTAGGATATGTCTGGCAAATCGTATGACTCATGCAATGATTACACTCTGCATAAATTGTTTTAACAATTTTGCTATGTTTACGTCTCTTATGTATTCTGCATGCAGTCCACAATGTAGGCTTGGCACATTCCTCGCGCAAGGCGTTCGACCCCGTCAATAATAATTGGTGGCATTGCGAATATTGCGATTACCAGTGTCCCATGGGTTTTGGAGAAGCAGAAAACAACGAGAAGCAGATCTTGTGCACAAACGCGGCGCAGGTAAGGCGTCGAACAAGCTTGTGGTGACACATGTTTGCCACGCACATGTATGAGACCTGTGAAAGCGGCCTGGGACTTCGGCTTGGGCCATCACGAATGATATGACGGGGAGGACAAGATGGCTGTTGTGTGTTTTCATGAGAAATCATCGTTCGTTACACACAAAGGGTACCTGCAAGCAATGAAAGCCGTCCTTATTCGGTAGGTAGGCCGGGTGAGGGCCGGCTACCGCGAAAGCTATCGCTAAGGCCTTAATGCCCACAGCCTCGCAGCAACCACCCTATGTAGCTACAAAACCCGAAAATCACTCCTCCACGCCTTCGCGGACACCTTAACTGGCACCATGTGCCGTACCAACGCCCTTATGAGGGCACAACTCCTCTGAGTTCACAGAAAACCTTGGTTTTCTAGCGTTGCACTCAGAAAACCTTCAGTTAATCGTACAATGTCATGTCATGCACCACTGTGTTACATGAGTAGTTGCAGGGCATCTTTGCTTTTCTCTTTGGGTCGGTCCCAGAGCAAGGAAGCGTTTGCCTTGACTCCGATTGTCTTTCAGCTCCTCCTTGGCTAGCCACGGTACCGATTGTTTCAGGGATTAGGAAAGAGCACACGTAGTCACAAGACATTCTTCCCAGCGTGTGCTTCCCTTACCATGCGGCGATTTCGCCGGTAAATGGTATATACTACAAGTTTGATAATTTATTAATTAATTATATATCAATCAAGCAAGTAATTTATTGGATCATCATACTTGCCTCTTTGGTGTCTTTCACCTTCGTTCTTATTGTTGCGGTTTTAATCATTTGCGGTTTATCTTTTGATAGATTGCCGCGATTGCTGCGACATCCGGTCTGACAAAGCAAAGCAACGTCGGCATAAGATTAGGTGCCGAGCTTGATGTCATATTAGCATACATAGATTCGACTATACAAAAAATATATACAGCAATGGCTGACGGCGGAGAGATTTTGCAAACAAAAAATGGTTTATGCCAGGGATCTCCTTTAACAGTACCTTCACGCATCTGCAGGGACCATGTTTCAAAGGGAACATCAAGAACAGGGAACAAGGGGTGTTGGCTTCCTTGAAGCCGGAAAAAAGGCGGGGTCCCGTTTAATCCGTACGGGTGGACGCAATCGAACCGAGTCAGCTGGTGGGACTTCGGCCGTGCCCTGGGAGTCGGCTCCGTGAACAATGTGTCACGTTGAGATGTAGCTGAGGGCGCTTTGCGCTGGGGACCTGCCCCAAAACTTAGGTCTAGCAGATAGAGGCAGAGATAGAGAAAGGTTTGGGGCCCTTGCAGCGTACTAGCATGGACAAAGAACGAAATACGCATTTTCTCTATGTTACAAATTCGGGCTATATATGCGGGGCCAAGGAATTTGAACACAAACGTGCATTGTACAACTCATCGACTACACATGACTGATATTCTGGGCATACATACGTTGCAGTCGTACAAGGCTGGCTGGGCCAAGCCCATCCCCGGCGGCCACATAAATGCCCACGGCCTCCCTACTGGAGTAATGCAGCAATTCACGCTGCCGTCAATGCACCTGAGCAAGGACAACATGCTGCGAATTATATTTGACAAGTGGAACAGAGCCGTTGAGGATGATGATACCGCCCCCGTGATCCAGGAAGCCTTATTTGTATCATACAGGTGCGCAGGACATATAGTAATGATGGTGATATTTGGCTCAAAGAAGCTGGAGTCAGAGCCCTACCGACCGGCTGACTGCTATGCTAGTCATATACACGTCTCTACCGGTACCGCTGCTCCGTTGTATCAACCCGAAGTTCACCCACGATGGTTTCCCGAAGGGGCCCCGTTGCATGTTTTCAGCAATTGCCAGTGCCCATGCATCAAGGTGGTTGTAAGCATTCACCAATCCCCGTGCAGGGTCCGCCAGAACACCGCTGGTGCCTATGACTCGGGGCTGAGTGAACCATTTGATAGGCGTGTCTGGTGAGTTGTTTCTCAGCGGGGCACGGGCACCTGTTAAGCAGGCATGGACCGGGCAACTCTGACACTTGGAGTTCATTCTGTTGTAGACAAAACAAACGGGAGGCTTTAAATGGCCCCGATCCGTGTGCAATAATGTGAAAAATATATAATATAAAAAGTAAACAATAACTAAATACTATCAATATCTTACCTGCCCAGCTCTACTGTAAATACTATTAATATCTTACCTGCTACTACTGTACCCTTACGAATGCTCGACAAAGACACTCCTGCGTCTGTTAAGGCGGTGTATGTATTGGATGTCACAACAACCACTAGTACACAATGTATGTATCACCAACCATCCTCGAAAAACATAAATTAATGCGGGCGTACTAATGCAGTCTAAACTTGTATCTGTCCCTTCCATACAGGATAAACGAATATAAATATAGGTTCAACGGGGAGCCGGCCTATTTTAGACACACACCGTATGTGGCGTCGGTGATGACGGACGAAACCCCCGTACCGGATCTCCCGGGTTGGGGTCCCATCAACCGAACATTCACGCAAATGCTCCCTGGCGAGTTCGGGGGCTTTAAAATTGGCGTCCAGAGCCGGAGCGCCACGCAAGCTACCGTGACAGTATGTCGCTTCGTGTCAGATTTCGAAAATGGAGGAGGTTCCACCTGCAGCGATGGAAAGGACAATGACTGGTAAGTACGATATCAAATGATGGTGATAAAGAGAGCTTCAATAAATGATTAATTCCGTCATCCATGCAAGGCCGCATCCAACAACTGGATGGTAGAACTGTTCGTTCGCCACTCGGCACGCACCTCCTTGTTACTGCGTGTTTGCAAGTTCAAACCACGTGCTGCAGTCATATGCCACGCAGCTTTTCTTGCACCGTAGATTTCTAGACGTATGCTCAAAATATTATGGAGACAGCGGTCACTGAATTTGTTGAGCTGAGGTGTTCCCCGGCTCCACCATGCACGGGTGTGCTTTTCGACTGACGCAATGTTGTGAGCTTCTGATATAGCAAACTGTTCTCAGCACCTTTTCGTGACATTTTTGCACAACATCTGACCTCCTGCAGTGATGGTCTGGTGGATAGGGCTGACCCCGATTGCAGCGCACCAATTCGCCCTCCGCCGCCACCCTTCCCGCCTTCACCACGTCCACCGCCTTCGCCACCATCGCCCCCACCACCTCCTAGACCCGACCCACCGTCCCCACCGTCCCCACCACCTCCTAACCCCAATCCATCGCCCCCACCACCGTCACCACGGCCGCCACCGAGAATAAGACCTCCGTCACCTCCGAGACCTTCATCTCCACCACCCGCACCTAGAACTCCGCCTCGCCCGCCTCGCGCACCACGATCACCGTCTCCCCCACCGATCCCTCCGTCCCCGCCACCTCGACCTCCTAGGCCCCCACGGCCTCCACCGTCGAAACTGACGACTAAGTTCGATGGGGAGTATCCACCGTCATGGGAAGACCCGTCTGAGCCTGGTTCTGTGGCTTACTGTCTTCCCTGCCTGACATTCATGTTTCTGGCGTTGTTGTGCGTTGCACTACCGTGGTTGATTTAATTTGGTACTTGCTTCATACAATTGCAACAAATGTATTGGGTCAAACGATGAGACTAACCAGCCTCCGAGCCGGAGCAAGGCGCTTTGCACATACCATAGATCTTAAGATGTTTTGGCGGATATGACTACTCCAGTCGTGTGAACAGTGAATTTGAACGCGGCAGAAATATGACGACTTGGTGGTGCCATGCGCTTGGCAGACTGCTGTGTGGAGGTGTGCAACTCAGTTCTCAAGTCCGTCATTAATGTATGTGGATGCCATTTAGCGCGCGTACTATGGGTGACGTGAGTATGCACCGTGTGTGCTTCCAGGGTACGTATGGTAGGGGAACAGATGCAGGTGAATATTTAAGGTCGCGGAAACTTTCTCAATTCAGCAACAAACGGGTTTAAATGCTCAAATGATGGCCATTGCTCCGATGTAGAGGCGCCCCGGTCATACGGCCTGATTGTGAAGCGGTACGGCTGGTTCTTATACGTATTTCTGAGCACGCACTGATAGGGTGTTGTCTGTTGGTATCTTGGCGCCTGTAAGATTATATCGGAGTAGGTATTCGATAACCGCTGTTAAGAGTATATAGCCAGACGGAAATCAGGTATGTGCGCCTCAGAGGGCGGTTTCCACCGCCGCCATGGTTAGTTCCCAACAAAAACAATCTGTTACATATGTCAGGGTCATTTTATGCAAAGTCGAGGTTCGTACGCGTGATATTCATGAGTACTCGGAACCCCAGAGGGAACATCGAGTCAAAGCAATTGGTGTACGGCCGACCCCGATATCAATCGTTTGGCGACAATGTCAGCGACAATCACACCATGAATATTAGGTGTGCCGACCCGGCCTCCGCGTATGCTGCCTGGTACGGATGGCGGATGCACGCGCGGGTCATGGCGCGTTGTCCTACCTCAAGAAGCGGAACCCCGGCTTCCTGTTTCTCTGGCGGCCAGCAAGCTGGACGGTCGGCCGCGAGGGCGCATCACTACTGCCTGCTGCTGGGGTGTCGCTTCAACGATTCCGTTGCGACGACATCTCATTTGAGGGACTAATACGTAGGCAGGACCGGTGACCGCCAATCGGCCTTGGACGAAATTAATCGACTGGCATCCCTTGATGACTATGTATGTCTGGGTGTATGACGACCGAGTATACGACCGAGAAGACGCTTTATGACCGGGTCTTTATCATACCCGAGTGATTCACATCACTCCTCAGCGCGACGACTGAGCAATAAGACGCCAAGTACGCCCAATACGGCATAACATGTAATACGTTTCCGCACGCTGATACGCGCTGATGGTTTCGACATATCTTCAGACCCAAAACCTTACAAGTAGGCAATTGCAAAGATAAAGGTGATGTGTCTGATGAACGTCCGGCGGTAAATCACAGAAGGTTCTTGCCTGTAACACGACAACTCTTTCCAAACTTCTTGAGGCCCAACCTGTCGAGGGGCATGTTTGACCTTATGCTGGGCTGTCGACCCGCACTACACTACATAAACACTGCCACACTGCGAGCGCAACCTGCTGTACCGTGGTTCGAAAATATCATGTTAAGGCGCGCACTCAACCTGCGAAACGAAGCTGACATAATTGCGTTGTTTGGTATGCCCTCTGCAAATCATCGTTCCGCATCACCCGCCAATGGGTCTCACCATGCACACGCCAATCAACAATGACACAACTGGCTGACGTTCAAATCGACGCTCTTGCCATTCGCGTGGTCAAGGCTCCCTCGCGGTTTCGTCCTGCTCGCTGCGAACAGATTCTATTACTATTCTTTTGTGCCTTGAAGTCAGAGCACTGAATTTGTAACGGACGTCGCAGGATAGATTTAATTGTATTTCCCATACGGGCCCTGGTGTGGATGAACAGCAGATGATTGCACGGCTCTTTGCCAGTCATTCTGAATGTCCAGCAATGTTCTAGCACATCCGGGAGGAATGCGGGTGGGTACTCAGGCATATGATCTGAGTGAGACGGAGGGGCGGGAGGCAAGCAACTCTTCCGTCAGTAATGCCGCCACCACGAGTGGTTTGTAACCGCCGAAGAGGCATCCGTCTGCTCCCTGATATGCTGGGGACGGACGGATGGCGACCCAGGTCATTTTTGCTTGGCGCAGTGGGTAACCCAAACTTGCTACGGTGTACGGCCGCGCTTCGGCCACCTACCGGGCCGAGCACGGTTCCGAGCGCGCGTCAATAATGTGATGTTTGCCAGACAGAACTGAAGCCGCCGCAGCTTGCTCCATCCGGTTGACGTCCTAGCGGTTCTGCGCCGGGGTGTGCATCAGTTTCATTCTTACTTTTAGGGCCTTGAAGACACTGTAGATGTAGCTCTTTTTTCTACTGCCTGGCTACTTGCCCGGCTCTTATTGCAACTGCATACAATCGTGATGTCGCAAATTGAGTTCGGCAGCAATTGAGTGCCGTAGAAACGTTGATGACAGTATAATCATATGCAGTTGTATCTTATCCTGACAACCATATTGCACGGCTGCGCGATAACACATGTTGGAAATAAAGGAAAAAGGAAAGGACTAGCAACCTACCCGTATTAGTTCGCGATACGACGAATGCTTAAATGCATGGAATGTAGGACATGCCTTTATACTGTTTGATTGGAATGTAGGACGTGCTTAATTTACAAAGAAAAATGGTGATGAAATGCGCTTAATGTGCTTCGCATTATTTTGTCACATCAGTCCATATTCTTTCCATACCAGCATGGCCCGAAAGATCACACGGATACTTGGGGCGCTAATACTTGCAGCCATTATTGCGGCATCAAGTAAGTAGAGCGATATACGCTGGATAGCCGTGCTCTTAAGAGGCCTAAGCTTAATTGAATGTTATGAATCGGCACGAATGCCTTCAAACGCGTACAAAGCGTGAGCACGAATCTATGTTTTACAGATGTTTCATATATGATATCCAGGAACCAATGCGCAGCAGCAGCCGCGGCCGGACATTGCCCCGACGGTCCCCGTCACAGTGCTTGTGGAAGGTAAGGGACACTGCATCATTATTTTGTGGATCATGGGGGGCATAAATGACATGGACGCCGCGCGCTTCACGTTATGATTGAAACTGCACAGCTTGGAAGGATGTAAACTTGCAGACAACCGATTGGTCCCACGCATGCAGGCACCGTGATGATCTACGTTGCCGAGTATGGACCCCCAGATAACCGCACGGCCGAACCGACCAATCGAACCGAGTTAATCATTCTACTTATAGACAGCACCCCAAGCAACGGCACCAGTAATGACTATATACGTGTTGACTTGGGCGAGATGGGTAACTCCCTGCAGACCGGCGATGTGGTAATGGCCCGCTTTACCTTCACAGTTCCACCCGAAACAGCAGCCCAACTCGACCTGTCTAGTAAGTAGAATCTACATCAACGCAAGTGTGGCCCCCATGTCATGCCGTCAACACTGCGTTTACACGTAGCTGTTTGGCCAGAGTACATGCGGATAGGCAAGATGTTTAGCAGCTTTGTCTGTATATATATTCCTTCTTGTGTCAATGTCGCTACAATGGAAAATGATCACGACCAGCAGGATATATGAAGAGTCTACGGAGAGTCCTTACGAAATATAAACCACGCATATGGCAACATAATAATAGCAGCGGATGTAGACCCCATAGGTATATATACCTAGTATGTTGGTAGTGAACAAGGGGTTGGTGTCGGCTTCCTTGAAGCCGGAAAAAGGGCGGGGCCCCGTTCAATCCGTACGGGTTAAGTTGAGTGCTAGGGCGGCGAGGGCGTGAAGTGTGAGAGTGTCGACATTCCTTATTCCCGAAATGCCTGCTAGCCGAGTCGTTAGCAAGGCCTGCCGGCGCCGCGCGAAGCGCGTCATCCCGCCGGGTGCATGAGCGCATCGACCGAAATCCGGCATCATTTCCAAAGCAAGCGGCGAGGGCGTCAAGTGTGAGAGTGTCGACATTCCTGCTGATAGACAGCCAGAGCTTTATATCTGAAATGCCTGCGGCTTCAGCAATCCGCCCCATGTTTAGCATCGCGCGCCGTCTCGGCACTGTGCAACTCTTCCGGCCAGCGCATTGGCTGAAGTTACTTGACAGTAGACATGGAGTTTATCATTTACACATCAGGCAGGCTGACTTGCCAATAGGAGGACAGCGGATGGAACTGTTTGCGAGGGTCGTGACGACGTGCACTTGCCGCCGACGAGAGTGCATAGGCTTCGCTACCGATCGAGGTATTCGCCGTATCGTAGATGAGGCTTGACAACTTTAACATTAGGACAGGGAATGTAGAAGTCCGGGACTTCTACATTCCCTAGGTTGCCGACTGCATCGTGCGTGCATTTGCGGCTTGGCGTCCAACAACCAGCAGTTTGCCCCTCATGGTTTGCTCCTTGAAACCTTTGTATTAGTAATATGCGTCAAGACGATCGGACCGGCTGTGGTGTGGTCGCGGGAAGAATGTTCGCAATGCAAACACAGTTTGTTTCCGAAACGAAGATTCATTTCACGCCGTCATGTCAGAATTCCACTTTAAGGAACGATGAATTTTTTTGGAATTAATTATAGGCCGAGAGGTGTTGGTTTGACCTCGGCCTCGGTCCATGGAGACTGCCAAACTGGTTTTACTCATGCGATGTTGGGTTCCTATAATAAATTTACCGTGCAATAAGAAATGTAATATTTTACTTATGCAGCCTTTTCGTTGGCCGAAAGTCTACACTTGTCCTATTACATTACACGCACGGGCATGGGCAATCCTAGAGGGCGGGGCCCCCCTGGGCGCTTCGCGCTGGGGCCCCGCCCAAAAACACCGATTTCGTGGCCAAACTTACGCGCCCCCTGGTCGTTCGCCACTGCGCTTTCTCCCTGGATAGATTCGCTCACTTCGGTCTGGGGAGGTGGCTCATGCTGTCTGTAGATAGAGCACGGCCAGCTGGTCCGCTGGCTCTCCTGTTTTGGTTACTGTCTGAAGTCCACCTTCACCGCTACTACTACCTACATGGGAGGCCGCACACAAACCGCGAACTGCGTGCTGGTCTTGTTCCTTGCCTGCTCTCGTCACAGCTTTCACAGCAGGCCTGCCTAGCTACATGTTCGCCGTGCTGAACTGCGTTGCATAAGGGCAGTGGGATGAGAAGCTAGCCGTTTTCCCGATGGGAAAAAGGGTTAGCTACACAACCGTAATAGACAATTCGTGCCACGCAGTAAATGAGACTGTCCATGCTTTGCTTCTGGAATCGGTCCATTGACAAAGATTCGACGTTAAAAGTAAGGCATGGCAGCAGGGCTGCGGGTTAAGGACGTGAGTACGTACTTCGAAACAGGGTGATAAAAGACGAGCAGACTTGTCCGGTACCGGAACCTGATGACTACAGCCAATTTTAAGCACCTGTGTTCAGATGGTTCATCGCAGAGCAAGCGTATGTCGCCATAAGCAAGGTCACGAATGATGCAGAAGCCACAGGTATAATTTTGTTAGAAATTAGAGATACGCACAGTTTGATTGTGCCCTCTTGGACAAGGGGTTGGTGTCGGCTTCCTTGAAGCCGGAAAAAGGGCGGGGCCCCACTAAATCCGTACGGGTTAAGTTGAGTGCTAGGGCAGCGAGGGCGTGAAGTGTGAGAGTGTCGACATTCCTGCTGATAGACAGCCAGAGCTGTTTCCCGAAATGCCTGCTAGCCGAGTCGTTAGCAAGGCCTGCCGGCGCCGCGCGAAGCGCGTCATCCCGTCGGGTGCATGAGCGCATGTGCGCATCGACCGAAATACGGCATTTCCAAAGCGAGCGGCGAGGGCGCCAACTGTGAGAGTGTCGACATTCCTGCTGATAGGCAGCCAGAGCTTTATAGCTGAAATGCCTGCGGCTTCAGCAATCCGACCCATGTTTAGCATCGCGCGCCGTCTATCTCGGCACTGTGCAACTCTTCCGGCCAGCGCATTGGCTGAAGTTACATGACAGTAGACATGGAGTGTATGGAGTGTATCATTTACACATCACGCAGGCTGACTTGCCAATAGAAGGACAGCGGAACTGTTTGCGAGGGTTGCGACGACGTGCAGTTGCCGACGAGAGTGCACAGGCTTCGCTACTGAGGTATTCACCGTAGAGGAGGCTTGAGTGCTTTAACATTAGGACAGGGAACGTAGAAGTCCATCCCCTAGGTTGCCGACTGGACTGGTTGGGCGGCCCGCAGAAGACCGCTGCATCGTGCGTGCATTGGCGGCTTGGCGTCCAACAACCAGCAGTTGGCACCTCATGGTTTGCTCCTTGCAACCTTTGTATTAGTAATATGCGTCAAGACGATCGGACCGGCTAGCAGAGCTGCTGTGGTGTGGTCGCGGGAAGAATGTTCGCAATGCAAACATAGTTTGTTTCCGAAACGAAGATTCATTTCACGCCGTCATGTCAGAATTCCTCTTTGAGAAACGGTGAATCTTAGGGAATTAATTATAGGCCGAGAGGTGTTGGTTTGACCTTGGCCTCGGTCCATGGAGACTGCCAAACTGGTTTGTACTCGTGCGATGTTGGGTTCCAATAATAAATTTACCGTGCAATAAAGAATGTAATCTTTTACTTATGCAGACTTTCCGTTGGCCGAGATTCTTGACTTCCCCTATTACTTCACATACACGCATGCACGCATGCACGCATGCACGCATGCACGCATGCACGCATGCACGCATGCACGCATGCACGCATGCACGCATGCACGCATGCACGCATGCACGCATGCACGCATGCACGCACGGACATGGGCAATCCTAGAGGGCGGGGCCCCCCTGGGCGCTTCGCGCTGGGGCCCCGCCCGAAAAGAAACGCACCAGCTCTGGCTCCAGGTTTGTGAGCACGTAGCAAAACCCTTGCCTTGGATTAAGTGTTATTGACCTCAGCGCCTTTCACACATGGATAAACACCTGGTGTGACGGACGACATATCCTGTCCACGCAACCAGGTACCTAGTTATGCATATACACCAAGTTACGGCCGCGTTTACTTCGCATATACACTTCTGAAATTCTCGCTCGATCTGGCAGTGGCTTATGAATGCTTGATTGTAGTCAAATGGATGCTGATAAAGTCACTCATGTATGGAGTGGGATTGCTTGGAACGATTGGGCGTGATGTGTTGGCGTGGCATTTGGGCGTGACATCGGTCCACTAATCAGCTCGTGAACCGCTGTCGGTGGTTACTTGTTGCTTTGGGAAGGGGTCCAGCGTGAAGCGCGAGTGTCGATAGGGAACCCGCAAGTTCGAAGGTGTGTTACGAACACCGAATATCCCTGCTGGTTACCGTTGGTAATGGTGCTAAATTGTGGAAGGGGGCCGCAGTCGCGTGTTCGAGACGGTATGTCGTTCATGTCATATACGTATATGATTTATGCCATTTCCCGTCCATGCATCATGGCTAACCTGCGCAAATGACGCCCCATGACAGTCTCGGATGAAGGCATCTCCTCTACCGGTCGCCGCCTTCTGAGCGAGGAGCACGAGGCAGCTCGCCGCATGATCCTGGACTTCCACAACACCCGCCGCTCAGTGCGGGAGTTTCTCACAGTACGGGATGTGTTAAGCAACCTTGGTCTCGCGTCCCTTGACGGGGTGGCGAAGTCAGAAGAAACAATCCTTGTCAATAGGCCGGCGTCAGATAACAAGGTTCGTACATAAATATTTATAAATCATAAAAGGACGGCTTGGTGTAACTGAATCCTATCGACCGCACGCAGGATCTCTTCATCGTAAACGGTCAGCAGCAAAATATGAAGTCAATGATATTTGTTGTAAAGATGTCCGTTTGCGGATTGAACCCGAAGCTCAACGCGTCAATCGTTGCGGATTGGATATATGACAATCCCAGGGTCACCGGAAATTTGGATCGTTGGTTCCAGGTGAGGGAGGAAGCTAGATTGCTGATTAAAGGGAAACGGAAACGCTAGAAAGGTACACTTGTCTTCTGTCACATATCCGATTTTCCTCTCGTGTATGCACGCAGCCCCATTCAGCGGTTTTGCGAATAGCCAGCTTCTTGTTCTAGCCGTAATATGTCGTTATGTGAACACCTTTCTCACTACTCTTTCATGCATCGCTACTTGCAGATGTGCACATACAACCAGCTTACATTCACTAGGGAGAACAACCCAATCTTTGAAATTGACTTGCCATGCCAAGGCACTACTGATAACAGACGGACGTTCGACTTCAAAAATGGCAAAGGGAACGGTAAAAACGAGGACAACGAGGTTAATGGCCTTCCCGAGCTCGCGCTCTCGTGGCTCAAGGTATTTATGCTTCGATGACATCGAAGCAGGAAGCAGAAAGCACGCATGGACTGCAAAATAGCTTTTCTGCTGTGACTGCATCCACGCGCGCGTTGCCCCCACAGCTTTTCGATGAAGCCAGGTCTTGCTTAGGGCGGGAATTCAGGGGGGGATTCAGGGTAAATTCAGAGGGAGAGGTGGCGATCACATGCGACTTATGCAGCCATTACGTAGCATGCTGACCACGATCATTCAGTGTAAGGACAGCAGGTAGGCTTGAAGGTAAAGATGTTTTACTTTCTCACCAAGTGGTGACTACATAAACAGCGGGCTGGACTAGTCTTTCCAGCCCCAAGGGGCCGCCGCAACAAGGGGCAGTTACAGATGACGCTAGTGGCGCCTAGAGAGAGGACCCCCTTGACTACTAACCTCGACCACGTCTATCTTATTTGTAAACGTCACTTTTGAATGTCCTTTTTAACGCTGCTGATCTCCATGTAAAGTGTTGCTTATTAATTTATTTTCTTAATAATGTTATACCTGTTTGCAGCGAAATGAGCCATCCTGGGCTTCTCAATGGAGACAGTACCGCAAGATCTTCATATACCCGTTCAACTGGGCCAGCAACATTGTTCCATGGCTTGGCCTGGTGTGTACAATGTTTGCAACTTTAGCACTATTCGGATAGTTAGGCAAATGTCATGTACAGCCCATCGTTTCGGAAATAGTAACCCTCGTGGTAGACCTTTTAGACGGTCTCAGACGACACAAACACGAGAAGTGGCTATCCTTAAAACCCTAAACCATTATATCCTCCACTAACGGCACGCACGCCTGCCGGTTGCTGGATCACCCTCGCAACCGAACCCTGGGATATGAAACATGAGCTTAAATAAGTTCACGCAGTCCCTGTTATGCCCCTGCGTGAACATACGTGGACCGGACCGTGCCCTCCCCTGATTGTCATCTGCGTTGAAGGCAATTCTGGGATGCAGAGAGGAGGACAGTAGTTACTGCTTTACCTGGATCAACACGGATACGTCTGCGACATCCCTGCAAATGCTTGTAGTCGTCCAAGAATTAGGTAGGCCATTTTAGATGATGCATGTCCAATACTGCATGGTAGTACCGTGTGGCCACATTGTACATACATGCATCTACTTATACCGCAATTCAAGCCCAAACAGCACAACAGGGTGTACTTTCTTGCGCACGTGTCAGTGATGCTAGAAATCCCAAAGCATCCAAAGCATCATAAGGCACGGCGTGCTTGATAACCAACGTGAGGTATCTAATGTGCCGGTTGTTTTATTTGATGTTGTCTTCCTCAACGGCTTCAGACTCCCGCAGCTCCGGCCACGTCCCTGCAGGGTCATCATTACCGTATTTACGGTCATGGTCAATCGTCGTGAAACCTAGAGTATTGTCCGCTGCCGCCTTTGAATTCGTTCGCCTTCACCCTCGACCGAACATTACTTGCGTTCGGCCATGGTCACGGCTACGGCTGCCGCCCCTATGCATAGGGGCGGCAGCCCCCTATCCAGGAGGTTCGCGATTTTGAAAATATGTAACGAGCAGCCATATGGCTGCTCGTTACATATTTTCAAAATCGCGAACCTCCTGGATGGCACACACATATAGTTTGATACTTCGACACTTCCAAGAATAGAAATGTGTGTGTGTGTGTATGTCCAGTGGGCACGGCGGTGTACTGAAAAATCTTCAAAGGTGCCCATGGAGATTTTGCCACCGGCGGCGTGTACGGCGCATGCAATCCTACACACTAAGCAACTAAATCTCTAACATTATTTCATGCTTCCGGCCCTGATGGATCCCGCACGCAGTCCACAACGTGGGATTGGTACATTCATCTCGCAAGTACTTCGACGCCGTCAATAAGGAGTGGTGGCATTGCGAATATTGCGATTACCAGTGTCCCATGGGGTATGGCGCAGCAGAAGATAACGAGAAGCAGGTCTTGTGCACCAACGCAGCGCAGGTAAGGCAAAGACATCGATTTATCTTTTGCCACTTTAAGCGTGTGAAAGCGGTCTGGGACTTCGGCCTAAACTGATGACGATCTGCGATCGTGGGGGCTCGTCGTCACTGCACTGCGAACTCCTAATAAACCGGCGGGGTCACACATCCGCAAACACTCAGTGCAGTCCTTACAGCGCATTGTTCCAGATTGTTTTCCCGTATAAAGATATTGCTGTCGGTACACACACATAGCACCTTCCATCAGCATAGATATATCCTTCCAGAGAACAACACGGTCAGCCATTGCACAAAAACACGCCGTGTTTGCTTTATCAAAAGGTTCCGCGCGAGCGCGACTGCATTGGTGAGGGCATACCATGGGTGGACAATGAGCGAACAACAGGCGAGGTAACAACAACTAAGCGACATTGTTTCAAGAAAAGGGACATACAGGACAAGCAGAGACGATGAAGGAAAATGTGGGGCAGCATATAAGCTTGAATTAAGACAGAGAAATTGCTTTTTATATTCTAAAAGCATAGTATAAGCAGAACACCTAGAGAATTACAAGGATTAAACAAGAAACGAACATGCATCTGACAACCCATCCCGTATACACGGCTGAAATTCGGGGCATGCTTACATTGCAGTCGTACAAGGCTGGCTGGGCAAAGCCAATCTCCGGCGGCCACATCAATGCTTTCGACCTTCCCCACGGAGTAACGCAGCAATTCACCCTGCCGTCAATGCATCTGAGCAAGGACAACATGCTGCGAATTATTTACGACCGGTGGAACAGAGCTGTTGAGGACGATGCTGCCCCTGTAATCCAGGACGCCTTATTTGTGTCGTACAGGTGTATACCATTATAAGCGCGGCGAACCTCTTCGTTATAGTTATATTTGATCCATCCAAATAGAATATGATGTCAGCACGCTAATCGACCGGCCAACCGCTATGCTTTGAACCATACCCGTATCTACCTGTAATGCTGATGCATCAGTGAGAAATTCCACAACAGACATACCGTTGCATGGGTCCAAAATACATCTGTGACAACCCAATATTGCATGCATACTCAACGCCCATGCAGGGTCCGCCAGAACAACTCTGGCGCCTATGATTCAGGGCTGCGTGCACCATTTGATAGGCGTGTCTGGTAAGTATGCTTTCCAGAGGTGCATGGATGGCAATTTGTTCGGCCGGACTAGGCATCACTGGCGTTCGTTGTCGCCGGTTCCCTCATCTTCGTTAGAAAAACAGTTGGACAGTCCATAGGACAGTTACCGAAAGATAGGGGCAAATAAACTGGCCAACGGAGGGAAGGTATGACCCCGACGAACGCACGCACCAGTGATGGTGCGTGCGTTCGTATCCCACAAAGAATTGCCCCTAGTTGGATGCCGGCTGTTTGTTTTACCGATTTACCTCGGTATCTGGCTCTGATTTATAAAAGTAAGGGTTGGGCAATCGTGCGTAGCGATATCATATTCACTGCACCGCCTCCAGTCCCGGCGCCCTCCCGTTTGAAACGAGATCCACGGGGCGTACTTTTTTCGTTTGCCCAACGTGGAAGGGCATCTACAAGTATGGTTTGCATTTAGCCGCACTCCTAGCTTCTCGTATTGCCGTCGAGTTGGTTCTCCTCAACCGTTCAGTGTCAGCAGGGGCTGGGAAGGCTGCTGTCTCAATGCAACCATGCATCATTGTTTTCCTCGAACTTCGATCGTCGAATTCTCATTATGACGGTGTTCACTGGATGTGGTCACCAGTTGCATTGTAGAAGAAGTCTTGACATTGTCACTCCTTAGCCCCCTCGGTGCGTGCAGCGGCTCGGTTGCAATCGGTCTGTATGGTACATGCGTCGCGGCTGATGTGTTTCATAACGTCATGTGTCCCTTCACTTCAGGATTAACGAATATAATCATAGGTTCAATGGGAGGCCGGGCTTGATCAGTCACACACCGTACGTGGCGTCGATAATGACGGACGAAACCCCCGTTCCGAAACTCAGCGGTTGGGGCGTTATCAATCGGACATTCACGCAAATGCTTCCTGGCGATATTGGAGGCTTCGTCGTTGGCGTCAAGAGCAGGAATGCCACACAGGCCACGGTAACAGTATGTCGTTTCGTGACAGAGTTTGAAAATGGAGGAGGGTCCACCTGCAGTGATGGTATGGACAATGACTGGTAGGTGGTATATCGAATGGTGCTATAAAAGAAAGTTATTTGTATGGTTACTTCCGCGTTACTGTTCTTCCTTGCCCGCATGCTCCATCTGACAACTGAATGCGGTCTTGCATGGAGGAACAACTGTTCTTCTGTCACTTAGCTCGTACCTTTTCGAAACTGTGTATGTACATGTTCAAGAGACGTGATCTTCAATTGCAGCTGTACTTACTTGTACCGTAGCTTTCCTAGTTGCTGGAAATAACACGAAATAACCAATATAGACGGTGGTCACTGAATCCGTTGTACTGTGGCGGGTCCGGGCTCAGCCACACACGAGAATATCCCATAATTGTTTAATTCTTCTACAGCGAACCGTCCTCGGCACAAATCAGTGTCATGTTTTGACCTCATGCAGTGATGGTCTGGTGGATATGGCCGACCCCGATTGCGGAGCACCAATGCGCCCTCCACCGCCTCCCTTCCCGCCGTCACCACCTAAGCCACCTTCACCGCCTCCACCACCATCGCCTCCGCCGCCCCCGCGGCCGCCACGTGTTCCTTCTCCACCGCGGCCGTCGCCGCCTGCCCCTCCTCCACGGCGGCCGCCGCCGCCTCTTCGTTCTCCACCGCGGCCGCCGCCGCCTCGTAGTTCTCCAGCGCAGCGACAGCCACCTTTACCACCACGACCTCCACCAGAACGAAAACTTCCATCACCTCCACCTCGACCTAGATCCCCGCCTCGCCCACCTCGCACGATTAGCCCACCTCGTCCTCCGACACCTCGTCCTCCGTCACCACGTCCTCGAAGGTCCCCACCGTTTTCACAACAATTAACGACCACCCAATTTGGTGGGAGATTTGCACCGCCACGGGAAGGGCCGCCGAGCTCGGCTTCTGAGCCTGCTGGTTCGGTGGCATATTGCCATCCCTGCCTAAAGATCATGTTTCTGGCGTTACTATCTGTTGCATTGCAGTGGTTAAACTAATGTGTTTGGACGACCCACTTGCCACTGGTCCGGAGCAAGGTGCCTTGAACAAACCTTCCGCTACGCTTCGTTTGCGCATGTAACAGCTTAGGGTTTTGTGAACGCTGAATGACTAATGGGTGAGCTTGGCAGATTGTTTTGGGGGCCGCGGGAGGGGGGCGAAACACCAATCATGCATGCATGCGGATGCATGCTATTTCAAAGTTCGTTCCTCGCCATTGATAATATACATACCCATCTTTACTCTGAATGCATTGCTGATTGGGCTTTTCTGTTGGCTTTGTGGATGTGAAATGGCCAAGACACTTATGTACCTTGCCCAATGAAGGAATGGGAACAATGAGTGCGTGATATCTTGATATATAATGCTGAGGAAATAGGATGGGTCCATCACCTAAGGGCGTGTCGCTAGGCGGCGGTGTACAGCAGCCGTGTGTTGATTTGCATGCTATGCTAGCGCACCGATGCGTGGCCGAGGTCTGTATGTCAGCATTGGATCTGACATGGGTATGATCATCGGGGCAGCAATGGAAGACCGTCACATGAATATAAGCACGCAAACGGCAACAGCTGTACCGCAGGCCCACGACAGCAATGACGACATGTTTCTTGTGTAGGCATGTGGACGCTTCCTCAGCGCGCGCTGCCAGGTGCTGATGGCACGCATTTGTCAAACTCTGATGCCGCCGGTGTACGGGTGTGGGGCTCGCTCGACGTCAAACCTCTTAATAGAAATACATGGGGGTTTCTTGTAGTTCTAGCCAGACGGCCAGTCTCCAGGGCGCGTCATGCACGACTGTTGTCTGGGGTGTCGCTTGGACGGTAACATTCGGTTTCGTTGCAACGGCATTTGGGTTGCGGATAAACTATGTAGAGTTCATCGGGCTTGGGTGGAAGTTACAAACCGCTCAACGCGATGACGAGGCACTAGCACGCGAGGTTTTCGTTCAGTACGGCATTCTCCAATCTCTTACCTGCACGCTACATTTTACGACCATTTTTTGTTCCCGATATGTCACACATTTGGACCCTAGTAGTTCGCAATATGGCGGACCTTCGGATGCAATGTAAGCCTGATGAGCCTTACACATAATCATATATATTGTATATCGGTGATGAATATCGCACAATTTGCTTTGTCAGAAACAAAGAGCTCGAACCATTTGTCACATCCGTCCATATTCCTTTCATAGCAGTATGGCCCGAAAGGGCATACTGTTCCTTGTGGCGCTGATGTTCGAAATTGCCATTGCGACTTTAAGTAAGTAAAGACGTTTTCGCTGAGCGGCAGTGCTTTCACGAAGCCCGAACTTGAACGAATGGTACGAATCGCCACGAACTGTTTTCAGCCCTTTACACGCACACATATGGTTACCAGAATATGCGCAAAAACAAATGCTAAGATATGTTTTAACTCGCCATCCAGGAACGAATGCACAGCAGCCACCAGTTCCAATTACAGTGCTTGTGGAAGGTACGGGGCATAGTAGGCGTGTGAATAGAGCTGAGACCAGGAATCAATGTTGCCGAGCGCGCGCTTTGCCTCGTTGTAAACATATAAAGCTTAGGACGTTGTTTGTTGACATGCAGCCAACCGCTTGCTTCCATCCAGGCATCGTCATGATCTACGTTACAGAGTACGCAGACGAGATTAACCAAACGGCCGACCTGAACAATCGGAGCGATTTTACATATATTCTCGCAGAAAGTGCTCCGACAGACGGCATCAAAGGTTTCATGTTTGTCGACTTAGGCGAAATGAGCACTTCACTGCAGACCGGTGATGTGGTAACGGCCCGCTTCACGATAGAAGTTCCATCCGAAACGGCAGCCCAGCTCGACTTGTCCAGTAAGTTACATGTAACAAATTCGGCACCCGTTCAGGCTGTTTATGATTACTCGCACAGTTGATATGGCGAGATGCCCAGATGCTGCGTGATGTTCATGTGTCAATATTTATTGTTATTTTTATTATAACCCTTAAACCCAACCCTGGACACTGCCGTTGGAGTCCTGCGTTCGAAGTCTGGAATTCGTCAACCGGCTAAACAAAGGATAGATAGGGCCAGCCCAAATAGGATCGCACATTTACATCTGGGTTGCCTTTGGCCTTGCGGCAAGGGCATTCGCACCTTTCTTCCGCTGTCGAACCTAGCTCCGATAGCTCCGATAGCTGGAGAACGTGAACCACGATGACACTTTGACTAGCCCATTATGAATTACGCTGTCGAGGGTCAGAGCCTAGCTAATTGCCTTCCAAAAAAACAACGTTACCGACTAATGATACCGAAATGAGGCTGCATATTATCAAACGCCCACCATTGACAACACATCACGGCTGCCCGGCCCCCACGATGACCACGAACACCACGATGACAGTCTCGAATGAAGGCATTGCGTCCACTGGTCGCCGCCTCTTGAGCAAGGAGCACGAGGCCGCCCGGCGAATGATCATGGACTTTCACAACACCCGGCGCTCAGTACGGGAGTTCCTAACAGTGCGCGATGCCTTACGCAACTTAGGTATAGCGTCCATTGTTGATGTGGCCAAGTCTGAAGCCACAGAGCTTGTCGAAAGGTCGTCGTCAGATGATAAGGTGCGTCTGCGACCTTTATATATTAGGAGTTCATTAGATAAAAAAGCAGAAGGAAATGGGACCCAAGTATTCAATAACATTGAACTATATTTTTAAATGATGTCGATACAAACAATTGCGATCATCTCTGCACCAAGTTTGAGGATGGACATTTGTTATGATAATCTTTTGCAGTAGCCTAGCTATGTAATCTATCTTGGTTTCCACACATCTTGCCGCTGCAACTCCACCGACCGCAGGATCTTTTCGTGATGAATGGAAAGCAGCAAAACATGACATCAATAATATTTGTTGTTAAAATGTCCCGTTGCGGCATGATTCCGAAGCTCAACGCGTCCAGGCTGGCGGATTGGATGTACGACAATCCCCGAATCCCCGGAAATTTGGAGCGTTGGTTCAAGGTAGGGAGGGGATCCCTGACGTTATTACAAGGGATGCGAAATCAGCAGTATGCCAGCACGGACCCTGCTGCACGAGCCATACATCTCTAGGGATGTGCTACTGAGCCCCCGAAAAAAAAGACGGCGGACCAAATACGCACGGAAATACAAATATACCGTACTTCTTTACGGACCGTCCTTGCTCAACCCCACCCGCTGCTTGCAGACGTGCACATACAACCAGCTTACCTTCACGAAGGAAAACAACCCAATAGTTGAAATAGATTTGCCGTGCCAAGGAACTACTGAACAAAAGCGGGCGTTTGACTTTAAAAATGGCAAAGGGAACGGTAAAAATGAGGACAACGAGGTTTGGGGCCTTGGTGAGCTCGCATATTCGTGGCTGAAGGTAAGTGTCGCAATGGGAAGTAGATAGCATGCCTCAATTGCATGCTAGCTTGTACATGAACGCGTCCAAGTTCTGCCACTATGGCTTGATGGACGCGGCTGAAGCCCGGGTATGGCAAATATACAGCAACAACATGGTGAGAAATGCATAGGAATAACATTTGTCGATGCAGCTCAGTCACATGGTGAAGCATCTTGAGCATGCCAACCCTGATGAATGCATCCCGGTTATAGGTAAAAAGTCATCACCAAGTTATCCTCTTGGTTGCCCAAGCCCACTCATCTCCTCATTGTACTGCTTTCTTCGCAGCAAAATTACCCATTTTGGGCAATGGAGTGGGGCAGGTACCGCAAGATCTTCATATATCCATATAACTGGGCCACCAACTATGTTCAGTGGTCAGGCCTGGTGCGTTCAATGCTGACTGGGCGCTGTTGTAGTTCGTGGAAATGCGTCAGGCGCATGTCGATAGATGTGGCCGCGGGCTAGCCCTTGCGGGAGAATGCTGGTTTAGGACACATAAGTCCAATCATGAATGCTGGGGAAGGGCCAGCATCAATACGCACAACCCATATTCCGATCCTGTTTGAACCGGATCGTATCCACCCGGATTGCCCATGTTTATGCTTGTACTGAAGGCTGTCTTGGGATGCAACGATAAGGATCTGAGTCTCTGCTACACCTGGATCAACACGGAGACATCTGTTACACAACTGCAAATGAGCATTGTTGTCCAAGAGCTAGGTACGCATTTTGTATTAATCTTGATTGTGGTTTATAGTGTTGTGTCGAACCTGCACGCACTAACTACATGTTCGAGCCGCGTATTAGTTGTATTCAAATAACGCCTTACATCAGTCCCAGCTGCTGCCTCGCGAAAGAGCATTTTCGCAGGCTTTGTGGGGCTCATGAAATCATCGCGCTTTTGTTGGCCATACATATAACAGCATATGTTGCCGCGCGCCCGCCCCCGCGCTGTGTCTCGGCCCGGTCAGGGCCCCCGGTGCTCGTCCTGCCTCAGGGCAGGTCGCCCACAGTGTAAAAAACGTTAACATATTTGATTCCGTTGCTGCTGTATTGTGCGCGCAGTCCACAACGTTGGCTTGGTACATTCGTCTCGCAAGCTGTTCGACCGCAACCAAAACAAATGGGTACATTGCGAGTATTGCGACCAACAGTGCCCCATGGGTTGGGGAGAAGCAGAGAATAACGATAAACAGCTATTGTGCACCAACGCGGCGCAGGTGAGGCACACACACCAATTTAGTATGCTTCTTTGCCACATTTGGCCTGCACACGCATGGGGCCTAGGAATTTCACCGGGGTCATTCCATGCTCCTAGAACAGCAACTTGGGCTGAAACTAGGGTACGTTAATGAGTCAAGCCAATGTTGATATGGAAATGGCAATGGAAGCCGTGGTTCGCACCTGTTGTGTCACGTTTCACGTGTGCGTTTTCTGGGACGCTGCTCTGTTCAATTTCTGTCTGTCATTCGATTGTGTGAGTGCAAACTGCTGTCGGCAGGTCTGTGTGTTGCACCTGTGCACGCATCACTGCCACCATAGCAGTGGACTTTATTATAGGTATTACCAATACTACGCAACATTTCCCGCCCCCAAAACTTCAGACAGACCATGGTAGACGATATGAACACAAACTTTGAATTGGACTACGTTCTTGCACCTGAATGAAAACATCCTTGGTTTCGAGCTTAGCGCATGAATTGTTCTGTGCACGTTATGGGTTCAGCGTTTCAGAAGACGTTCTGTTTGCCGCACGGTTAGTTATTGCGTACATGCACAGCTCGCTCCTGATTTAGCAGCTGTTGCTTCAACGGCAGCGCCGCTTTGGGCTCATCCAAGAACGTTCCCTACGTTGTAACGCACAGCCGCGGCGGATCGCATAAAGGATATTGGACCATGTGCGCTTGTTCGTTGTCGAATGGTTATGGAAAACAAATAAAAGAAGTTTTATACTGGACCGTCAGCTATAGCGTGTGTAAAAGGAATGCTGTTATAAGGTAATGTATGTGGGAACATGTACGTCACAGCGAGCCTACCTGATACACATGGCTGACATCCAGTGCATATCGATATTGCAGTCATACAAGGCTGGCTGGGCCAAGCCAATCTCCGGCGGCCACATCAATGCTTTCGACCTCCCCCCCGGAGTCACGCAGCAATTCACTCTGCCGTCAATGCATCTAAGCAAGGACAACATGCTGCGAATTATTTACGACCAGTGGAACAGAGTTGTTGATGGTGATACCGTTCATGTCATCCAGGACGCCTTATTTGTGTCGTACAGGTGCGCCATGTGCGCGCAGCCTTTGAGTTGATACAATTATTCTATAAAGAAGGAACTCGGTGGCATATCTAAAAGCCCGGCTAAGCGGTCATCTATACGTGTTAATGTGCGTCTCATCTTTTCTGGCGCCGCTGCAACATGCGTCATATAAGTCCGGTGCTCCGGAGAGGATCGTTGCAGGGGTCTCAAACTGGTGTTTGTTGTGCTACAGTAGGCTCCAGACTCGGCAAGACAACCTAACCGGTATTTGTTGATTCCCCGACATTGCATACCTACTTAATCCTCATGCAGGGTCCGCCAGAATGCCTCTGGCGCCTATGACTCAGGGCTGAGTGCACCGGTGAATAGGCGTGTCTGGTGAGTTGATTTTCTGTCGGGGCACGGGAACCTGTATGGTTGGACTGCGCGCTACACAGTCAATCGCGCTCGCTTCTGAATGTGGCGTCGGCAAGTCAGGAAGCAATAACTCTTCTCATCATGTTCATGTTCATAACCGCAGCACGTTACTTAAGTCAGATTATCATATCTAACAGAATCCGTACCATAACGACTACAAACTGTATCACAGACAGCGTTGGCGTTACACTGAGCATACACCGAGCGAGTTCAGTACGATCGTACTAGCATACTCGAAATGCATTCGACAAGTTGGTGCAGACGTACGTTGGTAGTCAACTGTAATGGCTCTGACCCCAACGGGCGAGCCCTCCCCGTCACGCACATGGCACCGCCAGTTGCCTTCTTAGTGCTGCTTGAGGTAACCGAGTAAGGTAAGAACCCTACCAAAGTAGTTACTTACTTCATAAAAGCATCTAAGCGACTTCAAAGAACACAAGTTGCCAATAGCATCAGTACTACTGCTCCTGCTGCTTTGCGTTTCCATGTCCCCTGCTTGTCCCTTTCCTCCGTCCAGGATAAACGATTATAACCATAGGTTCAACGGACAACCGGCCTGGGGCAAAAACACGCCATACGTGGCTTCGATAATGACGGACGAAAATCCTGTTCCGAACATCCAGAATTGGGGTCCCATCAACCGGACATACACGCAAGTACTCCCTGGCTACTCTGGCGGCTTCATTATTGGCGTCAAGAGCAGGACCGACACGCAAGCCACCGTTACAGTGTGTCGCTTCATGACAGACTTCGAAAATAGGGGAGGTTCCACCTGCAGCGATGGAAAAGACAATGACTGGTAAGTAGACTGCAGTAGCTCGTCCAAATTTATTAGCGTCCGTGCCAATTAGAGGTCGTACGGACGTAGAGGTAGCTGCGACCAGGAGTGAGCGATTGTCCTTGCTTACGTGGAAGGAGGCGAGCGGGGCCGATTTATCAACTGCAATTTCGATTCTTGATTATTATCTGGGTCGGGCTGCACTGTAAACGTGTCAGTATCGTCATAACGGCTTCAACTCCCGACATTTCTCGTTATATCTCACTCCGTCAATTTACAATACATATGTACAGCCTGGTGTACACGCAAAGGACTCCGAGTTTGCTCTCCGCAAGCATACAGAAACCGTGTGTGCGTGTGCATGTTAGTAACGGCCACATTTCCCGTTCTGCTCGCTGTCACGCCATTGTTTATAATAATTTAGCTTCACTTGAAAATCGCAAATCTTTCGCAATTGTCGTCTGTGCGGAATTAAAGGGGTCCTGCCATTTTCAGACGTCGAGATGCAGGTACAGCGTGTTTCGTTGCACTACAAACTAACAGTCATCCACACTGTTTGTGAGGTTGGGGAGTATGTAACGGCATATAGACGGGGATACATCCTGACCATGGCTTTCTTTTTCCAGCTCCAATCGGCGCAATTGCTTCCTATACTACTTTTGATCACCCTGCAGTGATGGGCTGGTGGATAGGGCCGACCCCGACTGCAGTTTACCGATTCGCCCGTCGCCGCCGCCCTTCCCGCCTTCACCACCTTTACCACCTTCGCCACCATCACCCCAGCCGCCCCGGCCGCCGCCGCCTTCACCGCGGCCTCCGCCGCGGGGTCCGCCTCGACCACGGCAATTCCCTCCACCACAACCACAGCTTCCAACGCCGCCACGCCCACCAAAACCCCCGCGCCTCCCGCCCAGCCCTCCGAGCCCCCCACCGAGTCCACCGAGCCCGCCAAACCCGCCACGTCGTCCACGAGAGCCCCCACAGCCTCCACAACAGCCAACGACCGCCCAGTTAGACGGGGATTACCCTCCATATTGGGAATGGCCGTCCGAGCCTGGCGGTGCTGCACACGGTCACCCTTACATGAAATGCATTTTTCTGTTTGCATTTTGCGCAATACTTCAGTGGTTACCCTAACTTGAGTTTATCTCCAAAATATGCGGCGGCCCAGAGTTCAATGCCTTGCACAATCCGTGGATGTACGCTTACCGTACGTTTTGGGCCAGCCGTGGTTCCGATACACGAATGGTACATTAAAAAGGAAGGCATGATGGTGGGGGTCGGACCGAGGGTGATGATCTATCCAGGACTGTGGCCACCGTGGTGATCCCCATAATTAATACATATCATTTTCATCTTATGAAAAACTTCATTTCTTGCTTAGGAGTAGATACACGAGAACAATCCGAACAGCGTGAAGGGCTCTGCTGCAGAATAGACAGCACTATGACCCCATGGGGGGTCGGCAGGCTGCTTCCATGCATTCTTTCGAGGGTGACATCGCGTTAAACATGATTTTTTATATTATTCGTAAATGAAGCCGACCTCGATGTAATCGTACGCTATACAAAAATCTCCTTGCCGTCTATTAGCTGTAAATGGTGTGGCTGTTTTTACTTTGGGCTCCAGACCCTAGAAAACGTCGAGCCAGCGCACCAGCTGCCCTTGCACTGTATCAGAGGTGACCGGGGCGTAAACACCAGACAGCCCGCATTCAATACGTAGAAATAAAGGAACGAGCAAACACAGGGGGCAGCTCAGAAACGCGTGGCGGCCACAAGGGAGTAAGCCTTGGGGATCCCTTATGGATGACGCCCCCCCTCTCCCCCCCACATACACAAGAACTCAGCTCACCAACGCATGTGCTGACAGGGATTAACGACTGGATAAGCCTGGTAACTCATACGCATTACATGACTCGCAGCAGCAGCAGATACCGCTAGACGCTCGCACGTCTGGACAAGGACGCGCGCGGGGCACACAGCAGCACATCAGTGCTACCTACGGAGCAATCATGACTGCGCTCGCACTTTGACCATAGCTATGGTTGCTGCAAGAAAGCGGGACACATAGCATTTGTCGTTGATTGACGCCCGCAGCAAGCCTGGTAAAACAAGCCTGGAAGCGTGGGGTGAAAACGACCTGCTGCGTCCTGGGTGTTGCTGTTCAGAACACGCGGGCATCCTCCCTGGCTTAATTGCTGGACGTAAGGGTGAGGACTTGAGGTTGAGTTGTTGGACATCACCATGCGACAAGCGCGGCAGGCGACCACATTGGCAACGTGTTCTGCGTTGCTAAATACCGCTCATCTTCATTCTTGAACGAAAATGTGGTTATTTATTGGGGCACGTGCTCGAGCACGGTCGTGACCGTAATTACGGTCCATGTCATAGCTCAACGCCTGGTCAAAAGGCATCGAAGCACTCAGATAGAAGCTACAGAAGTAAGGCGGCCTAAACATCATGCGCGATACACCACTTAGCGGCAATGGTGAGGGCGTTCCGGCAAACGAAAGACACTGCAGACGTCGCCATCGCATCGGCAATGCTGCAACCCGCGACAGCTGACGACAATGCTCTCAGCCCGGCTCTTCCTGACAATCCGGACATCCTAAGGCACAAGTTCGCTGTTATTGCGGATGACTTGCTTTGCCCCGCTAGTTGCAGGTTGCGCCGTGGGGCCGTGCACGGCGTGGTCTTTAGTAAGAGATGGCCTGGGTGGGGCCTGATGTGCCTGCACGGTGCGCGCCTTGTGGCGTGGACTTCATACCGTAGTACGGCACGCTTGCATCTATCTTCTGGGGAGTTTGTAATACATGTGGGGGGTTAGGGGGGGAGCGAGGCCTCCCCCCCCCCGCACCTCACGGCTAATAAGGAGTAGAATTTAATCCTTCACGAAGGTTCGTTCCTTACTTGGTTCGTAATTACAGGGAAATTTTGAAATTAAAACACTGGTCGTTATGGCTTCAATTCGAGCAATCGGTGCGAAGGGAGACAATGCGAGATGAAGGGCCCGGAAACCGAGTGTTCGTTATGGCGTACTGATGGTATAAAAAGGCAATTTGTGTCAAGAATGGCTCCAGGACGTTATGCTATATATACATATATAGCTAAAGATTGCCATTTTGTAATATTTATTAGATGCACACATATTAATCAGAAAATAGTGTCCGTCCATATTCTGTCCAAATCAGAATCTATGGCCCGAAAGGGCATATTGCTCCTGGCGGCTCTGCTGTCAGGAGTCATGATGGCTAGCTTAAGTAAGTGAAGTGAGCGAGATGCGTCGGCGATTAACGAATCGACTGCATGTCCTCTCATTGCGGTTCCTCCCATTGATTGTCAAGCAGCCATGGCCCAGCGAGCGCCGGAGAACAGTACCACGAACGTCTCATTGAAAGTCCTCGTTGAGGGTAAGAAACCGTATGATGTATGATGTTAGACATGTTATACATGTGATGTTATACAAGTATACACTACATGCCCCCCTATCCTTTTCATCCAGGCAAGGTGCAGATCTACATCGGACATAAGTATAGAACGATGGAAGACCCATCGTCGGGCTTAGACGAGACCAACGAAATCACCTTCACCTTAGCTGACATCGATCCATCGAGCTCGACCAGTGAATTTGTATTCGTCGATTTCGGCGAGGCCGGCGCTACACTGGAGACCGGCGATGTGGTGATGGCCCAGCTAGCAATGGACATCCCTGCTGACCAGGCTGTCAAGCTCGGCCTAAGTTGTAAGTGTCGAGGGCGAGTGATGACAAGCTCCATGAAATCCGGGCAGGTAGTGCGGGAAACATGGGATATATGAAGTATATATGGTTTGCCGTTAATTAGTAAAGGCACTCTGTGTGCACGGCACATGTGCCGCCACGCTTGTTTCAAATGGTACTTATGATGCTTTTGCAAAACATCCGGCAGGTTACCGTCGGCTGTTGTTGTCAAAATATTTTTAACTTTGGGTCTGGATGCCGTGCGAGAAGGCAGACATGTGTACATTCTATACACTTATCAGTTCTGTCCTGCCCTTCGTCCTCTTTATTTGTCGTCGATTGACAGCAACGAGCGAAGGCATGTCCTCTACCGGTCGCCGCCTCCTCAGCGAGGGGTACGAGTCCGCCCGCCGTATGATCCTGGACTTCCACAACACTCGCCGCTCAGTGCAAGAGTTCTTATCAGTGCGCAACGCCTTAAGCAGCCTTGGTACGCCCTCCGGCCGGGCATTCAGGTCAGAATCCACAACGCTAATCGAGAAGAGGTCGTCAGGGAAGGTGCGTGTGGTAACAGAGATGCTAAAACTACTTGGTGTACAGTGGCAAATGACTAATGATTAATGATAAGCCGACTGGAGACCGGAGTCTATCTGACGTCATATTTGGCTCAATTAGCTCCGACGCTACCGGGGCTGCGGCCGGGGCTTTTAGAGCCTCTAAACAGAGTCGAATGCGAATAATCCAAGAACCACGACAGCGGCATGTAGCCATAACGGGAAAAAGACTTGGCTGGAAAGGGCCATGGAATGACCGCAAAGTTTCTGGCGTCCGCATGCATACATCTGCTGCTGCCCGCTATACATATATAGGCGCCACTTCCCCTTGATTATGACACTCTTCAAGTAAAGTCGCACACCGGATTTAAGAGCAGCATCGCGGCCTTCAGGGGGAAAGGGCTCCCAAATAAACTCCCGCAGTACGGTCTTCCGCAAACACGGGCTAACCTGACCCTCTGTAAATAAAAACACCTACATATCAAAAATTGTATTGGCCGAATATCACCTGCGGCTGAGGCACAGCTCCGCTCGCTGATTAATTAATTACAGAGGAGCTGGATAACAGCTACTTCGTGCGATCGCACGACTCTGTGCTCGCTGAGAATGTCGCCCGCGTTAAATGACCTCTCAAAAACAAGTCGACGCCGCGGCGTCGAGGAGGGCGTGCCCTTGTTTGAGACAGGCAGCAAACGTGAGAAGATAATTGCAAGATGCGATCCGCAGCGTTTACAAAGCATACGAGAACAGAGGTGCAAGTACGGACGACGAATACGAGAAGAGAACCGAGGCACTACTGGAGATATTCAAGCGAGAGCAAGACAACCGGGGGCAAATCACCCGGCACCCCCCCCCCCCCGATAGCGGCGAATGGCCATCGTACACGTAAGGCCCTCCGCCATCCCACTTTCCGCGCCCCAAAACTAATTTTGAGCCGTTGGAAGTCTCAAAATTATGCATTCAACAGCGGCGACCATAAAACGGGCGTGGCGATGTATGCACAGTTAATTAATTGTATGCACGCCGAATTATCCAGCAGCTTATGTTCTAAGGTGAGGTAACCGAAGCACCGGCGGAATGTGCGTGTTAATTGATCTTGTATGTGAGCTTCAAATTGGCCGAGCTTCAAATTTTATCGGGCCACGGCTGCGAGCGACTGCAAGGCTGCACGGCGGCGCAGCTGCGAGCGACAAGGCCTTCGCAGTAAAATGATACATGGAGGGCTGCACCAAAAAGCATACCGCTGATTCGTTACGGCTACGTTGTGCAGCGCATACGGCAGATAGCAGCAGTCAGACAGGCAGGCATGGTGATAATCAACTCAAATGGGTCTGGGCTCATCGAAGGTGTCCCGCGGCGAGGTCAGAATCTCCTAGTGGCGCAAACCTTGCCAACCTGTCTTACGTGACTTACAAAACGGCCGCTTGAAACGAACGGACGCTGTAACAAAACGCCTTTACTTAGCTGCATGTTCAAAACGTCCCAGCTTGATCCGGAAAATTTATCGGCATTTATAGAATCTTATGTACTATGTAGCTCCAGAATATCCTGCCATGTCCGTGCGTATCAAGGCCTTCCATAACGATGTGGTTCACCGCAGTTTTTTTCGTTCTTTTTAGGCTGGTCCCAGAGCGAGGGAGGTTTTGCCTTGACTCCTATTCCCTTTTGCCTCCCTCTTCGCTCGCTAGCATGGGTACCGATTCGTTTTCATGAGAAATCATCGTTCGTTACACACAAAGGGTACCTGCAAGCAATGAAAGCCGTCTTCATTCGGTAGGTAGGCCGGGTGAGGGCCGGCTACCGCGGTATGTAGGCCGGGTGAGGGCCGGCTACCGCGAAAGCTATCGCTAAGGCCTTCATGCCCACAGCATCGCAGCAACCACGCACCCTATGTAGCTACAAAACCCGAAAATCACTCCTCCACGCCTTCGCGAACACCTTAACTGGCACCATGTCCCGTACCAACGCCCTTATGAGGGCACAACTCCTCTGAGTTCACAGAAAACCTAGGTTTTCTAGCGTTGCACTCAGAAAACCTTCAGTTTCAGGGAATCGGAAATAGCACATGTAGTCGAAGACATTTATTTCCCATCGTGAGATCCCTTTCCAATGAGGCAATTTCGCCGATGATAGTTTTGGTTAGTGGCCTGGTCTAGATTGAACATCAGACGCACAGAGTCGTGCGATCGCGCTATGTAGCTGTTATCCAGCTCCTCTGTCTTATAATTTTTTATTCCATAACTATGCGGTACTTGCTTTGCAGCCAGCATAAATGCAAGAAATGTATTAGTTGATTGTACGTCCGCCCTGACACGCATTAGCAATGGCCGATCCTGGTTAATTATCTTTATTGTGCACGTGTTTGATTGATGCTAATGACTACACCGGATTCTACCCCAGGATCTGTTCGTCATTGATGACAAGCAACAAAATATGTCAACCATCACGTTCGTTATTAAGATGTCGGAGTGCGGCTTGATTCCGAAGCTCAACGCATCTATGGCGGCCGATTATATAATAAACAATCCAAGAGTCCCCGCAAACTTGGCGAACTGGTTTAAAGTAAGTCGCTTATTGTAAGTGGTGGCTGTACATGCCACCTGAATGATCATTTGGATATCATCATGGTGTTCCATGATATTAGTACGTACGCATCATCGTTACAGTGTGGATAGGTTGCCGGGCCCTTCCGTCCTCAGTCGATAATGTCAGTTTGAATAGGATCGACTGCCATCACCCGCACCTCATCTAGACATTTTGATCCTTCCAGTGGAGGATCCCCATGGTATGAACTGTTTTGGCAATAATAACGGCCAATCCAACAAATCTAAGTCAACTGCAATAATATCTCATCTCCCTCCGACATCTTAAGGTTGGGTAGGGGCGGGGTAGATAATCCTCCATCAGGGGGATGCGTCTCGCCTGTATTGATAATTGGGACGTGGAAAGCGCAGTACATGTGACTGCCGTGATATGCTGGCGGATACCCATGTCTGGAACATGTTTTTCCGTTGGTCATGGGTACAACCTCATGCATCCTGAATGTGATTTGGGCCCCTACCATGCATTCTTCACCTACGGTTTTGGTGCGACATTGGGCATGTCAGCTGTTATGCACTGGTATGCACTGGTTATCATTCACGTTTTGATGAAGCGGCTAACAATCCATTATTTATCGTGCTTAGCGGCAGAGATTCCCCGGAAACAAGCACACAAAAACACAATATTATAACTTATCACACAACAACACAATATTGACCTATGTGGCTCGTCTGCCTGTCCGGCACAATATTCCGCACATTATTCCGCTATTCGCAGGAGTGCTCGTATGACCAAGTGACCTTTCTCAGGGAAAACAACCTGCTTTACGAGATCGACCTTCCCTGTACCGGAACCACGCCGAGAGGACTTCGTTACGACTTCAAGAATGGAAAGGGAAATGGCAGAGATGGAGAGCACGAGGTTTGGGGCCTGCCGGATGTTGCACTTGCGCACATGAAGGTAAGCTTACTTTCGGTATATCGATACGGGGCATTGTTTCGATATATTTCATGCGGTCGATGAGAGGTAATCTATCGCACGCCCATGCGTCTCAACTATCTTGATCGATCGGCCACATGCCTCAAAGCACCCAGCGAACGAAGCTCAGCTGTCACATCTGATCTTAGTGTGTCGTGTCTTTGTTGTGGACCCGCTACATTGTCCAATTGCTTATTTACTTCTCTGCCTGAACACTGCAGAAACATTACCCGAACGACCAATGGGACATCAAATGGAAGAAGTACCGAAAAATTTTCATCCATCCTTTCAATTGGAACACCAATATTGTCGGCTGGGCAGGCCTGGTGCGTATCACCCATCATTTGCGGCTGTTTACGTTTAGAGAGGCAAAGGGGCCTGTGGACTGTAGTGTAATTGCTGCTTTGGAACATATCCGAACATCATGTATAGAACCTGGACCTTATCCCTCAGTCCACAAACGCTCGATTGACTGGTAGAGGGACGTGTCTCTCCACATTTGTGAATGGCTTTCTGCCATAATAGAATTTAGTTGCCCCGCCGCCGGTGACAGAACGATTGCAGGCGAAACGCCTACCTGTTATGGCCACAATGACCCGCAATGTAGGTTAAAAGCCCCCCTTTGTGCCAACTCTGTCCCTATTGAAGGCAATCTTGGGATGCAACTGGCGGGATCTTAGCGATTGCTACACATGGGTCAACACGAATAGGAACGACCAACATATTTGGATGACCGTACTAATTCAAGAGCTGCGTAAGTCATAAGTATGCGCGCCGAATGTCATGCTGCGTACTCTATTCTGCAAGCGAATACAGCTTGAGGCGTGATCAACGCCACCCAATTGTGCGCTCAATGCATGAAGTGCTGCATGCTGGCGGAGTTTGAGGTCGTTGCCATGATTTACGCAGCCCGCATCCGCCTTCAAAGATGCAAGCTTGGTCAAGATCAAAACAACGCTTAAACGGTCAATAGAACATTGCAGTTATGCGATACGTGTGGTCTGCATGCTTTTAGTTTTGG
The DNA here is from genome assembly GCA_030267565.1 of Pleodorina starrii. Classification (NCBI taxonomy): domain Eukaryota; kingdom Viridiplantae; phylum Chlorophyta; class Chlorophyceae; order Chlamydomonadales; family Volvocaceae; genus Pleodorina; species Pleodorina starrii. The sequence goes on from BRXU01000033.1 coordinate 339,086, forward strand.
TTCTCAGTGCGAGTGGTAGCTGGCTCGATAAGAAACATGCTCCCGATGTCAGCACCTTCCCCGCATTGATTCCTCACTCCCATACTCGCAACTGCCCTTGCTTTGGTTTCCACTTTCAGTTCACAACGTTGGATTGATTCACTCAGCTCGAAGGAAATACGACCCTAGGGGAAAAGTCTGGTACCATTGCGAGTACTGTGACATGCAGTGCCCCATGGGTTGGGGAACTGCCGAAAATAATGAGAAGGGGTTAATGTGCCTGAACGCGCCACAGGTGAGATAAGAATGCAGAATTGGGATGACGGGGCATGTGATACTACTAGTGACACCATAATCATACAAGTTTTCATCAAGGTTATGGTAGTCATTTTGGATCTCCATCCTCTGGTAATTCCTTCGAGATGGGCGGGCCAGCTCATTGTTGGGACCACGCACTTCCAGGCTCGAAGACCCGTCTTTAGCCTGATTTAATTCTTCGGTGAAGTGAACATAACTACGCTAAACATTAGTTATGTATGCATTTGAATGCACCGACATGCATTTACGCAGAACCCAGAAACGCCTTTCGTTCGTTTTATAAGACGTCCTCTTGCTTGGGGCCACGGCTGACACCCTGGGTGTAATAACGGTGTCGCAGTCGTACAAGGCCGGTTGGTCCAAGCCCATCTCCCGCGGCCACATTAATGCCTACGACCTCAGCCCGGGAGTAACACAACAATTCACACTACCGTCTATGCATTCGAGCAAGTACAACATGCTACGAATTATTTACGACCAATACAACAGAAACAATTCCGATGACATAAGCATCCCCGTGGTTCAAAATGCTATCTTCGTATCGTACAGGTGCGCCTTGTGGTCGGTGATATCTCTTGTGCAGACTAGCACGTGCGTGACTCCTCGCGAACATGGTCAGGATTTCCGTAACTCATCTAGTCCGGGCTTGAAAGAAAGTTCCCTAGATGTTTGGTTGTTCAAAAATCGTATCACGTATAGCAATCCGCTCCATCCGTCAAGCGATTGTACCATGCACTAGCCACGAATGTCCGACGACGTCTGACATGTCCCCGCTGCTACTTGCGCTGCTTTGAATTGGATTATGTTTTATTGCAACTTTTTGCATATGCCCATCTGTATACAGGGTTCGCCAAAATACTTCTCGGTTAATACCTGGTGGCGAATCCTCCCGAGGTTATGACTCAGGCCTGAAGGACTTCCAGGAAAAGCGGGTCTGGTAAGGCCTGCGAGGCTCGAACATTACCGGTAGTGACGTAAGGCTAATGCATATTTACAGATGCAAAACCATTCAACTCATTCACAAGCAACACTCAGGGGTGCACAGGACAGTTAATAATGTTCTTCGTAATCGTAGCCCACAAAGGAATAAGTCGCATAATAGTACAACACAACCAGTTTGCGACGCAGAAATTCGAGCCTAACGAAGATCAAACTTGGCGTACGAAGGTACCACAAAAACGCCGACCGGTATCGCACGGATCATCGATATGTTCGACCGGGTTATGCCCGTATCAGGCAAATAAAAGTGCAAACAAATCAGTATCCCATTCTTTCTTGGCCGGCAAAGCCAGCTAAGGTATCGATTTAAACCCACCAACGTCTAGGAACTGCACGAGGTAGGGAGGTTTTTTTATCTACGAACCGATTGATACCTACCACGGCGAAGGGGTCCGGCATTCCGGCCTAAAACCCTTTCAACCGTGTACCACTAGCGCATCCTTCAAACAGCGGTTGCGCGCGCATAGGAACCACCCCCGAGGAGAAGAACAACAGCTATACGCAGGTAGCTTAATCTGATTGTACTTTTTTCGAACGTAAAACGAATTGCACACGGTTGACCTTCGTGCACAATATTCTCGTCTGCACGAACACAAGGCATGCATGTGCAAGTATACTTGTCACCCCTCCAAGTAATTCGGCTTGTAAGACTGGCGGAGAGTACGTATGCATCAAACGCCATTGTACTATTGCGAACGTTGTCGCGCGGTTCGTGTGCACATTTTCCAGGTGCTCTGCACCTGAATGCCACCTATCTACGCTGCCGCTGCCGCTGCCGCTAAAACGTAGAATCCACTACCGTAGTGATACAATTCTTTTGTGACACGCTTTTTCGGAAAGGTCCAAAATAAACACTGGAATTATTTTAATGATATGCAAATTTGGGGACGGTCGCTGAAGAAATCTGCAGTTGTGATACACTTTTCGTGACGGCCCGAGGGCCTCCCGTGGGCGTACAAGGCCATGCTCCGCCGTGCCTGCCAAAGCCGTGTCTGCCAAAGCCAAGTTGCTAGACATGACTCCAACAGCGTCCAACAGCGTCATAGAAGCCACGTGTTCTGGGCGCTTTAGCTGTTTTTTCAAACTGTTAACACGGTGTACGACACATTCATGACAGACATTTTGGTGACGCTCATAAAATTTTGCCTAAGAGCTTTTCCCACTGCTACGCATTTCGTGACACCAAACGAAAAGCGTGTCACAAAAGAATCGTATCACTACGGTACTCTCTCCATTTGAACTTCAGGATACACGAGTATAATCACAGGTTTAATGGACAACCGGGATGGATAAAGGACACGACGTACGTTTCGGCAATACTATCGGACGATAATCCGCTTGCAAACGTCTGGCAGGATGATTGGGGCAGCCTCAACCGCTCCTATACCCAGATGCTCCCAGACGCGGCGGCTGGCGGCTTCACCATCACCATAAAGAGCAAGACAAACACATCCGCCATCGTCACCCTGTGCCGCTTCTTGACGGATTTCGAAAATGGGGGAGGTTCAACTTGTCGCGACGGAAAAGACAACGACTGGTGAGAAAACCTGCGGAGCTCCTGAAGAGTTATTGTTACAAGTAGCGTACGGCTTATATGATATGATGTACGCCTACAAGCAATTGTACACGGTACAATATCGCGTCGTGTATATTGTACCTTGCTTCAAGCTTACTCACGCTGCATAATGCTTGCTTGCTGAAAGCTCACGACTTATGGCCAGTGCAGCAACGTACACGGCTGTGGTTAAAAAATCGCCGAGATAGTTATGGGAGACGATCGAGGCGCGCTTGCCGAAGGCAATCCACTGGGTCTCATGTCATCAAACATGCGAGCAGCGATTTCCCATACATTCATTCAATACTAAACTCCCGGACAGCAGATTTGATCTGGAGACTCGGCAAGTGCATGACTGCAATATGGACGTGTATGTGACGTAGTGGCCTTGGTAATAACCATGCGGTGTGTGCCCTCTGCATGCGACCATCCTTGCATGCAGTGATGGTCTGGTGGATAAGGATGACCCCGACTGCAGCGCACCGTTTCGCCCTCCACCGCCACCGCCGCCGTCGCCTCCTTTGCCGCCTCCACCGCGACCGCCGCCGCGACCACCAAATCCACCACCATCGCGGCAACCGCCTCCGTCGCCTCCTTTCTCACGGCTATCCCCCCCACCGCCTCCGTCGCCTCCGTCATCGCGGCTGCCCTCCCCACCGCAACCATCACCCCCTTCACAACAGCCACCATCACCGCAGCCACCATCACCGCAGCCACCATCACCCCCTTCACGTCGGCCACCGTTGCCGCCGCCATCACCATCACCGCCACCACCCCCACCCTCACCGCGGGCGCCACGCTCTCCCCGTGCACCAGCACCCCCTCGACCCCCTCCTCCGGCGCCTACTCAGCCACCTTCACTTCCGCCGCCTTCACCCCCACCCTCACCCTCGCCACCATCACCCCCACCCTCACCACGTCCATCGCCACCTGACCGACGACCGGTGCGGTCATCCCCTCCACCACTGCAGCGGGGAGCGCCCTCTGGGGTGGCGGCACCAGCCGGCGGCCAACGTAGCGTTTCCTCCCCACCAAGGCAGTCGCCGCCACCACGTTCACCTCGCGCGCCTCGCCCACCACGCTCACCTCGACCGCCTCGCCAGCCGCTTCACCAATAAGTGCAAGACAGTGTTTGAATGCACCCAGTAGTTATGCTTGCAATGCGACCTTCTGACTGTACTTGGCTTCAGAAGCATAAACACTACTGGTGTTGCGTGCGCCAATCGCATTGGCTCTTGTACTTATGCTATTTATTCACATCATCCAGCTTTCGTAATTGAATAAATTGGAAAGTACGTAAGGTTCGCTGATTTAACTTGTCATTTGAACGTGTACGAGCGGAATAAATTTATGTTAAGGCAGTGATGTTCGGACTTGCTGGCAAGATTCCGTTAGTTATGGTACGTTTGCAGTCGGATGTATTAGGCAACCTCTCCAGGGAACTCCGAGCTTTCGTGAAGTTCCCTTTCCTTCGGAAGTCACGAATGACGAAGGGAGGGGAGGCACCCGTTAGTTTTGCGTTCGTCCCGCCCGCTAGCGAATAACGACTTCGACCACGCAGCCCGGCGAAGAACTCGGTTTCAAAATAATCTTACATGATTATTGAACATTGAGTGTTGAAATGTTATTTAGCCGTGAGCGAGGTTAGTTGGGGTCGTCCGGCAAGGGCGAGTACCGGTACATAGACCAACCATTCTATCTTCGTTACCATTCTTCGTTTATCAACATGATGTGTACACCATATGCTTGGCAGTCCAAGTTGTTTTGTCAAAAGAGATGCGAATTAGGAGCCTCCTGTATATCTTCGTTTGACCCTACGTACCTGTCTTCGCTAAACACTGCTAAGTGGCTTACCATCGGCACTCAATTTGCATTTGCGTGTTGGCATAGCCCCTCATTACAAAGTGACTGACAGATATTTGGCTGGGTAGGTGTGCAGATGCGTGAGGAAGAACCGGTGGTGCAGCACATACACTTCAAGCGAGTGTCGACAGCCGCCGGCGGGTGATTGAAGTCACGTCCCGTCTGACAAACGAAAGGATGGACAAACGGTTGATACAGGCGGTCCTGCTTATGAAAACGTGTACTTGATGAACTAAGCTATCTGAAGAGATTCATACGATATAATTCATAAGAGATTCCACATCTCTGGATAAGTATTGATTTGGGTGATTCTTCGAGGCTGTTGCAAGGTAGTTGGCGTACAACCAGAAGCTGTTTCACTTTGTTATGACTCGTAGCATCCACCAGGCTGATGAGTGATCTGCGTGCCCACAGCGAGTTGTCCGGCCAGTGGTGTATCCGTTTGCAGATTTCCGTTAAACAGCACAGCGTCATTGATTGTTAGCTGCCCAGCAGTGCCTGTGCCCACTAAACCCACCACTCTGAGAACCGGCTTCCCTTCACTGTCCGGACAAATCCATCCGTCATTTGTCTTTATTTTCTGTTCATTCGCTTCATTTTTGCCAGTCGGACTGGCAAATCTGCAAACGGATACACCACTGGCGGACAACTCGCTCTGGGCACGCAGATCACTCATCAGCCTGGTGGATGCTATACGTACGCACCACTATGAACGCCTGCTGCGATCAAGTAGCCATTCCGGACAACTTAACAGGAACACGGATGCCCAATTGGCTGAATTTAAACACTCCGGACGAACTATGACCAGGCATTTTCCTCATCCTTGCTCGACCCTTACCACGCACGAACTTGAAGAGCAAGTAGCTGCACTGCCCACCGACCGCTTGAAAAACATCATGTTGATTTGGGATACATGGGAGATAGACCAGGCGTTCATAGTGGTGCGTGTAGCATGATGAGCTAAGGCATGATGAGAAAACGCTCTGAAAGCCGAATAGCACGAAACCCTTATTTATATTAATCCCGAAGTTTGGGGCACTATCCGTGTCGACCAACAAGGGGTTGGTGTCGGCTTCCTTGAAGCCGGAAAAAGGGCGGGGCCCCACTAAATCCGTACGGGTTAAGTTGAGTGCTAGGGCGGCGAGGGCGTGAAGTGTGAGAGTGTCGACATTCCTGCTGATAGACAGCCAGAGCTTTTTCCCGAAATGCCTGCTAGCCGAGTTGTTAGCAAGGCCTGCCGGCGCCGCGCGAAGCGCGTCATCGCGCCGGGTGCATGAGCGCATGTGCGCATCGACCGAAATACGGCATTTCCAAAGCGAGCGGCGAGGGCGTCAACTGTGAGAGTGTCGACATTCCTGCTGATAGGCAGCGAGAGCTTTATACCTGAAATGCCTGCGGCTTCAGCAATCCGACCCATGTTTAGCATCGCGCGCCGTCTCGGCACTGTGCAACTCTTCCGGCCAGCGCGTTGGCTGAAGTTACTTGACAGTAGACATTTACACATCACGCATGCTGACTTGCCAATAGAAGGACAGCGGAACTGTTTGCGAGGGTTGCGACGACGTGCAGTTGCCGCCGACAGAAGTACACAGGCTTCACTACCGAAGTGTTAGCCATAGAGGAGGCTTGACAACTTTAACATTAGGACAGGGAATGTAGCAGTCCCCTAGGTTGCCAACTTGACTTGTATGTTGGGCGGCCCGCAGCAGAAGACCGCCGCATCGTGCGTGCAATTTGCGGCTTGGCGTCCAACAACCAGCAGTTGGTTTGTCCCTTGCGACCTTTGTAATATAAGTGTGCGTCAAGTCGGTCGGACCGGCTAGCAGAGCTGCTGTGGTGTGGTCGCGGGAAGAATGTATGTTCGCAATGCAAACTTAGTTGGTTGCTTGCCGAAACGAAGATTCATTTCACGCCGTCGTGTCAGAAATCCAATTTGAGGAACGATGAATCTTCTGGAATCAATTATAGGCCGAGAGGCCTTGGTTTGACCTCGGCCTCGGTCCATGGAGACTGCCAAACTGGTTTTTACTCATGCGATGTTGGGTTCCAATAATAAATTTACCGTGCAATAAAGAATGTAATCTTTTACTTATGCAGACTTTCTGTTGGCCGAAAGTCTACACTTGTCCAATTACTTCCCAGATCCCAGAACCCAGATCCCACACACGGACATGGGCAATCCTACAGGGCGGGGCCCCCCTGGGCGCTTCGCGCTGGGGCCCCGCCCAAAAAACACGAGTCACTGGTGCGCGCGACTAAACGACACGGCCGCCGCCGTACACTCCCTCCATGGCAACTTCAACTGCCGGCGGACGCTGACAGCTCAGCCCAGCATCCGCAGACACAACCACAACGGAATAGAATAAGGGGCACCCGAGCGGAGCAGAACCAGTAGCGGCGGCATACAGGCGACAAGGGGTGTCGGCTTCCTTGAAGCCGGAAAAAGGGCGGGGCCCCGTATAATAATCCGTACGGGTGGATTTGAGTGCTAGAGACATGAGCCGAGCTGCTGGATGCCCACTGCCTAAGCGAGAACGCCTCTGGGGCTTTGACAACGTGGTTTCGGGCAATTTCACCGCGAGAGGTTCGAGATGCAATCAAACCGCCGAGCCAGCTGGCTGGTGGGGCTTCGACCCTGCCCGCCGGAGAGTGGGTCCCGTGAACAAAGTGGCCGTCTCGCTGTAACGTTGAGATGTAGCCGTCCGGCTGAACATGTTGGCTCCTGTCCACTCAACACCGGTGTTCCCACCCCGCCTCCTAGGGACTTGGCAGCGGTTGGTAGGCGTGCGAGTCGGAAGAGACGAAGTTAAGGGTCCTGTCGTCTATCTACTTGCGCGAGAGACCCAAATGGGGACAACAGCTCTTCAGCAGCCCTTGACAGCAGCTGATCTCGACGGACAGCCATGACTTGGATTCGTCCCTGGTGGAACCCGTACGGTCCGGCCTTCCCAACCCCAAACCCGCCGCGAGCCATCATCATCATAAAGTCCAGCGTCGGGAAGAGATGACGTAATGTCACTTTACTGCAAAGCGACTATCCATTTCTATTAAGGCTTGCGGACTGGACTTGTTGGGCAGCCCGCAGAAGACCACATCGTGTGTGCAATTGTGGTTTGCTTGGCGTCCAGCAACCAGTTTGCTCATCATAGTTTGTCCCTTGCAACCTTCGCTGTTCTTAGTAATAGTAATATGCGTCAAGGCGGTCGAACCGGCAGCAGAGCTGTGGTGTGGCCGCGGGAACAATGTTTGCTATGCAATTATGTATAGTTGGATGTCGAAACGAACATCGCGGTACAAGTTGGAATGAATAGAAGAATGCGGGTTTGTTATAGTGGGAGCCAACCCCGTAGGGCGGCTACACGCGCTAGCACTGACCACCCGGCCTGATACACAGTAGGCCACAGTAGACATCATCAACCACCCGACCGTCGGGATAATCAGCAATGAATAGGAGTCTCGGATGCGTTGGAGTGACTGAGGCCTCGGACTATGGACTCAGTCAAACATCTTTCTACTGATTCCTGCCCTAATTTTTAGAATGTAATTAAAAAATTCCCATGAATATTTGTATTGAGCGATTAGAGTAGGCTGTCACGCAGCCAGCCACGGACAGGGGCAACCCTAGGGGGCGGGCCCCCCAAGGCGCTTCGCGCCCCCTTCATTCACGACATGGTATTAATATTACTAACATGTATTACTAGGGTATAATAATACGGGTAGTACGATGGTAATATTACGGAATTATTCTTGGTGTTAGGGATGTCGCTTGCCGGGCTGGGGACCTTCATGGTATGGAAGCTTGTCGCTTATTACAAACTGTACATCCGTCGATGTGTGCAACAACCAAAGTAGCTAAGGATCGGTACCTTTCAGGACGCGCGCGCACCCACCGTACGGCGATGCTGCTGCCACGGAGCTGTGGGGCGCCCTGCTAAACACAATGGTGCCAGCCGGCACTTCAGTGTTTAAATTTATAGTACACCCTGTGACAGGATGGATTTGTAAGCAAAGTTCGAACAGTGCGGCTTCTGTATGAGTCTTTGTACTCTCGGCGGTGGTGCCCACGTCGCGGCCTCGCAACCGCCGCAGCTCCGCTACGCATTGATCCTACCCCCAACGTCCAGGTCAACCGCCGCCTCGCTCCCTTACACAATGCCCGTCCTGTCGCCAGTTCTGTCGGAGACACACATCCACGAGAAGGGCGCGTTGGTTGGCGGCTCGCCGAACAATCCGGCCTGCACCCGGAACTGGCGCAAGTCTCACAGCGCCCGCTCGCACTGCTAGAGATTTCCATCAAGGACCACACACAATCAAGCTGTGTAGGCACGAGTCGTGTCCGTCGGCTTCCTCGACTGCAACACGCATTTATTCAAAGCGTCGTTTCTGACATTGCGTGGGAGTGTGCTGGGGCGGACTTGGAGGGTGAAGCGCCCAGCAGTACATGCCCGCGGTGTGGCTAAGCAATATTAATGGATTTGGACATGGCCCGCCTTTTTCCGGCTTCAACAAAGCCGTCACAAACCCTTTGTTGTTGTAAACTCTGTAACTACCTAGCTCCTGCAACAGTAAACCGCCTTTTTGCCTTGCCAAAGGGGCCTAAATCTGAGGGATTTGAAGTTAATTACAGAGGAGCTGGATAACAGCTACATAGTGCGATCGCACGACTCTGTGGGTCTAATGTTCACTTGTTCATTAGACACAACTATACCAGGCCACTAAGCATTCGCTAATCAAATATAATCAATCAAATATAATCAAATAATCCAATTATCGTTTTTTTGGGAACTAGATTATTAATGGATGGAACGCGTCGCCTCCAGTCGAAAGGTATTTGGAAACTTCGAACAAAGCCATAATAATTGGCCACGTTAAGCTGATATGCAATCGAACATATTTTGGTTCATTTCGGAGTCATTTTACGAACAAGCGTAGGGAGACAAACCAACCCGAACATCGAAGGATCGGTCGTAAAAATAGTATAAATAGACTATCAATTATGGATCAAGATAGAATACACGATATTATCACCATTGTATAATTCATAACTCAATTTATAGAAACACATGCATTTTCGCCGTGCAGTCTCTGTCCATATTCCATTAATAGCACCGCAAATTTGATGGCCCGAAAGGGCATACTGCTCCTGGCGGCCTTGCTGTCAGGAGCTTTAATGGCTAGCTCATGTAAGTGAAGCGAGTGGGGTCGTTTGACGATTCGACGGCATATGCCCTTACTATTGCGGTTCTTCTCACTGTCCATCCAGCAGCAATGGCCCAGGAAGCGCCGGGTAACAGTACCACGAACGTCTCACTCACAGTCCTAGTTGAGGGTAAGAAACCTTATTTATTAACACGTGGGCCCGGAATTCAATGTGCGATGACGGGGGGTAGATGATGAGTTGTTTACATATTATATACACATTATGGCCCACCATTCTTCCCACCCAGGCAAGTTGATGATCTACCTCGCACATAAATATAGTACACCGGAAAACCCCTTGTCGGGTATCAACGAGACCAATGAAGTAATAACCGTCTTAGCCGACAGCAGTGATCCATCGGTTACATCGGCCTTGCCCACCAAGTTCCTATTCGTCGATTTGGGCGAGGCCGGCGCTACAATGGAGACCGGCGATGTGGTGATGGCCCGGCTAACATTGGAAATCCCTGCTGACCAGGCTGCCGCGCTCGGCCTAATTTGTAAGTGTATGTTGAGGGCGAGTGACAAGCTACGCGAAATCCTGGAGGGCGGCACAAATTAATCTGGGATGCACCCAGTACGCATGGCAATTTAGTCCGTGTGTTCCATTTGGGACTAGACATACTGCGACAAATCAGACACGAGAGCTGGTCGTGGCTCCTCATTTGGGAGCTGGGGATACCGTTTGAAAAGCACCCGCTCTTCATCAGCAAACGCGGCAGTGCTTAGCATGCCCGAAAGTGTCTGGCAGGTCCTCTCGCCGCTGTCGGGAGCACCAATGGATTTAAATGGCATTACGGTTTGCGGTTCACCGTCCTGTCGATCCGCATGCATGTATGTACTCGCGCGAAATCGGCTCAAGTCGCACCGCAAACACTCCCACCGAAACTTGCGATGACCCCCGATGACCACATCAAGCTGGCTCGGCTTCCTCGTCTGTAATGCCGTTACATTAGAGAGTGCTGAATTGGTAAGCTTAGAGAGTGTTGGTATGGAAAACTACCTAGGATTTCATACGGCCTCGAATACGTGAGGGAGACGCGCCCGGCAGCAATTGCCACCTGTGTATGTAGACTCAGGGCGCCGCCCTTTTCCTGGCGACGAGGAAGCCAACACAGCTTGCCCAGGCAAATTGACTGAAGCTTCATCGCGAAGATAGATTTTTTTGCCATGCCCACAAGGCCAAGAAGAACAATGCACAATGAGCAGTCATTTTGCAAATAAACGACTTGAGCGTGACATCCCACTCGTGTTTTGTGTACCTTCATGTACTCCAAAACTTAAAGCCAGGCAAAGTCCTGGCAGTGCAGTATTTATTTAATTACATGGACGCCAGAGCACATGTTTCGGTATCCCTTTCGTGAAGTTGCTGAAACCGTATGCAGGGTTGGCCACTGCACTCGTGTGTTAATCCCAAGTCAAGTTACGATAATGACGCTGGGAGAAGATATGTATCATCGATAATAGGGCTGCTGCCAAACATTCAAGGGTGAAGTCATGAAACATACGTGAACACTCACTGGATATCAGTGATAGCAGAGACCGAGTGCAAAAAGGATACGAGCTGCGCTTCGCGTGCACTCATCAACCTAAGGACAGGCAGTCACAACCATATTTTCCCACATTGGGTTACCCGTTGGGAAAGCAACTTGGGCCCGGTTGTATTAAAATATGTATGTCCTTGTGCAGATTGGTCACGCTTCGTTCCAGAATTTATACATATCTCAGCGCTGCCCCGACCCCCAAATCCTGCTCCCGTTCATTGAAAGCAACTGACGGAGGCATCTCCTCAACCGGTCGCCGCCTTCTGAGAGAGGAGCATGAAGCCACCCGCCGTATGATTCTGGACTTCCACAACACCCGCCGCTCAGTGCAAGAGTTTATATCAGTGCGTGACGCCTTAAGCAACCTTGGCACAATCCTCGGACGGGTATACAAATCAGATTCCACCATGCTACTTGAAAGGTCTTCAGGAAAGGTGCGTATGTTGATCGAGGCTATACATCCAAGTTTGTTTACATTGGCTGCACAAGGATGTTATATATAATGGCGATAAACACTAGCGAAGGCGGGCGGAATGCCAGGCCTTCAACAGTAAGGGCGGGATAACCACCGTCACGAGCACTTGATTTAGCCAATATTGTGTATTTTGACAGTGCCCCGGGTATGTAAAGAGGTTTACGCACCCATGAATCTGCCACTCTGTCGACCTATTTTCGTGTAATTCGTGTTGGTGTAGACGGCGCCCCTCTGGTTTGGCACGGTGTGACTTGTGCCGACGCTTTGAAACTGTCACAGATACACGGCAGACAGCAGCAGGCTGACAGTCCGGCAGGGCGCGTAATAAATGAAGCAAGCAAAGGGGCCTTGCCTTCTTGCCGAAGCTGTTCCCTGGCGGGGACAGAGTCTTAGGGTGGCGCAAACCATGCCGATCGGCCTCGACATAGGATGCTGCTGTCATACAAAATTTTACAGCGGGTGCTGCCATAATGTCCTTTGATTACTGCATGCTCGGAAAGGGGCGGCTTTTGTATTCAGTTTCGACATGAGATGCATCCTATGTATTATTTAGCTTCCGGATTATCGCACCATGATGCTAACATTCCGATGCGACACTTACTTTCCATCCACTCACCAAATATATAAAAGTCAAGCAAATAATGGATATACCTGTTCCTCAGCTATATTACGCGTAAGCAACCACCATGTCATGAGACTCGTCCTTATTTGATTCACGCCTGTATTTACAACGGCATCAACCCCAGGATCTGTTCATCACCGACGGCTCGCAGCTGAACATGTCGGCAGTCACATTTGTGATAAGCATGTCCGAGTGTGGGTTGCTTCCTAAGCTCACCGCAAACCGGACGGAGGATTTCTTGTTCGAAAATCCAAGGGTCCCCGCCAGCCTGGAGACCTGGTTAAGGGTACGTTGGGCATGCCGTAGTTAAGACGAGGCAGCCGGCTGTACGTATGTAATCCGCATGTGACTCAATTAGCATCGGCGTTTCCCTGAAGTACAGACGTATCTATACAACGTTTATGGGAATGGCATAACACAGGCACCTCAATCACAATTCACCATACAAACGATTGTCCAAGACGGTTGATAGGTCGAGATGTTCTTGCATGTATTTTGTGCTCTCTGTTTAGATCTCACACAATGTAACAAAACAAACATTTTGAGGAGTCAAATCCACAATCTTCTGCGTGGGGAGATGAGTCTCAGCCCAACGTTTGCCTGTGTTATTTCTTGGGGAGCGGAATGTGCAATACATGCGCTTAAATAAACAGCAGATGCCGCCGTTACACCATGTTCGATGTTCATGACCGCAACAGTTCTTGTGGCCATCGTATGTTTGAGTGTAATTTGCACGCGATAAGATTGGCCGCCTAGCGATCGCTCGTTCTTGGGTATCTGCTTGTATCATCCTAGATGTGAATGAAAGGGCACCTTCTACCCTTCGTTTGCCGTGAGCTTCGGCCTCGGTCATGTTGTTATGCTGTAATACGATGCGTTAAAACCATTTTGATTCCTAATAGATGCGTGGAGCGGTTATTCAAATATCAATTGTGTTATACGTGTAGTGATTCTTGTTAGCGGAAGAGATGCCTCGGACGCTGTACAGGCTGATGAAGCAATACAACTTGACCAATGTGCGTCATTTTTTACGTCAGAGCCCACGCAGCGAATCATTGCAGCATATCCACGAGTTCGGCAACTTCCCCCCACCCCCCCCACCCCTCCACCCCCCCACCCCTGTTCGCAGGAGTGTTCATATGACCAGCTTACCTTTCTCAGAGAAAACAACCTGATTTATGAGATCGACCTTCCCTGTAAGGGGAACACGACTTCCGGAGTTGTATACAACTTCATAACTGGAAAGGGAAATGGCAAAGATGAAGCGAACGAGGTGTGGGGCCTACCAGATCTAACATTGGATTACATGAAGGTACGCTTTCTTTCAATACATCGACACGGGAGATTGTTGATAGTGCGTTATTGGTCAATGTTACCGTGTATGGTTGTGTTTTTTGCACGCCAGGTGTCCCAGGGAACACTTATTGACCACATTCCAAATGGAACAGCCAGACCAGTCCCAGTTGGCGCAGCTGGCTCTTTGGTGTCGTTGATAGTTGCGGTTCAAACTACATTGTTCAGCCGCTTTTCTTTTTTGCTGCTGCGCTGCAGGCAAATTACCCGGACGAACAGTGGCAAACGAAATGGAAAAAGTACCGAAAGATATTCATCCACCCATACAACTGGAACACCTCCATTGTTCAATGGGGAGGCCTGGTGCGTATTGGCGATCATTTGCGTTGCGTTCGGAAGGGGAATTGTGCAAAATGGTTGTATTCTAATTGATGCTAAAATACGTATGTTCCCGACATATTGAATCTGGTTTTGCCTCGTGAGGATATCTGCACACAAGCCTAGTTGGCGAATAGTAATCAATGGCTGTACTTACTGCAGTACAAGTCACGGGGTAAGACATGCAGTACTATAACCCACACTTTCAGACAAGTAATAAAAGGTTATTGCCGTGAAGAAGTAAAAGCATATGTGTACGACATATGCAGTGGGCTCCCCAAAGTGAGCTGTACGGCAGGGGTGGGTGGGTGGCATGACATGGACCCCAGTACTTCGTCCGCAGACGTGAAATAGCAGATTTTATAATTACAAGTCAGCCTCGTGCTTCACTCCATGTCTACTGTCAAGCTAATTAAGCCAAGCAATGCGCTCGCGGGAAGAGTTGCACGGAGCGCGATGTTATACATGGGGCGGATTGCTGAAGCCGCAGGCATTTCGGATATAAAGCTCTGGCTGTCTATCAGCCAGCCCTCGCCGCCCTTGCACTCAACTTAACCCGTACGGATTCAACGGGGCCCCGCCCTTTTTCCGGCTTCAAGGAAGCCGACACCAACCCCTTGTCGTATCTTGGTTACGTTTCTGGGGGGCCCTGCCTTCGTATCTGACTTTTATTATTTGTATATTTGTGCACTAAATGAAGGGCAAACGTGAACTTAATATTAACTATTAGACTGCTTACGAATATATCTTCGGCGCTTGCCGTCTACGAAGGTCCTGACGAGCTTCTATACGAACATTTCCGGTTAGGTTTATCGACTTATAATAACTTTAACAACCAATTCACTTATTTTCGTGCTTTACTTGTGCCATTGTGACAGGAAGCCGCAGACCAATATGATATGGCGTTTTGGGGTGCGGGTGTTATGAGGATATAATGTGGGTATAGTGACCTACCCACACTGGAAGTAACGAGCTCCCTCCTGTTGTGTGTCATTGAAGGCGATCTTGGGATGCAACTGGTGGGATCTAACCGGCTGCTACACATGGGTCAACACGAATAAGAACGACTTTCACATAACTCAGATGGTACTAATTCAAGAGCTGCGTAAGTCATCAGTATGCATGCGCGCCGAATGTCATACTGCGTACTCTATTTTGCAAGCCAAAAGAGCGTGAATAGTGATCGACACGCACTTCTACATGTGCTCATGAGAGCCTGCGTTCAGGTGCTGCATGTTGGCTTGCCATGATCAAAGCAGCGCCAGCCTTGGAGGTGGCAAGCTTGATCAGTGTCCAAACAAAATTTTACCGGCCAATTGCAAATGCGCAGTTATGCGAACCGAATGTTTTGCTTTGTGTGCTGGTTTTCTGGCACGATAAGTAGCATGCATGCTCCGGTTGTCATCACTTTTCCCACACTAAATGCTTTCTCCAATGTTTGCAAATGCCCTTGCTGTGGTTTCATTTTCAGTCCACAACGTTGGATTGGTTCACTCAGCTCAAAGGAAATACGACAAAGGAACCAAAACATGGAACCATTGCGAGTACTGCGACACGCAGTGCCCCATGGGTTGGGGATCCGCTGAAAATAACGAGAAGACATTAATGTGCCTGAACGCGCCACAGGTGAGATCCGGGTGCAGGATTGGGATGACGACGCCTGTGACTAGAGCACTGACACCCACTCTTACATTTTTTGTCAATGTTAATGGAACGCTTTGAGCCATACGTACAAGTGCTACGGCAGAGTGAACCGCAGTTCACCTGCTCATTCCTGCCTCCACAAAGCGGAAGTTTTCTGCGGGAATTCGCGCCTTTGTTTTCAACACGTCCTCTCGGGGCCACGGCTGACACCCTGGGGCTTATTACTGTGTCGCAGTCGTACAAGGCCGGCTGGTCCAAGCCCATCCCCGGCGGTCACATCAATGCCTACGACCTTCTCCCGGGAGTAACACAACAATTCACCATACCGTCTATGCATTCGGGCAAGCAGAACATGCTACGAATTATTTATGATCGATACAACAGAAACAACTCTGATGACATTAGAGTCAGAGGGACTCAAGAAGCTATCTTTGTATCATACAGGTGCGCGTTAAGTTGTTGGTGATACCTCTCGCGCAAATGAGGAAGTGACTCCTCACCACCATGGTCAGAAGATAAGGGGATTGTATGAAAATCTCTAGAAGTGGTTTGCCGAACTTCTTATGAATTTATATGGACAAGCCCGCCGCTCCATCGAGCAATTGTGTCCTGAACCAGCCACTAACGTCTGATGTCTTGCCGTGTCCCCGCTGATACCAGCGCTGCCATGAAAAGGGATAATTCGCATTGAAGTCTTCTGTTAATGCCAAAATACAAATATGTATGCAGGGTTCGCCAGAATACTAGTCGCCTCATACCTGGTGGCGAATCCTCCCGAGGTTATGACTCAGGCCTGAGGGACTTTCAGGACAGGCGTGTCTGGTAAGGCCTGCGAGAGTGTTGCGTTGGTGCCGTACGGCTTCTAAATGGTGACGCCGGCACGAGTATTGTATAAATCATCAGCAGCACTCAGGGTGAAGGGGATAACTGTTTTGTTCGCCTCGTAAATGCTACACATTGAAACAGCTATATATGAATCGCATTATGAAACGACACGGCAATCATAAAGCGGCAAAAATGCGAGTTGCGAAACGGAAGTCGGAGTCAAATGAACGGAAGGAGCTTTGAGAAATGTACTATCCACCTGTTCAAAAATAAAACGAGAAACGGTAAGTACCATTTATGCCCAGGAGTGAAACATGATACTGCAGTGCTGAATAGCGGAGTTTGCGAGATCGGCGAGATTGTACGACGGAGAGGGTCGATGACAGGCGAGTTCCACGTCACCTACCCCTGAGCTTGTGAGACATTACTTTCAGTCAAACTTTAAAAAGGAAGAAACACTTACCACTCAAGGCGGACCAGGATTGCATGGCACACGTGTACGACATGCATGTGTGACATGGCTCACGTGGCGGGGTTATGGGGCAACTTCAGGGCCAGAACCGATCTCGTAAAGAAACGTGCATGTCCCAGGCAGGGCAAGCAGCCGGCCACGCCCACCACCAAAAGGACCCATGGCGCTGTAATGAAGCTATACACACGATTCCAACTGTCAACAGGACATGCCGTTATAGCCAATAAAATCGATTGATAGTATGCTAAAGCGTATGCAACGTTCGCATGTAGTAGTGCCGAGCGAGCCGGTTGTTTTGGAGGCTGTGACTTAGGGCGCCTCGTGCGATTTGCTGGTCGCTTTAGGACGGCTTGCAGCCTTCTGTGCCGCAGCATTAGCCAGAGGCCGTGAGGGGGCCCCAGCTTGCGTGAGTGAGGGAGCGACGCGCGTGCGGCGGGGCACAAAAAGCCGCGCGCCCGCCTCTGCACTGTGGTGTGGCCCGGTCTGCGCCCACACTGCTCGTCCTTTCTCAGACCGAGTCGCCCACAGTGCAACGCCCCGTCTAATACCCCGTCGGCAGTGCGACAGCTTGCTAGTAGCCTTATCAAGTGTAGGCAACGTTCACATACACATACGGATGCCTCAAACACAGCAATAATGACTTGATAACAAATTTTCTGAGTCACTCCGAAAGTCAACAAGTAAGCACTATCGCACTGCGTTCATCTTGCTGAACAGTGCCTAAATGACATATGACAGGACAATACGGTCCTAAGGCCAGCAACCATTATTATTATTATTATTATTATTATTATTATTATTATTATTATTATTATTATTATTATTATTATTATTATTATTATTATTATTATTATTATTATTATTATTATTATTATTATTATTATTATTATTATTATTATTATTATTATTATTATTATTATTATTATTATTATTATTATTATTATTATTATTATTATTATTATTATTATTATTATTATTATTATTATTATTATTATTATTATTATTATTATTATTATTATTATTATTATTATTATTATTATTATTATTATTATTATTATTATTATTATTATTATTATTATTATTATTATTATTATTATTATAAAATTGGTATACGAACGCCCGGTTCAATACCACTTTCATATATACCTACCGGTATAGTATATTCACCCTGGGGACTAGCGGAGGGAGCGCATGGACGAATGCGCCGCGCGGCCGTGTAAGTCAACTGTTGTATTCTACCAAAGAAGGCCCATGGGTAGATGTCAGGGAAGACCCGTGTTCATCCATGAGATACGGCATCCGTCAACCCCTATCTATGCACTTCAAATTAACTCAGTGTCGCCTGCCTTTGCTGCCGCTAAAACGTGCATTCCAATACTGCCCCGTTGAACTTCAGGATACACGAGTATAATCACAGGTTTAACGGAGAACCGGGATGGATTCCGAACACGACGTACGTTTCGGCAATGCTATCGGAACAAACTCCGCTTCCGAACGTCTGGCAGGATGATTGGGGTATCCTGAACCGCTCATATACTCAGATGCTCTCAGGCGCGGTCGGCGGCTTCACCGTCACCTTACTTAACAGGACGAGCACATCCGCCACTGTCACACTGTGCCGCTTCTTATCAAATTTCGAAAATGGGGGAGATTCTTCTTGCTTCGACGGAAAAGACAATGACTGGTAGGTGAGGACGTTCAGGGACCTACGAAGTCCCTGGGCTTATATTGTGATGTCCGATTCATGCATGCGATGGCGTGCAGCAGGACGGCCCTGCGCCACGCATGCAGTCACTGTATACTACAGATGAACGCGGCATAGCGTGTCGGTTTGGTTTCCATGCTTTTGGCCTTCTTGCGCTTCATAGTGCTTGCTTGCTAAAAGCTCACGTTCTATCGCCAATCAAACCACTTACACGGTTGTGGTTGAGGAGTCCTCGAACTAGTAACATGGAAGAACGATGGGCGCTTGCCAAACGTAAGGAGCTCCACTATATCTCAGCACAGACATGTCAGTTAATGTTTCTAATGAATATTTCACTTTAGGCCGCGTACAGGAAATCGTGGCCGTCCAGCGTACAAAGCAGTGGAAATTCGTTTATAATGAGTTTTCACTGCAGAATCAGCACCCTGAAGGTTTATACGACGTTGCGATTATGATCGTACTGCGGTTTGTTCCCTTACTTTGCAGTGATGGTCTGGTGGATATGGCCGACCCCGATTGCAAGGCCCCGCTGCGCCCTCCACCGCCGCCTTTACCCCCAACGCCACCTTCACCTCCTTCGCCGCCTTCGCCTCCCTCACCGGGGCCTCCGCGACCGCCACCCCCCCCACCTCCATCGCCACGACCACCTTCGCCATCGCCACCATCACCACGACCACCGTCTCCAAGTCCACCATCACCACGCCCACCAACCCCGCCGCCTCCGTCACCACCAAAACCACCATCGCCGCCACCATCCCCGCCAAAGCCTCCGTCACCGCCGAAACCACCGTCACCACCACCTCCTCCACCACCCTCTCCCTCACCGCCCTCACCTCACCCCTCACCACCACCTTCTCCACCTTCTCCGTCTCCTCCACCAAGCCCGTCACCACCCCCGCCACCGCCGCCGCTACCACCGCATCACCCACCAACACCGGCCATTGGTTCAACAGATGCGTCCCAAACTACGTCGTCAGACTCGTCGGGTGCTGCGACGCACTGTTACACATGCCTGATGTGCATGTTCCTACCGATCCTATTCACGTTTTTGGAACACAAATATCGCACCATAAGTTAGGTCTCATACGGTGTATGAGCACCCGACGTACGACGACGGCGGGCAGGAAGCGAAGCAGCGTTTTAGAGGATATAGAGTGAACATATGTCCGCGGCATCGATCTGTATCTAATCGCTTTGATCAAAGCTCGCATCCAGGGCATCTGGTTTGTGATTCAGAAATTTCAGTGTGTACAATGTTAGACCCCTGGTCATAGTAATGCGCCCCTTCAGTATAAGTCGTGACCAAACTACATGATACCGGGACTTGAGAAGCCAAAAGGGCACTTGACCGCTTGCTGACGACAGCATCACGCGCCATGAGGCAGATGTACTGACCTACGTACGTATGGCTGTTGCTGTTAGTTCCTATTTCTTCTGATCGAAGTCAGGGCTTTGGTTGGAATTGGATGCGATAAGGGGAGGGTTAGGGTGACTTCTGTTTCATTGTGGTGTTTTGATTGTCGGTCCTGCAAGGTCTGCATGGGAGTTTCAGCAAGGAACCCGATCCGGTTACTTAAATGACATTTAAAGCAACGTTAACATTTGCATGTGGGATCCTCTTTAATGCGCTGGCTTACCTGGTAGTTAACAAGGGGTGTCCACTTTCGCCTGTTGGATTCTTTCCCCCTTTACTGTTGGTTGAAGCGATCAGAGCGATCTAGAGGGCGAGGACGATGCATCCGGCATCTATCCCACCTCGTACCTTGCATGTAAACAATATGCCAGCGAAGGCGGCTAGGATTATTTTCCTGGGATCCATCCTACAATTCAAGAAGATCCTCATATGTATGTACATCCCCCGGGCTGGCGGGCTGTGCAAACCGCCGTTGTACCAATGCTAAGCCCGCGAAGATATAATTGGTCCCACCCGATCCAGGTTAGGCGCGGCGGGGCAGAGCCATTTGGACCTGCGATGTTGATACGAAAACAGCTCACATTGATCTATCCAGTTGCGCATGTGGGCTGCGGGCCCCGCGTATTTATCCCTCACACAAATTCACGATTGTACAGCAATGTACAGCTAAATGTTGTTTGCAATTGATTAATAATAATGGCGCCCAAACCAAACCTGGCGGCTTTTGATAACTAAAATCGCAGCCGGTTGTTTATGTTTGTATTTGTAAGCCAAACTTTGCAAACATGAGTAAAGTTAGTTTGCAAATTGTCGCAGGGCTTCTGACCGTGGTGCGTGTTGCATCTCCTGGTGCTTCGGTCAACTGCTCGGCTCGGCCGTCGGTCGGAACTATAGGGGCGACGAATGAACGGTACTGGGCTGAAGCAGAACTCAGTATAACGGCAGTAACTATCCGCGCCCGATGTTATGGGTTTATGAGCTGGTTACGCACTCCTCAAGCGTGCAACAGACATACACAAAGAAAGGCCGGCAATGAAATATTCTTTAAGCCGCCCTTAGTGGACGTGAAAACCGAGTCTGACGTCATATTTAGCTTAATTAGCTCCGAAGCTGCCGGGGCTGCGACTAGGGCTTTTAGAGCCTCTAAATAGAGGAGAATGCGAATGTTACAAGAACCACGACAGCGGCATATAGCCATTTCTAGAAAAAAACTTTGCCGGCCAAGGCCAAGGATTGGACCGCCGAGTATTTGGCGTCCGCAGGCATACATTTGCTGCCCGCAATACATAGGGGCCCCTTCCACGTGGTTATGACACTCCTCAAGTAAAGTCGCACCACCGGAGTTAAGAGCAGCACCGCGGCCTTGTGTCGAAAGACCAGTGTCGCTTGAGGGGAAAAGGGCTCCCAAACTCCCGCGGTACACTGGCTAACCTCACCTTCTGCAAACAAAACACGTACATATCAAAATTTGTATCGGCTGAAAATCACCTGCGGCTGAGGCACAGCTTCGCTCGCACATGTTGCCGGCCGCGTTTAATGACCTCTTTAATCGTGCGATCGCACGATGTAGCTGTTATCCAGCTCCTCTGTAATTAATTAAATCAAAAAAACAATCTTTCTAAGGCCGCCGCTGATGCCGGCCCCTCCGACGCCAACGCGCAAATAAAGCGCGCTCCCTGACGGCTACACGGCTCCTAATCCGGTCAAGGGCAAGCCATCGGCTAATCCTGGCAAATTGCCTCGACTTCGGCCTAATCCTTTCACATAGAACTATATAACTTTATCCAATCAAACCCCGCGGTCCGGGGTCGTCGGTCCGGGGTTCTCATAGTAATAATTTCTGCCTGCTGACCGGCACCCGACGATAATTTCTAATCTTTGCAACCCTCCTTTCCAAAATAATAACCTCCGTTTTCTTACTAAGCTTACTATGCTCCAGCCTCATTCCATATCTTCTTTTACAGCATCAAGCTCAGGACCATCCTCAATAAATGAAATAAAAGTCTGTAACCGTTATATTTACCATAATCCTTTCAAATTAACATGTTTTTATATTCAGTCGTTTCTTTCGTTTCGGACAGAGCACACAGCCTTCGATTTCGCGGTCAATTGGTTTGGTGGCCTAACCTCCGCTTACGGTAGGCCTAGGACATTTCCTGTTGTTTGACCAGACACTGATGGCTCTGTATGTATACCACCAGTAATGCTTACTATGGGGGCTTCGTGCCCCTAAGGACGACCTTACGGGCTGTACAGTCCTCATGGGGGCTGTATGAGCCCTAAGGGGGACCTTAAGTTACCCGGGCCCTAGGAGATAAGGCCTCCTAAACGTATGGTACATATGTGAGGCCCCTACTGTCCTTAAGGGCATTCGGGCTGCTAAAGGGAGACCTGGTATCAGGATAACCCGATCGAAACCCCATATCTCGTGGACGTTGGGCCCACAATGTCGTGCAAACACACTTCGAAGCTGGAGTTCCGTGGAACTCTGGTGGCGGCTCACCTTTGGTTGCATTTCGTCTGAACAGATCGTCCTTTCCAAGTTCGTCGTTATCATGGATTAAATCCGTCACACGCACACAGTCCCGTGCGCGCCTGCTAGCCATCCCAAACCAAATGTTCAGTTTGGCACATGCAAACTCTCTATGTGTGGGGAAGGCGTAGCGGGCTGTATCCTCGGTTGCATGCATGATAACTGCACTGAAACGGCATATTCGCCCCCAGGTATGCACGCACGCCAACGAAGTACAAAATGCATGGCAGGGAACGCTCGTTACTCATCAATCAAGTCCCTTCAAAGCGAACGTGGGTGCCGTCATCAGACGTCATTCCTTGCGCGCGTATGCATCGCGAAACGGTAACGGGTATCCGTGTGACCTTGCGGTGCTAAAAACAAATGACGTCAGTGAGAATTCAAGGCGTGACCCTGGCGGGCCGGCGGGGGCCTGGAGGCGGAGCAGGTGGCGTCGGTGTGGGAGGAGGCCGCGACGGCGGCGGACGCAGTGGTGGCGGTGACGGCGAGCGGCGCGGAGGCGGTGGCAACGAGAGAAGCGGCGGGCGTTGCTGCGGAGACGGTGGCGGTGGTGATGAGCGGCTCGGCGGGGGTGACGCAATCGGCTGGACAACGGCCCCCGCGCAATCAGGGTCAGCAGAGTCGGCGAGTCCGTCGCTGCAGCGGATAGTACGACAGGCGGAGGGAAATGGGCCAAGGCCTCACATGATGAACAGACTATGTACAGCAATGCCCAATATGATTTCTCGGCGCAGTGTAAGCGAGAATAATCCAGCCGGACATCAAAAGGTTTAGCAGCGAGCGAGCGGGGGCGTGCACCCTAGATCAGTTAACATGGATTCCGCATGAATGATTTGTAACATAAAACGATTTGTTTCCAACCGGTTAAGTTATGTAAGATATATGAATGTTGCGCTTACCAGTCATTGTCGACGCCATCGAAGCAGGAATTGGGGTCACCCGCCTCGCTCATCATCCTTGAATAGCGGCACACAGTCACAGTGGCGGCTCTGGGCGTCCTCCTTATAACTGAAATGGTTACGCCACCGGCTCCCAACGATGGCACGGGTTGATAGTAGGATCGAAGATTTTTCCCGCCAAGGTAGTAGTTGTATCCATTTTCCTCTGTAAGGCCGTCCAATAACCACGAATCGCCACTGCGATGGTTAGCAGGTATCTCGTTTGCAGTCTCGTTATAGAGATGGACCCTGTTGAATGTGCGGGGGCAACCACACACCAAGCAAGTCGCGGGAACTGCAAAATCCACAGTAAACTCTATCGGGCGCACATGTTCCAAAAAATAGGGCATGCACGCACTGACGATAAGCGGCGGATGGGGTCCGCTTTGGCTCTGTTAAATGCGGATCGCTGGACCAGCAGGCTCGACACTCAGCTGCTTTGTCCGTCCATGACTTTTTCCAAGCTCGTGTATGTACGCACCATACGAGGCTGTTCAACTGATATCTCAGGCCAGAATCGTAGCCCCCGGGGGTCTCTTGGCGCACCCTGTGCAATCGAAAGGCACGTGGAAACTGTTTAGAACGGCCTTGGTTGAAGCTAAACGGGCGGTAGAGAGCGGAGGGCCATTTATTTACGATAGATTGACAACCGGGACGGTGCTTGGTACGGCTATGCCTCCACTACTTCTGCCGCGCCGGGCGCATGCGGGCACTAACTTCAGCATCCCACCAGCGAGCGAGCAGAATCGAATAGTACTAAGCAAGTACATCATCACGTCAATTGACATGAAATTCGTGCGCACGAGTGTAGACTCGGGGGTGGTCGTTAATGCATGGATTATGCGCGTAAGTTAGCTGTAGCTAGGCGTTCAAACGCATAAACGCCCGCTAAAATACACCGTGAAATAGAAAGCCGGCGTGCGTGCGTGTATGGAAATAGAAAGCTTAGCTAGCCGGCGTGCGTACGTGTGTGCAAATAGAAAGCTGGCCGCGCGGCGTGCGTGTGTGTGAAAAACGGAACGACGCCATTTCGCACACGGCAGACGCACATGGGGCTGTCGACCACACCTGTACGACACGAACAGCGCTTGCTCGGGGGCCTCAATGTCGCTTGGATTGGCCTTGGGCTGAATGACTATGCGCAGCATGTTCTGTTTATCAAGTGCCATAGCTGGCAGACTGTACTGGACCGGGACGCCCACGCGCAGAGAATCAGCCCTGAAGTTTCCGTTCGGGACTGGAGACGCCCAGCCTGCCTTGTAAGCCTGCAGGTGTACAGCATTAGCTGCGGATTAATGAGCAGCTCATCATCATGCACATACATGTAAACGTCCAAGGTTTAGTCATATAAAGGGTACCTACATAGTTCCGAGTTCGAACGCGTAATAACATTTGGATACAGTAGCCGACTAATGTGCGAATATAAAATAAATGACGCGGATGTAAGTACATGCATGCGCCATGCGTGCCAAACGAAGAGACCGAAATCATCACCGGCAATGAAGCCAACTACAAGTTACCTCAGCAGCGACCAGCCTCGTCGTACGTACGTGCGTGGGGTACGTCCACCAATACTAAAACATGCATGTTCTGTCGGCGCACCTGGGGTGCGTTTGTGCACAAAATTCCCTTGCGATATTCATCGGCTAAGCCTCCGCCCATTGGGTCGATCATGTCTCCGTACTGATCGTAGCCGCTGCGCACCCAGCGTCCCGAGTGCATCAACCCTATGTTGTGCCCTGTGATTTTTGTGTACAGCGACATTCCGCATTCAAAACGAGTGCGGAAAGGCGATGTGTTTACATCAAACAAGTAAGCAGCATATTGTCCGTCAAATTGCCGCGCTTGAATGCATGGGTGTACTACTGTATGTTACGGGGAAAGGGCTTACTTTTTGACGGACAGGACAGGACAGGAGCACGCAGTCCTCCATCAACCCAGTCGCCATCGTCACGCACGTTCCATTCCGTACAAATTTACACCGCAAATAAAGACGCTGAAGGCATCAGATCTAGTATGGTATATGCACACGTACGCAGGCATATCGCTCGCGTGTTGGCTCAGCCAACAGCAAATAATCATAATAACCATCAATGTTCGCTCGGTCGCAAGTAGGGCACGTGTCATTCAGGGCGTGGGAATAATGGGTTACACGCAACCCCGTACATCCGCACCGCCGTGCCAACTTACCCAACTCCTGAAAGGCAACTTGCATGTCCGGTTCTGTGGCCGACAAGTCCTCGTTGAGCCATGTCGAGCAATCGGTGTTGACAGCGCATCCCAAGCTAGACCACGCGAGGCCTCTCCAAGCGACACCAGAACCGGTCCTCCAGTTAAAAGGGAAGATCATAATTTTGCGGTGGAAGGACGACCACCGCTTGAAGATCTCAGGGTGAGTGCTCTGCGTTCAGGTTTGAACAATGTTTCGTCTTTCTTGGCCGGAGTGGCCGGGTGTAAGTGGGTTCTTTTTTCCTGCTGCTCGGTAACGTACAGCGATGCTGGATATCTAATGAATAGCTCCGGCTAGCTGCTGCAGCTAGCTGCCGATTGACCGCCCGCGCCGCCTTACTTGCGTTACCCGCACCTGAAGGTATTCCTTGCCGAGTTGCAGCAGGGCGAACCGCTCGGCGTCCGTGTCGGACGTCCTGGCACTCCTCAGATTGTAAGGCTTGCCATCAGCCAGGTAGCCGGAGCAGGGGACGTCCACATCAAAGACCATATTGTTCTCGGGTAAGAACGTGAGCTGGTTGTAGGAGCAGGTCTGTATATATGCGCACGGGCAAAAACGATATGTATACGTTTCCGTGGAGCATGTTCATACGACGGGACAAATGGTGTTGGCAGCGGAACTAACCATCCATCACATACATGTCACTCTGTTCCCTCTATCTGTACCTCGAGGGGTGGGAACGCAAAGACCAACGCCTCTGACTGGAGGCATGGATACAAACACACGAAATCAAAAATGCAAAACCTAAGGCCCAACGCCCAAGTAATTCATCCATACCAAGCAAACACGCAGCCGTGCGCCTCCCCATCTTACTGTGTAATATCCCGAAGGTTTGAAACTGGGCTCGATTACGTACCTGGTACTGGCGTTGCATAGTGGCAACAACAGGCGCCTTGTCACCATTGTCGT
The DNA here is from genome assembly GCA_030267565.1 of Pleodorina starrii. Classification (NCBI taxonomy): domain Eukaryota; kingdom Viridiplantae; phylum Chlorophyta; class Chlorophyceae; order Chlamydomonadales; family Volvocaceae; genus Pleodorina; species Pleodorina starrii. The sequence continues at coordinate 365,981 of BRXU01000033.1, forward strand.
ACCACCATTGCCGGATAACGCTCGCGTTAAGATTTGGGAAGATGTTGCACTTGGTGCTCTTGTACACGAACGTGAGCGAGCGAATGTTCTGTGGCTGGCCATTCACAATGAAGAGGTCCTGCAGGCCGAGCAACGCATGCGATTGAGTACACTTTCATTGTTCTTCCACCATTTGCCAAAACACGCAAGGTAATGTATGTAGGGCAAACATGTAAAACAGCTACCATTGCCGGCTAGCTAGCCATTGCTGGTTGTGGGTACTAACGAACGGATCAACGATACGAACATTTCATCTTCTGCTCCCCAGCAAGATATTAATTATAACGGACATTGTTCCATGCAAAGCCCAAGCAAGCTGCAGAGTGTAGACGATTCCTTGTTCCTTGCTCGTAAGCTCGTTGGCTTGGCCACGCACGCACGGCAGCCTACCTGCGCCTCCGTGCGCTCAAGAATTGTCGGAAGCGCTGCCGCTCTGAGGGTTTTCCCAGCAATAGCGCCGACTTTGCCCAGCACGGAAAACAGATTCTGCACCTCCTGCACTGAGCGGCGGGTGTTGTGAAATTCCAGGATCATGCGGCGAGCGGCCTCATGCTCCTCACTCAGGAGGCGGCGGCCGGTGGAGCTGTTATCGGTGCCTGCAGGGCGATGGACGGCGGGCAAGATTTAGGCTGCGCATAGCGGGAACACGAATGGACAGCCTGTTCTGGGGACCGATGTGGACTCGCGCTGGCGCTGGTGCGTGGGATTTATTACTTGGGTGGTGGTTCGTGCGTGCGTGGTTGGTGGCGGCGGGCCTGCGTGGGCTGTTTGGCGCCAATATAATCAAGCCTCACAGCAGCCTTACGTCCATCCGAACGGCGAGGGCGTGCGGGTAAATGACGGCATGTAGTTGTTGGGAGGACACACGGAACAAGCTTAATTGTGTGAACCCTATAATTGTAATTCTGGCGGACGCGGAAATAATAAGCGGCACCACGCAGGATCACGGATTAGCCAGAACAGTGAAGAAGGTTTCATTAAGGCTCGCCGCCAAGATGCAACCGGTTCATAAAACGCACAGATTTATTAAGATGCATGCCATGCACGTGCGTGCTGCACGATACTGTTTGAGCTGCGGTTGGACTTACTGAGGCTCAGTCGCGATGCCTGGCGGGCCGTCAGCACGAGAGAGACTGGAGCCTCAACAATGTCGCCGGTCGTCAGGGAAGCAGCGGAGACACCATCAAACTCGACCCGGATGGGCGGCGTCATTTCGCCATCGGGACTCCTATCGCTTAGGGTGTATTCGACCTCCGGGCGAGCTGATGATGAATATGATGAAGCCGGCTGACCGGCGGAATCCGTTTTATGGGGCTGCTGCTCGTGCACCAGGAGGACGTTGATAGTGCCTGCGCTTGTCAGGGTGCGTGGACGTTAGCTAGGTTTAAACTGCGACAAATCAATCCTGCACATCTACCTCGCTCGCTCATTGGCGCATATATAACATATGTGACCGCCATATGCATGAGACCGCGGTTTGTACATTTGGCATTTACGGCAGGTTGAGTTGGGCCTTATTCGGTGTGGTAACAGAATCTGAGTTCTTTGACCTACACGATCGAACAGTTTTGAACTTGACGTGTATGTAGCGAATACATAAGCTGAAAGATGAGTACGCCCGCCGTGACGTGACTGGATTTCACTAATGCGTGAAGCTGCACATACAGAGGCTGGCGTTGCAGGCTGCGCTCTGCCTAGTAAACACCAGTTTGTATCTGCGGCGGTGCACCGGCTTGTGAAAGCCTACAGCAGGTTGTCCTCACTCACCTTGCACGAGAATTGTGACGTTGACGCGCTGGGCCGAGCCTGCTGGTGGTTTCACAAGCAAGTAAATGAGTAGCGCAATCGTATCTCCCCGTTGAACGGCCAAAATGTATGGATCAGTGCGGTACGTACAATCCGGCACGGACCGATGTCCCACCGAAAATAAAAAGTGAAAGGAAACACCTATTTCCGATGCCAATAATCAAAGCGTTCAAAGCCTGTCTTAAGACAGCAGGAAATGGCGGGGCGGAGTCGGTTCCTACCCCTAAAGGTTCGGTGGAGTACGCGCACAATGCCACAAAGCGTCTGATTCACCATACATCGGCTTACTTTGGACTGCAAGGCAAAGGAGCGCCGCCAAAAGCAGGCCCCTTCGAGCCATGACGGACAGAATTCCGCTTCAGATGGTTTCAAGAAGGCGAGAGGTTGTCAAGATACAATAGCAGAGGTTGTGCCGTAACGTTTTGAAGATGAGTTTGTCTAGCCAATCGCCGATCCAAATTGCATATATGCAATGGTCGCCAGCGTGTTTTTATTGGTGCAGCAGGACGACGGCTGGTCGTTTATTTGGCAGTACATATGTACGGCGGGGGCCTCGACGACGATTCGTGTTCCAAGGTTTCGCAACCTACCAACATACATGTCCGTGAAACGCATCTTTGACATTCGACGGCAGAAATCAATGTAGTCTCGCTCTACTAGATTGTAGATATCTACTTACATAGTCCGGTCCGCGGCGTACACCCCACGGGAGCAGTCCGTCCTCTGTTGGAGGGTTACCCGCCCTTGGGACTGTCCAGCCAGTGAGTGGAGGGCCAGTCAGACGCCACGGTTACGCGCGGGGGGCGCCGTCACCGAGCAACTAGCTATAGGTGGCTTTCGTGGGGACAACGAAAGCAAACATTTATAAGTGCAACCTTTCAGGTCATCGCTCTTTCGGTATGTACCATGTGCATCTGTGTTAGATAGGCAGGCAAGTCGACATACACAAGCTGTCGGCCAGCGGTTACGTAACTGACTAAGGACGCGGGTAACATGGACAGAAGTACATACATCTGAGTCGCTGATTCAGAGGGTCATCAACGTTGGCATTTGGATGGAGCTGCCTATCTGCGGTCTTCGCGGCCCTGTGAGTGCCGCGGAAAGGGTGCGGTTGGTCCGCGATATGTACATCGTCTGTAGAGGTGTCTCCAACATGTTTCTTTGGGGCGTCTAAATAGGGCACTGCGTGCGGCGGGCTCGCATCCGCCGGTTGGAACTCGCTTGAGAATAGCTTTAAGGTCTGTCGATGCACCTATTTCTGGATGGGTGACAGGGTTACTTGGTTTTGGGAGCCTTGTGGCCATTCTCCAATGCGTTCGCTCGCTCCTGTTTGAATTACTTAGGCTGTCTGCGTGGTTGGCCTGATGAATTCTGATAGGCGATTGATGGAAGAAGAATACTTGGGAGTAAGCTGCAAGGTGACGGGCGGGGACCCGCTGGATCGAACCCGGTCGTCGACCGTCATCATCAGCGATGCGTTGGTAGGTGGCGCCCAAGTCAACCCGCACATGGGCTGTGGGCGTGCCGTCGGGTCCCTTGTCGATCAGCGTGTGGGTGAAATCCGGCGGAAGCGCGATGGCCCCCACGCACCACTTCCGCCGTGCCCGCCGTTCCGGCGGGATTGGATGCGAAATCATTACGTTGACGACACCTGAAGTTGGTAACGCGTACGCGTGCAATGCCACGACGCGCTTGAGAAATAATACTGATTGCCTTTAAACTCTAGTTGTTGGTGTTTGTAAATGGGTCCGACGGATGCGTGGGTCGGTCAGGTCAGGCCGCCCTGCCTCGCTCGACTACGCACGTACGTACCTCGAGGCTGGGAGGGCAGCTTGGCGAATGCAGATTAAGATCATAAATGCAACTTTTTTTATTAACATGTATTATTTCATTTTTGCTTGCCTTACGTTTGTGCGACGGTCGGGTCCAGCCACCCCGCTCACTCTATCTATCTGCTGGCTCCCTTTGCCGAGGTATCGGGCCTATCATGATCACAACATTGTTATATTTTTTAGATGCATCAAAATAAAAAGTTAATACATTTACCTTGGACATACATTGAATGTGACGTTGAGGCGAAAGGCGATGTCTGCAGAAAAAAACGGTTCGCGACCAGGCGGGATCAACTTGTAATGATACAGCTCAAAATAAGTATTTTATACATCTTACATAAGAGTAGCGACATTACGCGTGCGAATGCGTTACAACTTCAACCGAAAATTTCACCTTGTCTGACAAGTGACGCTTACTGGACAACTGGCGAAACGGCAGCAGCACATTCGACGCCAGATAGACTTACTTCGGCACTTGGGACCGTGAGGCATAACCCTGCAAGGAGAGCCGCCAATAGCAGCCCCCTTGGTGCGGTGGTTTGTTAAAGGCCGTATTCGCGCTGACCAATCCTGTTAACCGAAATGTGAACAGGTGCAGTGTTGCCACTTTCACAAAACTGAAGGCCAAACGATTTTGCACGACTTCACGGCTTGGCACAGATTTACGCGTGCACGCAACTTCGCATTCCAACCTTTCCAAGGCGTCTAACCATAGCTATGTTTGGACGCCTGGTGCGAAAGCTAATGCGAAAACTTTTCGATAGGAAAGCACCTGGTAATCACGGCCCGCAGGCGACTGGGGTAAACCCTACGCAATGCGCAAACGACCTGTTCATTACCTCGCCATACAAGCATCCGGCGCTCAAAAGCCACTTGCTTCTGGGTTCTGGCTATTCCGGCCAGACCATCATTCGTGTTCGTGGCCCCACCGCAGAGCTTAATTCAAACACGGTACGACAGCTGATGGTGGGGCATCTCCCCCCGCCTCCTGCATGCATGGAGCACTGAAACAGACTGCTATATATATACGGGTGTGCGGTCCGGTGCTTCGCATAATTGCGTGTCCATGTGTGGATTCACTAAAGCGCCACTGAAGGTTCAGCGCATGCGCTGCGTTTGGATTTGAAGAACCTCCGCGGGCTGGAAACCACAAGTAGGGCCACCGGATCTCTCGGAGATCCCCACGCGCGCACCGACCCCGCCGGCCTTCGTCGCCTCAGCGCACTTCGGAACCGACGGCGGCGCTTTACGAGTGCAACACGCGGGTTCTGTACACTGTCGTCGCCAGCAAACCCTTTCCGTGACAGATACCGGTAGGGTGTAACACATACGTGGCCCCGGGGCCGTTCGGGGTCTATGATGACTGCTGCACCAATCGATAGATGTCATCCGCGCCCAGTTAAGACGCGCGCCCGTGCCCGTCGTGGAGTGCTCTCCTGCCTGCTTTGCTGACACTCCTGGTCCCGTAGTTGGCTTCACCGTACTGCAGCCCGTGGTTGCCTTCCCTAATTGCAGCCCGAGGGTTACTGCCACGCCAGCGAACGGGCCTAGTAGGGTAGTGGGTCAGCCGATAGTTTGCAGCAGAATGGGGACCCCAGAGCCCAAGTCCCCCGTGGCTGCGGCTGACGGTCTGTCCCCCCGTGAGGCTCGCGCGTTCCTGCTGGGCGGGTAGCTCGTGCTGTCTGGTCCGGGCGGAGGTAGGGCCCCGTGCGTGCCCGAAGAGTCTTTCGGCAGGGCCAGCAGGCCGGATGGCCCACCGGCTCTACCCCTTCAGGGGCCCGGAGCCCACCGTATCAAATACAACAGCCTCTGCATGCATCCCAATGCATGCATCCACGCCGCCGCTGCAACGCACCACCGCCCCGGTTCCAAGCCGTCCTAAATCCCAGAGGCGTCGGCCTTCTTGCGCGGTCTACGAGGATTGTGCGTGGTTGGTTGCGGACCTCCGCCCGGGTCAAAGTTTGGGCTCGCCACCGGCCTGAGCGCGTGCCTCTGCCACCTCTCGGCCCGCCTGGGCCGCGCCCCCCGCACGGCTGGCCCCCGAGGCTGGCGCACCGCCATCCTCTCCAGTTGGTGTCTGTTCTTCCTGCTGCTCCTGCTGCTCCTGTCCAGTCCACCGACCACGTGCCTGCGGGTACAGCAATTCGCAGTTCGGCCCAGTGTGACCCAGCGCAGCACCAGGGAACGACGCGCGCGGTTCTGGATATCTTTTTGGCAAATTGCAACAGCGAACGAAAGAGCCGTTGCAGTACTGACAAATGTTCCACGTATTTCACTCCCGTGTCCAGGGCACGCAACGTCCAAGCTGTACAGTTGCTGTACAGATGCCGTACACACCTGCAGGGCGTCGATCGCCGCCTGGCTGCGCGCCCGCGCCTCGGTCTGCTTGGCTGGGTCGGGCTGGTCGGGCACCGAATAGAAGACACTGGTCTGGCCGCGGGGCTGCTGGAGGGGACCTGCAGGGCACGGATGCATGGTAGGTGTACCCGCCTCATTGAGATCCTGACCTTCAGGGCTGGATAGGGACAATGCACCGTGACATGTTCACAAGGAGTAAGTAAGCCCGTATCACCCAAGAAACGAAGAGGACATGGTACTGCTGAATTGTGTCTGGACACAGGGCTGGGATCGCCATCACGCAACGGGTGAAGCGCCCCGTAGCTCACCTCCGTTACCCGGTGCGGCAGTGGATGTTAGGAACATCTTCCAGCTGATCTGCACGGTAATGCGCGGTGGCAAAACGGTTGAGGGACGGGGCCGCGCGACAGACGGGCGTGCCACAGATGGCGGCAGCTGCTGCAGCAGCAGCAGCAGCAGCAGGCACAACCAATGGGCAAGGGAGGGCCTAGCCCTTGATACCTGCACGGACATGCATCGATCTCTTGGAGCACGCCTTCTGGGGGAAAACGGCTGCGTTCGTACGTACACGGCGAGGTGGGCGCGCCTAGCTGTCCCCAAGCCAAGCTCCTCCGCCAAACCTACACCCCACCCGCCTCAGATGCAGCCACGCACCGATCACCCAAGTGTCTAAAACACAATAAGGTAGACGCCTTAGACGACCGGGAATCCAATCAATCTGATTAATCAAAATCCAACCAGCCAGCAGCTCCACCGCGCGAGAAGAAACAGTGTCTCAGCCGACCGCCCTGAGCGCTTTTGAGAGCTCACCCAGGGGAAGAAGCCGCCGCACTGGGGGCACTTGCGCAGGTACTTGTCGCGGCCCGGCCCTGAGGAGGGCACCAGGCCTCGCCCGCCGCACTGCTCGCAGCGCAGCTGGATAATCTGCCGACGACAGCGAGCACAGCGGCAGTAACAGCGGTAATTCGCCGCGTGGGAGGGACGCGCTTGCGGAGCTTTAGGGTTTCGCAAGCAAGGCCTCGAATGGAAATCCGTGTTGGCGCTGCCACAGCACAGTGTTACGTAGTTACGTACGGTACCCGGCGCACAGCTCTAAAACAAAAACCTCGACAGCAGGTCAACAGCAGGTCAACAGCAGAATTTTCAGTTGCGACACTTAGAGCTGCGTTGGCTCTGGACATAGCGAAAGTAAACTCACAATGCGCTTCCCGAACTCGTACGAGCCAATCAGGAAGGGAACCACTCCCGCCACAAAGCCCAGCCAAATCTCCCAGCCCGGCTCCACAGGACTCGGCACGTAGCCGACCGGCACGACCGACGTCACGGCCCCCGCCGCCAGCTCCGCAGCCGTGACGTCAATGCCGGACGCTGGCATCCCCACCGCCGTCGCCGCTGCTGCTGCTGCCGCTGTTGACACCTCCTCTGCAGCTGCCTGCGAGGCGGTCACTGAGTCGGGCCAGGGGTCCCTAGAGTTAGGACACTAGCCTTGGCGCGGTCACCCAAGCGCAGAAGAAGACAAGACAAGACCGAAACAACATCGCAATCCGACAGTGACATTCGCGAGTGAGTGGCGCCTCATGTGTGGGACTCATTAATGTCCACTTAACAAATCGTGCAACGGTAATCCCACAAGCGCTCCTCGCCCCACCCTCCTCTCCCGTCCTGCGCTCCTCAACCCTCCACCTGCATTGAGCCCTAGGGCCGCTTGTCTCCCCCTCACTCACCTGCAGTGCAGAGCGAGCCCACTAGGGCTGCCCCAGAAGCCATCTCGCGGGGAATGAGTTGCCATTGCCCGCCGCCCACCACGGCTCCCACTCGCCCGTGCCTGCATCGCCCGCTGCTGCAGCACTCCGGCTTGTAACCTTCACGAGACGGGTTCGGCTCGGACTGCGGCAGCCGGGCCGGGCGGCGACGGGCGGAGGCCGCGGTCGGAGCTGCCACTGCATTCTGCGGCCCCGCAGATGCGGAGCAGCAGACCGCGCTGCGGCAGGGCGTGCCTGACGTGGGTGAAGGCCATGACCGCAGGCCGTCCCATGGACCCTGCGTCATGTCCGGCGGTGTCCAGAGGGGAATAACAAGCGGCATGATTCAACCAGGGCATAACTCAAGATAGGTTTCTCCCGACCGCAGTTTGGTCTGCACAGGCCGGCGCAGACGGCAAAGCACAGTACACACACAATGCGTCGACAAGCTCGCAACACCCGGCTTCACGCAAGGCAGCCGTGCCCTGGACTGAGAATGCGGCCATATGCCGCTAATAGTTGTATCGCCATGGGTATGCAGCGCCCGCCGTGAAAGGCGCGCTTAATTCCTTACCCTGTTAGCAACCGAGGTGGGGGCAGGGCGCTCAAGTAATCCAGAAACACTGGCCCGACCTTGGCAAGAGCTTCTTTGTAGAAATATATGTGTCATGCTGAGGCTCTGTCCAAAATAAATCGACGCCACACGAGAAATTAAAGGAAGGAAAGGAGCGTCCTTTTAGCTGAGCGCGTTCATTATTTGTCCTGAGAACCGAAGTCACATTCGGTACCATGCGTATTTGGGAAGTTGGAAACTGGAAGGCGAGTCGCGGAGTTGCAAGTACGACGAACGGTAAGCTGTGTGGTCAGCGCTGCGAAGGCCGTTCCCTTGCACCGTAGCCCTTCACATTTGCCTCGCGCGGATTGCTGCATTTCTCTGCTGTATGCACAAAGCTCGAATACACGCTGACTTGACACTGCCCCCCGTGACACTGCTTGCACACCGTCGTCAAAAATGCGCACAGCCCTAGCAACGGCAAGAATGGTAAATGCCTCCAGATTTTCTCCTTTTTTATCTTGGGGTCTACTGTCATTTTTACCGCCAATAATTGGACGTCGAACCTAACGCGAAACAGTTGAAGGAGCCATGTACGTTCCTTCCGACAATATTCCTTCCTTGGCGTTACATGCTGTAGATTTCACCTCTGGCGACATGTCGTATCGCACCCCGGCCAGCGCGGGCGCTTCTGGTGCGAGCGAGCAGCTCCGCTTCATCGGCAGCGACAGGTGGGTCGCTCGCAGACCCTGTGTCGGCACGCTCTCCTCTACCAACGAGCCATTTCAGCATCTGCCTCTGCATTGTCGCCTTCGACACCGATAGGCAATGCACCTTCGGCTCTCCTCGGCTTGTGGTTCCGGAGCTTCCAATACGATCCCTGTACCCATAGATCAGGCCAGCAACGCTGAACCCCACCCCCCGGCCCCGGTCTACCGGGCCCCCAACCACTCATCCACACAGCTTCTCCCGCCGAGGCCGTGCCCCGGCCATCCTGGGACATCCGGCTGCTGTACGACGGCGACTGCCCACTTTGCCTCAAGGTGCGCGAACTGAAGGTGACCCTTGAGCCCTGACCCTTGCCCGTCTGCGGTTATCAGTTCCGACGGGGCCAGTTTCGCAATTGCCTTCGGGCTGGGAAGTCACCACTAAACAGGAGCCGGGCGCTTGCCTCGCTAGGGATGAGCAACGAGTGTCTTCGCCTAATGAGGCGCTTCGTGTGCGAGGGGCGCTCCCCGGTGGTCCTTCCTGTCGGGCGCTGGGCGCGCCGGGCTGCGGAACAGCACGCTGCGCGCACGTGCGGGTTCCTCCACGGCGGTCGGTAACGCGCAGTTGCATGGACTGCAGCGGCGGGGGGCTGCCGTCGCCTTGTCCCCCAGGCCAGGCCGCCGTCCGGCGAATGCAGAGCGACCTCTGGGGGCTTTTGCCATCCCTCTTTCAGTTCCGTCCTTTCACCCGCGTGCGCCCCTCCTCCACCTGCCCGTGGCTCCCTGCTGCGCAGGAAGTCAACTTCCTGCGATCGTAAGTGGGGCACCCCGAGGGAGCTATTCCATGAGGGGACATTCGCCCGGACAACCGGACGGCGCGCCCTTCCCTCCCTGGATTGGGCGGTGCACGATGGGAATGGCGGCGAGGGCACGTATGCCTCTGCAGCATTGCGACCATTACCGCGTCTGTTTGCCCCTCTGGGCCCCCACAGGCGTAACCAGGCGGGTAAGGTTGTCTTCGTGGACATTGCCAGCCCGGAGTACGACCCCGCGCAGAACGCGGGCATCTCTTTTGAGCAGGTAGGGAGCGAGGGGCTGCAACGATTCCTGAAGGGCACGGCCGGGGTCGATTAACGCTGGATCGTGGGAGACACGGCGCGTTAGGTGGCCAGCCTGTGGCAAGGAGACAGACTGTCGCACTACGGGCGTGTTCTTACGGATCTTACTAGCCGCGCTTTGAGACGGCAACCTGGTACTGGGCACGCCGGTGGACCGAAGGGAGCGTCCGTGCCGCGCCAATGACGCCGGTAATATGTTGGACATGTCTGGTATATCAGCAAGGAACGCAAGCGCGCGGTGTCGTGTCTGTATTACTGAGCCCGAGCCCGTACGCGTCGCGCGCGCCAAGTCTCGTCCCTCCACCGCTCTGCACGCCGCAGGCCATGGCGACAATCCACGGCGTCACCGCCGAGGGTACGCGCTCGCAGTGTGGGCGGAAGGTCGTCATTTGGGGTTGGTGGCGTGTTGCCGTACACAGTACTGCCCTACCTGAATCCAGGCAACTCGAGGGCCAGTCGCAGCTGTTGGTCTGGTTGAGACGCTGACCTTCCTGTACTTCTGTTGGTCACATTGGCGGCTTATTGCTTTGGACTTTTGTACTATATATATCCCCGCTCTCTCTCCTGGTCCCGTCAAGGCAGGCCCAATGCAAACCCAAAGGCTGGCCGCAGAGCTTACTAATCCCCGTTCCTTATTGCCCTTGCGCGCCAGTCACGTGCCTTGGACAAGTCATCGCCCTAACCTTACAACTTGACACCCGCCGCGAACCCGCAGGCCGTGTGTACACAGGAGTAGAGGTGTTCCGGCTTGTTTACGAGGCGGTGGGGCTTGGCTGGGTGTACGCCATTACAAAGTGAGCAAAGATGAGCTGAGTTGGGCATCTTGGGGGGCGTATCGAGCAATCACTTCTGCTGGTGGAGTGTGCCTTGACGAACAGCTTTGTGCCCCGTTGCGATAGGCACACAGCACATTGGCCCGCAAATGGAAGTCGGGTCGAGCGGCGTATGCATTCTCTCCTCGGGTGTATGTACCTTTATGCCCGCAGCAGTACATGGGGGTCGGTGCAAAAAAGATACCCCAGTATGCAGGCGCCGAGGGGCTCATTCCTCACGTCGTATACGACTACAACCGCTGAACAGCAGGGCGACATCGGGGCACGTCCGGGCGGTGCGCGCGTTGCCAGCGCACTCCGCCTTCAGCTGATGGCTTTGGTCGCTCTAGCTTATGCTGCCGCTGTGCCCAACGCCCGTCGCACAGGAATCCCGCCGTACTGGCGCTCGCCAACAGTGTGTACGATGTGTGGGCCAAGTACCGTACGCAGCTGACGGGGCGGGAGGCGCTGGAAGTGCTGCTGGAGCGACGGAAGCTGGAGGCGGCGGGCAAGGCGTCGTGCCGGACAGTGGATGCGGCGACAGGCGACGCCAAGCAGTGTGATCTGTGAGTGCAGTCTATGATCTATGAGAGCATGAGATGCAGGAGAGGGTTAGAAGTGGCGGAGAGCGTCAGGCGGGAGTGGAGGCAAGGGTGTTAAGAGAGCGGGGCGGAGTGTGGTGCAGTACAACGGCAGGACAAGTGTAGCGCGCATGACCGGTTAGAGCTTTGACCTGGTTTCGTGTTGTGATTTGTGACGTTTTCATCGCTCCTTGTCGAGCCCTAAATGGCGTACTATTATAAAAGCATCGAATGAATGGGGTGGCAGTGGGTCCAGAGGACAGCCGGGCGCCGGTGCATTGTGTGTCTCTTGATTGTTTTTAGACCCGAGGGCTGCATACCGTATGTGCAGAGGACGGTGACGGCTGGTTGGCCTGCGGCCTTGGAGGGCAGAGGGCTTCAGCCAGGCAAGGGCACCGGAGAGGTGAGAGCTCCTTTGTCTGTAGGGAGACGAATCGTGCGGGGCTTCGAGGTTCAGCGAAACGAGCCTTACCTTGGGCTGAGACACCGTAGACTATGCCTGCCATCCACAGCGGAGGCGGCTGCCTGCCCGTGGCAAGGACGCCTGCCAGGTTTTGTAGCTCCTTACTGCCTGGTCTGGCCTGGTTGCGTTACAGCAGGTATGACACGCGAGGTCAACTGTTAGCCGCCGAAAAGGTCGTTTGTATTTGCAGAGCCTCCTCAGTCCGAAGGCTCTCCAAGCCGTCTGCGATCTTGCGCTCCCCAGCAGAAGGAGCGGCCAGCGAGGAACGAGGTCCGCTGGGACCTGGGAGGCAGCTGATTCAGGGCACGTCCCTCGCTGTCCAGGGGCAAGCGAACTGGAGGCGAACCGTGTCCAGGGGCGAACTGGACGCAGCGCGTTACAATGCCGCCAATGCAGTCTTGTGCTGCCCGCGTGCAGCCATGCCGTTTCCTCCATACGAAGCCCCCAGCAGCTGCCATGGCTGACGCCCGGTTGCAAGGAGCGCGTGTCAAGGAGGGCGTGTGGACATCACGCAAGCTTCCCCGAGGATGCGACCATCATGCAACGCCCTCTGCAACCCCTTGTACCGGGACGCCTTCGCCTGACGGCCAATATCGCTGCCGCTCCCTCCAGCTGGTCGACCCGCCAATCGTTACCTGCACCGGACCCCGCACGTGCTTCGCTCGCCCCGTGGTCCTAAACACACCGCCGCTGGGCACCGCCGTGAGAGACAGACCATACGGTATACGCACCGGGGCGACATAGAATGGACAGTCCCAGACACGGCCCGCTGCGGTGAACGCCTTTCCGGCGCCGCTTTGAGCAAGCGCCATAACTGTGGGTGCGTGTCTGGGGCTCACGTCCGTGTCCCGGCGTCGAAGGCGACAAGCCGATGCTGTGTTTCGTCGCATCCGCGCACCATGCCTTCTCCGTCAGTTTTCACGCAACTACCGTTGTATTCGTCCAGTACGACGGCCCAGGCCCCAAGTGACCCCGCATTTCTCTCCGCCTGTCTGTCTGCCTGCCTGCGCCGCGCTAAGTCTGTGCCCCACACGATCCCAAGAGACGCCGCCTAATTACCACGACAACCTGCCTTCCCTCCTGCCAGTTTAGGGGCCAACGAGCCATCGCCCGAACACCGCCCCCAGATGCACGTGCAGTTTCGGACGGAACATCCGATCTTCGTGTCCAGGCCCATGCCGCGTCGCCCAGCTTACTCCTGCCTGATGCAGCCCAAACCCGCGCGACTACCAGCTCGCTCGCCCGCGCACCACCGGACCGGCCCCGGCCCCGTTCCCCCCGCCCTGGCTGGCAGCAGCAACCGGATGGGGTCCCACCTGCGGCCGAGGCTGCTCCGAAACGTGTTGCTGCAACATGTTGCCGCATTGCCCCCATGGCACCATCTACTTCGTAACCTTGTACGACTTGACCTTTTTGAGCAGCTCTTTGGCCTCCGCGTTGTTCTCGAAGTGGTCGCGGACTGGCTGCAGGATCTCGTTCAAGTGGCGGGACAGGCCGGCCTGCGGAGAAGAGATCATCGGGGGCCGGGGAGGGCTGGGATGGGAGAAAACAGGGGATTGTGCTACGGTCCCATGTACCCGCCACGCATGTGCCCACCTGCTCCCAGCCCCACCTATAGCCCTTATCCAGTCCTGGCCCTTGGCCTGATTCCTTCCCCTCCACCACCACCACCTTACCTTGAGGTCCCCCGGGTGCAATCCGCCCTCCTCGTAGTCCGCCGCCAGCTCCTCAGCACTGGCGTACCGCCGGTCGCCGCCGTGCTCCGCCGGCCGCCGGACCTCGAAGTGGCCAAACCAAGGAAGTACGATGTACTTGACGTACTCGATGCAGGGGTTGCCGGCAGTCACCTTGGGCGGGCAGTAGGCCTTCTTGATCTTGGTGTTCACCTGCGTTCCGGGGGCGGCCAGTAGGGCGGGCATCCTCAAACGGCGTGAACATTCTTAAACGGCGTCTCAAACGGGGACGGAAGGAATAAGTGGGAGCGGCAGAGGGGGCAACGCGGCGCAGCGAGGGAGAGGGGCAACAACGCACAACGCGCTGCGCCGCATAAAACACCAATTCAGCAGAGCGCCAGCACCCCAGAGCACCGCGTTCGCAGGGCATCAACACTCAACACAGGCGCAACGACATCTGCCGCACCTCCGCCTCGGTGTCCTCCATGAAGATGGCCGAGTTGGGGTCGCTCTTGCTCATCTTCTCCTGGCCCTCCAGCAGCCCCGGCATCATCCTGACGAGGGGAACCAGGACGGTAGCGGGGGTATAAAGAAAATTTCGCAGCGGAGAAGGAGACGGCGTTAGCGAACGGGCCCAGAACCCAGAACGGTAGGGGGGGTTGGAGCATTGCACCGCGCCACAGCGGTTCAGGTAAGCCACCACGAGGGAGAGCCGGTGCCAATGCGGCACAAATGGCCGAGTCGGTCTGTCTGCAGACTCGGCGACCGCTGCGCTGCGGTACCTGTGCGAGAGGATGATGGGCTTGAGCTTGCGCTTGATGTCATCGCAGTACTCGCGAGCCAACATGTTGACCTGAAGGTGCGGCGGATCCAATGGCGGCGCGGCGCGGTCAGGCGGTGGCGGGGCCAGAGGCGCAGGGCAGCAGGGTGGTGATGAATGGCAAGCGGATGTGACAGAGGCCGCGAGGACGGCGGCGGCGGAGTGATAGAGCATCACAGTCCAAAGAGGGAAAAAGAAGTAAGTTAGGACTGCCGTAACAGAACCGGCCGGCGGTGGGTGATCGCGTATGCACATGGAGGACGCTGCCGCTCTCGCTCTCGCTCTCACTTCCGGTTTTGCAACCTGCGTCAACACTCCCGACCGGCCAAGCGGCCCCAGTCGCCCACCTTGCGCTGGTCCATGCCCAGCTGGCAAATGTCGGCCTTGAGGAAGAAGATGTCGGCGCACTGCATGCAGGGGTAGAAGATCTGCGCCGCGCTCAGCTCGTCCGTCTCGTTGCGGCCCATGATCTGGGAGCACCTGTGCACAGGCAAGAAACGGTGGTTGGACGAGATGCCGGCTCTTGAGATTGGGAGCGAGGTGCCACGGATAGCACAAGGCCGACGGACGACGCGCCGGCACGACAGGCGTGAGCGCGAGCCGACGTGGCGGGAAAATGTGGGAGAGAGGACCCGGCGCCGTCGCGGGGGCCAACGGGAGTGGTGTGTACAGGCTACGACCAGCCCATGTGGTTTCGGAGCAGCGCAGCTGACGCCATGCATGCGTAGCTGGTGCGCGGGCAGACCCGGGTAAGTACGGCAGCGTCCATGTACAGCAGTCTGCACCCACCGCAAGATGCGCTTGAGGTTGTTCTTCCGCGCGATATCCATGACCAGCGTCCAGTACTCATCCGGCCGCTTGTTGATCTCCTCGCTACTGGACAAGAACTCCACCTGAGGAACGGGAGGCAAGCGGCGGGGTGAGGATGACGGACCAGAAGGCCGCACGACGACGACGAGGAGAGGGCACCGGGCCTAGGTGATGCGAGGCCGGTGAAGCGGCTGTAGGCAGGTGTGGGGACCCCAGTCGTGGGATTGGTGGCAGCTCCAGCCCGAGCATGTATGTGCGCTTGGGACGAAGCAGGGCTCCGAAAACGATTCGCGCCCGATGTACGCGCATGCGGCCTCGCCAATAGCCCTGTTATAATCCCAACACGGTTACGGCATTCGCTTGCTTTTCATTTTGGGGCCGCTGTCCCGCAATCCGCGCCAGGCCGTCTGGGCCACGCGCAGGGGGAGCGCAGGGACACCTGGGGGGCAGCTCCTATTTGTCTACCGCTGCAATACCCAAATGGGCCCCGTGTAAGCCCCCCGTGGCAGACCTTAATTGCGTCACTTCAATACAGGCTTTGTTTTCATGCCCAGCCTTTCTGGTTTCGACAACCCGGCTCGACAACCCGGCAATCGCATCCATAACCATGCCAGGGAAGCACCCCCCTCCGAGGGATGATGCCGTCGGGAAGATGGCTGGGGCTTTTTTTGTGTATATCTGCCCCGATCCGCCCACCGCAGGGGAGTAACAGCACGTGGAGACAGGACAACCCAACAGCTGCGGGACACAGCAGCTCCCTCCCCACCTCGCCCCGCTGCGTTGGAGGGAGACCCGCCTTTACCCGCACCACCTCACCTTGGAAAGGTCCATGCCCACCGCCTTCCAGACCTCCACCATGTATTTCCCCACAGTCTGGATCTTCTTCAGATCGCCGCCCATCTTGTTGTTCAGCTGCGCGAACCAATCGGCCACCCAAAACTTGAAGTGGCATCCTGCCTTGGTCAGCTTGTTGACGTTGATAGCCTTCATCACGCCTTGCGCGATGTGCATGCGGCCCGATGGCTCGAAGCCGTCGTAGGCGACGGGCACCGGCTTCTTCGCGAGCAGCGTGCGCAGCTCGTCATCATTGATGCACTCCTCCGCGACGCTGCGTGCCAGCGCGAAGCGCTCATCCAGGGTGAGGCCTGACGGGTGCGGTGGTTCCACAGGTGCCGTTGCAGGCACTGCTTCACCGCCGTCGACCTTCAGCTTGTCCTGAAGCTCCTCAGATGGCGCCGCCGGTGTTGCTGCTGTCTCCGCGCCCGACATTCTGGATATCCGTCTAAAATTATCTAAAGCAACACCGAATTGCCGTAAGGCACCAGGACAGCTGATCGGATTGAGCGCGCAGGCTTTCGTGTTACAGAACGCCGCCTGTTTCGCAGCAAAGGCCTGGCCAAGGCGCCAGAGCGCAATAGATGATCGGATTTTTGTCGCAGTTGTGAATTCAATTGATCCAGGCTGTATTCAATGGCACGGTACTACTAATGGAATCGTGCAATTCGTGCTGTATCGCACCGACCCGCTAAAATCTACTCGCTAACTGACTGTTTTCCTCGTAAAATTTTTGCAAGCGATCAACCGCTTGGCAGGACAACCGTTAACTGTACGTCACCGTTGGGTGGTTCATGGGGCATCATTCATCTTGCGCAATGGCTTAACAAGTTTTGTGATATCCGTGTAGCAGAACAGAAGGGAGTTATTGACTTAGCCTGGCGGTCTTGACAGCAGAGAGGATCCCAACTCGATCGATGAACCCATCCCCACTAGCACTACTGGTTACCCATCGCCTTTTCCAAGGTTAACCACGTTTACATATTTATACCTGCGCCCCAGCGGATAGCGCATAACTGTGCAGTCCTATGTCGTTACCCTAGTTCGCAACCACCTCTGCAAGTCGTGGCGGCTAGAGCTGACGGCACTTGCCAGCGTCGGTGCTGCAAACAGTGCTTTATTGCGCAGTCGTCGAAGTTGGGCCGCTTTACGTTGTGGCGAGGCTCCGAGACCTGCTTCGCGAGGCTCAGTGTCACACACGACGAAGTCACCTGGTACCTTCGTGGCGTTGACCGACGAACTCCCGCTTCATCTGGTCATATTGGTGCCGTAAAGCGACAGCCACTGCGTGGTACCTTCCCCTCTAGTTCAGCGGCAGCAGCGGCGCCACCGTCTGCAGCTGCAGCCCCGACACCGATCGCACGGGGCCCCCATGGATTTGTTTGAGACCCTGGGCCTTGGCCCCCGCCAACCGGAGGAAAACGAGCTGTATGTAGCCATCTACGCCGACCCCGTCGCCACCGATGACGCGGCTGCTGCGGCGGATGCGTGGGAGGACCCCGACGAAGCGGGCTCCAGATGCGCGGCGGCGCCTGCAGCTGACGATGAAGGGGCGGCGTCCTCCAGCGGCCGGGCGGCAGGTAACGTGGGGCTGGAGACTGGGCTCTGATTAATGCTGGCCTGTTGCAGGGTGCTGAGCAAAGAAACAGCTTCTGGCTCTGGTCTGGCGGCTATTGGTGGGCCCAAAGAAGGGCTAGAGAGGCAGGGGCGTAAGGGGTACAGGGACCTAGACATGGTAATTACATGAAAGCTGCGACATGTGCAGCTTCCAACGCCTGCCACGTGCACCTTTCTCCGGTTCATCCTACTTGCCGCGCAGGTGGCCCCTCCCCGGTGGACGATCGCCTAGAGGCGCTGCGGGCGCGTTGTACGGCATGGCTGCTGCCGTACACAACCGACTACGTGTGGAACAAGGACCCGCTGGTGCTCCGGGCGTCGTCCTGCCAGCCGCCCCCCTGGGAGCGCCGGCGGGGAGGGGCTCCGGGAGGCCGCCGCCGAGCACCTCATGCCGCAGGTGGGGCTCTCAGGGAGACCAATGCCGGACCTTTATCAGGACCGGGTGGTAAGGAATACGGACCGCGGACAGGGGGCCCCAAGTTCATGGACTGGTTGGGGGCCTGCGGGCCGATTGCGGGGCGTGTGCTTGGCGGGGTGTGCTGGCCTGGTGCGCATCGATCCGATGGCCCCAGCTGTCATTCGTTGGTCCCTCCCACGACCATCCTGCGCCATGCCGCATCCCAATGCAGGAGAAGATGGGCCGCAGGCCGGGGCCGGATTGAGCAGCAGCAGCGGCCCCGGCGAGGGCTGCGTGTGGGCGGTGATGCGGTTCGGTGACGCGGTTGACGACGAGTGGTGGGCGGTGTGGCTGCTGCTGCGCATGACTCGGGAGCTGCAGGACCTCTCCGTGCAGGTTCGTACAACGGTCGTTAACGGCCAGGCTGGACAGGCGTGCTAGGGTGAAATATGGGGCGGCAGGAGAAGAGGGCGCCTGCTGGCAATCGCGGCCGGAGGGAAGGCACCACACCACGAAAACAAGGGGAGCACAACCCCACGAGACGGCCACCCGGGAAGGTACCGTAGCAGGCGGCCCGGGGCAGCACGTCTGCTTGCCGCGTCACGTCACGCAGCTTCTCGCGCACGGAGGAGAAAGGCCGAGGGGCAGGCGCGGTGGCAGACAACAGCGGCCTTGCCGGTCGTTTTTAACCGTATCCAGGCCAGGGATTCGGTTTGTGTCTACGGTGGGTGTGGCATCGCTGCTCGCAGGTGTGGGACAACGACGGCCAGTTCCTGCTGATCGAGGCGGCCTACGCGCTGCCGCGCTGGCTCAAGCCTGAGACGGCCGACAACCGGGTGTGGCTGCGCCGCGGTCGGCTGCACGTCATCCCGCTGCCCAGCTCCACGGCACCCGATCTGCCGCCCAGCCCCAGCGTGGTGCAGGCTCTGGAGGTGCTGCGGGAGGACAGGTGGGTGGGTGGGGGGGGGGGGGTCCGAGGGTCTGCGGATTCTTGAGAAGCTATGTGAGCGCGTGAGGGTGTTTGAGGAGCGCCGCCCGTTATCGCACACAGTTATGGAGGGGACCGGGTTTTAGGGTGTTGGCTCTGGGGGGGCCTGGCTCGGGAGATCCGTGGCTCACAGGGACCCATATGGGTGGCCACAGGGATCGGGAGTGAGGGGTCGAGAGGTCGCGGAAGCCACGGCCCTTCCGGCGCCCTCCCTCTGCGGACCTGATGCGCCCTCCCTCCAAGCCTTCGTTCCCTCACGCTCGGTTTTCTCCCCCTATTCCATAGTGAACATGTCCCTGCCTCTTCTCCTGCCTCCGCCAGGTTCTCCACTGCCAGCCAGCGGGTGCAGCGCCCCATCGACGAGCGGCTGGCCCGCTACCCCGCCCGCGCTCGCCGCGAGCAGCAGCACACCGCGCGCTGCCTGCTGCCGGTGCCGCTGGCGGCGGCGCTGCGCTCCGAGCCGCAGCTGGTGGCAGAGCTGGTGGAGGCCTTTTACCACAGGTGGGTAACGGAGGAAACAGGCACGAGGCAAGTGCGAGCCAGGGTTTTAAGGGTTACATAATGGTGCCGGATTCGTTGCTGTGTCTTACTAGCGGGCTGTTGCACATGCTACGGGCAAGACATGCCCGTCCTGCGGCTCCTTCTGCTACCGGTACCCAACGCGTCGGCCCGTGGGTCCACGGGGCCGTAATCCCGCGCGCCGCACGCGTGCGTGTACACACCCTCAGGGACGCGGAGGATATGCGCGCCGCGGCTCGCATGCGGGTGCTGCCCGCCTCCCTGGAGCGCGTGCCGGCCCTGGTGCGCATGACGCGCGTCCATTACGCCCAGCTGGCGCAGCAGCGCTTCTCCGCGCCCCGCGGGCTGCCCATGCCGCCGCCGGACAGCCCGCTGGCCAAGGCGGCGGACCTGGGCCTGAAGCTCACAGTGGCAGCGGAGATCATCTGCGCACGGGTCCACCCTCAATACCAACCCCAGACCCGTGGCGACGGGCATTCGGAGCAGTCGCAGCAGCCCGCTCTTCTTGAGGATGCCACTGCGGCAACCGAGGCCGTCGCGGGGGTTCAAGGACAGCAGCAGGCGGGGGAGGCGACCGCGGCTGGGGCGCGAGGTGCGGCGGGTGGCGTGCTGAGCGAGGCGCGGTTCTCGGCGGACCCGGCCTGGCGGCGCTTCAAGAGCTCACTTGAGGCCAACGGCTACTTCCAGGGCAACATCGCTGGCTCGCGCAGGTGGGTCAGCGACTTGGATTCCGGAGCAAGGCCGGTGCCAAGATGCCCTGCAGCTGTGTTATTGATGTGGCTGTTACAGTGGGCTCCAGACCCCTGTGCGGAAGGGTATAGAGCCCTCGGGCCGGCAACTGCGCCGTGCACTTTAGCGGAGACGGCCAGGGATGTGTGCTGTGGTGCGTTACGTCAGCGACAGAGCTGTGGAGGCTCGTGAAAGCCGGCGCACAGGGCAGCGCAGCGCAGCAAGGGGCGGCGGTTGCGTGTGCGACCAGCCTGGCAGCTTGGCCAGCCGGTCGGCAATATGGATGTCTGTGGTGCGCCTGGCTGACAGGTGCGTCAACCCATTGCCTCCCCGGTCTGCAGATACAAGGAGCTGTTGGCCGCGGCGCTGGAGGCCTTCGCCGCGGGCCTGGCTGTGGATGGGGAGGGCGGCGATGCTGCGGGCAGATCCGCGGCCGGCGGCGGGGCAGCGTCGTCAGTGGACCCCCGGCGACGGCTGGCGGAGCTGGTGCGGGGAGCGGCGGCGGGCGGCCTC
This sequence comes from Pleodorina starrii, assembly GCA_030267565.1. Lineage (NCBI taxonomy): Eukaryota > Viridiplantae > Chlorophyta > Chlorophyceae > Chlamydomonadales > Volvocaceae > Pleodorina > Pleodorina starrii. The sequence goes on from BRXU01000033.1 coordinate 386,892, forward strand.
AGAGCGGCGGATGTGGCAGGTGGGTTCGGGAGTTCACGGCCGCCGGCATACAGGGAGGTGTGGGTGGCAGAAAGGCAATTGTCCGGCAGGAGGTAGGAGAGGTGCCGCATCGGGTTTGGGTTGTACGGGTGCCGCATCGGGTGAGAGGTGCCGCATCGGGTGAGAGGTGCCGCATCGGGTTTGGTTTGTACGGTTCTACATGACGAGGCAAAAGGCCTGAAGAAACAATAGGCGCGCGTGGTTGTCGCAAACAGATACCGAGCGACACCACCCGCATGAACAGCACCCCGCATGCCCGCACCGCACAGGAGGGGTTCGGGGCCACACAGGCGGTTGCAAATACGCGCACAGGTCCGGCCCCTTCGTGACGGCATCGCAGTACGAAGGCGCCGCAATTTAAGCTTCGAAGTTGTCCGTGTAAGGCATCTTTGACTCGTACGTTCTACGTTGCCTAATCCACAATTCATGACACGTTCATTCTTCACGGTTACGAAACAACGCCAGTATGTTCAATTCTCGCGGCGGCAACGCTCCCACAAACCAGCAACGTTCCTTGCGTGCTGCAGTCTGGCAGCGCAAACAACCCACGCGGCACGCCCGAATCCGACTTCCTGCTGTTTACGCCTGCCCTTCAAGGCAGCAACCCTACAGGCATCCTCATGCGTACACCTGCGCTGCAATCTCGAACAAAGAAACAATGCATCAAAGTGTCCATAATGAGTCCCGGGTTTCCAACCAGAGCGTGCGGTGCACACCCGAAAAGCAAGGCGCGCTTCACTTCTTGCCGCCGCCTACACCGAACTTCCCCTTCTTCGCGGGCCCGCCCTTGGCCGCCGCGGCGCCGCCGGGCCCACCCTTCCGCTTGTTGTCCTCCTTGGCCGCCGGAGCTGCGCGGAGGGGAAAGCGTTGAATGAAGAGAATGAATGGGGGGCACACCCTTTCCCGGTTTTCTTACGCAGCGCAGCCAGTGCCCTAGTATTCCTCGCCCGCCGCCCATTCTTGCGCTTAAACTGCATACCTTTAGGCTTGTCCGCGTTGGGTTTGGGCACCGCGGAGAAGAAGTTGTCCAGCCGGCCCTGGTTGGCCTTGCCCTTGTGCTGCTTGATGCGCCCCACGGCCGCCCGGATGCGCTGCTCACTGAAGTTCTTCTCGTTCACCAGGAACTGCAAAAGGGGTTATGGGAGGTGCGATTGCGACGAAGGACGAGGGCAGCGTGCGGTGATGGCACTGCCGCGGAAAGAGAAACCTCAAGCGGTAGTAGCCTGCCTCCCAACAACATGCGCATCAGAACTCCAGCTGCCACCTCGTTTGCCAAGGTGGCATGACACCGGACACAAACTTGCCCAACCGCTGTTTTGGTGTACCTCGCGCCCAATACGGTACGGAAGCAGCTCCCAAGGAGCCCAGCCGGCAACCCCCCTCCGAACATGGGCGCCACCCGCCCCCCGCCCTCCTCGCTCCTCACCTGCACGAGCCCCTCCTCGTCCGGACTGGTCCACTTAAGTTGCGGCAGCTCGGCGGCGGGCGTGACCTGTCGCGAGGCGGAGGGCGGCAAGCTAAGGCCGAAACGAGGCAGCAGTAACGCACTAGCGGCGGGGGACTTGCGGGTGGGCGAGCTTCGGTGTAGAAAAGCGCGGCCCAGACGCGCCTGGCCCCTGGAGTTTGTTAAGGCTGCTGCACATACGGTACCTCGGGGTTTTTGAAGAACTCATGGCTCTCCTTGTGCGGGAAGGGGTCTGGCACCGGGTACTTGGTCTTGTCCAGCTCATTCAGGATGGCTTCAATGCTGCCGTGCTTCTGCGCGGCGCGAAGAACACCCAGCGAAATGAACATACGAGATATGAGACATAAGAGATGTGCCACATATGAGATATGGCACAATGGCACGATGGGTCGGGTAGAGTGCGGCCGGGGGCGCACCAGGCTAGGGCACCGGGGGCGCACCAGGCCGTGCACCACCGCCAGGGGCGCACCAGGCTGTGCCCTCCCACCGCGCCTCAACCCCCACCTTGATGAGCTGCAGTGCGCGCACCGCCCCGATGCCGCGGATGGTGCCGCAGTAGTCGCAACCCATGAGGATGCACAGGTCGATGAACTGGTCGGTATCCAGGCCCAGCTCGTTGAGGGCCACGCCCCGGTCGATCTCCTGCACCGGGACCTACAGGAACGGCCGGGAGATGGAGGGATTGGGCGGTGGGTGGCTGAGAACATACCTTGCCGGTTGCCGGTTGAACTGATGTTTAATTTGAAAATGGCGGGTCGTTTAAAGAGATGGCAGAGCAGCTGAGAACATGCGCAGAGACAGCCTGCCTTCTGCTGTGATGAAAAGGAACGGGAAGGAAAAGCATGAGTGCTGAAACGCGAAACCGTCGCAGCCCAAATGTTGGTCCGTCCAAAGCGATCGGTGCACCCACGGGGGCACACGCCAGCGCGGCACGGTTTGAAGCACGTGTGCGCATGGAGTGGACGCACATTTGAGCTGCTGGGGGCCATGAGGTGGCGGATGACGCGCGGCGCGCCGAAAGTGAGCGCGTCCATGTCCTCCGTTGCCAGCCCGTACACGAGGCCCTCCTTGGCCATCTCGGCGCACTGAGCCTCCGCCTCCGACGGCGCCTCTACGACGGGCACGCCCATCAGCCGTAGCAGCCGCTTGCAATCCTCGTTGTGCTCCTGCGGGCGGGAGTGGGGCAAGCGGTTGCGCAACGGTGTAGTGCGTGGCTCGGTGCACGCGTTGAGGCTCGGGAAAGCACAGGGGCATCTTTTCGGTTTTTCCGCCTTTGGAACTAGTTCTTGGCCAGTGCCGGAGCTAGGGGCTAGCCGAAAGTCCGACGCACTTTGGTGACGCGCACTGAGCGCTTGCTGTACTTCTCCACGGCCTCTGCGTCGCCGGCCTCCTTGGCCTTCTCCAGGGCCTCGTTGGCATCGGCCCTGCGACCACGTGTTCCGGGGGCTCCAGACTCAGCCGGCGGTGAGGGGAGTTGAGATGGTTGCTGCCGCTTGGCGGGGCGGCGGATTACCTGCGCTCGGAGCGCATGGCAAGCTGGTCCTGCTTGAGCTGCGGGGGTTTGCCGTCAAACACATACACCGGCTTGATGCCGGCCTCGAGCATTTTTGCTGTTCGGAAGAACATTCCTTGCAAGTGGCTAGTGATGTCGCCAGCCTCGTTGGTCAGCAGCTGGTCGCCCTGACGGCCTACGACCACCATGAACTGGTAGATATGCATACTGGCGTCCACTGCGACTTTGCGTCCGAAAAGGTTTTCAAATTTAGTTTCCTTGATGCATCCCGGAGCATTGTCGCCCAGCAGTTTGGTCAGTCCGTGAATTCCCATGGTGGCGGGATCTTTTGGTCGTCAACAAGTTTCGGTGTCCAGTGGAAGTCTTTGAGCACAGCAACTACGACTAAAAGGAAAAGTTCTTTATCAAGGGCGGTGTGAGTTTTATTTTGTTCCGGATTCTGATTCACGTACGGCAGCACGACTGTCGGCCAGTTGACAAATGCTCTAAGAACCACATCCTCAGCCCCATGCTCCCCGCCGCAAATGTTCTACACGCGATTGCTATGAGCGCACGTCAACAAAGTTACCCGGCAAACACGTTGGGCGGATTTACACACATTGTCCCTCTTCCCAACCCCCGCCCCCAGACGCCTCGAATGCAGCCGAGGACGACGACAGCTGGCTCGAGCAGCAACCTGACCGGCTTGAAGCTGAGCTGGATCGCCGCCAGGCGGAGCTAAAAAAGCCCGCGAGTCGCCACGGCAACGACGCGTCCGCACAGGGCGCATCCGCAGAGGAAGGCACCAAGCCTCCAGCGCAGGGGCCTGTCAAGGTAAAGCCGACTTTTCATATGCGCCCTTACCTAACGCCCTTTGACTTGACCAGGCAACTGTCCTGCCCATCGCCCATTTATGCCCACCCGGTGCACGCCCTGTCGGTTCGAAAGCGCCTGCCGGTCTGGTAACGCGTCCCTCCTCCCCGCGCTGCCTTATTACCCTCTGTAGGAGGTCGATGCCGATGACATCGCCTCAAAGCTGCGCAGCTTCATGGAACAGCTGTCGGGCCTGGAGGGCGTGGAGACGTCGGGGGTTGCGCCGGGCGGGGCGGGCAGCGGCGGTGGCGGCGGAGGCGTCGATTTCAACCCTGCCAGGTTCCTTCGGGAGCTTGAGCAAGTCCTGGGGGCTGCCAGAACCACGGGTCGGGACAGCAAGCGGCAGCGCCAGGAGCAGGACCCCGGCGGGCAGGACGGCGACGATGAGGAGGAGGGAGAGGGGGAGACGTCAACTGAGGAAGGCTCGTCATTTTTCTCCTCGGATGAGGAGGAGGACGAGAATGACATCAGTGGCGAAGGCGACGACGACGAGGACGACGATGCGCAAGCGGACCGGGCCGCGGGCTCCGGCTTGGGTTTCGGCTTCGAGGCCGGACGCACGGGCCAAGACCAGACGACACCAGCCGCCTCCTCCGCCGCTGCCGCCACCGTCGCAGGGGCAGCCGTACCGGCAGCAACGACAGCCGCGGCAGCGGCTGCCGTGCGGAGAGCCCAGCCTGCGGGCCATGCCGCCGCGGCCCGCGATGCGCGGCCTCAGGCTGCACTCAACGCACCGGTGCAGCCTGGCACCACCGCCGCTGCTGCCCACAGCACAGCAACCCAGCCGCAGGCAGTTCTGAAGAGGGGCTTCCTGTCCGCGGCCAAGCCAGGCGGCAAGGTTGCGGAGCCTGCGGCCATGGGCGCTGGGCTCCCAGGCGCGGCAACAGCTGGCCGTGCCGCAGCAGCTGCGGCTGCGGGCCGCCGTGGCAGTGTGCCAGCTGCGTCTCGCTCCGGTGCATCCCTCCCCGCCACTGCCCCTGCCGGCGGCAGCAGCGCCTCGCGCCGCCAGCAACTCGACTGGGAGACTCGCACCGCGACGGACAGCGACGATGAGGACGAGGTTTCGGAGCGCGGCGGCCGGGAGGGGAAAGAGAGTGACTACGAGGACGATGAGGAGGGCGACGCAACCGTCAGGTTGTTGGCCGCCTTGGGCGTTGATTCAGGTGACGAGGACGGCGGAACCGCCAGCAACAACGGCGATGATGATGGTGGCAGCGGGCCGGGTGCGTCAGGTAGTCGCGGAGGCCCAGCCGATTGGCAGCGGCAGCAGCGTCGGGGCGTGGGACGGGACAAGGCCACGGCGGTGGCAGTCGCAGCGGCTTCGAAAGCATCGGGCGCCGGCGGCCGCAGTGGCCGCGGCGACAACGACGGCGACAGCTTTATGCCCCTGTACAACAGCGCCATGCAAGACGAGCTGGCGGGTACGACGCTCGCCCAGAGCTTCGATTACGGGCTCGGCCCGTCGGGCGCGGGCGGCCGTGGCGTGGCGGGGGGTGCGGGCGGCGGCGGCGTTGAGGGTGCGGCGCGTGGCGCGGGCACGGGCGAGCCGGGAGTTGCCCGGGCTGGGACGCAGGGGCAGGTGCTTCAGCCTGTGGACCTGGACATGAATTTGGTACGAAATCTGCTGCGGTCGTACACAGCGCAGCAAGGGAGTGCGGGGCCTGCGGGGAACATGGCTGCGATGCTAGGCATGGTGCTGCCCGCGGGAGACGTCATGGATGACTAATGATGCGGGATGCGGGCGGCCGCGGTTGCAGCAGGGGTGATGGGAGGCGGCCGTTGATAGTGACAGGTGACAGTGACAGTTGCTGGCCTGCCCAATGTTGTGTAATGCCCGTGGGAACTGGTTTATGGAGGTAATACAAATTATTTTTTGAAGACGTTTTGGACTTTTATCGCAGGAAGTGTAGTAAAGCGAACAGAATAATCGCACGGAGGGTCGACTAGATCCTCGACGAGGCTGGGTACGATCATCGGTTGCTGCGCTTGGGAACTCGTCAGCCACTATATGCTACTCTAGACACACGTATTCTAGTGCTTGTTGGGATAGTTATTCGCCGCGCGCCACAGTGCGCGTCGACTTGCCAGCGACATCGGCCAGTGTAGCGGAATACCAGTAGAAGAACAGAGCACATTTCGCCTTCATAAATAGTATAGGCAACTATCACTGCATCGGCATAGGTCAGCGCCGTGCCGCTCGTTCGGCGTATCGTATCACCAGTCGCCAGCCAAAAAAGGTCACCTGCCGAGGAGGGGGCCATCAACCCGTCGGACCGAGCAGGGGTGCAACGCGTATTCTTTCGAGGCTACCTGAGTGGGAGTTGCATCGCCACAGGACAGCCGCACGGCTGCGCTCATACGGACGCTCGCAAGCTGCCTCTGCGAAAGATATTTCTGTAAGCATTCCGATCGCCCCTTTGCTGGCATGTTATTGATGACATCCTGCTGTCGATAGGGGGTAGAAGCGCACAAGACATTCTGCTAGGTCTTTTGCTCGTTGCTGTCTTGACCGACGGAACACGCAATGCAGGCGCTTTGAACACTTTCAAAAAGGCCACGTAAATGGGTGCGCGTCAGTCGTCTCCTGCAGGTAAGGAACTGCACATCGCCGACCCGTCTCCTCGTCCCCGGCATGTCTGTGTTTGACATACCTGTCTCAGACAGGCCCTTGCCACAGTCTCTTCCTCACCTGAAGCACTAACAATTAACTCTGCATGTGGAAATATAGGGGACGTCGAGCCGGGTGTTGCTGTGGACGCGCACGATGACGATGGCCAGTTGAAGGCCCACGCGATTGATTGTTGCTCCATCGCCAGCTCATATCAGAGCGTGTCCGAACTTGACGACTTCCTAAAGCCAGGTACAGAACGTGGAGGATGTCTTCGGTTGTGTTTAGCGGTGGATGGGCTGTCCTGCCTGCACGTGTACTTCCTTGCATCGGAATTCATTACGCTTTTTGCGGGCCCCAACTGCGATTTTTACTCCCGTGGGATTTTAATCTCTGAAGGTAATAATCACACCTTCTGCCCGCCTCCAGGCGAGTCGGCCCTGACTCGTTGGAGTCGGCCGAATCCCGCCACCACATCCGAGATCATAAGAGACCCCATCTTCGAGGGCGATGAGATGCCGCCAGTGGAGGAGGAGCGCGAGCCTGCACCCGCTGACAGCGACGTGGGTCAGCACGCAGCGGGAGGGCCCGCCGATGCAGCGGAACCGGAGCAGCCCGAGGTGCGTGTGTACGGCAGTTGTAGGACAGCATCTAACGTGGGAGGGTGGAGAGCTGCAAGGCGTGCACCGCTGCAAGTGCAAGTGCCGTTCCCTGGCTCATTAGCAGCGCCATTCCACTGCTTGATGTTGCGGCGTGCCCTTCGCCGCCGCATGCCCTCTCTGAGAGTGATGGATCTGGATTCCATGCTGGAAAAATGGAGGCGGGCGATTGGCCAACCAGGCCCATCTGCGCCCTGCCCTGTCGTCATCGATCCTCAGGCTCCCCCCGGCAAGGACGAGCCGGCAACGCCTGTGCCCGGCGCCCCCGCCGCCAGCGAGCCCCAGCTGCCCGGAGCTGATGCGGAGTCAGCAGCCGCCGCTGCGGGCGCTGCCGCCGCGCCTGAGCCCGCCGCGCCCCGCCCACCGGCAGAGGTCAGCGCCGCCGCCGCCGCCCCGGCGACCCGGCCTGCCTCCCCGGAGATGGAGATCACCGCCGCCGACCTAGCACCCGGGGCGGAGCCACAGACCAGCCAGCCAAAGCCGGAGGCAGCGGAGAGCGGCGGCGCGCCCCCAGCTCCCTCCACTCCGCCGGCTTCGGCAGATGCCGAGCAACCAAAGCTGGCCAAGTCCAGTGGCGACGTAGCCACCGGGGAGGCGCCAGCTGACACCGCCACGGTCGACGCCACTGCGGTTTCCCGGGAGGCGGAGGGCAGTGCGTCGGAGCCGGTAGCCGCAGCGATGGCGGCGCCGGCGGCACCGGCGGCACCGGCGGCGGCTGAGGTTGCGGCCATTACCCGCGCCGATGTGACGCCTTCTCCTGCCCCGCCGGCAGAGCCTGAAATTACCGCAGTGGACACAACAGCTGGGGAGCCTGGCACCGACAAGCCTGCGGCTGGCGCCGCAGCCGAATGCGTCAGCGCAGCTGCTCCGCTGGGAGCGGCGGCGGCGGAGGGCGCGGGGGTTGCGATGCCGACTGCGCTGGACGCCCCGGCGCCGTCGTTGCCTGACGCGCCGGCAGCAACTGCTTCGGCCGACTCGACGCCGACCCACGGGTCTGGAGAGCCACATCTTGCGGCGGGCACCCCGGCGGCTGCCGTGGACGCCGTCAGCACGCCACCGGCGGTGGCAGGGAGCGAGGCGACGCTGGATGCTGCCGGCGTCAAGCCGGAAGCGCACCCAGCCGCAGCGGCGGCGGCGACGGTAGTTGCGCCTGTGGCAGCTGAGCCGAAGGCGGCAGAGGACATTGAGGCTGCAGCGGCGCCGGGCGGGGCCAGCAACGTGCCGGCTGGGGATGTAGCGGTAGCGGCAAACTCACTGGCGGAGGCAGCCCCAGGGGCCTTGGATGTGGCCACGGGCGCCGCAGAGGCGGCGGCGCCAACTGCAGTTGCTGAGGCGCCGGCAGTGGAAGCAACCCGCGGGGCGGAGGAGGACGAGGCGGAGGCCAAGGGTGCCGTGGCGGCGTTGGTGGCGGCGGTGTTCCGCCGGGCGGCCTCGGCCGCGGCCGCGGCGGCGCCGCCGCCGGCGCTGCAGGTGGCCGACCGTCTCAAGTCTCACCGCGTGCCTATAGATGGCGACATTTACTTTTCGGAGGAGGAGGAGGACTGCGCTTCCCCGCAGCAGCGGCAAAAGGCCGCGGTGGGCCCCAGCCGGGCAGCGACGGCTGACACGGTGGTGTATCCCCCCGGCGACGACTCCCTCAGCGATGCCACCAGTGCCAGCCCGCCGGCGGCGGCGGCCAAGGCCGGCGACAGCCTGCTTGTCGATGCGACCGATGCCGGTAGCGACGTCGCGTATGTGAAGGCGAGGGCGACGGAGGCGCCGGCGGCCGCCGCCGCCGCCGCTGCGGCGGCAGACGCGGTGGCGGAGGCCGGGAAGAAAGTCAACGGCGCTGGCGGCGACGAGCATTCAGGGCCGAGGACGGCTTCTGCTGGCCAACCAGCGAAGAACATCCCGGCCGCCTTTGCGAACGGTAACGGTAACGCCAAGACGGGGGCTGCGAATGGTAACGGCAAGGGTCCCGCGGCGGCAGCGCCGGGCAAGGCGAAGAAGAGCAGCTTTTTTAGCTGCTTCTCCTGCGTCAGCGGCCAGTGATATCTCGGCTGGGGATAGGCGCTGCACGTCCAGCAGTAGAAGGCGGTTGGCGCGGCTCTCCGCGACCAATAATCGATGCGCTACGCTGCACAGCGCGGCGCCGGGGCTCTCGGGGCGCTGCGCTGCCGCCCGGGCTTCATTTTTCACAGAAGTATTGGGGAAGGGAGGAAGGGCCAGGGAGATGGCGGGGGCGCGAGGGGTTTGTGGTGCTGCACAGCGTGTAGGCCTGGTGGGTGCCAAGCATGGGCCTGTGTGTTGAGGTTCATTGTTCGTTGCCGGTTGCCGCAGGTTGAGAAATGGCCGTTGTCGCAGGTTGAAAATTGACCGCTGCCGCGTGCTTGCCGGGTTATTTTATTAAAATTCCTAAATGTGCCATCCAGTTGCCTGAATGCGTCTGCAGAGTTGCGAAACATTTGCGTTTTGGTGGTGGTGTGTAGGGCAGTCAAGTCGAGCCTCCCTGCGTGTTTCTTCGCGGCTGCATCGTTCTTTGCCGGACCGAGACTTTGCAGGCGGCACAGGAGAGGCTTTACAGTTTTAGTGGTGGTGGCGACCGCCGACCGCCATAGCAAGCTGCGCATGCAGGTTCTACCCAGCAGCTGCCGCCGCAGCTGCCGCCGCCACGCGAAGGTCTGTCCGAATCGAATCGCGGTGGCCCTGGTTCCATTTGCACAGTGCCATTACTTTTTTTACCTTCTAACCTTGAATGCTCTGAAATCGCGTTAATAGACAGTCAATTTACCCGTCGAAGCTGGCACCACGGCCTGCGATGGGAGTACCGTACATGGTGCAGGCTGTGGCTCGCGCCCGGTTGCGCGCCTGTCATGCTGCGCTAATTTGATGCAGAGGGGCAGGGCAGGGCAGGTTCGCGGCACGCAGGGAGTGCAGGGTGAGACGCGGGGGGCTGGGGGTCTCTTAAGGGCCGGGAGGGGGCCCGTATGTCCTTCCTTCGAATGCATGCCTCAAATGGATGCTCCCATGGGACTGTTGGGACTGTGGACTGTGCCAACCAAATCCACATCCATACCACAGTTCGGTTTGCGCCGGATTTAGCACGGGGTGAAAAACAAAGGGACGGGCGGCGAGTGGTATGGGCGCGAGGGCGCCTGTCGCCCCGCCGTGTCGCCACCGCCGCTGCCGCCGGTTTGAGTTCCCGAGTCTGGAGTGGGGATAGGCCTCCGGAGTGGGACTTTGTTTGTCAGCGGTCAGGTAACGGCGGTCTGGCAACGGCGACGGCACAATTTTTTGGCGGCTGGGAAAGCCGTGTATGGCAATGCGAAAGTGCGCGGTGCGCGACGTGGGAGGGATTTACCGCTGTTTAGCCCTCGGCGGTGTGGCCGGGAGTCGGGACGGCGATGTACCCAAACCAAAAGCGGCGGTGCTGCATTTCGTGTTGCAGTGCTTCTATGGTGTGTACGGTGTACGACTTACGGCGTGCATATGAAGCCGTCTGAATGCGCATGGCGAACCGTACTGTGATGTGCGGCTAGAGAGGAGGGTTGAAGTCGCGCTTTGGGAGCTGGCTGGGCGGCCGCAGCTGTTCGGCGGTCGTGAGAGAGCGGCCAAAGACACACTCGCACACACATGTGGGTGTGTGTGTGAGAGACAGGCACGTGAGACACACAGGTGAGGCGGTGCAGAGGCATTTGTTCGTTTCGGTATTTGCAGGTTGACACAATTGAATGGCTGGTGTGAGCTTTGGTGGCGCAGCCCGTAACCATCTTTGGTGGTGTACATAGACTCAACGGGACCCGTGTTCACTCCCGTGAAGCAGCAGCTAGCGGGTGGGAAGGGTGCGCCAGGCGGCACAGACTGACATCTATCTAACTGAAAGAGAAGAGTTCATTTCTGCTCGCCACCTGAGCAGCAGCAGGCACCCCGGCTCGATATTTTGGTGGATGTTGCTGTCGAGGGTGTGTCGAGGGCGCTTGGTATCGTGTCATGCTCGCTTTTGGCGCGTTGGAGCTCCGAAGTTGAGAGAGTTAGCAACCGTTGTCGTACTCCCGTACGGATATGGGTTAGGCTGTCGAGGTAAGGCCACGTGTCGCTGACGGGCGGCAACGTGCGGTTGGAGCATCGGCTGGTGGATACGTTCAGCCCAGTGCTCGTACGTGTACGGACGGCTTGCATTTGTCGTGCTACTAGGGTGCTACTCGGGGGCGAGGTTTGAGATTTCACACGGTTGTGCGCGGACTGGCGTGTTATGTCGGGTCACATCAGGAGGACCTGCTTTGTCTTGGCCTGCCCTCTCTAGCCCAGTACCCGTCCGTGGCGGTTGGATGCAGCTCCGCCATCGAACGGTGGTCGACAGTTGCGTATCGTACAGGCTTAATTTCTTAAATACCTCGCTTAAATCACAGTTTTTCCAAATATCTTGCGACGTTCATAGCACAGAGGACAGAATTCCAGCGGTTGCAGCAAGTGGGCCGCTTGTCAGAGAAAGCTTCAGAAGAATTTCAGTTGGCTCCGGTCCGCTCAACCATCGCCATAGGAAGCTCTTAAAGTCACACGGTATTAGATAGTAAAACTGATACAAGAAGGGCTAAGAAAGAGCAATGTTGAGGGGCGGCCCCGCTGGGGCTCGCAACGCGCCAAGCCTAGAGCAAATCGTAAGGGAATTGCAAGCTTCAACATCGAGTTATAAGGTATATAACACGACGTCAAAATACTGTTATTGCTGCAGAATGCGGAGGTCTTCACCCTGACCTATGGTTCGATCGTGCGGCAGCTCATTTCGGATTTTGAGGACATCGAGGAGGTTAACAAACAGCTGGAGCAGATGTAAGCTCTGGACCTGGTGCCACCATCGCAACTCTGTCGCAGCCTTGCTCGGCAGGGTGTCCTATCCCCTCGAAACTCCACCTCGAACGCGCTTTGTTCTCCCACGCTAACAGCGCCCCGCACTCTTCCCCACTCTCATTTCCCATCCCAGGGGGTACAACATGGGCATTCGTCTTGTGGACGAATTCCTGGCCAAGGCCAAGATCACTCGCTGCTCGTCCTTCCGGGACACAGCGGACGTGGTGGCCAAGCAGGTGTGTGTGTCTGATATTTAATCCCGCGGGGCCACAGAGCAAAGGAAGGTTCCTTGGGAGAGTGGAGCATGGCAGTACGAGTGGACTAGCATATGCGCAAGCAAAACAAGAAAGGCGAAAAACAACTGTGTGTGCGGGGCGCATGCGGTGGGCTGGTCTGATTTGAGCTGCCGCAGGAGGTGCTGTTGTGGACTGAAAGTGCGCTCACACTGGGCCTGCTCGCCCCCCTGCCCCAGGCCCTGCCCATGTTCCTCAACGTGAGCGCCAATGTGGCCAACTGGAGCCCCGACCAAACGGAGTGCAGCCTGGTGGGTGGGTGGGTGGGTGGGTGGCTGGGTGGGTTGGCTGGGTGGGTGGGTTGGGTGGGTGGGTGGGTGGGTGGATGTGAGGGGCGGGTGGGAGGTAAAAAAGACACCGCAGTGGCAGCACGGAGGCGACGTGGGAGGGGCAGGCAGCAGGCAGGGCTTCGCGGAGCGGGACGGTTCGGTCGACTGCGCCTGGGCTTTGCCGGCGCTGCCCTGCCGGGCGGGCGGGTGGGGGGGCTGGTGTAACCAAGCCGGTTTCCTGGGTCGCTGCTTGCGGCACCATGAGTACCAAGTAGCAATGACGCATTCCTCCCGACCCTCCTCCCCTCCTCTCCTGCCACCCTCCCCTCCCTTCCCTTCCAGGTCCTGACCGACAACCCGCTTGCCGACTTCGTGGAGCTGCCCGAGGAGTACCGGGAGCTCAAGTACTGCAATGTGCTGGCGGGGGTGGTGCGGGGGGCGCTGGAAATGGTGGGTGGGTGGGTGGGTGGGCGGCGGGGAGGGGCGCCAGGCGGGCGGGCCGCGTGGGCGAACGGGTTGGGGGCGTGCGTCGTTCGCAGGAAAACCTGTGCTTTCGGTCAGGCCGCATGACGAGTGGAGAATGTCCCTCCGTTCTCGATCGCTGCGGTACCATCTCCATTCCCCCTCCCCCTCCTGCCGCCCCCAGGTCAACATGGAGGTGGAGTGCCGGTGGGTGAGCGACATGCTCAAAGGGGACGACTGCTACGAGCTGCGGATCAAACTCAAGGAGCACCGCGACGAGAAGTTCCCGTACAAGGACGACGACTAAACCGAAGAAACGCCGCTCGCCGTCCAGGCTGCTGTATGGCCTGTGCAGTAAGCGCGAACCGAGCGCGGCGCCGTCGTTTTGGTGAGGTTGACGTGGCTGCCCTCAGGGCCAACTGACCCACGGGTGGGGCATCGGCCGCGCCGGTGTTGCAGCACTGATCGTGGAGTGTCCTTTTGTAGGATGGGGCGTAGAGGTTGTACAGTAAGAGCAGAGCAGCGATGGTTCTGGGTAAGCAGGGGCGCACATGACAACATCTTTATGGGGGCTGACTCATGGGGGTTAGCCACCTGGTTGGGGCCAGGCCACGTGAGGAGGTGGAGGCTGGAGGCTGGAGGGGCCATTGGCACAGCCTTCTTGCGCCAGGCCCATGTTTGTTGATGAGAGGACCGACACGGATACACGTGGGGTTGAAAAGCGAGAGTACGGGCGGAGGCGGTGATGCAATCTGGGCGGCGACAGTGCGACGGCGATGGGCCAGGTGTCACACTGTGGGAGCCTCACCGTGAGACCTGTGAGACGGCACGAGTGGGGTTGGGGTATGTCCCCGGTGGAATCACAGTGCCAAGCCGACAGGTGGACAACTCGCGATGCGCTAAAAGCGGCTTGTCGGCGGCGGCGGCGACGGCGTGGCACTGCGTCTCTGCGACTGGGCTGCTGCCGCCGGTTTGGAACTCAATACGGCGGGTGGGGTACCGGTACCCACATGCGGCTGATGGACAGCCCAACTGTGATCGTGCACCAGCGTCCCGAGGGCCCCGCCCCGCCACGACAGCGCGTTGGTCGTTTCCGCAGAAGGCTTTGTTGCAGGTGATGCCTGCACTGCTCCGAAGCCCCCCTCAAGATGTCCCCCGCCTTGACCTTTCCCCCTGCCGCTCTCCGTTCCGCAGCCTCCGCTCACCCACCCTCCTCCCCCTTCTCCCCTTTCTCCTGGTCCTCCTGTTGCTCGTCCCCCTGCTGATGTGCCCCCGGCTCCTCATCTTCCCATTGCGGCCCCTCCCCGCCCTCCTCGGCCCCGGCCCCCTGGACTTCTGCATCCTGCCCCTCCCCCCTCCACCTCCCCTCCGTCCCCTCCTGGTCTCCTGGTCGTCGGCGCTCCCGGGCGTACACGGAGTAGGGCCCAAAGTCGCGGCGGGCTGCGTGTTCCACGCCCCAGGCGGGGGGCAGGTACTGCGGTCGCACCGCCGCCACGAAGCAGGACCGGAACCTGAGCGGTGGGAGTGCGATGAGGGGTGTGGCGCAGAGGGAAGCGGTCGGGCAGCAAGCGGAGCGGAGCTGAAGACCTCACACACACGCACACACACAAAACATAAACGGGGCCGGTCGCACAAACACATCGGGTACAACCTCTCCTCCCCTCCCTTTAAACTGTTGAGCCCAGTTCAGAGTCAGGAAGCTAGCCCAGGTCAAGCTCGCCCCCCTAGTACGCGGGCCTTCCCGCCAGTCACACCCCCGACCACCTGCCCCGGAACCTCTGCACAGCAACCCGACCCCGCCTACCCCTCCAGCCCACCTCTTGATGAGCTGCAACAGCTCCTCCTCACCGCCCCGCGCCATCGCCAGCCGCACCACGCGCTCCCCGTGCCACAGGTGGCCGCTGTCCAGCCAGCGATCCGCCGCGCGGTCCCGGCTGGCCAGAGAGGAGCCGGCTGCAGCTGAGGTGGCTGCGCTTGGGTCGGTCTGCGTGGCGTCCGTGCGTGCCTCCTCAGCAGGCTGGGCAGCCGCTCCCCCAGTCGATGGGCCATCTGGGTGCTGCGGCTGCGGCTGCTGCTTCGCGCGGAAGTACTTGTTGCGGCCCCGGCGACCCAGCCCTGAAGGAGGCCGGGCAGACATGCATACACACACGAGCGGTGGGCCACCAAAAAGGGTGTGGAGAGGCTGCAGTACGATATACAGCAGTTGTCAAAAGGTTCAAGCTGCCGTCCAACAGGTCCTGCGGCAGAAAGCTTTCAGGGGTCAAACCCATGTAACAGGCCCACCGACCCTCGGGTCACAACAGCACCTGCCAGCAGCGCCGCCTCCAAGTCCCCGGGCCGCAGACCCGGCTCCTCCGCCGCGGGGTCGCGGCCCAGGGCCGCCTTGATCACCCCCTCCAGCTGCCTAAGGACCGGCGGGCGGCGGCGACAACGGAGAACCGCAGCGGGCGGCGGGGAGGTCAGTGGCTCAGTGCACGACGTGATGCTCGGCAACCCGGCCCTGCGGACTGTACGTTGAGTTGAAACAGGTCTGTCCTCAGAGCTAAGGGCCTTCCCCCGTGGGATAGGGACAACAGATCTGTTCGAGTGTTCGTTGGGATCTGCCCCGGCGCTCGTTGGGGGCCAGGGTGTTCTGTCCGCCTGCAGGACGAGGGAGGGCCGTTAACCGCCAGTCGACTGTTTGGTTTGGAAGAGGTCTTGACGCTTCGATGAGCTGAGCTGAGCTGAGCTGGGGGCAGAGCTGAGCCGAGCTGCGCTGGTGGGCCCACCTGACTCGCTCCAGAGGCATTCGGTCGCCGCTCTTCTGCAGCGCCAGAGCCGCCCGCCGAGCCGAGGAGGGATGGATGCCGCCCGGCAGGCCCTCCACATCATCGGCACCGCCGCCGCCGCCCGCCTCGCCTGCGTCGCCGCCGGCACCCTCGTCGTCGTCGCCGCCGCCGGTGACGCTGCCGTGGGGCGTGCCGCGGCCGCTGCCCGCCCCGGCGGCGGCGCGGGGCGTCTGCAGCGGGAGCGGGGTCCGCGGCGGCAGCAGCGGTATGCCGTAGTCCACAGCTACCTGGCGCTTCATTTGCTCCGCAGACTGTGGAGAGGGGGGGAGGGGGGGTGAGGACAGGAGAGGAAAGGACAGCTCGGAGTCCGGAGCCCATGCTTGCGTGCAGCGCAGTTGCGAGCGGTGGGGATGGGCAGCTCGTGTGCGCCTCCTCTCCCCGCCGCTTCGTGCCTCCACATCCCTTCTCCTAACCCTTTCCCTCCCCTCCCGTCGGTTACTTCGCTGGGCTTCAACCCCTCCCTTGCTGGCGATCGCGCTTCGATTTGTACCCACTCTCCTCGCCACCCTGCCCGCCTTCCCTCCTGGCATGCTTTCCAGCCTCCCTCCCCGCCCTCCTCCGCACAAGTCGCCTCCGTTATTCGGCTGCGGTCCGCCCTTACCGCACCGCCGCCCATCCCTTCCACGGACCTTTTGCGCCCGCTCGTGGCAGTCGATGCAGAGCAGCACCACATCGTGGGAGCGGTGGCTCTTGAGGGCGGGCGGCATATGGCGGCGGTAGCAGGCGGGCAGCACCCGGTAGCGCAGGTAGTGGGAGGCGCAGCCGCACGCCACGCAGCGGTTGGCCTTGGACTGGGTGTAGAAGTCGTCCGCGCCTGAGCACGCAGCGAGGTGCAGTCAGTCAGTCAGTCAGTCAGTCAGTCAGTCAGTCAGTCAGAGGCTGCCGCGGTCCGTCCGTCCGTGTTCTCCGCCCCCCGCCTCCGATTTCCCCCTTGTCAGCGGGCGTATCCCTCCCTCGACTCACCCATCTGTTGGTCCGTGTTCTGGTGCTCGAAAAGCAGCTGGATGGTGGGCGGGTCCTCGCACACCTGGGAGGGAAAGGAAGGGAAGGGCGGGGAACAGCCGACCCACGGGTCACATAAAACGCAGACCGCAGTCAAACCGCGAAGTCAGGCCCTGCCAGGCCAGCAGCAAGAGACAGACGCAGCCGCAGTCGCCCAACCCACAGGCCCGTCCGTACGGCCCACGTATACCGCACGTCAAGCGCACACCTCCAACGGCCCACCTACCTGTACGGCCAGCCCCTTGTTCAAGTACCAGCTCAGCTTGCGGGTGTCGCAGAAGCACAGCAGCTGTCCCTCCCGGCTCAGCATGCGGCAGTTCTGGTACACCTGCAGTCGGTTTGGGGTGAGGCGGGGTGAGGCGGGGTGAGGCGGGCAACGGCAGGACAGGTGCAGGGCGGGGAAGGGAAGGTGGCACCCGCCGACAGCCCCCCATGCCCCGGTGGTGGACTGCCCATGCGTGACCGCCACGATGCCTTCCCATGACGGCCCTCCTGTTGAGCCTCCTGCGCCCATTTTCTACCCTTCGGCGGCCCCCCGCCCCCCCCCCACCTGAGTCTTGGCGCTGAACTTCTCAATCAGCCAGCTGCGCCGCTCCAGAGCCGCTCCCGGGTCGTAACGGCTACGTCGGCCCACACCCGCCAGACCGGCCAGATGGAAGGGGAAGGGCGCGACGCCGCCGTCGGAGCCCGCAGCCGCGGCGGCGGCGGCGGAGGGCAACCTGCCCGCCGCCACCGCCGCCAGCAGACGGCTGAGGGCCTTCGCCTCGGATCGCAAGGCCGTACAGATGCCGTACCGCGCGGCGTATGGCTCGGCTTGCAGCGCCTGATGGAGAGAACGGCACGAGGGCGCAAAGGCGGCGGAGGCGAAGCATAGATGAGGGGTGCGTGCAGCATGGGAGCGTTTGCGGTGCGGTGTCGTGTCGTGTCAAGTGACGTCGTGTAATAACTTGGCGAATGGTTCCAGGGGGACTGCGCCGCTGAGGGCGCACCGCACCTGATTCGCGGCCGCCAGCCGTTCCGAAACCAATCGCAGGAGCGCCCGACCATCAGCCGGCGGAGGGCGCGCCGCCGCCAGCGCCGCCAGCGCGACGTCCGGCAGCAGCAGCTGCGGACCAACGTCCAACCGCCGCGCCGTCACGTCACGCCAGCGGCAAAGCGCCAGTACGGCGTCCGCCGCTTCGGCGGCCCTCAGCCCCACGCCAGCGGGGCTGGCGCCGCTGGCAGCGGCGGCGGCGGCGGCGGCGGCCCCGGGGGCAGTCGGCCCTGTCGCCGCCGCCGCCGACGTGGAGAAGAATTTACGCAGTACGGCACCGGCGGCGGACGTGGCGGTGCCGGCCGGCGCCGTCGTGATGGAGGCAGTGCCGCCGCCGTTGCTGGATGCTGCCGCCGCCGCCGCCGCCGCTGCAGCGGCGGCGGCAGCGTCGGAGACGGGCTTGCGGTACAGTGTGAGGCTGATTTGGTGGCTTCGGAGCAACGAGTGACCCAACGGGGTCAGGACGGGTCGCCCCGCGACGCCGGCGGCAAGCCCAGAACTTCTCCCAGATTCGTCGACGATCCCCTCATCATCATCAGACTGGCCTCCTGGGTGTGCAAGCGACGGCGCCGCCGCTGCCGCTGTCGATGCCTGCATGACAACCAGCGGCGCCGCCACATACCGGCTCGCCTCCGCCTCCACCTCCGCCGCCACGCCGCCATGCGCCCGGGACCCGCTGCCGTACGGTTCCGCCGCCGCTCCCTGGAGCGGTGGATCCTCAGGCCAGCCTGGCGGCCGCACATGAGACATGACACGACATGGAGGTAATCCAAACACAACAGATCTGACGCAAGCCTGCCATACCCCTGCCATAAAACGGGCGGAAACCTGCGGAATGACCGGAAACCTGCCGTACATGTCGATGTTGCAATGGCGGCCCGTGTCGCCAACTTGCCATCCATGTGTGCCAAGGGGAGGGGAGGGGGGGGCGGGGGCGGCTTACCGGGTCCCAACGCCGCCAGCTGCCGGCGCAGGACGTCCGCCAGGTACGGCAGGTAGGCCACGTCCGCCGCGGCGTAGCGCAGCAGCGCCGGCGGCAGCGGCCGGCGGCGCCAGTCCGCCCGCTGTCCAGCCGCCTTCTCCGCCGCCAGGTCCAGGCCACACAGCCGCAGCAGCAGGGAAGCAAGCGCGCGGCTCTCGTAGCCCAGCACCTGACAGGCAGGCAGGCAGGTGGCACGGTCCGTCGACGTCCGCACGCCTCCACGCTCGCCGCCCCTCATCCTCACAGACCCCTTCCGCTATCAGCCTCCTCACCCCCTGGCCCATTCTACGTCTCCGACATTCCCTTTCGCTACCCGCCCCCCTCGCTACCCGCCACTTCGCCCCCCCCCCCCGCCCCCCCCCACCGCCCGGCCCCCCACCTGGCTGGCCTTTTCTGTGTCGAACACGTTGACCGGGTAGAGCCTGAAGTCCCGCTGCAGCCAGACCACGTCATTGCCGCCGCCGTGGACCACCTGTGGGGCGGGGAGGCGGGAAGAGGCCGGGGGCACACACGGAGTTTTGAAGGGAAGCCCAAACTGCCTTGGTCCCTGCACGTCACCGCGCGCGCTGGCGGCGCCACACGGCTGTGCACCTTACAGCAAGGCCGGCCGCACAGCCCCGGGCCCCCGGCGACCTCGGGCGCTTCACTTTCGGACGTAAGGGCATTAGGGGCACCGTCAGCACGTTTCTGCGCATACACACACATCCCACACACGTTTGTTTCCTGCATCGTTCCTACGTCCGCTTTCCCGCATCCCAGTTCGTCCATTGAGTTGGTCCCCCGAGCTAGGACCCCCTGAGCGAGCGGTGACCCGCGGGTCGCTCAACTCACCTTGACTACACGTGGATCCGCCATCAGGGCGCCCAGCGCAGGGCCCACGTGGTCGTACAGCGCCAGGGCATCCACCAGCCACACATCGCCGCCGCTAACGCCACTAACGTCTCCGGAGCGCCCGCCACCACCGCCACCACCGTCACCAGCGCTAGTCGTGACGCTGCTGCTACTGCCAGCACCAAGACCAGCACCAGCGCCGTCGCAGGCTGATAGCTGCAGCAGGCACACGCGACCGTGGTAGCACAGCAGCGGGCTAGCCTCCGTGTCCAGTCCGATCTGCCGCTCCTGGGGACGGACCGGGCAGGAGAGGGGGGCTTACGAGGGTCAGAAGGGCCTGCAAACGTTCTTCCAAAAGGTTCCTTCTCTCCGCTCCGCTCGAAAGATCACCTCACACCTCACCTGCCGCAAGCGCTGCCCCAGCCAGTACAGCTGCTTGGGTGTGGAGACCCAGTGCACCTTGAAGCCGGGAAGTGACCCACGGGTCGGTCCGGCACCCGCGGGGGGCGGCGTCGGGGGCGGCGCCGGCGGGTGCCGCAGCACGGGGCACTCCATGGCCGCCATGAGGCGCTGAATGCGGGCCAAGTACGGGTGAACCAGTGGGCCGGTCGTGGCCGCGGATGCGCCGGCGGCCGCCCCTTGCCGCGGCCCTTCGGGCGGCGGAAGGGGCGGCACAGTCGCAGCCTCTTGGCCTTCTTCGGTCCCCGCTGCTGCCGCGGCGCGCCCTGATGACTCCACAGCACCTCTAGCGACGCTCGTGGGAGCCCCTGCCGCTGCAGCTCCCGCTGTCGCAGTTGCCGGTGCAGGTCCGCATCCCGCCGCGGCGCTACTGAGGCTGGGGCTGTAGCCGCCGCCGGCGCCACCGTCGTCGGCGTCGACGTCGGGTTGTGGCGGGAGATGCGGGAAGGGCCGATCGGTCGTATCAGCGAACACCAACCGACCGCTTCCCTGCTGACGTCTCCTCAGGATAACAGAAACCACTGCTGCAGCAGCCGTTGCCGCCGCCGCGACGGCGGCGGCGGCCGCAGCAGCTGTCATTGGAAGCGCCTTCTGGAGATCCGAGCTGCTGGCTGAGCCACTCTCTTGCTGCAGGTACGGGGGCAACGAGCAGTGATGGTGTTAAGATGAGGGTTTAAGCGATGTGTGGGGTAAGGGGCGTTTCAGGCTGCGGAAGCTACTGCCAGGGTTGGGTCCGACCAAAGGTCTCAGAAGCAATCCTTTCAACCGCAACCCTGAGAGCCGAAGACATGGATCCATACAGTGTCTCCTATACAGAGTCGTCACTCTGCCCGGCGAGGTACCGGTACTTCCGCCTTCTTCCGAAGCTCTGACCTACCTTACTTCCCCCCATTTCGTCTGCTAGATTGTATGCATACGTCCTTGATTTCTGGTATTGATACACGTGATTTAACATAAACAATATTGGCAGGCCCTGAGGTCAACATCCAGTGGTTCCATCTGCGTCGTAACTCGTCATGTAACAAATAGCGCACCGCCTGATCATTTATGTATACTGTGATAGGTTTGCGGCAAGGGGTTGTCTGCTCTGGCTGGTAAATTCGTTGTGGTTTCACGAACTAACGATCTCTGCGCAGCAGGGTCTTTTCGCTAATCACGTCACAGGCAACTACATAGCTTCTTAAGATAACGTAGTTGGCTTACACAATGCAATCCTTCAGGTGCCCACAGGGGCGCCGCGCGCACGCAGGCTGCCCGCGTCAAGCCTCTCGCAGCCTCCGCCTAAGCGTTCGTGCCGCTGGAAGCACCTATGGAAATAATTTTCGCGTGACAACCTTCGGCGAATCCCACGGAAAGGGCGTCGGCTGTGTTATTGATGGCGTGCCGCCACGCCTTCCAATTAGCGAGGATGAAATCCAGCTGGAGCTCGATCGCCGGAAGCCCGGGCAGAGCATCATCACTACTCCGCGCAAGGAGGATGACATTGCGGAGATCCTTTCTGGTGTGGTGGACGGCGTCACCCTCGGGACACCAATCGCGATTGTGGTTCGCAACAAGGACCAAAAGTCTCAGGACTACTCGGAGATGTCTGTGGCTTATCGGCCAAGCCACGCTGATGCCACTTACGACTTCAAGTATGGCATCCGCGCGGTAGCAGGCGGCGGTCGCAGCTCAGCGCGCGAGACAATCGGCCGTGTGGCCGCGGGCGCTGTGGCTAAGAAGCTTCTCAAAGTCATTGGCGACACCGAGGTGGGCCGCGAGTCTGGACCCGGGGGCCTGGGTCGGGTTGACGGGGACCCGCTCCGTGGGGTGTTATTTGGATGCATGATGGTCCATCATGCGGGGCCCCAAACGGGGTCTTGCACAAGTGCAAAGAGCCTCAAGGCCACAGGCCTGCTGCCTGCAGGCCCTCAGCTCTATCTTTCCCGTGGATTCTGTCCCACGGGACCCGCCGGGGTGCGAGCGCCGGGGTCCAGCCAGCAAGTTTGTGGGCATACGAGTTCGGATGTGATCTCCAGTCAATGCCCCGGCTGAGGTTCCCCACTCAGTCAAGAGCCTCCCTCGCACCTCACACTCGTCGCCCCTCCCTCCCTGCCGCCCTCCCTGCGGTTCGTCTCCTTACCTCCTGCCTCCCCCTCCCTCCCCAGATCCTTGCCTTCGTGAGCAAGGTCCGGGACATCGAGTGCGATGTGGACATGGCCAGCTTCACGCTGGAGGATGTGGAGTCCAACATTGTGCGCTGCCCCGACCAGGCGGCGGCACAGAAGATGATTGACGGTAGGCGGGCAGACAGACAGACAGGCGGCTTGGTGGCGGTTTGGGACGGAATGCCTGGTGGTCGCGTAGCTCGGGGGAAGGGAGCTGGTGGGTGAGACACGCATCGGTATACGTGGGAGTAGATGCACAGTTGGGGGCCGGAGAACGGCAATGAAAAAAGCAGTGGACAGCGTGCTGGGCGGGGCGGGGCGGGGCCAAACTGGGCTGGGCCGGGATGGGCATGGATCGGAATGGGAATCGGGCCGGTACCGTGCTGTCCAAAATGGCCACTGGTGGCCGCTGGTGTGTTGCGGACGGAGGTGGTGGGGCGCAGGTAAGTCGGGCTGCGGTGCGTTTCAGGGCCGGAGGCACGACCGCGCAAGGGGGGCCAAAGCAGGCGGCGGGGAGGGAGGAGACATGACAGCGGGGAGGCGGGGTAGGCGGGGGCGGGGGCGCGCCCCAACGGGGACCAGCAGGGCAGGGAGGCTGTCGGCGGCGGGAGCCTGTCGATGGCGCTGTTGCTGCTGCTGTGGTTGCCACTGCACGACTGGTCCGGACGGACAGCGGGGGGCTGGGGCGCTTGCGCCGCTCAACGTTGCACTACACCGGTCGGCCCACATCCCCCCTAAACATGTACCAGCCAGCCAGCCAGCCAGCCTCCTCTTTTGGACTGTTCTCTATCCACTCCCTGATCCCCGATCCCCGATCCCCGACCGCAGCCATCAACGAGGTCCGCACCCGGGGTGAGAGCTGCGGCGGCGAGGTGACGTGTGTTGTGCGGCGCTGCCCCAAGGGCCTGGGCTCCCCCGTGTTTGACAAGCTGGAGGCGGAGCTGGCCAAGGCGATGCTCAGTCTGCCGGCGACTAAGGTGGGAAGGGAGGGGAGGGAAGCTGAAGGGGGCGTAGGGTATGACAGGGGGAAGTGGGAAATGGGGGTTCTGAAGGGGCGGAAGGAATGAAGTGCTGGCTTTAAATTAAGGGTGGGAGCGGGGTCATTGCGCAGGGCCGAGGAGGGAGCGCGCGGGCTGAGGGAGTGGATTTGGTTGCTCCTCACAGCTTGTCTCGCTCTCGTGCATTGAAAGTGAAGAGCAGGGCAGCATTGGGAGGAGGAGGAGGAGGAGGAGGAGGGAAGCTGATCGGCGGCCCGCGGGTCGGAATTGGGAGCGGGAGGCCAGGGTTACGCCACCGGGGGGTTGGCTGCACCGGTCGTTAACCGCTGCTTCCATCGTGCTTTCACCACGCTTCCCTCCTCTCACCCATTGGCTCATACAGGGCTTTGAGATCGGCAGCGGCTTCCGCGGGGCGGCGATGTTGGGTTCTGAGCACAATGACGAGTTCTACCTGGACGAGCAGGGCCGGGTGGGTGCGGGGGCGGGGGGGGGGGGCGGGGGCGGGGGCGGCCGTCGAGGCGCCAGGGGGGCCCCTGTCCTCGCCGCAAATGCCTGAGCCCGTGCACAACCCCGCGCCGTGGCCGCACCGTGGCTTCGTTTCGCCGTGACGCGGTGTTCGAGGCGAGCGGGCACTCGGGCTGGCCAATGCGACCGCACCCTGCTGGAGTGAAGACAGCGCAGCGCCTCTGCCTTTGTTGGTGAAAGTTTCGGAGCTAGGCATGCCGCTGGTGCACCTAATGCGTTCGTGTCTCGTTCATGGCTCTGGCGCACGGATTTCGGGGACAAGGGTGTTTGTGCTGGGGCTGGGGCTTGGCGGTGGTGCGGGCCACTGGGGCATCTGGGGAGGAGCATGCGAAGCCGCACGCCGTTGTCTGCCGGGCCCTACTCCTCACTAGGGGCCGCCGGTCCCCTCCCTGGTCCCCCGGTCCCGCGTGACAACGGCCCTGAACGCACTGCGCAGCCACCCATCCCTGTCCCCATCCCCTGTGCGCCTTCCCACCTCGGACTCGACTCCCCACGCCCGCCCCGGCCCGCCCCGCCCGCAGGTCCGCACCCGCACCAACCGCAGCGGCGGTGTGCAGGGCGGTCTGTCCAACGGTGAGGACATTGTGATCCGGGTGGCCTTCAAGCCCACATCCACCATTGGCATCAAGCAGAAGACCGTCACACGGGACGGCCAGGAGACGGAGCTGCGCGCGCGGGGGCGGCACGACCCGTGCGTCGTCCCGCGGTGAGGCAGGGGGCTGGGTGGGGGGTGGTGGGGGTGGGGGGTGGAGGCGGGCGATACAACACACCTCGCAGGAGGGGAGGATGAACGCCAGGGAAAGCGGTGGGTTTGCTGTCGCTCGGTGGGGGCACTTGCGCGGCAAGGCGCAGGTTACGGTTGGGTGAGTGTGCGCGTGTGTTCCGCTCTGCAGGCCTCCCGCCGCCGCGACGGTCTGTTGTGAAGATGTTACTCGCCGCGCTTGGGACGATCCGACCGTAACTACGGACACCCTGCCCTACGCTCTCTTCCGCTCTCGCTCTGACGCGTCCTCCTGGCCCCCTCCGCTGCCCCCATGCCTCCCATCCCCTTATCGCTGCCCCGTCCCCCCCCCCCGCCCCTCAGCGCCGTGCCCATGGTGGAGAGCATGGTGGCTCTGGTGCTGGCGGATCAGCTGCTGCAGCACTACGCGCAGTGCGAGCTGCTGCCGCGGGAGGGGACGGTGGGCGCGGACCCGTCGGTCCTGCGGCAGTTTGCCCGGGTATGAGCGTGTTGGGGGCAGGCGGGTTTGAGCGGCGAAGATTGGGGCGAGCGGGCGCGTTTTGCCTCGGCGGGCTTGGTCTAAGCGGGGGAGGGGGGGTTAAGGGCCGGCGGATGGCTTGAGTTGAGCGCGGCGCGGCACGACGGGGAGGGAGGGTGTGCTCAGACGGAACTGTGGGGCCGTGTTTTGCTGGGATCAGGGATACATTCCAGTGGGTCAGGAACGGGGAAAGGAAAAGGCGTGGAGCAGGGGCATATCGCCGGTCGTCGGGGTACGGGAGTCGCTGTCTGCTTGGGCTCGGTGCTCTCGCGGCAGGGTAGAGGCGTTGGGCTGGTCTTGTGTGTGTTTACGTGTGTGTGCAGTGGGGGAGTCCTGCTTTTCCGCACGAGTGTGTGTTGAGCAGGTGGCTTGCCATGCGCTGAGCTGGACTGCTTGCGGAGTGCAGAGTTGCGGAGCGGAGGAGTCGAAGGCCCTGCTGCGGTGATTCGAGAGCGGCTGTGTGTCGTCCCACGTTTGGTTTGGGTACATAAGGCAGTGCAAAAGGGGTCGTGCGCAGTAGCAGCACGCCCTTCCATCTGGCTTGCGCTCGGTTGGTTGAGGCCGTGTTGGCGTGAAGGGCTCCCACAGTGCGGGCTTGCGCACCTTCTAATAGCGGGCCACGGGACGTCTGCGTCGGTCCGGGCGAATGAGCGGGCCAGTGGGCCAGTTTTCCAGGTACGGTGCACTGGCCTGCCCCGCGCGTGGAGTTCGACAGCTGCGAGTGCGGCTTGGACTACGCTGCGGGGATGCTTCTTGGGGTCGAACCGACACATGTGAAGAACCCCGGTCTACGGCACCCTCGCAGCATCACTTGCAAGGCTGCCTTGACATCTGCGCGGCTGCCGCAGAAGTGTGTTCATCCATGGACTGTTTTGGGGACGTTATCTCTGTTGGCGCGAGGTCCTTACACACTATGTTTTGAGGCGGTAACGTCAAAGCGCCCATGTCATATCACTCCAGCACGATGTTAAACCCTTAGGACGAAGCCTGCGAGCGTCGTTGCCCATTATGGAACCCGTCGCGCCGAGGTCGGCCTCTTCGCGCGAGAGCTCGTTCTCAGAGTACGCCAAGCCCTCGATGGCGGTTTCATCGCGTTCATTGTTTGCACATTGATTACACTTAAGTTGTGCGGCATCGGCGAGCGGCTGCGACCGCGGAAGGCCCTGCGCGGCGTCGGCATGGCTCTCGATCGGAAGCTCGGCCTGACCGACCACTGTGTCTTGTCGAGAAGCAGCAGCGCCTTGTCAAGATCCATGTTGACTTTATGCAGAACTAGCCAGCAGCGATACTCAATCGGGAGTGCCAAGCTGCCGACCGTGGTGAGGGACCGGTGCGCTTGTAGGTCGTACTATTTTGGAAAATAGTACGGCACGCATTCTCCAGCGCTGTTCCCGCGCCCTTATCATAAAAGGTATTCACATAACTGCCTGGCCTTCTATCGGTTCGTTACATGTGCCCCAGCAGCTTTGGTCACTTAGGCAGCTATTCATAAATGGACATGACCACGCAATTCTCTGAGCAAATACACGTAGCACGGGATTGCATTAGACAAGCAGAGGACATCAAGGCCGTGCGTGATATAGCACTTTTCGGGCTCGCGCGCTATGTTGCAGACTTGAAAGTCAATTCGGTGATAGATGATGACGCGATACTCAGCATGACACGTGGGAGCCTTGATTCCGGACACATGCCTGGCTTGAGCATAGTGCATAGGAGCAGTGCTCTGCTGCCGCTGCGCTTGTGCGGAGTTGCCCTTCGTCATGTACCGGTAGTATGTTTGGCGAGAAGTTCGCAGTGGGAACGCGATGGAGATCGCCGACGATAAGTACCGCTGAACCGCCAAACAAACACGAAAAGGCGCATGGAGGCAAATTTTCCATAGTATGGGCATGGTATATTTGTTTTCGCGGCCGCAGGCCGCGCGATTTTGGAATTTACGAGGCAAAAACACTCAAATTTCATCACTTTTCAACCCTAGGGGCTCACATTTACCATTTTGGAACTAGATCCAAAACAACCGTTTTTGAGGCAAACAAGAGACAAGTCTCGTGTTTGAGGGCTCGGGAATGTAGAGTCAGAAAGTCAACGTGTCTGAATAGTGAGCTATGCGAATCGAGGGACCATAGGAAGTTCACCAAAGCAGCATAAAATACCTGTTGTATACTCAAAACGAAGGATAACTGCAGGCATTATGAAAGTTGCAGAATTTTTCTTGAGATTTTGTTCACGGGCTGATGTGCGATGGCAAGGCAAAAAAAGTCCGTTTCGTGTTCGCTTCCCCTTGTGGCGTGCACGCCGATACACAGAACCTTAAATATACCTATGCTGTGCGGAAGAGAAAGGGCACAGTCAAACACTCTAGCAGCGCGCCGACCTTTACGTTCCACCGCCCCCCCCCCCGGGACACTCCCCCCCCCCCGCGTTAACCCTCTCGACTCGCCACGATTTGC
Source organism: Pleodorina starrii (assembly GCA_030267565.1). Taxonomy (NCBI): domain Eukaryota; kingdom Viridiplantae; phylum Chlorophyta; class Chlorophyceae; order Chlamydomonadales; family Volvocaceae; genus Pleodorina; species Pleodorina starrii. Next base: position 414,393 of record BRXU01000033.1, read on the forward strand.
GACAGCCATGCAGCAGGCAATTTCCGGGATAAACTGCAGTTCTGTGTTGCTTCCACTTACACGCGCTAAAGACGGGTAGCGGCACACGCACTTTCTAACCCGCCGTTCTCCCCCGACCAAAACCCCACACCCCACTTTTTGTTCTACCCCTGACGCGGACGCGGAGCATGCTGCATACCATTTTCGGTATAGGCGTCTATGCAGTACGGCCGCTATGTGCCATACACACTTCGGGTTGGTCAGACAGGATGGGAAAAAGCTATGGGTAGCACATGCACAACTGAAGCCCAAGCCTGAGCCCACCAGCCCTCCTTCTTACCTAAATCGATTTCCAATCCTGTACCACGGTTCGGGTCCGGTGTGACGTATTCCCCGAATGCCCGAACAGGCAGAGTAGGCGGGCACCGCGGGCAGGGGGGGCCCGAGACGGCTCCCAGGGGGGGCCGTGTTTGGCTCCCCACGATGGGCCCGTGTCAACGAGGGGAGCACGGGCAGGACGAGGGGTTGGGGGTATAGAAGGTGGAAGGGTTCACAGCGCCGCCTCGTTGCGGGCCGGTAGCGTCGAAGTCGACCTAGGGTATCGGCCGGGAAGGGGTGAGTGGGAAGCGTGGGGAGGGCCGTGGGACGGGCAGGGCGCAGTGGTGTGGGAGGGGGGAAGGGACGAGATGCTGGTGTCCAAATGGGAGCAGGCCATCACGACGGGACTGTGGCGCCTCCTGGGGGCCCCCTAACCAGCCCGCCGGGAAGGGAGCACAGCCGAGGCCGGCGATGTGACGCGGCGGGGGGGGCTCGGGCGCGGGTGGAGTGGGGTGGGGGCAGTAGGGAGGAGGGGGGATGAAGAGGGAGGGAGGGAGAGATAAGGGCGGGGCAGGGTGGACATCGGGGTGAAGGGAAGGGGGGCGCCGCGTGGGCGCGGTGTGGGTTTGCGTGGAAGGTGGCAACTGGCGCTGGTACAAAGACTAATCCAACCAGTTGGCTGGCGGCAAGATCGCACCCCAGTGCAATATACGTGCGAAGAAAGTTGGACACACTGCCCCTCACCCAATAACTGCACCATACCCATCTCATGTCGCTTTGGATTATCCCTCGGTTTACCAAGACCAAATCCCATTCATACGGCTGGTAATTTTCCGGGCAGACGGGGACTTTGTACTGGCGCCTATGTACCATGCACGTGTTTGACAGCGCCAGCGTGCCCCACCCTACCAGCTGCCCTTTGAGGCCTCCACGCCGTTACCGGGCCGGACCACGGCCCAACCCAGACTGTACACCGTACGGGAGGCAATGCATCTGACTTTGGGTCTAGAGGAAGGGAGCGGAATTACAGCGGCAAGGACGGGCCTCCACTCAACATATCGGCCATGGGGGTCTGAACTAGCCAGTGTGTCGAGCTTAACTCGCCGGCCAGCATGACACCCCGAGCTGTACGCCACCATAGCTTGCAGGCAGCTGCACCTGCACCGCCGCCATACACTGACACCGCCCCCCTCACACTGACACCGCCCTCACAACGTCTTCCACCATTTCCACACACCGACACGACATCAGCAGCATTTTCCCACCCCTCATGCGGTATCTGGACCCCAAGAGACGCTCAACGCGTCTTTTGATTAACATCGGTCCATCGCACAAGCCGACACATCATTTGGCACCCTTTGGGGGCTTTCCCACGCGCTTCTTGCGTGCATCGACAACCTTGCCCTGCACATCTTGCAGTAGCCCTTCTCGTCAACCTCGATCCTCTTCCCCTTGTCCTTGCTGCATGGAGCACACTGCGACTGGCACTTGTCGATACTCCGCCAGTTGTGCTCAAACGCCCAGCCGCGATGGTAACAGACGTCGCAGGTCTTTGAACCCGTCGGTCCTTTGGGCCCTGCTTTCCTGCTGCCGCCTGCTCCTGCTGCCGGTGCCTCCACGCCCGCATCCGCATGTCCTCTCTTGGCACCGATGACCTGCTGTGTAGGCTGGTGCGGCTTTTGACGTAGCACGGCGCCCTTGCCGCCAGGCTGCTGCGGCTGCGCCGTTCCCCCGCCCATCCCCGCCATCCTGCCGCCGCTGCCGCCGACCATCGACCCGAGGGTGCCGCCCCACGCCGGTGGCCCTAGCCCTTCTGCCAGCGACCCACCGATCGACTGCTGTGGGAGGGCGCCGGCGTCAGCCTGCTGCTGCTGCTGCGGTGTAGAAAGCGTCTGCCCCTGCGGCGTCCCAGTGCCGCTCGCCGGGTGCCAGGCCCCGTAGCCGCCAGGCTGCTGCAGCTGCGCCGTTCCCCGCCCATCCCCATCCCCGCCATTCGGCCCTGCGCTATGTACGCGTTATAAGGGCCGTTGCGGCCGGCCCGGGCGAAAACGCCGCTGAGGGCCGACAGGCAGGCCTTGACGGCGGAGGGACCCACCTCACCGCCATCCCGACCGTGGCGGTGAGGCAGCCACCAGGTCACCATGTGGACAAGTACATCGTCGGGCGTACAGTCCGCCCACGACCGGCCGCACCCGCAGTAGGTGAGCCAGTCCAAGAACTCGGCGGTCGAGGCGTCCTGCCGATCCACGGTCTTGCCCGACAGAGCCCCCTGAAGCACCTGGCTGACGGCCGCCAGCCTCCGCTGGTAAACCATGTCCTGCTCGGCGGATGGAGCGGGCGGGGGCGCCCGGAGCCGCCCGGAGATCCGAGCCAGGCGGCCGCTCGCCATGCCCAAGGGCCCCCTGCATGGCGTTGCGGGCGGTGGCCGGTGACGAGAGGTTAAGGATGCGGAGAGAGGCGAGACGAGGACATGCGGCAACGGTGTACGGGAGACGCGCCGCCTCACGCTACCCCGTCCCCCCAAAACCCGCTTCGCACCTTGCCAGCGGAGCCCAGCTGCGGAAGACCAGCGGAGCAGCCCGGATTGGGCAGAAAGGCGGGGGTGCCAATCGATCGAATCTGCGGCACAGCGGGAAGAAACCCCTGGGGAACAGGACAAGAGCGCGGAACGGTTAGTGCCTGAGCTAGACAGGGAGCGCCGGCCCCGCGGACAGCCCATCGGACTGCAGATGGGAACCGGGACCTCGGGACGCGAGGTGGCGGAGTGGCCAAGATCGCGGACGTGCAACGCTCACCGGAAGGAGAGGCCCCCGGGCAGAAACGGAGCCCAACACACCCGGGGAGAGGCCGGCGAGCGGGGCTGAGCTCGGGGGCGCAAAAGGCCCGAAGTTGGCGCCGAGGGCCTGCAGCCGAGCGCGAAGTAGAGTCGGTGCGGATGGACATGATATTGACCAAGCGCAGCGTGGGCTAACGCACCGGCGGCAGGAGCGGCGACGTCCCGACAGCGAACCCGGGCCAGCCGCTGGCGGGGAACGGCGCCTGCAGCAACGCATTTGCGCCGAAGGACATTGGCAGCAAAGGGGTAGGGCGGCGCCCGAGCACCTAAAGGCGTACCTGTAGCGGAGACGGCGGCGTGAAGCAGAAGGCACCCGCCGAGCCGGGAACGCCGGCAAACGGGGAAAACTGCGGGACCGACAGGCGACCATCACCCGACCGTCCGACCGGATGCGTGAGAGAGAAAAACTAGCAGAGTCTGCAGCGGCACGGAACGCAATAGCAGAGACGCGCGCGTTCCGATCCAGCTTGCGCGCCGGCTCTGGTGTAGACAGCGTCTGCCCCTGCGGCGTCCCAGTGCCGCTCGCCGAGTGCCAGGCCCCGTAGCCGCCAGGCTGCTGCAGCTGCGCCGTTCCCCCGCCCATCCCCATCCCCGCCATCCTGCCGCCGCTGCCGCCGACCATCGACCCGAGGGTGCCGCCCCACGCCGGCGGCCCTAGCCCTTCTGCCACCGATCGACTGCTGTGGGAGGGCGCCGGCGTCAGCCTGCTGCTGCTGCTGCTGCGGTGTAGACAGCGTCTGCCCCTGCGGCGTCCCAGTGCCGCTCGCCGGGTGCCAGGCCCCGTAACCGCCAGGCTGCTGCAGCTGCGCCGTTCCCCGCCCATCCCCATCCCCGCCATTCGGCCCTGCGCTATGTACGCGTTATAAGGGCCGTTGCGGCCGGCCCGGGCGAAAACGCCGCTGAGGGCCGACAGGCAGGCCTTGACGGCGGAGGGACCCACCTCACCGCCATCCCGACCGTGGCGGTGAGGCAGCCACCAGGTCACCATGTGGACAAGTACATCGTCGGGCGTACAGTCCGCCCACGACCGGCCGCACCCGCAGTAGGTGAGCCAGTCCAAGAACTCGGCGGTCGAGGCGTCCTGCCGATCCACGGTCTTGCCCGACAGAGCCCCCTGAAGCACCTGGCTGACGGCCGCCAGCCTCCGCTGGTAAACCATGTCCTGCTCGGCGGATGGAGCGGGCGGGGGCGCCCGGAGCCGCCCGGAGATCCGAGCCAGGCGGCCGCTCGCCATGCCCAAGGGCGGCGCCCCCTGCATGGCGTTGCGGGCGGTGGCCGGTGACGAGAGGTTAAGGATGCGGAGAGAGGCGAGACGAGGACATGCGGCAACGGTGTACGGGAGACGCGCCGCCTCACGCTACCCCGTCCCCCCAAAACCCGCTTCGCACCTTGCCAGCGGAGCCCAGCTGCGGAAGACCAGCGGAGCAGCCCGGATTGGGCAGAAAGGCGGGGGTGCCAATCGATCGAATCTGCGGCACAGCGGGAAGAAACCCCTGGGGAACAGGACAAGAGCGCGGAACGGTTAGTGCCTGAGCTAGACAGGGAGCGCCGGCCCCGCGGACAGCCCATCGGACTGCAGATGGGAACCGGGACCTCGGGACGCGAGGTGGCGGAGTGGCCAAGATCGCGGACGTGCAACGCTCACCGGAAGGAGAGGCCCCCGGGCAGAAACGGAGCCCAACACACCCGGGGAGAGGCCGGCGAGCGGGGCTGAGCTCGGGGGCGCAAAAGGCCCGAAGTTGGCGCCGAGGGCCTGCAGCCGAGCGCGAAGTAGAGTCGGTGCGGATGGACATGATATTGACCAAGCGCAGCGTGGGCTAACGCACCGGCGGCAGGAGCGGCGACGTCCCGACAGCGAACCCGGGCCAGCCGCTGGCGGGGAACGGCGCCTGCAGCAACGCATTTGCGCCGAAGGACATTGGCAGCAAAGGGGTAGGGCGGCGCCCGAGCACCTAAAGGCGTACCTGTAGCGGAGACGGCGGCGTGAAGCAGAAGGCACCCGCCGAGCCGGGAACGCCGGCAAACGGGGAAAACTGCGGGACCGACAGGCGACCATCACCCGACCGTCCGACCGGATGCGTGAGAGAGAAAAACTAGCAGAGTCTGCAGCGGCACGGAACGCAATAGCAGAGACGCGCGCGTTCCGATCCAGCTTGCGCGCCGGCTCTGGTGTAGACAGCGTCTGCCCCTGCGGCGTCCCAGTGCCGCTCGCCGAGTGCCAGGCCCCGTAGCCGCCAGGCTGCTGCAGCTGCGCCGTTCCCCCGCCCATCCCCATCCCCGCCATCCTGCCGCCGCTGCCGCCGACCATCGACCCGAGGGTGCCGCCCCACGCCGGCGGCCCTAGCCCTTCTGCCACCGATCGACTGCTGTGGGAGGGCGCCGGCGTCAGCCTGATGCTGCTGCTGCTGCTGCGGTGTAGACAGCGTCTGCCCCTGCGGCGTCCCAGTGCCGCTCGCCGGGTGCCAGGCCCCGTAACCGCCAGGCTGCTGCAGCTGCGCCGTTCCCCGCCCATCCCCATCCCCGCCATTCGGCCCTGCGCTATGTACGCGTTATAAGGGCCGTTGCGGCCGGCCCGGGCGAAAACGCCGCTGAGGGCCGACAGGCAGGCCTTGACGGCGGAGGGACCCACCTCACCGCCATCCCGACCGTGGCGGTGAGGCAGCCACCAGGTCACCATGTGGACAAGTACATCGTCGGGCGTACAGTCCGCCCACGACCGGCCGCACCCGCAGTAGGTGAGCCAGTCCAAGAACTCGGCGGTCGAGGCGTCCTGCCGATCCACGGTCTTGCCCGACAGAGCCCCCTGAAGCACCTGGCTGACGGCCGCCAGCCTCCGCTGGTAAACCATGTCCTGCTCGGCGGATGGAGCGGGCGGGGGCGCCCGGAGCCGCCCGGAGATCCGAGCCAGGCGGCCGCTCGCCATGCCCAAGGGCGGCGCCCCCTGCATGGCGTTGCGGGCGGTGGCCGGTGACGAGAGGTTAAGGATGCGGAGAGAGGCGAGACGAGGACATGCGGCAACGGTGTACGGGAGACGCGCCGCCTCACGCTACCCCGTCCCCCCAAAACCCGCTTCGCACCTTGCCAGCGGAGCCCAGCTGCGGAAGACCAGCGGAGCAGCCCGGATTGGGCAGAAAGGCGGGGGTGCCAATCGATCGAATCTGCGGCACAGCGGGAAGAAACCCCTGGGGAACAGGACAAGAGCGCGGAACGGTTAGTGCCTGAGCTAGACAGGGAGCGCCGGCCCCGCGGACAGCCCATCGGACTGCAGATGGGAACCGGGACCTCGGGACGCGAGGTGGCGGAGTGGCCAAGATCGCGGACGTGCAACGCTCACCGGAAGGAGAGGCCCCCGGGCAGAAACGGAGCCCAACACACCCGGGGAGAGGCCGGCGAGCGGGGCTGAGCTCGGGGGCGCAAAAGGCCCGAAGTTGGCGCCGAGGGCCTGCAGCCGAGCGCGAAGTAGAGTCGGTGCGGATGGACATGATATTGACCAAGCGCAGCGTGGGCTAACGCACCGGCGGCAGGAGCGGCGACGTCCCGACAGCGAACCCGGGCCAGCCGCTGGCGGGGAACGGCGCCTGCAGCAACGCATTTGCGCCGAAGGACATTGGCAGCAAAGGGGTAGGGCGGCGCCCGAGCACCTAAAGGCGTACCTGTAGCGGAGACGGCGGCGTGAAGCAGAAGGCACCCGCCGAGCCGGGAACGCCGGCAAACGGGGAAAACTGCGGGACCGACAGGCGACCATCACCCGACCGTCCGACCGGATGCGTGAGAGAGAAAAACTAGCAGAGTCTGCAGCGGCACGGAACGCAATAGCAGAGACGCGCGCGTTCCGATCCAGCTTGCGCGCCGGCTCTGGTGTAGACAGCGTCTGCCCCTGCGGCGTCCCAGTGCCGCTCGCCGAGTGCCAGGCCCCGTAGCCGCCAGGCTGCTGCAGCTGCGCCGTTCCCCCGCCCATCCCCATCCCCGCCATCCTGCCGCCGCTGCCGCCGACCATCGACCCGAGGGTGCCGCCCCACGCCGGCGGCCCTAGCCCTTCTGCCACCGATCGACTGCTGTGGGAGGGCGCCGGCGTCAGCCTGCTGCTGCTGCTGCTGCGGTGTAGACAGCGTCTGCCCCTGCGGCGTCCCAGTGCCGCTCGCCGGGTGCCAGGCCCCGTAACCGCCAGGCTGCTGCAGCTGCGCCGTTCCCCGCCCATCCCCATCCCCGCCATTCGGCCCTGCGCTATGTACGCGTTATAAGGGCCGTTGCGGCCGGCCCGGGCGAAAACGCCGCTGAGGGCCGACAGGCAGGCCTTGACGGCGGAGGGACCCACCTCACCGCCATCCCGACCGTGGCGGTGAGGCAGCCACCAGGTCACCATGTGGACAAGTACATCGTCGGGCGTACAGTCCGCCCACGACCGGCCGCACCCGCAGTAGGTGAGCCAGTCCAAGAACTCGGCGGTCGAGGCGTCCTGCCGATCCACGGTCTTGCCCGACAGAGCCCCCTGAAGCACCTGGCTGACGGCCGCCAGCCTCCGCTGGTAAACCATGTCCTGCTCGGCGGATGGAGCGGGCGGGGGCGCCCGGAGCCGCCCGGAGATCCGAGCCAGGCGGCCGCTCGCCATGCCCAAGGGCGGCGCCCCCTGCATGGCGTTGCGGGCGGTGGCCGGTGACGAGAGGTTAAGGATGCGGAGAGAGGCGAGACGAGGACATGCGGCAACGGTGTACGGGAGACGCGCCGCCTCACGCTACCCCGTCCCCCCAAAACCCGCTTCGCACCTTGCCAGCGGAGCCCAGCTGCGGAAGACCAGCGGAGCAGCCCGGATTGGGCAGAAAGGCGGGGGTGCCAATCGATCGAATCTGCGGCACAGCGGGAAGAAACCCCTGGGGAACAGGACAAGAGCGCGGAACGGTTAGTGCCTGAGCTAGACAGGGAGCGCCGGCCCCGCGGACAGCCCATCGGACTGCAGATGGGAACCGGGACCTCGGGACGCGAGGTGGCGGAGTGGCCAAGATCGCGGACGTGCAACGCTCACCGGAAGGAGAGGCCCCCGGGCAGAAACGGAGCCCAACACACCCGGGGAGAGGCCGGCGAGCGGGGCTGAGCTCGGGGGCGCAAAAGGCCCGAAGTTGGCGCCGAGGGCCTGCAGCCGAGCGCGAAGTAGAGTCGGTGCGGATGGACATGATATTGACCAAGCGCAGCGTGGGCTAACGCACCGGCGGCAGGAGCGGCGACGTCCCGACAGCGAACCCGGGCCAGCCGCTGGCGGGGAACGGCGCCTGCAGCAACGCATTTGCGCCGAAGGACATTGGCAGCAAAGGGGTAGGGCGGCGCCCGAGCACCTAAAGGCGTACCTGTAGCGGAGACGGCGGCGTGAAGCAGAAGGCACCCGCCGAGCCGGGAACGCCGGCAAACGGGGAAAACTGCGGGACCGACAGGCGACCATCACCCGACCGTCCGACCGGATGCGTGAGAGAGAAAAACTAGCAGAGTCTGCAGCGGCACGGAACGCAATAGCAGAGACGCGCGCGTTCCGATCCAGCTTGCGCGCCGGCTCTGGTGTAGACAGCGTCTGCCCCTGCGGCGTCCCAGTGCCGCTCGCCGAGTGCCAGGCCCCGTAGCCGCCAGGCTGCTGCAGCTGCGCCGTTCCCCCGCCCATCCCCATCCCCGCCATCCTGCCGCCGCTGCCGCCGACCATCGACCCGAGGGTGCCGCCCCACGCCGGCGGCCCTAGCCCTTCTGCCACCGATCGACTGCTGTGGGAGGGCGCCGGCGTCAGCCTGCTGCTGCTGCGGTGTAGACAGCGTCTGCCCCTGCGGCGTCCCAGTGCCGCTCGCCGGGTGCCAGGCCCCGTAACCGCCAGGCTGCTGCAGCTGCGCCGTTCCCCGCCCATCCCCATCCCCGCCATCCCGCCGCCGCTGCTGCTGCCGATCGGCCGAAACCCTGCATGGGCTTCCCCGCCAAACGGCTGCTGTGTGCTGAACGGTTGCTGCACGACAGCAGCGGCGTGGGCCTGCGGCTTCGACTGCTGCTGCTGCTGCTGCTGCGCCGTAGGCGGCATCTGCTCCTGCAGCCTCCCAGAGCTGCCCGGTTGGTGCAGAGCCCCGTACCCGCCAGGCGGAGGCAGCTGCGGCTGCACCGTGGAGCCGCACATCCCCATTCCGGCCCTGTTAGAGAGCTAGTAGAACGTCTGCGCCTTGGTCAGCAGCCACCGCCTGATCGAAGCTGCACAACATGGCAGGGTTCTTGACTCTTACTCCCTGCTCTGCAAGGTGCCTAGTCTGCACCATGTGGATGTTCCAAGCCTCAGCCATGCCTGCTGCGGTAGTCCTTCCCGCAAGCGGTGGCGAGCGCCACCAAGAGTAGTACCCCCACCGCTCCTATATTGGCAGCTGCCTAATTTTCTGTAGCATCCACTCGACGGTACCGACAAGGGATGGCACGGGTTACTGTCACTGCTGCAGTACGGCAAGCTGCGTTGTGGCAGCGGCAACGGCGCCAGAGGCGGGTGCTGCTGACACCGCTGGAGGTATGAGAGGTGGTGGGGCTTGAGCTGAGGGTGAAGCCGCGAAGAACTCCGTCGTCTTACGCTGCCTTGCCTGGGCTGGCGCATGGACCTGCAAGCGTCTCACGTTAACCCCAAACCTCCCCGTCGAACCCCAAACATTCTCAGTACATCGTAAGCATATTCATACTAGTCTAGCTTACACTGCATCTCGATTCCGCGCTCCCTGGCATCGTAAGAGAGGCTCAATGCTTTATGGCTCGCCGCGGAAGACTGGCTGAGAGCCCTCTCGAGCACGAGTCCGTAGGAAAGCTATGCCACAAGCTTCCTTTCCGACAAGGACCTTACAGCTAGGTGTTAGGGGCCCCGCTGATGTGCGATGCTCAGCGGGAGCCCCCGAAGCCGGTTGGACAGTACCTAACGGCATAGCAGAAAACCCTTGAGCAAAAGACATTCGCATTTGGCTTTGTGAGCCTGTAATAACGGGCTCATGAAAAACTGTTCACGAGCCGACGTGACATCGTCACTCTTCGTCTGTATTATAGTGAGCGCAGTGCATGTTAAAAGGAATTGAAAATACTATGGATATGCCACTAAGCAAGCCGGCCATGCGCGAGAAGGAGAGAGTTGCTAGTGAAAAATTGCTGAAAATTAGCCCGTACGGCCCTTGAAAACTAGCCTTCCGTACTTGCCCATACCATGAAAATTAGACCCGAAGAAAACAACGGGGAACAACGCTACGGGGATCTGATGTCGTACTTTCATCACTTTCGGGTGGCCAAAGTACGGCGCATGGTTTACGTCGGTTTACATAGTTTACAAGGTTTACGGCGCAGATCTCTTCTTGTACGTATGCCTTGATTGACATTTCAGACGGTGCATATTTTCCAAGCATGCAATGTGTCTCCGATTTTCGTTAAGTCCAACCCGGCAGAAATATGAGCTCCGATCAGCGGTTCAGCGGCACTTATTTCTGCGCGGCATAGTTTCAGTCATATGTAAACACAGCCTACGTTTGGATTAATGAGGTAGCGTAGCGTGTGTCCTCGTTACGCGGTAGCGTGTGTCCTCGTTGCGCGAGGACACACGCCACCGCCTTTGCCGCAGCCATCGGGTGTCGGAGCCATTTGGCCAATGGGCCGCTGCTCAACCCTGCCCCCTTCCGACCGCTCGAAGCTGTGCCCCGGGGAGTCGAAATTCTCAGGAGCAAAAGTGCTGACAACTTGAGAGCTTTGCAATGCTTTCAATGCAATGCTAATGCCTTCCATCTTGCCAACTGCAACCGCCAACTAGCGGAGGAGCCACACGGGCCGATCCCGAGTCATTACGAACTTGGCCGAAGGCCTCAATCTCATCACAGCAATGCGCTTTCCTACCTGCGATCTGAACCCTCCAATGTATCCCTATTCAAGCCCCTTTACACCCGCACCGCTACAGCATGCGCAGCCACGCTCCCATTCCTTGGTTAACGCCGTAGCCAGGGCTGGACAGAAATCCCAACCCATAAATCAACCATCAACGGGCCCTTCCCCTGAATCCTGGCCAGGAGAACGGGAAGTGCACGCGCACAGTAAACCCCTCGTCTTCACCGCCGTCGTCGCCCCTTGGTGCGAGGGCTGCGGCTACTGCTGCGGGCTGGTGAGCAGCCTGAGCGCCTCGCTTAGGTGCTTGACGGCTGTGTGGATGTCCTCGAACGACAGCGCCGACACCGCGTACTTGGCCTGCTTCTGAGCATCCATGATCAGCTGAGAGCGCGGTAGAGGAAGTGGCCAGCACCGGGCCGGAAAGGAGCGAGCGAGGGAGGGAGGGCGAGTTAGGTGGTGGTGGTGGTGGTGGAGAGGAGCTGGTGCGCTGCAGGCGCCTTCATGGCGGTACGGTAGGATTGCTGTGCATATAGCCGAGCCGAGCGGAAGGCGACCTTGACCGCGAGGTCCGGGGGCGAGACAGGCACTAAACGGTATATATGGGGCGAAGGCTTCACGCGGGCGCGTTTAAAACCATCCACGACGAGGCGGATGGGCCCTATGGCTGGCTTCCTCCGCCGACAGCTCGCCTACCCAAGAAGCCAGCTGACCGCACAGCGGCACTGCGAAAAGTTGCCTCCATGTTCCCGAGTTCCTCCTCAAAGCCTCACCTTGAGGACCATGGGCTATTATGCGGTAGTGGCTTTCACCATTCTACACTACAACTCCCGGCCCCGTCCATCGCGGCCTTACCGCAACCGGGGGCTTGTATCCGGGCGGTAGCGACGGTATGTGCGCTGCCGGCGGCGTGGGCGCTCCATTTCCATATCCATATCTTTGTGCCCCAGCCCCAGCCGCGGACAGAGCCGGCCCGGAGTAGGAATGCGGGTAGGCTTGCGGCCCCGCAGGAGTCGGCGGCGCAGCGTGTCCCCCGTACAGCGATGGAAAAGGCGCGGGCGCGGATGGCGCGGTGGCGCCGTAAGCGGGGTGCGAGGGTGGGGCAGGGGGCGCCGGCGGCGGAGGGTGAAGCACCGGCGGCGGCGATGGCGCCCGTGGCGGTGACGCTGGTGCTGCCGGTGGGTGGTGCGGCGGCGTCGCAGCGGGTGATGCGGCTGTCATGGCGGGGGTTGAGATGCCGCCGGGGGGTGGCGGCGCCAGCTGCTGCGCCGTCACGGCGTGCTCCTTGCCGTCCGCTGTCTGAATGAGATAGGACGGAGGCCTGCCGGAGGACGGAGGGAATAGTTTTTTTTCAATATTGTAATGCAATGCGAAATGAGTTCCGGAGTCAGCAACCAGGCCTCTGAGGGCGTGAGGGAAGGCGGGTTAGGGGTTGGAGCTTAGCGACGGATTTCATCGTTTTTTGGCTGGCTCGAAGGCTGAGTGGAAACCGGCGCGTATGCCAAATGGCCTCCCAAGGGTTCTGCAGGTATGATCCGCGGCACCCTGATGCCACCGCCGCTGCGAAGAGGCAGCCGCGTCAACGCGGGCGTACATGTAAAACGAACGCGCGCAGTGGGGCGCACCAGGACGCGTCGTTGATGAGGACGACATTAACGATCGACGGTTGTTGTTGCTGGGGTACGACTCCCGGCGGCGGTGCCACCAGCCACGCGGTGCCGCCCTCCTGCAGAGCTGGCACGGCCGCCTCGTCGGGAATCTCCAGCAGCCGGTCCGGCAGCGCCACCTTGTAGCTGCGCGAGGACCCACGGGTTGGATCAGGTGGGGGCGGGCCGGGTCGGGTCGGGAACTGGGGGGCCGGGCCGACAGCGCACCGAATAGGACACGCGTGTCGAGCGCCGCAGCGGCCAGGCGCACTTGCAAAACCGGGGCAGGCTGAGTCAGCAGCCGTGTGACTGTGCAGAGGCCAAAGCAGGGCCGCAGGGGAAGCAGCCTAGACGCTGGCGTGCAACAGGGACAAAAAGCGGTACTGTAAAATACGTAATTGCTCGCGTGAAGATGCGCCGCCGCGCCCCTAACGGCCTCAAGCTCGGCGTGCAGCCATGCGTGTTTGGAGCAAACACGTACCGGCAGCCGGCGCTGTGCACCCGTGCCCACCGGCTGCTGCGTGCCATCAACCCCGGCCAGAATCTCGACCCCCAACCGGCCCGTCAGCACCCGCATCCGGCATCCACACCTGAAGCCGCCATCCGGCCGCCGTATCACCTGACCCACCGTCCCCAACTTCGTCTGCAAGCAGGACACGGCGCGAGGCGCGCCACCGCAAGGGCTTCCGGTTAAGGCACATGTTGAAAGCGGCAGCCGTCCCGCACGAGTACGGTATGTACTACATACATAGCCAGGTCTAAACCTAGTGACGCCGCAGTAGGCTAAGCCGCCGCGCTCCTCCCGTGTGTCTTAGGGTAGCCTCGGTCACCTGGTTGCGGTTTCGCCTGTGTTACCTCCCGGACCCGTCAGCCCCGGGGATGACGGGCGGGCTGCGAAGCTTCTGCGATGTGTCCGGGCTGTCTCGCATACCCTTACCCTTCACCCTTTGCGCGTGGGACTTACCCCCGGCTGCTGCTGCTGCTGCCCTCCGCCCTCCGCCCCGTCCTCCAGCCCCTCCTCCGTGTGGACCAACACCCTGGCACCAGGCCACAGCCTCGACCCCGAGGCCGGGCCCGCAGCTGGCGGCTCCACACGCTCCGGGCCCCGCGCGAATGACGAAGCCATGGACGGCGGCGGCGCCCGTTCATGCAGCGGCGGCAGTGGCAGCACCGACTGCCCGCCGTGGGCAAAGCTGTCGCCGCCGGGGCGCATGTCGCCCGCGCTGTATGCGCTGGCGGCTCCGAAACTTGGGCCGCTAACGCCAGCGAAGCTGCCGTCGCTCTGCTGCGGCAGCGGTGGTGGCGGCGGCGCCGATTGGCCGCCTTGCCCGGCGTAGGCCCAGTCGCTGGATCCAGATGCAGGCGGCAGGTCGGCGAGGGCGCCAGAGGCGGCGGCAGAGCCGTCGCCGGCGGGTCCGGCGGTCGCCGCAGCGGGCGGTGGCGTGGGCTGTCGGCCCTCCCGCAGCGCCTTCCGTATCTCCGCCGCCCGCCAGGCGCAGTAGCGCTGCTTCTCCAGCAGCTCCGCATCCACTCCGCCCTCGAACTGATTGAGGATCTGTTGGCGCGAATTTATTCGGCGTCTATGTTCCTCAGTGTCAGATGAGGGTTTGAAGTTGGCGTCAGAAGTCACTGCACGGACAAGCGTTGGGCCGCGCAATGCCCAGGCGTGGACAGTGAAAAGGCAGGTGCATCTCACCTCGATGAACACGGAGGCGGCATAAAAGGCGACCGACGTGCGCTCCGTGGCGCGCCCCGCCCGGTCCACCCGATCCGCGTTGTCAAAGATGCGCAGCGCGAAACCCAGGCAGTGGATGCGGTCGGCCGCCGGGTCCAGCTTCAGCTGGGCCTTGTCCCGCTCCAGCTGATTGAGCGTGGCGGTGAGAAGCCCCGTGATTTCCTTGGCGCGGTGAGGCAGCTTCAGGGCCTGGTCATGGAAAAGGTTGGGAGATCGGGGTGAAGGGGTGAAGGGGGAAGCCGTGCTCTAAAGTTACGCATCAACCTGCTGGAGATATCACGTGGTCGGAGCCCGCGGGCGATTTGTATGGCACGAGTGCGATGCGTCTGGCAGGGTGGCGTGCGCCGTCCCAGCATAAGGGGCGCAGTGTTGCGGACCGCCCTCAGCGGACGGCAACGTTCCAGTATCTGTTAGCGAAGGCCAGGGGTCACTCCAAACTTGGGCACTTCGGACAGGTCCTGGTCTTTGCTGCGTCGGCTTATTTCTGTAACCCAAGTAGCCAACACGTGGTATCACACAACTGTTACGCCATCCCCAGCCCCAACCCGCCAAACCATACCTGGTCGACAGCATACATGCGGCAGTAATAAGCTACCTTGGGGTCCGCTTGCTGAATTTCTTGAGCTCTCTGTTACGAAAGGAGCCGCGGGCAGGTGACCCACGGAGGTCTCGGCAGATGGCACGAGCCCTCGGGCGGTTCCGCATACCTGCATGAAGGGTACAACTAACTTTTTCTGTTCCTCTAGATCGGAAGCCATGCTGGTGCTGTGTTGTTACAAGAGAGGCGTAGTGCCGGTGCCTGCCAAAGGTCCTAGAATTAAGCGTAACCGTAACGTCCACAGGTAATGGACGTGTATTCAGATGGCAAATAAACTTCAGATACCTCTAGGCAGGGACTTTTCAGTTTTTACCTGACCATCTGACCCATGGTTGCTCCGAAACTGTCGGTTCCAGCTTCCCAAACCATCTTGACAGGATCGCAACAATAGTGGTTACACTCCGTTGCATATCAGCACTTCATTATTAGTAAGTTATCCAACCCGTCCAGGGGCGGACTTGGGAGCACAGAACAAACCGCAGGACACAAAGACACACCATGCAGATGTTGCAGCAACGGTGCATGCAGCCACGGCTGCAGTTATCGCGGTCATTTGTGTGCCCAAGAGGGATTGCTCTGGGACGACGACTGGTGGCGCACAGCGGGAACGAGGCTGCACCACAGACAGGTGCGCTGGCGCAGAAAGCCTTCCATTACAATTTAGCGCAAATCATAAGGTATATTTGCATTATGCCCACATCAAGTTGATCCCTATGGGTGGGTGTTTCCTTCGGGGCTTGCAGCCGAGCAACCATCTACTTCGACAGCGACCGATGTCGACCTCGATAAGGAGGTCACCAAGTTCACCCGTCAGGCGGCAGCCACTTTTGCTCCGCGCTCGTCGACGAAGTCGAAGAACCCCGCGGTGAAGGGCAGCCTCTTGTACGACATCTTTGAGTACCAGTCGTGGATCTGCCTGGTGGCCGGTGGGCTGCTTTCCTTCAACATAATCTGGCCCACTGACGAGCCTAGCATTGCCCGTTTGCTGGGGTGAGCAGAGTGGCAGCGGGGTTTTGGCTTGGGGGTTTGATGGCGGCAAGGAGAGGGGAGGTTGCCCACAGGGAAATGGCGATAGGGCAATGGACGGATTTTGGGACTCGAAGTTCTTGTGGCAGGGCATGCAGAGGGCACCAATGGGCCACAGCCCGCCCCACCAACCCCCCTTTGCCATCCCGCTCCAACCTATTATACCTCGGACCCCCAACACCTCTCGGCCTCTGTCTTCCCGCTGTCTCCCCCCTCCCTCCCCACGGCAGCATGTGGTCCATCTGGATGTTCACCATCCCCTCACTCCGCGCCAAGGAGTGCACCCCCAAGGAGAAGGACGCACTCAATATCCTGTTCCTGCTGGTAAGGGGTCGGCACAAGGGAGGTTCTGGGGAAGGGCAGCTGCGTAGGCACAAGGATGGCCACAAGGGTGCGTGTCCTGGTGGGCCGCGGGCCGCCGCCAACACCGAGCGTCCTCGCGCGTCTGCACGCAATGCCCGTGCACGCAATGCATTTCACCACGCACGCTCGCCTTGGCCCCACGCTCGCCTTGGTCCCATTCCACCCTGACAGCTTCCATCACGCAACCACCTTCCGGCCCTCCTTCCCGCCTCCCTTTGCCAGGTGCCGCTGATGAACGTGGCTCTGCCGTTTGTATGGAAGAGCTTCGCCTTCATCTTCACGTCCGACGTGGTGGCATTGGGGGCGGTGTACTGGTGGAAGGGCGTTTGGAAGGAGGTGTACGGCTTGCCCTTCGCGTATGCCGGCGCGGCGGAGCCGGCTGCGGCAGCTGGCGAGGGTGGGGACAACACGGGAGGGAGCAGCGACGGCAGCGCGTGAGGAAGAGCCCGTATGGCGGTGCTAAGACGGCATTCGGAGGCGGTGTTGCTCGCCGTAGAGCGAGCAGGGGGCATGGGTCCTCTGGAGCTGCCGCGACTGTATGTAACGTGGCTGCATGTATTCTAAAAAAAGTGCTGCTGAATTGTGCAGAAGCTGCTGCAACATCGAATGTGGCGGTTCGTCGGGCTCGTGTGTGTCCCATGGGTCGCCTAAGCAAGTGGGGTATCACATGAGCGGTTGGTGCTGACGCAGTGGTGCTGTCGAGAGTGTTACGGCCGGGGTATGAAATGGCTGGCGGGCCAGGGATGTGCTCTCGATAGGATGCCCTGGCACATCTCGAAGTGTTCCAATGGGAAGGCGTCCGTGGGAAGGAGTGTGCTCCGTTTGCATTCCGTTATTGCCTGTCCTGGGATTCTCGTGTCTGATCAACAGCCGCTATGTATGACACAACATAGTTGACAGTCATGCTTCGGGTCACGCTGTCGTAAACCAATGCCGGCGTGACACTTCGAGGACATCTCAGACGTGAGGGCGCGGGCCTGCGAGGTGTAATCCTTCCTGGAGCCTTACAGCCGCAGGCCTAGATTACAGGGTGAAGCCCTGAGCGGTGAACTATAAATAATGGCGGAGATATTCAGTCCTGCGGTACAAACAGAACCTGGTCATGTTGCGACGATCCAATCATCCCCGACCACAACACCTTGCCTCGCTTTGTCACAGCGTCAATTCGTGTTTGCCGTCACATCACGCGCCCCGGCGGCATATGCACCGCTTTCGGCCCGATAACGCAGTCGGGGCCCTACCGAACCCAGCAACAAAACGCAGACTCTACAACGCTCGACCGCTGGATTAGAGCGGTCTCGAGGTAGACCAGAGACAGGCTGGTCTCACTAAAAATAGTTAGTGTGTCAGCGTTCATGTATACACGGTGCTAGATACGCCCTCCTATAAAATTGAATGCTAGAGTCGGGCATTCTCCCCGCAAACGCAGCCCAGCCGGTAGGGGCGACGACTTAAACCGGCCGCGCGCGCAGTGGCTAAGAAGCAGCTCCCCCTGCTCTCCTGACGTTGACAACACTCGCCCTTATCAGCCGCACACGCGGCCCTAGATTTGGACCCCAGCACCAATACTTCCCAGACCAACGCACGGGGGGCCAATAAGTCGAACTGCGTTATCACAAGATTTAACGTCCTATATTCCAGCCCCTCCCAAACAGGTCACGAGTGCAGCCATCCCAGTAAGCCAGGAGGTATCACGGCCGTCTTAAGTACTGAATGCAACCGCGGCCGCCCCGACCGACGTGCCACAGGGAAAAGGGCTGCTTCAATGCAACGCCGGGTGATCCACGTGTGCCCTCATGTCCATCGTCCCACGGAGCCCAACGTCCAAGCGACCTCCATCGTACCCAAAATTCACGCCCGCGTCTCTTTCACCGCTCGCCATGCAACACCAGCAGTGCGACCATGCGGCACCGCTTTTAGATCACGTTATATACCGAAAGTCGCGTCTCGACATGCAAGCAGCACTTGCTCTCGGCAGCCCGCAACCACCCTGAAGAAACTCACATCCATCAAGCTCCGCGATCACCTTGCCGGCGCCCTGGCACAAGTGCACGCCCCGAGCGTTGCCGGAGAACGTAGCGCGTAGCAGCCATTTCCCATACAGCGCCACACATGCCCCGCCCAACCAGCTCTGCAGGCCCCGCAATCGTGCGACCAAAACTCCTGCAAACCATGCTCCCCCAAAACGTCACTGCCAACCCCTGATGGAAAGAACTTACCGACCTCCTCCCCGGGCGCAGCCCAACCACACATCGTACGTCCGCGCCACTTGACGGGTTCCCCATCCTACACGGGCGCTGTAGCCCCACCCATCGCGCATCCGCACCGGGTGCGCCAGCAGGCCGCTTCACCGCCCCATACCACTGGGACCAGAAGATCTCCGCATCTGGCTGGTCATGGTCTCGCGCGACCCCACGCGGCTTATGGAGGACTCCCCTGCGATCGTCGCGCGGCCGCTCGCCGGAGTGGTGCGGCCACTGGGCGCCGGGCTGGGGGTGAAACTCGTGCTGCCGGTGAGACCGCCACTGCCCCCGTTGTCGGCCGAGGAGTTGGCACGTGCGCGGCCCAGCTCCACTTTCCGCGCGCGCGAGGCGAACTCCAGCGAGCACTTGGTCTCGGACACGTTCTCCGCGGCCGGCGATACGTTGACGATCATGACGCACTTGCTGTTGCCACCCAGCGAGTCCTCCAGCAGCCGCGTCAGCTGTAATAAGGGGCAGCACCGACGCACAGCGACTGAGACAGGCGAAAACGCAATGTGCACTCCGGACCCCCCCACAGCGTTGAGCGCGCCCACACTGGGCAAGACCATTCAGAATAAATTGTCAGCGCAGCCGAAATAAGGGAGGTATCCCGATTTCGTCAGACGGTGGAGAATCTCGCGCAAAGGCGGCGGCAATGGTTCGGTTCCGGGCCCGGATGGCGCACCTTGGAGTTGCGGTAGGGGATGTGGGCGTTGCGCTGCTGCAGCGCCTGGATCACGTCGCCTAGCGCGCTGAGCGACTTGTTGATGGCCTGCGCCTCCTTCAGGCGGTCGCCCTGCGCGCCCGTCCGGCTCAGCCGCTCGCTGCCCGCCAGGTCAATCAGGTGCAGCTTGCCGCGAAGCGCGGTGCCTGCACGGGGCGGAGCGCACGGAGCGGGCACGGGCGGACGAAAACTCGTCAACCCCACAGAGCGGCAACCCTCGGTGTGCTGGACACACGCCACCTTAGACTTCGGTACCAAGCATCTCATCCCGAGAAAATCCTGAAGGGATCCTGTCTATCCACCAGCCACGCAACCCGAGATTCCCCCGGAGATCATCCACCCACCGTTGAGCTTCGAGACGCAGTTCACGTAGACCGACAGCACCAAGTGCGAGCGAGACGAGTGCTCGTTCATGTTGGTGGCGAAGGTGGAGCGGTTCGACTTGCCGCGGCTGATCATGGCGGTCACCTCGCCCATGTTGTGCACCTCCTCCAGCTTCAGGCCGGGCACGTACATACCGTCGGAGCCCTACACCGGGCAGTCACGACGCATGCATCCATATACAGAGCGCGCGCGAGTGAGTTGGATTTCAAAATACGCTTGCTTAGTGCACCCGCACCAATGCCAAGACAGGCAGCACCTAGCACCAATGCCATCCATGGACATGCGTTGATCTCATAGTCCTCAGTGCCCACCGAGATTTTCCTCTAACCTGCGTCGCATCCCTTTCTCCGTTGCACCCCCATCGACCGCGAGGCGGCATCCCCCTTGCCAGTCCCCGGCCACCCGACCTGCTTCACATCCAGCTTGTCGCCATCCTGTGCGCCCGACACGAGCAGGTCGTAAATCTGCTCGTTATAGATCTCCAAGACGGAGGCGGAGAAGGTTGTGGTGAACACCGCCGACCGCTCCTCCGCCAGCTTGAACAGGTCCGCAAGCGCGCGTAGGTTCACGCCAGGGTTGCCCTGCAGCAGACAGCAGAAGGCGGGCCCAGCAGCACCGCAACAAATAAGACCAGAAACTGGCAGAAATCGTGTAGATCTCAAGCGCGCGCCTTCCAGGATCAGACCAGTCCAAGGCCCGTCCACATAGGCACAAATGGACTGAGCGCAAGGGCCAAGCGAACCTGCCGAGGTACCGTGTGCCTCACCCACCTCGGGTCCCTCCATGGTGAAGGTCTTCCCAGAGCCGGTCTGGCCGTACGCCATGATGGCCACATTAAAGCCGTCCAGCACCGAGGTGATCAGCGCAGCCACCTCGTCGTACAGCTGCGGGGTAGAAGCGGGTGGTTGGCGATGGCGAGGCGGAAGGCAAATAAGGCAAGAAGAGATCTGTGAGCGAGTACGGCACTCATTGAAGACCAAGGGGTCCATGAAAGGCGCCCCCGCCCGGCCCAATCTGAGCGGAAAATCTGAGTTCGTGAGACACGAAAACGTTCCCGTTCTCACGCTCTTAAGCCGGCGCGGCCCCTTACCTTGTCTTGTCCCTCGTCCGGCGCGAGCACGCGGTCAAACTCGAAGTCCTTCTCCGCCTTGTTCTCCATCGCCGCCACGCGCAGCATTTCCTCACTGACGCACTTGATGGGCATGGCACCCTCCGCACCCGCCCCCCGCTCCTTGTCGACCAGCGGTCGCACGCGGCACAGCACACGAATGTTGCCCTTGAGCTCCAGCACCTGCGAGCGCACATCCACACCCACGCCCACAACCACCGCAAGGTCAGCTCCACACCCTTCACATGCACGGCAATGCATGGACGATGCCTCCTGCACCGTCCATGTTGGGTGCCTCCTGCACCCAACAAGAGGCAAGTCTCTAGGGCAGTGTTAGCGGCATGAGCAGCTGGCAAGCACTGGAAAATCGTAATCCAGCCCCCAGGGGCCGAGTCGTACCGTGTTGTGGAGCTTTCGGCGCTTGTCGAACTCGACCCGCCACTTCTCCCGATAGTGCGCGATTTGGCCCTGGGCCTCGAGCTCGCGGATGCGGCTCGTTTGCTCCGCCTGGAAAGGGGATACGCGCAGCACTCAGGGTACCCACACACAATACTGTCTGGAACACGCGACGCGCCTCTGATGTGAGAACGTAAGCGCTCTTCCTGAAGGGCTTACATCGATACAGCTGACCATAGCTTCAGGGACCGCTGAACTGAAAGACATCGCGTGGACCCACGCTTAACAACATCAGCGCATGGCGGCTACTCCAAACGCACTCACCTCCTGGCGCACCGCCTGCACCTCGTCGCGCGCGTCGCGCAGCCTGGACTCCATGTCCGACAGCTTGTTCCGCAGGTCCGACTGTGCCGTCCGCACACGCGAGATCTCGCGGTCGCGCACCATCCGCGTCATCTGCGTCAGCGTCTTGTCGGAGAAGATCTCCGACTGAAAAGCCACCTGCGGGAACAGCCAAGGCCAATCGGAGCAGCCGTCGTCAGTTACGCGGCACGGTACAGAAACACTGTCGTCCGATGTCACACAATTGCAACTACAAGTGTTGCAAGGCATTCCAGGCAGATTGCGGCCCGTAACGGGCAACATGCGGCCCGATTCCGCGATACGTTCTCCACCACTCACCAGCTCCTCCAGCACTCCCTCGCGCATCGCGTGGAGCTCATCCAGTTGCGCCTGAGAATACGCACAGACAGGTGCGATGAGGGTCGTTCCTGGTGCGGATTACACCCGCTGCAGCACTGCTAGGCTGGCGACCGGTTTAGACGCACAGGCACCGTCAGTGGCACGGAGATGGACAGGCGTCCGGGACCTCTGACCAGCCAGAGGGGTGGACTCTGGAGATGCGGTATGCGCCGCACCTGCATGCGCTGAAGCTGGACGCGCGTGGTGGCATCCGTGTCGGGCTTCATCAATGACATCCTGCTCTTCATCTCCTGCTCGGGCAACAGGGCATGGCAATGAGGGGCGACAGTTTCGCACGTGTCGAAACATGGGGTCCACATCCAAGCCAGTATGCGCTCGGATTAAGGATATCCGCTTGAGCCTTCAGGAAGGAACGATACGCGGCATGCACGTCGTAAAGCTGCCGACGAGTCCACGGGTCGGGACTCGCAGCGGTTTGCTGCTGTTCTAAAATTTGCACACCAACGCTGTGTGGTTCCCGGTCTCTGGTGCAGCCCCTGGAGCACGACGGCTGCAACCAACGCACACACCTTCATTGCCGCCAGCGCGTCGCTCTTTGTGCTTTGGAGCTGCTGGATTTGCACCTGTACGGTTCGGACAGCGCGGGCCAGACGGGTCCGGTTGACATACATGTCAAGTGCACATGCCGGAGCGCCAGACACCACTCTCGAGCTGCTCTGCGCATCCGCACCACCAGTAAGAGACGCCTTAGATGGCCCCCGACCCACTCGTAAACCTTCCACAACACTGAGACGCCCCAACCATGGTGTGGCCCTTCCCGCACCGAGGCCGCGGCGCGCAATCCTCCGCAAAACCCCCACACAGCGCCCTCTGTGATAACGCGTGCATTAGCACCTGCACGACATCCCCGCCCCACCCAATGTGCGGCCACGCCCGCTTACCTGCTTTTGGCGCAGCTCCGCCTCCAGATCTGCCACTTGCCCATTGCGCTCCTCCGAGAGAGCCATCAGCTGCCGCTGCAGCGCCGCTACCTGATCGCCCTGCGACTCCGCCGCCAGCATGGCCTGCTGGGCCCGTGCATTCGCCTCTGCCGCGGCCAGGTCCGACCTGGCCTTCGCGAGCTGCTGCTGGTACTGCGCCTCACGAGCCTGGGAGGGAGCGGAATGGCAGCCGGGACGGCCCGGAGATCAGGTGCGGCAAGCAGACTCCCATGGTTTTCCCGAAAGAGTGGGCGGACTAGGCCGGCCGCATGGAAGCCCACAGAGCCCATAGGTTATCAGTGAGTAACTGTTTGCAGGCCACACTCGTGACGGGAAGAGGGGCATTCCCGTTGGTTGGTGTGCCCTGGACAATCCCCGCATTCGCGTGGCTAGCTGTCAAAAGTTTCGCTTTCAATGTATGACATATCTTCTTGGCCGTGAAGGCCACGGCTCGAGGAGAGCAAACGACGTCTTACTATAGCGCGTCCGAGTGCACATGGAGCGATACTGGTGTTATTATGACACTCGCGACAGCACCGGACCCCAACCAGTGGTATGCGCAAGTTCCATACCCGCAGCCGCAGGGCAGCCACCCCAAAAAGGCACGGCCGGCTCTCGCGGTTAGCTGCGACGCGGCTCGCTCATCCATTTCCAGGGCCTCTACACCCGTGCACACACCAGTACCCTGTCCAGCAAGGTGGGCGCCCCCAGCACCTCACCTTGACTTCTGCCAGCTCCTGCTGCAGCTCCTCCACCATCCCATCAGTGTCGCTCCGCCGGGTCGCGATGTCAGAAGTCCCTTTTTTGTCCGCCAGGAGGGCCTGCGGAAGGATCCAAGTTTGTAAGCTTCACCCTCGTATCTCGGTTGGTCTAGAACTGCAAACGCGGCCATCCAAGGGTTCCATCACCGACCGTACCTTAAGCCGCGCGGTCTCCGACTCCATCTCCCGCAGCTTCGAGTCCCGGGAGGTCAGCTGCCGCTGCAGCATCGTCACCTGCTGAACCAGGTCACTGCGGGCGCCATGGCATGCAACGAGCGTTCAGTGGACGACCACGACTTCTCCAGCGGACCGTGGGCGCCTAACCGTAAGCCTCGAGAAAGGATCATCCCACAATCCGACCACAATGCATGCAAACGAGTGTTCACAGTCTAACTTTGAGCACTCCTTAGTAGCGCAAATACGGTCATTGCCGACCCGCATCACTGAATGACATCCGCAGCTAAAAAGCCATTCCATCTCACCGGCAGGTCTGGCAGCCCAACGCACCTGCTTGCTCCCCGGGACACGTCGATTGTGTCAGGTGAGGGCGGCTGCTGGCTTCGGAGCTGCTTCAGCTCCTCATGCAGCGCCTTCAGTTCGTGTTGCAACGCGGGGATGACCTGCGCACCGCAATGCGGAGGCATGACGAGCGCCGGTGGTTAGCTTCCAAAGGGCGCCACAAGCGTCACGTAGCTCTACATCATCGCCCCCTAATCCCTCACCTCCACATTGCCGGGGCACTGCAGGCCTTGCTCCGAGCGCAGCGCCTGCGGCGTGAGCGGGGAGAGCACGACACCTCAGTTTTGGGTCAGGGCGGCTTGGGCGCCCCAGTTGCGGTGCGGCCCGGGTTTAGCCATACGTTGCACTCCCATAGCAAAAGCTGGTCGTTTCGATGATGATGTATAAGGTTCGACGGCTTCGCCAACACTGTCCTCCATCGCCTTAATCCTCACCTGCAGCTGCTCCTGGCTGCGCTCAAGCAGGTCGACCAAGTATTGGTCATACCCCTGCGGCAGTGATGATAACAACCGGCCCGGTTTGCATGTCAGCAAACAAAAAACAAAGGGATGTTATGGACCGCAGGTGTGGGCTGCTATGTGCAACGATGCATAAAACCGGGCGAAAAACCCATACCCGGCCAAGCGACTTGCGCACGCCACCCCTCTCAAGTGCAAGCGCCTTACCTTGACGTCGATTATCTGGCGTCGCCGAGACTCCATCTCCTTCCCAAATAGGTCCCGGTACCCATAGGAAGGGAGAGAGGCCTGGCCGTTGATATGGTTGTGTGCCCGATTAACCAACAGCGGCTCCTCGTCCTCGTCCAGCGGCTCCTCCTCATCCTCGTCCTCAAGTTCATACTCCTCATCCGCGAGTCCCTGGTAAGAGCACACGCGAGCCCACATATAGTTAGACGTCCACGATGCTGCTACACACCCCAACTTGATACGCCTGATTTTGAGTTCCGCCCGTCCCTGATCGTGTAGTGTATGTACAAATGATTTCCTGAATGATAAGACGGCAATTTATCCCAACCGTACCAGTTCTGCTAGAAGCGACCGCTTCTTAGCTACTATCGCGGCGTCTGAGTTAGCATAGCTCTTCTGCAGAGTCTGCTGAGCCAATGCGGGATCGTACTCCTGCATTGAAGATGGTGCAACGAAGAGGTTGAGCAAAGAAGTCCTCTTGACTGCAGGTTCAATCACAGGCGTCTCCAAGGGCTCCCACAGTCCCACAACTTGCCAGCGGTTTCTTAAATTGCGGTGGCATAGTTGCTGGAGCAGCGTCTGCCGGTATTTGATAGATAAGTCTGTTGGGTGGCCGTCTGGTTCACTCTCCGCTATATGTCTCTCCCAATGTGTTAACTGTGCCTACGCTATTGTCGAAGCGAAAAACAGTTACGAGGTTCAAGTAAAATGGCTCAAGACACCTGCTGCTAGCCGTGTAGAAGTGTACTCGAACCGTGCGGCAAAGAGGCGATTCCCCTGCACGCTGTCCCCTACGCGCTGAACGTTTTTGACGTCATTATCGCTGACAAAACATATGCGCGAACTGGGATGCAAGAGCGCGGGCTGGGCAACGCAAAACGCTACTGAGTGAAAGCCGTACAGACGAGCCGTACCGCGCTTAGAGTTTCCCAAGTTGGACTCCATGCACTCAAGTTGCTAAACGATTTTTGCGCAGTAATTAGAAGGGCAGTCTATTCTCATTTTTGCTTCCTAGGAACCCGCTGTGGGCCCTAGACAAGACATAGCTTGCGGAGACCTCGCTTCCGTAAGGCGGCACATCATTTCACGGCTAGGCCTTCGTACACATGCGCTGCTGTTAAGGCTTTGAGCGGACAACATGGTACGCGGCCGGGCTGTGCGAATGTGGACCAGCGCTGTTCCTGGCCTCTTCAGTAAAAGCCATTTCGGATACTCTTGCGATGTTTGCAGTCCATCTTTTGGGAGGTTCCCAACGTCCAAGGGGAAGCTCCGTGCCCCCGCTCGGGGCATTCATTCACAGCGCTTGGCGAGCGCTTCGTGCTCTTTGGAGGATGTGGGCGCAAAGAAGGTACGCATAGCTGTGTGGGTGGTGAGCGCAGTATTACTCTGGGGGCAAGAAAGTATCCCTCTTCGCTCCTTGGGTAACATGCAGGCAAGGCTGCTGCCTTCAACGACTTGTATGAGCTGGACACCAGCGACCCCGACGAGTACAAGTGGAAGGAGCTAACAGCCGCGAACCCTCCACCCCCTCGTGCCCGTCATACGGCTATCGCGGTGAGCCGTGCGTAGGGTTCCGTGCACGGGTGCAGGGGGGCTGCAACAGGCCCAGCTGGCTTCCCGTGCAGCGTGCGGGGCCCGTAAGGTGGCCTAGGACAACCCACACCTTTGTGTGGCGGGATTCCTAAGGTGCAGGGTCAGCGGGGTGCTTTCGGGTTGTTTGGCAGAGATTGCGGGATGTGTGAGGGCGCCCTGTAGGTTCGGCCAAGGAGTCCGGTGGGGTTGCGGCGCCATACACCCCACGCGCACCGAGTCACGCACGGTTCCATTCACCTCCCAGCAACCCTTTCCCACGCCGTCTCGCTTTTGCCACGGGGCACACATCCACTTACACCCCCTTCAGGCTACTGTTTCTATGCACGGGGCCGCATCGGCAGTGGCATATCGGCTCTGAAAAGCGCGTCCCTCAAAGCATCACCCTTGCCCCGATGCCGGCCCCCTCTGCACCGCCTCCGGGCCCGCTTGCTCCTCAGCTCGACGAGAAGCGGCTGTTGGTGTTTGGTGGCCTCAACAAGCGCGTCCGCTACAATGACGTGTGGGTATTCAACTACGAGGAGAAAACTTGGTCGGCCGTCACCGTGGGCGGCGCCGCACCTGAGCCGCGTGCGCACTTCACCGCCACGCGCTTCGGCAACCGCGTCTTCATCTTTGGCGGCTACGGCGGCAGCGGCCAGGTGTACAACGAAATGTGGGTGCTGCACATCGGCGATGAGGGCTTTCGATGGGAGAACATCACCGAGTCGCTGCTGGGCACCGGACCCTGCGCGCGCTTCGACCACTCGGCCTTCATTTATCCCGTGACCCCTAACTCGGACACATACGACAAGCTGCTGATCATGGGCGGCCGCGATCTCAGCCAGATGTACCAAGACTCCCACATGCTGGACCTCAACCGCATGGCCTGGGAGAACGACACTCAGCCGCCGTCGCTGCCGTACGAGATCTGCAACAACGTTTGCGATGGCATCGAGAGCGTGCCGTACCACAAGGTCTTCAGCTTTGGCGGGCGCAAGGGCATGATGCAGTACCTGAACACGGTGGAGGTGATGGATTGCGGCAGCCAGATGTGGTCCACGCCGCCCGTCGACCACGGCACGCCGCCGGTGGGCCGCGAGGACACGGCTTGGGTGTTTGACGTCAAGACCTGCTCGCTGCTCATCTTCGGCGGCTGGGCCAACCGCTGGCTGGGCGACCTGCACAAGCTGAACGTCTCGCCCATCATCGGCCCGCCCTACGCCTGCACGGGCATCGTGCCGGAGATGGGCCCCGTGTTCGGCTCCACCGACATCACCATCCGTGGCCTGCGCTTCCGCGACGGACAGGTACAGGTCAAGTTTGGGCTCAGCGAGAAGAACGAGGTCATCGTGGACGGCGTATACGTGGACCCGGAGACCATACACGTGCGCACGCCCAACTACGAGCAGTACGGCGCGCTGACGGTGGACGTGCGCGTGTCCATCAACGGCGAGGGCTGGACCGTCAACAAGATCAAGTTTGCGTACTTTGCCAACACCGCTGCACGCAACTGCATCGCTTACGGCCCTGGTCTGCTGACGGAGACCATCTCGAGCGTGGAGGTGCCCTTCATCATCCAGGCCAAGGACACGCTGAACGACAAGCGCACCAGCGGAGGCGACATCTTCAAGGTCACGGTCGCGTCGGCGGATGGCAAGTACGAGGGCGTGTCGCGCGTGCGCGACCTGAACAACGGCCAGTACGAGGTACAGTACTTTGCGCCCACCGCCGGGATGTACCACATCCACGTGTCCTTCAACGAGCTGGGCACGGCGGACTTCGTGCCCATCCGCGGCTCGCCCTTCATCGTGAAGTGCCTGGACCCATGGGTCAGGCCGCGCATCATGGGCAACGCGCCGCCGAAGCGCAAGGGCGTCACGCTGTCTACGCTGGGCAGCGAGCTGGTGCTGTACGGCGGCGACAAGTCCGGCGTGACGGTGCTGCATACAGAGGGCACGGAGTGGCGCTGGGGCGCTGCGGCGGCGTCGGGCGCGGTGCCGCCGGACCGCACCATGCACTCGACGGTGGTGCTGAGCGACGGCGAGCTGGTGGTGTTTGGCGGCATCGGACTGGTGGACCAGAATGACCTGAACGACATCTACTACCTGCGCAAGCAGGGCGACGGATGGGTGTGGAGCACGCCTGCGGAGAGCCGCCCGTACGCAAGGTGGGTTTTTAAATTGCATGGGGAGGAGTGAACAGGAAGAATCGAGGGGACTGGCGACCTGAAGCCACGCAAATGGGTGGTGGGAGGGGAAGGGAAAGGGGAGGGGTAAGGGTTGCGGCTGGGCGACCCCAGGAGTGCAAGGCAAGCTGGCAGCTCAAATGTCGACGCGCCCTGCAGTTTGGAAAGAGAGCGGTGTCTGGGATTACGAGTATGACAGGTTTGGGGAGAGGGAGGGCTTGCAATCTGTTCTTGCTCTTGCAAATCTCACACAAAAAGGTAGGGTGTATGGTTAAAACCATAAAAAAAACCTACCAGTTCCATGGGCCGGAGCAGCTGTATGGGGACCGGACGAGTGTTGGACAGCGGGCAAACAAAGGGCAGTGCAGCGCGGTAGATAACGTCTGATGTACCCTGGTCCCTTCGATAGGCATCCGACGGGCGACAAGGCGACGGACAGGGAGGAGCCGGAGGCGGATACTGCTACCCCCCCACCAACCGCCGGCCCTGCCCCTGCGGAGGGCGGCGAGGCTGCGCCGGCGGCCGAGGGCGCGCCGGCAGCCGAGGGCGGCGAGGCGGCGGGTGCTGTGGAGGGCGGTGATGCGGCCGAGAGGCCCGCCAGCGGTGGCGCGCCAGCTGGGAACATCGCCCCCGCGGCCTCGGTTGCGCCGGAGCTGCCGGTCGCTGCCCGAAACAACGGTGTGGCCGTGGCGATCGACAAGGATTTGTACGTCATGATGGGCGACCACGACGGCGATGTCATGACGTGAGTTCTGCCCTGCGCCGCCAACGTCCCGCCGGCTTCCTGTCGCCAAGGGGCTCGAGCCCGGATGGGGCTTGCGGCCTCTTGTCCGGTCGATTGCGGTTGACGGGAGTGCATACTTGGGTGGTGTAGGCCTCAATTACAGGCTCGGTCCATGGCGCATTGCAGCAAATTGTCATTCGTGTGTGGGCAGTTACTAGCTTGTGGCCAGGTTTCCGAAGCCATTTTTTCCTTGTTGCCCCGCTTCGCCTCGCAATGTGCCTTTCTACTCCCCTGAATGCCCGACCCTGCACTCGCCCCTCGCACCGACGCACCCGGTCCCTCACAGTGAGCTGGCGATGCTGGACACGTCTGACCGCCAGTGCGCCAACTGGATGGAGCCCATCCTCAAGGGCGACATCCCCGAGCCGCGCAAGACGGCAGCAGCCGCCGCCACCGGCAACCGCATCGTGATGTTCGGTGGCCAGGTGGTCAACGACGAGGGGGAGAGCGTGGTGACGGGCGAGCTGGTCATCATGGAGATCACCGGCCCCAACAACATCCACTGCACCGTCAACCCGCCCGTCACCGGCGTGCACGGCGTGCCTGTGGCCCGCTACGGCGCCGTCATGCGCGAGTTCTCCCACGGCAAGGTCTTCCTGCACGGCGGCATGGACGGCGAGGGCAAGCCGCTCAACGACGGCTGGCTGTTCGACGTGGCCACCAATGCCTGGGAGCGCGTCTACCTGGGCGCATCGGACGTGGTGCTGCCGACGGGCAGCGTTGCGACGGTGCTGCGCAGCCGCATCGTGCTGCTGACCACCGCCTCTGGCTCGCCAAAGTTCGACCTGGTGCAGTTTCTGGACTTCCTCGAGCAGCGCGAGACCATGGCCTTCACACCCAAAATGCGCATCTCCACAGAGACGTTGCTGAAGAACCTGGAGGATTGGGTGGACGTGCAGGGGCACGGCATGGAGCTGGCGCGCAGCCCGGAGAAGCTGGTCAAGGACTTTGAGAACGGGCTGCGCAAGGTGATGGACGCGCTGTACCAGGTCAAGAGCCAGCGCTCCGCTACCGACCTGCTTATCGACCAGCTGCACGAGGCCTTCTACCAGCTGGCAAAGGACAAAGTGCCGGGCGTCAACAAGATGGAGAAGCGGCTGGAGGACGCGGCGCACAAGTGGGATGAGATCAAGAAGGCGCAGCCGCAGGTCAAGACGGACGTGGAGCCAATCCAGGTATGGGCGGCACGGGGTGTAAGCAGGGTGCAAGCAGCGAAAGATAGATGCAGCTACCCTACCGCTCCCCCCAGTGATGATGCTGATCTATTTGCACCCGCTGCACGCTTTGCCCTCGCGCACACAGGCCCAGAAGGGCGAGGACATTAAGAAGGAGATTGAGGTCTTTGCCGCCAAGGTGCGTCACTACCGCTCCGGCTTCCACACGCGTGCCTTCTTCAAGTACGGCACTGGCTTTGACGCGGCGTACCCCGAACTGGACGCGGCGGCGCGGGAGCTGGCGGACCTGAAGCGCGAGTGCGATCGTCTGGAGGAGCTGGCCAGCGTGTTTGAGTTCCCGCAACTGGTGGAGCCGGTGACCGCTTCACTCAAGGAGACGGTGGACAATCTGGTGATGGTCAAGGATGTGTGGGACACGGCCGTCCTGTGCGAGCTGCAATTCCAGGTGCGGTTAAGGGGCGTGCGACTACCACAGAGCCGGCCTGGCCGACCGGCTTGTGGCGTGTTGGGTTGGAAAGTGAGGCGTGGACAGGCCGGGGAAGACCGGGTAAGGCAGGTGCTGGCGGCGAGCGTGAACGGCGCGTTTCAGGTTGGGCCTCTCAGGCACCGAACGTTCTACGAGCCACAGCAGCAATGCTTCCACTTCCCGCTGGTGCCCCGGCCATTTCCCATGCACCGGTAAATGCCTTCCATCGACAAACCCCTTAGTCCTACAGCGGTTGTTACAACAAGGCATCCCTCATGTGCCACCCGCCCACAGGACTGGCGCCAAACCCTGTGGAGCGACATCCGCACTGACATTATGGAGGAGGGCGCCAAGCAATTCGTCAAGGAGGTCAAGAGCATGCACAAGAAGGTCCGCGATGAGGACGTGTTCCGCGGCGTGGACCAGGCCGTCAAGAACTTCCTGGTGTCGGTGCCGCTGGTGGCCGACCTGCGCAGCCCCGCCATGCGCGACCGCCACTGGGAGCAGCTGATGTCCACCACCAAGGTGGGCCGCCACCGGTGATACCGTGCGCATGGCTTCTTACATCTGCGTCACGCTGGCCTGCATCTCCGGAACTACCGCATGTTTGGGCCTTAACGCTGGGTTACGGGTACCGCCCGAGTGCTTTGCTGCAGAAAGAGCAATGCGGCAGTGGTCACGGGTTTCGACTAGCTATGAGGACAGTGTTTTTTAAGCCCGTGAGGCCGGCGGTGAAGCCGTCCGGGCCCGTAGCGCAGCTGACACGGGCATAATTAGGCTACACTGAAGGAAGGGATGCCCAATGGTTCTTGGTTTGTGACCTCCCTGCCTCCCGCCTCGCAGGTGACGTTTGACGTCAAGGACCCCAACTTCAAGCTGAATGACCTGCTTGCACTGGAGCTGCATAAGTTTGAGGAGGAGGTGGGCGAGATCGTGGACCGCGCGCAGAAGGAGGAGAAGATGGAGATCTCGCTCAAGAAGCTGACCGACACGTGGGCGCGCGTGGAGTTCCAGTTCGCGCAGCACAAGGACTACCCAGTGTACACCATCAGGATGGCGGAGGAGGATTTCGAGGTGGGCCGGGGTCGCACACGCTGGCTCGCATACCTGTTGAGCAGTTTGTGCGCCAGGTCTTCCCGTCCACCGCCATTCCCTTATCTGTCAGCTGCTGTGCACCCAACACTAGGGTCACGAGGCTGACCTGGTGTGAAGGCGACTCGCTGGGCAGCGCGTTACTGTCTATATAGCCGGTCGCAAGTACACATGTTTGCTGAAGATGCAGGCCCCCCCCTGCCCCCATCCTTCCCTCACGGTGCGGCGCAGGCGCTGGAGGACAACCAGGTGCAGGTGCAGGGCATGATTGCCAACCGCTACATGGTCACCTTCAAGGACGAGATCCTGGGCTGGCAGAAGAAACTCAACGACGTGGCGGACGTGAACCAGATCATGGCGGAGATCCAGCGCACATGGGCCTACCTGGAGTCGCTGTTTATCCATAGCGAGGAGGTCAAGAAGGAGCTGCCGGAGGCCACGGTGCGCTTCGCCAACATCGACACGGAGGTCAAGAAGGTGCGGCCGCGCGCGCATGCGAGGGCTGGTTGTGGGACGGGGCCCTGGACGGTAACCAACGGGGGAGCGATTGGCGTGACCTGGACCTGAAAGATGGGAAATTGGATGGTGCCAAGCGCTGCTTCTTTGTCGTCACCCGCTTTACAACCCTCTCGCTGTCTCTCTGCCGCTCTTTGGCTACAGGTGCTGGCGGAGTTCAAGGAGATCAAGAACTGTGTGGCTTGCTGCCACCGCGACGGCCTGTACGCTAACCTGGAGACGCAGGAGCGCGAGCTGGAGATTTGCAAGAAGGCGCTCAACGACTACATGGAGTCCAAGCGCCGCGCCTTCCCGCGCTTCTACTTCGTGTCTGCCGCCGACCTGCTGGACATCCTTTCCAACGGCAACAACCCCGTGCGCGTGCAGATGCACATGAACAAGTGCTTCCAGGTTAGTGAGCGGGCGGCGCCTTGGTCTAGCGTTTCATGCGTCCGCTGCCAGTACTTCTGCCTTATGTTGCTAAGAAGGTTGAATGCCGGTCCATGCGCTGGCGGCTGCGTATGCCCGTACCGATGCACGTGGAGGATAGGGACCGCTCGGCAGTGTGGGTCATGTACCGGACACCGTGCTGACCACTCGGCTCGTGCGCCTCCGACCCTCGCAGGCTATCGACAAGCTTCGCCTGGACAGCGAGGAGGTGGTACCGGGCAAGCGGCCGAAGGGCCTGGGCATGGAGTCGTGCGTCGGCATCGAGTACGTGCCCTTCTCAACGCCGCTGCCGCTGGAGAACAAGGTCAGTAGTTGTGCACAGCCCTTCTGCCATTGCAGCCGCGTGATTGAGTCTTCAGCCGCTTGGCCACTGGTCCGGCATATTTTTGTACCTGCCAGGGATTTCGGCGACCTCGGCTTGTCTCACAGCGGCAACCTCAGCCTGTTCCGTAAACATTTTCGTTCCCTCCCCCGGTCCCCTTGTCGGCAGGTGGAGGAGTACATGAACGACATCATCGTCAAGATGCGCGACGAGCTGCGCATGGTGCTCAAGGCATCGGTGGAGGACTACCCGACGAAGCCGCGCGAGCAGTGGCTGTTCGACTGGCCGTCGCAGGTCATCCTGGTGGTAAACCAGATCTTTTGGTGCCTGGAGGTGGAGCAGGCCTTCGTGGAGATGGCCAAGGGAGACAAGGACGCGATGGCCAATTACAACGAATTCCAGGTGTGTGCGAGGGACTGGATGCGGATAGGGAGGTGCGGAGGCTACGGCGATAAGTCGCGGGGGATTGGTGCGAGGGAGGGGGAAGAGGGCGGGGCGTTTGGGTACAAGGAGGACCGGGTTCAAGGTTTACTGTTAGAAGTGCAGCGGGTGTCGCGCGTGGGCTGCGGTAGATTCTCGGGCGCCAGTTGCCATTGACGTTCCCGCATTCGCTGCGACGCGAATCACTTGCCACCCACAGGTCAAGCAGCTTACCAAACTGATCGAGGTGACGCGCACGGACCTGTCGAAGCCAAGCCGCCAGAAGATTATGAACATGATTACCATCGACGCGCACTCGCGCGACATGGTACTGGTAAGTGGAGGGGTCACGCTGTGCGTCATTCCGGTATTTCGCTTCAGGGTACAAGGGCTTCCCGGGCCCCTTTTCTCTCAAGCGTGCCGCCTGTTTGTGCGAGGGCTTTGTAGCTCATTCATGACCACCACCACAGCCGGATTTCATCTCATCCATGGAACCCCGATACCTGGTCTGCAGGCCGTGGTGGACGCCAAGACCGACCAGCCGGACTGCTTCCAGTGGGTCAGCCAGCTGCGCTCGTACTGGGACAAGGAGATTGCGGACTGCCGCATCCGCATTTGCGACGCGTCCTTCCCGTACGGCTACGAGTACCTGGGCAACGGCCCGCGACTGGTCATCACGCCGCTCACCGACCGCATCTACATCACCGCCACACAGGTGCGGAGATATTAGGTCTCACGGAACTGTACGGTTTTAGGATGGATTTAAGGCTGCTAGCCACCGTTGCCGTCTTATCAAAAACAACCTAGGGTCGCGCGTTTTTGGCGATACGGATCGCGCTGCGCCGTGCTGCACATGCGGGCTGCTCACTTGGCGGCTCGTGCGCTGTTCATTACCACACCCCACAAACTCACATACACCTCTCCCCGCGCGCGCCCTCCCGTGCTTGCTGCGCAGGCGTGCTGGCTGTCGCTGGGAACAGCGCCCGCCGGCCCCGCCGGCACGGGCAAGACTGAGACCACCAAGGATCTCTCGGCTCAGCTGGGCAAGTCGGTTTACGTCTTCAACTGCTCACCCGAGATGGACTACCGCACCATGGGCGACATTTTCAAGGGCCTGGCGGCGTCCGGCTCCTGGGGCTGCTTCGATGAGTTTAACCGCCTGGTACCGGAGGTGCTGTCGGTGTGCTCGGTGCAGTACAAGTGCGTCACGGACAGCCAGAAGCGCAAGACGATGCTGCCGGGCCGCGGCCTCGAGTACGTCAAGGACGGCGTCAAGCACCCTGCCATTCCGAAGTGGACCTTCATTGCGGCGGACGGCGTGGAGATGCCTCTGGAGGAGGGCACGTCGGCCTTCATCACCATGAACCCGGGATACATTGGCCGCGCGGAGCTGCCCGAGTCACTCAAGGTGGGAAAGGAGCGCCGGCTTCCGGGTGAAGGGTAGATGCGGAGCGTTGGGCGTATGTTACCAACTTTCATCTGGCTGCCGGGCAACAGGCCATGCCTTTGTCATGCTGTGCACTGCCTCAGGCGCCAGTGCCCTGGCGGTTGGCATTATGCCTGCCCGGTCAAGTGCTCACCCACTGTGGGGCCTCGCCATACATACGTGGCGCCAGTTGTCCCAGCCTTGCGAATGCCCTGGAGTCATGCCCTCCGGCGGGCTCCATTTGCTCGTGCGTGCAAGGAACACTGTCTGTCCTGCTTGCACACCTGCCGCCCGGTCACACTCACCGCGCCCGTTTCCTCGCGCCTCTCCCTTTCCCCAGGCTCTGTTCCGGCCCATCACCGTGATGGTGCCCGATCGGCAGCTGATTATGGAGAACATGCTCATGGCGGAGGGCTTCGTGGAGGCCAAGATGCTGGCCAAGAAGTTCGCCTCGCTGTACTATCTGCTGGAGGACCTGCTCAGCCCGCAGAAGCACTACGACTGGGGCCTGCGCGCCATCAAGTCGGTGCTGGTGGTGGCCGGCTCGCTGCTGCGTGCCGAGGCGGGCCAGGTGGAGGCGGACGTGCTGTTCCGCGCGCTGCGTGACTTCAACATTCCCAAGATCCTGGCGCAGGACATGGTCATCTTTATGGGTCTGCTCAACGACTTGTTCCCAGGTGCGCAGTACATGAAGCGCGCTGGCCGCACGGCGCCTGGTAGTTGTGTGAGATATGGCATTTGGAACACGCCTACATTAAGCTGCTGAATCAGCGAATACATGTGGGGGGTGTCGCTGGGTGGCGGGTAACAGGGCCTGACGCGTATATTTCTGCCTCGTCCAATTCGCCGAGCAGGCATCGACCCGCCGCGCAAGCGCGACCTGGAGTTTGAGGAGGTGATTGTGTCCACTATCAAGGAGATGGGCCTGACAGCGGAGGACGACTTTGTGCTGCGCATCGTGCAATTTTCGGAGCTGCTGGCCATCCGCCACTGCGTCTTCCTGATGGGCCCCACCGGCACCGGCCGCACTGAGTGCTACCGCGTGCTGGCCAAGGCCATCACCAAGGGCTGCAGCAACCCCATCAACGACTACCTCAAGATGACCAACAAGAAGAAGGTCATCATCCGCGATATCAACCCCAAGTCCATCTCAACGTACGAGCTGTACGGCCAGGTCAACCAGGTGCGTCGCGAGAACCGGCTATCCGGCCCTTGACTTGCCCACACAATGTGTCGCAGTGCCAGCGCAAACTCTCAGCCCAGCGCCGGCACATCACATCTCGCACATCCAGCGTGTCTGCTGCTTCGCGTCCCGTGCTGACAGCCTGGCACCAGCATCCTGGCACCAGTTCCAATTCCATCGGTTGCGCCGCCGCACCCTTAACCGCCATGTGCGGGGATGTAACCCCACCCTTTGCCCTCCAGGCGACTCGCGAGTGGAAGGACGGCCTGCTGTCGTACTACATGCGTGAGCTGGCCAACATGCCCGGCGACGACCCCAAGTGGCTGATGCTGGACGGCGACTTGGACGCCAACTGGATCGAGTCGATGAACAGCGTCATGGACGACAACCGCCTGCTCACGTTGCCGTCCAACGAGCGCATCCGCGTGCTGCCGCACATGAAGCTCATCTTCGAGATCCGTGACCTCAAGTTCGCCACGCCCGCCACCGCCACGCGCGCCGGAATTCTGTACATCTCGGAGGGCCAGCAGTGGCACAACATGGCCATGTCCTGGATTACCAGGTGCGGCGCTGTTGCTGGGGAGGCTTTGCTGGGCACGCTGCCGAGGAATGCGCACCCGTCGGGCTGCTGCAGCCTGACCGAGGGGTAGACACAGAGGGTATCATGTGACCACCTGGGGTTCGGGGGCGTGACCCATGCCGGCACCTGCATTTGCTTCATCGTTGGGCCACCGGCTGCTAATGATGCAGAGGTAAGGGCAGGACACCCAACTAACCAGCTTCCGCTCCGCTCGGCCCCGCGCGCGCACACCCGCAGGGTCGTCAAGCCGTACGCCGAGCGCGCCAAGTGGAAGGACCCGACGCTGCCGGTGCAGTGGCTGCGGGATATGTTTGAGAAGTACATCCCCCCGACGCTGCTGGAGATGAAGAAGAGCTACAGTCACATCACGCCGCTGGCGCAGATGAACTTTGTCACCACGTTGGTCAACATCATGGAGGGCGTGCTGCGGCCCGAGAACCTGTCCAATAAAGCGGATCAGAGCCTGTTTGAGATGTACTTCGTGTTCGCCATGATCTGGGCGTTTGGTGGAGCGCTCGTGGAGAAGGATGGTATACCTTACAGGTGCGAGCCTGGTAGCGTGCGCGCTGGACATGGCTGTGTCAAGGTGCAGTTTGCACACAAGCAGGAAATAAGTCCTTACAGGGCTGCGCTACGATACGGATCTGCATTGAATGTAGCTTGGCTTGATAGGCACGCACGTCGTTCCGAAGCCTCACGCCCTTGCTGCGCCTCCCCTCCACCCGCCTGTTGTGATGCAACGCAGGCGCAACTTCGACAAGTGGTTCAAGCAGACCTGGACGTCGGTCAAGATCCCGGGCAAGGGCACGGTGTACGACTACTTTGTCAACCCCAAGACGCAGAAGTTCCAGCCGTGGGCTGAGTTGGTGACGGACATTGACTACGACGGCTCCCAACCCATGTCGACGGTGTTCGTGCCCACCGCCGAGACCAGCAGTTTGCGCTTCTTCTTGGACATGATGGTGGACCTACGCAAGCCCATCATGTTCGTGGGCGGCGCCGGCGTGGGCAAAACGCAGCTGGTGAAGGGCAAGCTGAGCAGCCTGTCAGAAGACTTCGTCTCCCTCTCGATCAGCTTCAACTACTTCACAGACGTGGTCTCGTTCCAGAAGGTAAGGTCGGCGTGCTGGTGTGCTGCCCGGCCCACGCACGGTTCTGGGAGCTTGGTCAGGCAAAGCCGGGAGCTCGAGATGCCATGCACATGCACGCCTACGCTGCTTGCACTCCATGTGATTGCCGGTGTCCAGGTGCTGGAGAGTCCCCTGGAGAAGAAGGCGGGCATCAACTACGGGCCCCCCGGCACCAAACAGCTCATCTACTTTGTCGACGACCTCAACATGCCCAAGCTGGATCTGTACGAGACGGCCATGCCCATCTCGCTCATCCGCCAGCACCTGGGCTGGGGCCACTGGTTCGACCGCGCCAAGCTGACGCCCAAGAACATCAACAACACGCAGTACGTGGCGTGCATGAACCCCACCGCCGGCTCCTTCATCATCAACCCGCGCCTGCAGCGCCTGTTCATGACGCTGGCGGTGGACTTCCCCGGCCAGGACTCGCTGATGAAGATCTACGGCACATTCCTGCAGGTGTGCGCCGGCGGGGGGGCCTTCCGGACGTGTGTGCTTCGGGCTTCCGCGCTCGCACTGGGACAGCCTCCGGCGCGTGCAATGTCCGTCGCGGTCATAGAAAGCGAATGCCAGGACCTAACAGTTGCACATTTTGCGGAACGCGCTCGTATCCACGCCGCTGGTCGCGGGGGTTTCCGCGCGCCGTAGCAATCGTGGTGTGGATTCATGCCTGTGCTGTTTTTCAGTGGTATCAACTGACGGCTGCGCCTCCGCTCACCCGCCTACCGCCCACAGGGTCACCTGAAGAAGTTCCGCGAGGACATCCAGGACATGTGCACCAAGATCCTGCAGGCCGCGCTGGCGCTGCACGACAAGGTGTCACAGACCTTCCGCAAGACCGCCATCAACTTCCACTACGAGTTCACGGTGCGCCACCTGGCCAACGTGTTCCAGGGCCTGCTCATGTCCACGCCCGAGGCCTTCAACTCGCCCGCCAAGTGGGGCAAGCTGTGGCTGCACGAGTCGGAGCGCGTGTACGCCGACCGGCTGGTGTCGCTGTACGACCTGGACGCCTACAACAAGGCCGCCGTCGCGATCGCCAAGAAGTACTTCGCCGTCACCGACATTGACGACTACTACAAGAAGAAGGACCCCAAGCCGCTCATCTTCTGCCACTTTGCGCGCGGTCTGGCGGACAAGGCCTACGACGAGGTGCCCGACTACGCGTCGCTGTTCAAGACGCTGACGGAGGCGCTGAACGAGTACAACGACACCAACGCCGCCATGGACCTGGTGCTGTTCGAGGACGCCATGAAGCACGTGTGCCGCATCAGCCGCATCGTGTCCAACCCGTCGGGCCACGCGCTGCTGGTGGGCGTGGGCGGCAGCGGCAAGCAGTCGCTGGCGCGCCTGGCGGCTCACATCTGCGGCTACCTTACCACCACCATCGTCATTTCCGGCTCCTACTCGATGAACAACTTCAAGGAGGACATCCAGAAGATGTACCGCCGCGCGGGCGTCAAGGGCGAGGGCGTCATGTTCCTCTTCACCGACTCGCAGATTATCGACGAGCGCATGCTGGTCTACATCAACGACCTGCTGTCGTCCGGCGAGATTCCCGACCTGTTCCCACAGGAGGACAAGGACGACATCATCAATGCGCTGCGCTCCGAGACCAAGAGCCTGGGCCTGCTGGACACGCCCGAGAACTGCTGGGGCGTCTTTATTCAGAAAGTCAAGACCAACCTGCACATGGTCTTCACGGCGTCACCCGTCGGCGAGAACTTCCGTGTGCGCTCGCAGGTGCGGCGCCCGGGGCGTGGGGGGAGCTTGGTTTGAGCTGGGTTGAATTTGCGGATCCCGTAAAGTTGCCGGTATCCTTTGATCGATGGCTGCTTGACGGTTCTCCCTGCGCGCGATGCTGACTTCCCCCCCCCTGCAATCCCCTCGACAGCGCTTCCTGGCGACGGTCACATCGACTGTCATCGACTGGTTCCAGCCGTGGCCCGAGAGCTCGCTGTTCAGCGTGGCCAAGCGCTTCCTGGACGAGGTGGACCTGGGCGAGGACAATGTGCGCACCGCCGTCGTGGAGTTCATGCCGTACAGCTTCCAGCTCGTGAACAAGGTACGCACCCGGCTTCGTTGGGCGCAGCAGGCACCTGACACCGGCACCAGAAAAAGGCCCCAGGGGCATGGGATTCATATTGCCGGCGATCGGTCCATACCCAATTCGCCACGGGTCTTGTCCAGGCCGGGGCACAGCAAGCATAGAGCTTCGTTACAGCACACTGCTGGCGTCGGGCCTGGTGCTGCCTTTCGGTGATGCGGGCCATTTGCTGCTTATGTTCTTGGCGCCTTACCTTGCGGACGTACTGCCGCGGCTTGTAGGTCTCGATTAAGTTCCGTGAGACCGAGCGGCGCTATAACTACACGACGCCCAAGACGTTCCTGGAGCTGATCAAGCTGTACAAGAACGTGCTGTCCGCCAAGCGCAAGGGCAACCTGGACAACACCGAGCGCCTGGAGAACGGCCTGCAAAAGCTGCACCGGTAAGACGGAGGGCCGCGCTTCAGTAGCCCTGGCTTGATTGACAAGAGGTTGGGACGAAGCGGCCGGCCACCCCCGAAGTCCCATTGCAGCAGGGGTCCTTGATTCGTTTGGGTCCATCATTACCGGAAGCCTATCCGTGCGTAACTTCTGTTGACGCCCTGCCGTGTGTGCCGCGCGCTCATCCCCCCTTCCTTTCCGTTCACAGGGTGCAGGCGGACGTGGATGTGCTGGTGGAGGAGGCTAAGGTCAAGGCGGTGGAGGTGGAGAACAAGGTGGCATCCGCAAATATTTTTGCGGAACAAGTCGGAATCGAGAAGGAGAAGGTCAACGCCGAGAACGCCGCTGCGCAGGTGCGCTGAATGGGCAGCGATCCGAGCTGGAGTGGCGCAATCCTCTGAAGGGCTAGCTGAACCTGTCTCGGCGCAGTCTTTGCGTAGCCTCGGAGGGGGAACGGAAGGCGATATGGGACACTGCCTGACATTCCACTTCGCTGCCTCGTTTGTCGTGCTGCGCCGGATCTAACCGCAGATCGAGGCCGAGAAATGCGCGGTGATTGCCAAGGAGGTGTCGGAGAAGCAGGCCAGTTGCGAGGCTGACCTGGCGGCGGCCGAGCCGCTGGTTGCGGAAGCCATGGCTGCTCTGGAGACGGTGACGAAGAAGGACCTGGGTGAGGCCAAGTCGCTCAAGAAGCCGCCGCCGGGCGTGGATGACATCACGGCAGTCGTCATCTGCCTGCTGGACAACAACCCCAAGGATAAGTCCTGGCAGGCGGCGCAGAAGATGATGAACAACGTGGACAAGTTCCTTGAGCGCGTCAAGTCGTTCAAGGGAGTCATTGATGCGGGACAGGTGCGCCTAGCTGGGCTCGGCCGGGCTGACGGCTGGGCTGGGAGCCCGTGGTTGTTTGTCCGCTTAGCCATCTCGGGAAGCGAAACACCCCGTAATGCAGGACTGGCAGCGTTTGCATCGGTTTCCGGCACGCTCGTCAGAGAGAAGGGCAACGTAGTGAAGGAGGCGCGTTCAGCTCAGTGAGGTTGGAACACGGTGTCGCATACAGCGTGTTTGCATGGGTTACACTGTTCCTTCAACCACCAATCCTCTGTACCGGCCCCATGAACCTCGCAGGTTGCACGCAAGACGGTGGACGCGTGCCGGCCGTACCTGCAGCTGGAGCATTTCAACCGCGAGGCCATCGGCAAGAAGTCCGCTGCTGCCGCCGGTCTGTGCGAGTGGGCGATCAACATTATCAAGTACTACGACGTGGTGCAGGAGGTGGAGCCCAAGCGCCAGGAGCTGGCAGCCGCCAACGCTAAGCTGGAGGAGGCCAATGTCACGTAAGCCCGCGCAGACTGAACGAAAAAGGGGGCTCCAAGCGCGCCGCACCTTGACTCCCTGCGAGAGAGCGCTTTGCTATGGGGTTGGATTTCGCGCGGCCAGTCCATGCACTGCGCTTAACCCAGCATCGCTGCTTATGCGCCGCTTTAACATGCTTGCATTGCCCTGCCTTGCCGCCTGCAGGCTGGCCGCCGTGCAGGAGAAGGTGGCGCTGCTGAATTCCCAGGTGCAGGAGCTGGAGCAGCAGTTCAAGGAGGCGAATGACGACAAGGAGGCCGCCATCCGCGAGGCGGAGCGCTGCCAGCGCAAATTGGAGCTGGCCAACCGCCTCATCAATGCGCTGGCGTCCGAAGGCGAGCGCTGGGCGCTTACCGTGGAGCAGCTGCGCAAGAACTACGAGGTGCTGACCGGTAAGCCAACCGCCATGCCCCAGGCCTCGGGCCTGTGCAACCTAATTTGGGGCAGGGAGATGGGTAACACGAGGACAGCCCTGTTCTGCTCCCGCGGCTTGCCGGAGTCTCTTTCCGCAAAGGATGGCGTTGCCCAACACCAAAAACGGTCCTGTTGTGTGGTATGCAGGCGATATGCTTCTGGCCGCGGCCTTCGTGTCGTACGCCGGCCCCTTCACCGCCAAGTTCCGCGCACAACTGATTGATGACTGGATCCTCTTCCTGCGCGAGCGCCACATGCCCATGACGGAGGGCATCAGCGACCCGCTCAAGGTGAGAGCCGGGGGAAGGGGCAGAGCCATTGGCCTGTTTCCGATTCCTCACCTGGTTTGCCTTCCTCACCTGCTAGCGGGGTGTTCAGTAGATGATGATCCTTTCGGTCTCTCACTGTTTCAGCTCCCATTCCCCTTTCCACCCTCCCCTCCGCCCAACCGCAGGTGCTGGTAGACGACGCGCTGGTGGCTGGCTGGATCCGCGAGGGCCTGCCCTCCGACCCGACCTCGGTCCAGAACGGCACCATCCTGACCAACTCGGAGCGCTGGAGCCTGATGATGGACCCGCAGCTGCAGGGCATCCTGTGGATCAAGGAGCGCGAGAGCAAGAACAACCTGCAGGTGACGCGCATGGGCGCGCCCAACATGCTGTCCGTCATGGAGCGAGCCATCGAGAACGGACACAGCGTCCTCATCGAGAACATGGGCGAGGCCATCGATGCGGTGCTCAACCCCGTCATCACGCGCTCCACCTTCAAGAAGGGCCGCTCGCTGTACGTCAAGATGGGCGACAAGGAGTGCGAGTACAACAAGAACTTCAAGCTCTTCCTGCACACCAAGCTCTCCAACCCGCACTACCCGCCCGAGATCCAGGTGGGACACAGGCCGCGCACCGGGGCTCTGTCCGCTCCGTCTGTCGAAGGA
This sequence comes from Pleodorina starrii, assembly GCA_030267565.1. NCBI lineage: Eukaryota > Viridiplantae > Chlorophyta > Chlorophyceae > Chlamydomonadales > Volvocaceae > Pleodorina > Pleodorina starrii. Next base: position 457,719 of record BRXU01000033.1, read on the forward strand.
TTGAAACGAGCCATCTGAATTGTCCGAGCTGGGTGCTCCTAGACCGGCAGCGCCCCCATTGATACCTGCTCCTGTCAAACCCCGCTCGCCGCCTCTCACACACGCGCCCTCATCCTCGCAGGCCGAGACCACGCTGATCAACTTCACAGTGACGGAGCAGGGTCTGGAGGACCAGCTGCTGGCCCTGGTGGTGAACAAGGAGCGGCCTGACCTGGAGGAGACCAAGACGCAGCTCATTATCCAGAACACCGAGTTCACCATCAAGCTCAAGGAGCTGGAGGATGGGCTGCTGCTCAAGCTGTCCACCGCGGAGGGAGACATCACGGAGGACGTGGCGCTCATCGAGTCGCTGGAGGACGCCAAGCGAGTGTCCACCGAGATCAGCGAGAAGGTAAGGGGCGCGGATGCGGGGCAGGGAGGGGCGGGGGCGCTTTGGTGGGCAGGCGGTGACAAGATGGCGGCACGGGGACGCGAGCGACAAACGGGGTGCACGGGACCGAACGTGCTCGCGGAGAGGGGTCTGCGTATGCCTGCGTATGCCAGTGAAGCGCTACGTTACGGTATTCCCTTACATCCGCCATGATTCATGTCGTGGCCGTCGCTGCGGTATCTCATGCCAGGGTTGCTCCGTCTTCGGTTGCGTGATTCGCTGCCTCGCAGGTCAAGGAGTCCCGCGAGACGGAGCAGGCCATCAACGAGAACCGCAACAAGTACCGCACCGTGGCGGCGCGCGGCGCTATGCTGTTCTTCCTGCTCAACTCGCTCAACAAGATTCACGCCTTCTACCAGTTCTCGCTGAACGCCTTCGTGACGGTGTTCAGCCGCGGCCTGGACCTGGCGCCAGGCGGCCGCAAGAAGAAGGGTCTCAAGAAGACACCCTCGCTGCGCGACCAGGTGTGCAGGCAAAGGGACGCAACGGCGTACGGTCCCGGCGGCGGTGTGCGAGTGGGCACGGGGGCGCATGGAACGCCAGTGCGGCCTTAACATTCGTAGTCCATTCGCGTGCGGTAACTGGTTCTCGTTTGTTTTCTATGGCGGCGCTCCGGCTGAATGGAGAAACAAAAGCATGTTCCTCCCCCTTCTTGCCTCCCCTCAATCGCGCGCTACCTCACACGGCTCCCTCATCGAATCTCTTTCTCGCCCGCCCCGCTCCGGTGCCTCCCTCCTGCCCTGCGCCTTGCAGCCGTTGGACCACCAGCAGCTGATGGAGAAGGCCCGGCGCAGCAGCGGCGTCAGCGAGCGCCGCTCGAGCCAGGAGGGCATCCCCGTGGTGGAGGCGTCGCAGGCGTCGCTGCCCGACTCTCAGGCCGGTCGCGGCAGCCAGGGTGGCGAGGAGGAGGAAGAGGAGGAGTCGTTCAGCATGGCGCCCGAGGCGCTGGAGGAGCGGCTGATCAGCCTGCTGGAGACGTGCACCTACACCGTCTACAACTACACGCGGCGGGGCCTGTTTGACCGCGACAAGCTCATCGTGCTCAGCCTGCTGACCTTCACCATCCTGCTGCGCAGCCAGGCGGTGGACGCGTCCGAGTACGAGGCGCTGTGCCGCGGAATGCGCAACCCGTCGCCGCCGCCCATCACGGACGACCTGAGCAGGCGCGTGGGGCCCGTGTGTGCTTGGGCAGGGCCTTGGGAGTCGTCGGGTGAAACCTTCGGGTGTCGGGGTTCTCAGCGTCCGAGCGTCGCAGTGAAGGGCTCCACGGGGCCCGTGGGGATACAGGTCAAAAGCTTAACTAGCAACCAGTGCAACACAGCTCGAAATGTAATTATCGCACACCTAGAGCCTGAAGTCAGGTTTCAACAGCTCGGCGTACTTCAAGCTCGTTGGTCTGTCCCGCAGCCGATTAACCCACCCGATAGTAGCTTAGGGTTCCGGGCCACATCTTACCGGTACATCCGCGATGTACCCTCCACAGGTGGATGACGGAGTCGCAGTGGTCGGCACTGGACGTGCTGACTGCGCTGCCGTGCTTTGCACACCTGGCCAAGGACATGGAGAAGAACAGCGACGACTGGTACGCCTGGTGCAACAACGAGGCGGCGGAGCGCGCCACCATGCCCGGCGACTGGGCGCGTCTGTCGGAGTTCCGCCAGCTGCTCATCATCCGCGCGCTGCGGCCCGACCGCATCACCAACGCGCTGCAAAACTTCTGCGAGCACATGATGGGGGCCGCGTACGTCAACCAGGTACGCAGCCTCACGCCAGGAGGGGGCGGGCAAAGGCGGAGCAGGGTGGTGGTGGGAGTGTGGGACATGGGCCACACCGGGCCTTGCGGCGGGCTGGGTCCCTGCTTCTTGTGGACTCCTGGATCCTTAGCCCACGGTCCTTACCCGCACTTGGCAATGCACCAATGGCCCCTTGGCGGTCCGTTTATGGGCATTTGGGCCGCCTTCACCTACTTCCTGCCGTTTCGAACCCCATTCTCACCTTTCCCCGCCCCCTCCCGCCCTCCAATTCCGAACAGGACGCCTTCTCGCCGGCTTCCATGATGGAGGAGTCCTCCTCCGCGACACCCATCTTCTTCATCCTGTTCCCCGGCTACAGCCCCAGCAAGGAGATTGAGGAGTACGCCAACAAGTGCGGCTACAGCGTGTCCAACGGCCGGCTGTGCCTCATCTCCATGGGCCAGGGCCAGGAGGCCCCGGCGGAGGCGGTGCTGGACAAGTACACGCGCGAGGGCGGCTGGGTGTTCCTGGACAACGTGCACCTGATGCAGGGCTGGATCCCCAAGCTGGAGCGCAAGCTGGAGATCGCGGCGGAGACGGCGCACCCCGACTTCCGCTGCTTCTTCTCGGCGGAGCCCATCAACGGCGCGCCGCACGCCAACATCATCCCCGAGTCCATCCTGCAGACGTGCATTAAGATCTCCAACGAGCCGCCCTCGGACATGAAGTCCAACATGCGCCGCGCCTTTGCCGCCTTCACGCCCGAGCAGTGCGACCGCCCCTCCACGCCCGCCAAGCGTCTTGCCTTCCGCTCCATCCTCTTCGGCCTGTGCTTCTACCACTCGCTGCTGCTGGGCCGCAAGAAGTTCGGCGTGGGCATCGGCACCGGCTCCGGCTCCGGCCTGGGCTTCTGCCGCGGCTACTCGTTCAACATGGGCGACCTGACCACCTGCGGCGACGTGCTGTACAATTACCTAGAGGCGTACGAACAGATCCCCTGGCGCGACCTGCAGTACATGTTTGGCGAGGTGTTTTACGGCGGCCACATCACCGACGGCATGGACCGGCGCTGCTGCAACACCTACCTGGAGGTGCTCATCCGCCCGGAGATCCTGCCCATTGGCAACCCCGAGGAGCCCGCCGGCTGGGAGGCGCCCACCCTGGAGCTGGCGCCAGGCTTCTGCGCGCCCGTGCCCATCGACTACTCGTCGCTCAAGGACTACATTGAGACGAGCCTGCCGGCGGAGAGCCCCGTGGTGTACGGCATGCACCCCAACGCGGAGCTGTCGCTGCTGACCAGCCTGGGTGAGACGCTGTTCAAGACGGTGGTGGACGTGGCGGGCGGCGGCGGCGGTGGTGGGGGCGGCGGCGGCGGCAGCGAGAACAGCGTGCGCACCGCCCTGGAGGCGTACAAGGAGCGCCTGCCGGAGCCGTTCAACATGGTGGAGGTGGAGCTGCGCGTCAAGGACAAGACGCCGTTCGTGGTGGTGGCGCTGCAGGAGGCGACGCGCATGAACGCGCTGCTGCTGGAGATGAAGCGCAGCATGGAGGAGCTGCAGCTGGGGCTGGACGGCGCGCTCAACATGTCGGATAACATGGAGAAGCTGGCCAGGGGCATTGCCTCCAACAGCGTGCCGGAGCTGTGGATGAGCTGCATGAGCACGCGCGTGCAGGAGGTGTACACGCTGTCGGCCTGGTACGCGGACGTGCTGAAGCGCTACGAGCAGCTGGCGGCCTGGACGGCGGGCGACATTGTGACGCCGGCCAGCGTGTGGCTGCCGGGGCTGTTCAACCCCAAGGCCTTCCTCACGGCGGTCATGCAGACGTACGCCCGCGCCAACAAGCTGCCGCTGGACGTGATGAAGTTCGTGACGGAGGTGACGCGCATGACGAGCTCGGAGCAGGTGGTGGAGCCGGCGCCGCTGGGCGTGTTCGTGCACGGGCTGGTGCTGGAGGGCGCGCGCTGGGACCGCGACGATGCCTGCCTGCGCGACTCGAAGCCCAACGAGCTGCACCCGGCCATGCCGGTGCTGCAGGTCAAGCCCGTCACCGCCGACCAGTTCAACCTGGACGGCTACTACGAGTGCCCCGTGTACACCAACATGCAGCGCGCCAACGTCTACTCGCCCATCGTGTCCACCTTTACGCTGCGCACCCAGGAGGCGCCCTCCAAGTGGGCGCTGGCGTCGGTGGCGCTGCTGCTGCAGGACGACCTGGCGGCGTAATCGAGCAGCACGCTGGGCAGAGAGGGGGCGGACCGGGCCTCGCTGTCGGGAGGGGAGCAGGGCGGAGGCGCCCCAGTGTTGGGCTGGTGGGCGTGTGATCTGTTGATGTGTTTGCTTGTCTCGTAACGGCAGGGAAGAAATTGGGTTAGGGCGAGGCGGAGGTGCCGTGGCGTCAGGTACAGGGCCTCCAGCTGGACTTGATGAACAGGCAGCGGTGGGTGAGGCGGGGCTTAGAATTGGGGGGTCGGGAGCGCGTGTTGCCAGTGTGCAATGGAGATGGCGTGCGACTGGGGGGGAGGGCCCCCGTGTGTGCGGTGCAGCAACAGGGGACCTCAAGTTCGTACGTGTTCAACAATGCGGAGTGCGCGTATTTGATTTTATGGGCTGACGCACCAAGGTATTCATCGCTTGACACGGACCAAACGTTTTTGCGTGACCTAATCGAGGCACGGTGATCAACGGCATTGGTGACCAGCCGCATTGGGGCGCCCTCTGGACAACGCCCGGTGATATGTCGTGCGAGCGTACGTACGTGCGTGCGGGGGATTGTATTGGTTGTGAAAGGCCGCGGTGTCATGCGGCTCATTCTTTGTGCGATGTAAGCTTGCGCCGGCTGTGTAGGTTAGTTGAGCTGTCAATGTGCGGCGTGTATCCGTGTGCCCCATGCTACTTAAGCCACGGACTGCAAGTGGATGCCGTTGTGATGAGATTGTGACGACTCTTGTCGGACTACGCGACGACTGCCAGGGACTGCCTGTCAGCCTGTGCAGCGCCTGCGGCCCGTTGCAACCGCACGTGAACATTTGGCCCGTACGTGTTGTACGTTTGTAGACTGTGGTTTTGTTGAATGTCGCACTCGCCGATGTTTGTAACGTTCATGTATTACATAAAGGGAACATCTGGAAGGAGATGATATCATGTGCGATCCCATGCGAAATACGGAAATGAAGGGATGGGGTTCGATACCTTGCCCATGCCCCATGCTCAACAACCCACGGCTGCGCAACATACAGCTAGATGAGCTGCTCCGATAAACAGAAAACGACGATGACAAAGGGCTCAAAGACGTGCTCGGGGACAATAAACAAACTGAGGCGGCCATACGGTACCAAGCCAAAATCGCTGCATTTCCTGACGTCCGCCATAGCAGCCCCTCATGGGCAGAAGCACTGAACCTCAGCACGCGAACGAGACGCTTGGAACGGATCCACATATTAGTGCTGCAGACAGGAACACACAGCAGTCAAGCCGCCGGGGCCATGGCAGGTCTGGACCCCTGCGAACCCATCGGATACACCCGATTGGCTGGAGAGGAGAGCCGCTCACGTCAGTCATGTAATGCCATCGCTGTAAAGCGAGTTCCCGAATGTCATCGCCCCTAATGGCGGGTTCCCGAGACAAACGTAAACACAGCCGGCGCCACAGAACCTGCTACCAGTGACATCGGCAGCAGCTCCCCTGACTGGCGCCAGGGGCCACGACGCAGCACGGTGCGGCGCCTGCCTATCGACACCTAAAGCCGCAAACTCTCTACCCCTCGCTTTCCGTCGCCAGCCCTCGTAGTAAACACTTACTAATCTCTCTATGCGCATGCACGCAGCCAGTTTTTGGCTACACAGATTATCCCAAAGCACCATCACACCAAGCGATCTTAAGCAACACCTCGCTCTTTCCAGGACACGGTGGCACACAACAAACCGAGAGCGCGTTAGCAGCAGCTCTGCTACGTCGCCGGGGGAGCGCAGCAATCCGTGCGTCACGCCACCTTGCAGGCAATCCACCTCTGAGGCGTACCCCCTCATACATCGGCGGCATCCGGCCGGATACATCACGCACAGGTACCCCGCCAACCACACACTTAAGTTACAACGGTACTGCGCCGCGTTTTAAACTACACGAGCATAGGTTAGTTGACGGCTGTGCCCGTAGTAATTGGAATAGAGAAAAATCGCCAAAGAGGCAAGATATAAAATCCGAAACGGGACAACCAACACCAGCCCACGGGCCTCGAACCAGTGCGGCACCACCTAAAACCGTCTGTCCCCGTAATAGCCTCTGTAAAGCCGTCCAAACCCTCCCCCGCCGCGCCCATCCGCCAATGCTCGAATAATACAAATCACTGCCGCCCAATGCGATGGCCAGTGCCGCACACACTCCCTCGCAAAATGGCACGGACGAAAGCCCGGTAGTACACAACATCAGGCAGTTCAGCAGTTTTCGAATAATTAAAGGCTTGCGCTTACATACCGGGAATCCCTTCTAGATCTACTGTTCTTAGGCCCCGGGAATCTGGCACCGATGGTACATATTTAGTTAGTGGCGCGAGCGCTTGGCCGGCGGCGCCGACTCTGACTCCGGAGCCACAGCCCCGTCCTGAGATGCAGCGGCGCCCACCTCCAGGGAGGCCGCGTCGTCGCTGCTGTCCGCCCGGTGCGCCAAATCGACACACGCCGCCTCCGGCTCGGCGGGCGTGGGGGCCAACAGGAGGCGATCCGAGTCGTCCTCGGCCGCCTTGATTGTTCCGTTCGTGTCATCCAGCAGGAACACGTCGCCGCGCTTGACGCAAACGCCCTGCACACCCAGGAACCACTCAAGCGTGTGAAGAAATTGGAGCGTTGTGAATACGTTGATAAGGTGGAGCCCGCTAATGATCTGCGCTGCCTCTCCCAGAGAGAATTGAAGTCCTGCCCCTCGCTGCCCCTCCGCTCTATCTCCTGGCCCCACCTGCACATACACCTCGATGAGGTTCCGGTCGTCCCCCAAGTTGATGAACTTCTCGAAGCGTTGGTCGTCGTCCTCCCCCTCGAACACATCGAAGGGTCCCGAGGTGCCGCCCAGGTTGGTGTCCACCAGCAGGGCATCGAACTCCTTGCCCACCTCGAATGTGCCCACACGGTCGGCCATGTCGAGAGCCTGAGAAGAGGTTTCGGAGAGGGAAGGCCGGAGGAGATACAGAGGCTCAACTGGGAAACAAATGCCCCATGATGCGCAAACAGGGGCATATGCACAAAGAACTACAGAACGAACACCTAAAAAGCGCCGCAACCTGCAGCCGCTCTGGCCCCCTCCCAGTCCCCGTCCCCCACGTCCCCCGCCGCCACCTCCTGCCGCACCTGCGCCCCTCCGACAGTGGCCAGCCACAGCGCCTCCTTAAAGGTGATGACGTCCTTCTCCATCTCCGAGGTGACGATGGTGTCGCCAGACACCGCCAGCTTGTGAGCGCGGAGGCAGCGGCTGTTGACCACCGCCATGCGCTGAGCCGACAACATGGAGGGCGAGATGCCGCCAGCCACGTCAGTGCCCAGACCCACCTTGAGGCCCAGAGACAGAGCGTGATTGACCCTGGAAAGAGGGGAGTGTGGAAAGAGGGGAGTGCGAATGATTCATGGGCAGAAGGGCGGGGGAACCAGGCGCGCGGGCGAGATGGACATGGCCCATGATGGGTCGGGGCGGTTGGGACATCCGATCGGCTGCGCACCAGGGTCAACCTAGCGGGGCGACAGAGCACGGACCGCGGAGCCATATTCTCTTACTTGAAAAAGGCATCCCCCAGGAAGAAGTTTGACAGCGGGCAGTGGCTGACCGCCGTGCCGCGACTGGCCAGATGGCGGATGTCTGCGTCCGACAGCAGCGTGCCGTGCGCCATGACGGTGCGGCCGGTGAGCAGACCCATCTCCTCGAACACCGCCGCATCAGAGGCGTACTCGGGGTGCATCTCGCGCACGCAGTTCACTTCACCGCAGCACTCGGAAATGTGCGACTGGATGTGGCAGTTGTACTTGCGGGCGAGGGAAGCCAGGCCTGGAGCCGGGGGCGCGCGGAAAGAGGATGGGCCGGAGGGTTGGAGAGGAGGCGGTGCTCATGGGAAAGCTTAGACACTTCGCCTCAACAAGAGGTAACGGTACTTCACACAACCTAGTCGACTGTAGGCTCGGCCCCCGCCTCACCCTTCATGAGCTCGGGCGTGCAGGTGGGGATGAAGCGCGGCGTGATGCAGGGCTCGATGCGCGAGCACTTCTTGCCCAGGGTGTACGTCACAAAGGCCTCCGCGTCGCGCAGGCCGTCAGCGGTGTCCTCCACGTAGTCGTCGGGCGAGTGGCGGTCCATATTCACCTGCGACCATGACAATGAGATGTTTAGTGGGTATCGGTAACCACACTCAGACGACTGCCACTGCCCGGGGACGAAATCCAAACCCTGAACTGGGTTGTTTTCACAGCAGCATGTGGGTCGGTGCGGGGGCCAGGTACTGTACGGTAGTGCCCGAAGGGTGCACAGCAGTACAACGTTTGGGACACGTCATATGCCAATCATACAGCCAGGGGTATTTGGGGCACTGCTGGCGATTCGTGCATGTGACGTTGAAACCAGCATGGTTCTCTATGGGTCGCGCCCTCCCCGAACAGAGAGCGGAGCAACCCCGCCGCACACATGCCCCTCCTCTGGCTTCCTAAACTTCTGGTCCCCCACTATGAGAGCGGCCCCACGCAGCCACGCACCTTGCCCACCACTGCTCGCTGCCCCAGCCTCTCAATGGAGTCCACCAGCACCAGGTTGGGCTGCAGGTGCAGCGAGCCGTAGTACATGGCGGTGGTGGTGCCATTGGCAAGAAAGCGCCGCACCAGCAGCGAGTAGCGGTGGCGAGCCGCCTCCAGGTCTTGGAAGGAGCACTCCGCGGGGAACGTGTACTTCTTGAGCCACTCCATCAGCGGCTCGTCCGTGCCCGTGCCCGTGAACTTGTACTGTAACCAACGAAGTTAGGGGCCGTCGCGACGGGAGTTGAGAAGACGCAGGCGCCTTTTGGGCAGCTCAAAGAGAACGATGGTTATATAGAAAACAAGTAGCCTTTTATCGATAAACGGGCCGCGCGACTTTGCTGCAAGTAAACGGGCCGCGCGGTGGCAGGATCTTCAATCACCTGCGGTGCGTGGACGTGCGTATCGATGAATCCTGGAACGAAGTACTGGCCATCCTGCAGGACAAAATGAAGCTATGTTTGCCACCAGCCAGTCGGCAGCTACTTGGCAAGCCAACGGGTCATGCATCCCACTTGCCTTCAAGCGCCGAACCTCGCTCAGCCCAAACTCGCGCTGCACCGCCTCCTCCTCGTCACCTCTGGCAATGCGGGCAATTTTGCCATCCTGAATCACGACCACCGTGTCGCGCAGCGCCTCAAGCTGACCATAGGTGGGAGTGTGGAAGAACGTCCCCCTGAAGGCGTACGTGACTGCGGCGGCCATTCGTCTCAGGAAGGTGATGGGCGGTGCGCGCTAAGTTTTAGGCGGAGAGTCACATGCGCAAGGCACATGGTGGCACATGTTCATTCCAGCGCAAAAAGCCATCTCGCATGCCGTACTGATGGGCACTTTCTCGCTTTTTCGCGATCAGCTGATAACTTCAGGGTACCCAAAACTGTTTTCAGCGCAAAACCATTGTGATGATAACCTTGCGCTTTCGGATGACTTTCTTTCGCTGCGGAGGTTATAACTCTTCCCTGTTTGAGAGTTTCTTCACGTGATAGCGCGATACCGTCCGGCCTGGGTAGCGATCGATGATATTCAGTGAAAGGGTGGTGACTGGCGAGGTCAAACTTGAGCGAGAAGAGACGAAGAGTGGACTCGCCCGTCGTTCAGAATGTCACAGCTAGGTAGACCCCTATCAACAGGGTCGGCTATGCACGAAGCCAACACCCCAAAGTGCAATGGATGTCAAGAGAAGTATATTGAAACGTTAAGCTCACCGACTGGTGAAGATGACGCCGTCACCGGACTTTTGGCCATGGAACGAAAGGCCGGCTCTTTCCACAGCAGCCGGAGGGTACCGTAAGATGACGGCCGGCAACCTTGGTCGCATAATCTTTGTGTGCCAAGCCTTACCCGCCAGCTGAGTCAATCCAACTCTCCCAATCCGCCTCGGCAGTCCACTCTCGCGACAGGGTGCTTCCGCTGGCTACCGTTGCCCTGGTTCCTACCTCTTCTCATCTCCGCGCTTCACCACCACATTCCCCTCCAGGTAGAAGAGCACCGAAGCAACACCATCAGGGATCTATGCACAGAGGATCATCTTCGCAAAACACCATCTTCTCATGGTACTCCAGATTGTCTTCCCGTGGGCCATCAACAGGCCTAGTGGCGCGACCGTTTAGCGGGCGGCTCTGCATCGGCCGCGGCAGCGTCCGAGGGCCTGTCCCCAACCTCTTCGCCGAGGTCCTCACCACCACCGCCGCCACGCTGCCCACTGTCACCATCGCCATTTGCGTTCCCGCCGCCTCCTCCGCCTCCTCCTCTGGCGGCGGCGGCGGCGGCGGCCTGCTCCCCGTGGGCCAGATCCACGAAGGGCTCCGCATCCTCCGGCTCCGGCGGCGTGGGGGCCGACATGGGGGGCTGGGCGCCGCCATCGTCCCGTCCGGCGCCAGCCAGCCCACCGGCGGCATCCAGTGGGAAGTCCGCGCCGCGCTTGACGCACACTCCCTGAGTTCCCAAGTGGGGGGCATTCACACAGGAGTTCTTGCTGCGCAGGAATTTGGCAGTTACCCGGCCCCTCGCTAATGATCTGCGCTGCCTCTCCCAGAAAGAATTGAAGTCCTGCCCCTCGCTGCCCCTCCGCTCTATCTCCTGGCCCCACCTGCACATACACCTCGATGAGGTTCCGGTCGTCCCTCAGGTTTATGAACTTCTCGAAGCGTTGGTCGTCGTCCTCCCCCTCGAACACATCGAAGGGTCCCGAGGTGCCGCCCAGGTTGGTGTCCACCAGCAGGGCATCGAACTCCTTGCCCACCTCGAATGTGCCCACACGGTCGGCCATGTCCAGGGCCTGAGAAGAGGTTTCGGAGAGGGAAGGCCGGAGGAGATACAGAGGCTCAACTGGGAAGCGAATGCCCCATGATGCGCAAACAGGGGCATATGCACGAAGAACTGCAGAACGAAAAACTAAAAAGGGCCGCAACCTGCAGCCACCCTGGCCCCCCCCAGTCCCCGTCCCCCGCCGCCACCTCCTGCTGCACCTGCGCCCCTCCGACAGTGGCCAGCCACAGCGCCTCCTTGAACGTGATGACGTCCTTCTCCATCTCCGAGGTGACGATGGTGCCGCCCGACACCGCCAGCTTGTGAGCGCGGAGGCAGCGGCTGTTGACCACCGCCATTCGCTGAGCCGACAGCATGGAGGGCGAGATGCCGCCAGCCACGTCAGTGCCCAGACCCACCTTGAGGCCAAGAGACAGAGCGTGATTGACCCTGGAAAGAGGGGAGTGTGTATGATTCACGGGCAGAAGGGCGGGGGGACCAGGCGCGCGGGTGAGATGGACATGGCCACCAGGGCTCGGGGCCCGAAGTAATCGGCGGGTGAGGGAGGAAGCTCTGCTACGCCGCACAAAGTGAACCCAGTGCCGGACCACCTCAGCCCAGCCGACATACCCGGGCTTGGGCCTTACCCACCGCTGGCTCCATATTTTACCAAATCCTGCTAACTAACTAACTGGATAAATAAATAAATAAATAAATAATAAAAATAAATAAAATAAACAAAATAAAAATAAATACATAAATAACAAACGAAGCCCGATACACCGCCTCGTCACGGAATTTTGGAATGTCGTACCTGAAGAACGCGTCGCCAAACATGAAGTTTGACAGCGGGCAGTGGCTGACCGCCGTGCCGCGACTGGCCAGATGGCGGATGTCTGCGTCCGACAGCAGCGTGCCGTGCGCCATGACAGTGCGGCTGGTGAGCAGACCCATCTCCTCAAACACCGCCGCATCAGAGGCGTACTCGGGGTGCATCTCGCGCACGCAGTTCACCTGACCGCAGCACTCGGAAATGTGCGACTGGATGTGGCAGTTGTACTTGCGGGCGAGGGAAGCCAGGCCTGAAGCCGGGGGCGCGCGAAAAGAGGATGGGCCGGAGGGTTGGTGGCGGTGGCGGAAGCGGTGCTCATGGGAAAGCTTAGACACTTCGCCTCAACAAGAGGTAACGGTACTTCACAAATTTGTTGGTGCTCCACAACTTTGGCTCAGCCCCCGCCTCACCCTTCATGAGCTCGGGCGTGCAGGTGGGGATGAAGCGCGGCGTGATGCAGGGCTCGATGCGCGAGCACTTCTTGCCCAGGGTGTACGTCACAAAGGCCTCCGCGTCGCGCAGGCCGTCGGGTACGGATTCAATGTAGTCATCCGAGGACAGCCGGTCCATGCTGACCTGCGGCATTGGGTGGAAGCGCGGTGGAGGTGCAAAGGCGCCAATCAGTCCAGCCCTGCTAAGGTGGTTGCCCATTCCACCAGCCCCCCGGTCGTGCAGCCGCCATCCTAGCAGGCCGCCACCCTCGCCCCGCCTTTCCGCCCACAGCGCCCCTAGAAACGCACTTCCTTTTCTCCGGTAAGGCTTCGGTATGCAGCAGTGAAGCGCGCCATTCCTCAAGCCCACCCCAGCAGGCCACATCGCCGCGCGGTTGTCCGCACCAGGCAGCCTGCCTCGTCCCCACCCTTGATTGGGTCAACGGCCAACGGCCCCACCCACCCAGCTGGCCCCACCCACCCAGCCCCACGCACCTTGCCCACCACTGCTCGCTGCCCCAGCCTCTCGATAGAGTCCACCAGCACCAGATTGGGCTGCAGGTGCAGCGAGCCGTAGTACATGGCGGTGGTGGTGCCATTGGCAAGGAAGCGCCGCACTAGCAGCGAGTAGCGGTGGCGAGCCGCCTCCAGGTCTTGGAAGGAGCACTCCGCGGGGAACGTGTACTTCTTGAGCCACTCCATCAGCGGCTCGTCCGTGCCCGTGCCCGTGAACTGATACTGTGGAGGGGCGGCGAAGGTTGCTGGCTTGGGGTTTTAGGGTTTTTTATTTTGTTACATATTGTAAAGTGGAGGGCACGAGGGTGGCGGGGGCTAGCGGGAAGGAGGAGGTGGGCAGCTCGGCGTAGAGGGGAGAGTCAGGTGGGTCCTGGGCCGTCGTCCCCGGTCAACCCAGGGCGCTGTCAGGCTGTTTGCGGTGGAGGCGGGAGGGCATGTGGGCAGTCGTTCTGTGCCCGCAGGAACACGGTTCCGGTGGGATCGTGGAGCTGTGGAGCTTGGACACGTGTTATGTCGTACCTGAGGCGCGTGCACGTGCGTATCGACGAAGCCCGGCAAGAAGTACTGGCCCGCCTGCGTGGGTGTTTATCCAAATGGGGGGTATTGCGGCTCGGATGAGGTGGCACGTCTGGGCTGGTCTGGGCTGGGGGAGTTCGTTGGGCTTGCCTGCAGCTGTCGCACTTCAGAGAGGCCGAACTCCTCGCGCACCGCATCCTCCTCGCTGACATCCGCAATACGAGCAATCTTTCCATCCTGTACCACCAAGACGGCGTTGCGTAAGGCGTCCAAGCGACCGTAACTCGGCGTGTGAAAGAAGGTGCCTCTAAAGGCAAAGGCATCCATCCTTCACATAATATGCAATAAATTATGTGATGGCATTAAACCAGTATTTCCTGTCCAGCCAGATATCAGAAAGGCCAATGGCAAACGACTCCCGTTGTAAGGCAACGATTGTAACTGACGGAGCGAAAATATTTGATGCCCGTTTGCATGCTCAGCTGTGCAGTTCGTGAGCTTCGTGCGATTCATAGTGGATAGCTCCATTAAAAGCGCAAGCAGATCCACGCATCTGCTGATGCGAGTGAAGAGCCGCAAACCGCAGACCGCAAGGGACCGCATCCGTGTACCCCTGGGCACGGACGGGCAGCACCAGGCCGATTGCGTGGCTTTCTATTTACGGTGTGGAATGTTTCGGGAGGAAGCGGTGCTCAAGAGTCAGTTGATGCAGAGCTTACACACAAAAGCGTTTCAGCGCAACATCCGCGCGCGATGACAGCTGCTTTTGAATTAGTTCTAGAGGCTCGACGGTGCTGAGCGACAGAACCCGAACGACTAGGTACGCGACCGAATGAAATTAGAGTGTCACATGTGTGGATTAGTCCCGAGGGTCAACCGCCGGCGCTGCACCGCTACGCGCCGCCCGGAGGGAGCAGTCCCCCTGGCCCACCAGGGCCCACCAGCCTCTCGTCCAACTGTACGAACGCCGTTTCTGGCCGGTGCTGCGCCAACATAACTCGGTAACTGGCCAGTCCGAAGATTATCCGTCTGTCCATCTGTCCGTCTGTCTGTCCATTAAATGCGGCACATGGCTGCGGCCCGCCAGGAAGCAGGGACAACGCTCATCAGCCGCCCCCGCCAATCGCTCGTCAACGCTCCGTACAACCTCACAGCTGCACCCGCCGGGGATCTTCACCTCCTTGCCTCTTTCCGTGAACCGGCAACAAGACAGTCCCATCAGTTTATGGTACGGCATCACAGGCTCTCAAAACACACACACGCTCTCTCCTGCACCCTCTACAGCCCCCAAGAAGCGGCAGTACGCAATGCCGTACAACACGCGCTACTGCCCAACGCAGCCTGCCTGCCTGCTTGCCTGCTCTGCCTGGCGCGCCGACACAGCTCCCGATTCAACCCCCCGCCCCAGCTCCCAAACCCCAGAACCTGGCCGTGCTTCTCCTCGACCCACAGCCCGGCTCCCCTCCGCTCTCAGCCCGTTTCCCCCCCCCCCTGCGGGTTAAGACCCCCCGCCGACCCTCACTCGCGCACTGGGAACACTGCCCGGTCTTTCATTGCTGCCTCCGCCGTCGTCACCTCTTCGTCGTCGCTTCCCACGGCGCGTGTCGCACGTCGTGTCCGCCGGGTGTGGCCAGGGCACCCCAGCTGTCTCTCCGCCGCCGCCACCGGCCCCGCCCCACCGGGCTCACCCTGGTCCAGCCCCAGGCCCAGGTCATCGTTATACTCGAAATTTCAACAACGCCATAAAGGTGATCGGTGACCCCCCATCGGGCCCATCAGAGGGCCCATCAAAGAGGATTGGTGACCCCCCACCGGCCGTTGCCCCGCCACCAACGCCACTGAGACCCAATCCAACTCCCTGCCGTGTGACAAACAAGGACCCGGCCAGGTCCGTTCACAACGTCAAGAAGGCCCCAACGCTTGCCAGCTCAAAGAAGCCGAAGCAGCAGCAGCAGCAGCACCCGCCCCCGCCCCGGCCTACCTGCCCCCTGCGCCCTTGCCGGCAACCCTCACTGCTGCTTGCCCGCCCCCGTCCCCGGCCCCGCCGCGATCACGTCCGCAGACTCGCCGGTGCCGTGGTGCCCCAACCGGAAGGCCCGTCGCTCTGCGTGCTCGTAAAGCTTCCGCTCCAGTACGGTACGCCAAATCTCCGGCGTGAGTACGGCCTGCGGCGCGCCGTACACGGCCGCCTGTACGGCAGCCAGCAGCTTGGCCAGCTCACGGGCTGCGGGGGATCAGTAGGGAAGGCGAGGGGGGGGAGTGGAGGTGTCAAAACCCATATTGTGGTCAAGCGTTGTACGACATGTTGTACGACAGTGGCCAAGTTGGTATTCACGCCCGCTCACTCACCCGAGAAGCCCTCGGTGGCCCCCGCCGTCTCCGCGAGCAGCTCCTCCGTGATGCCCTCCGAAATGGTGATGCGGTCAGCGGAGGCCTTCAGGGGGGAGGGGTCGGGTCGGGACGGGTCGGGTCGGAGCGGAGCGGAGCAGAGCAGAGCGTGCAGGCGTGTCAGAAAGTTGCATATGTCGGGGGGCAAGCGGCGGGCCACCGGGGGGAGGGGTTGTGGGGGGCACATGGGTGGGGCGTGTTCGTGGCGTGACAAGAGGGGCCGTCACCACGCGCGCCGTATCGCGGGCGCAGGAAGCATAAACTGAAGCAGCCCTCTCGGCCCTCCAGGGGATCCCCACACTCATTATTACGAAGGTCGTTGCCCCCCGCGTGTTTGCTCCTTCACCCCAGGCTCCACAACCCACATCGCCACCGCCACTGCCCCACACCGCCCCCCCCCACACACACGCGCACCCACCCACGCTCGCGGCCACATGTCCCCCAGCCCCCTGGAGCCCCATCGCCCCCTCTCACCTTGCGTCCCTTGAGCAGCGCCGTCAGCCTGGTCAGCGGTCCCCCCGCCGCTCCCGCCCCCGCGCCCCCCTCCTGTGTCCCCGCCTTGGCGATGTACTTGTCCAGATACAACCCCAGCAGCCGCTGCCGCTCGGCCCGGCCCGGAAGACCGAACTCCAGCGCCTCGTCCATGCGGTCGAGTACGGCATCGTCCAGGTCACCTACACGTGTGTGTATGTGTGCGTGTGCAGGGGAGGTGGGGGAAGCGGGAGGGAGGGTGTGAGGGTCGGGGGAGGCAACAGACCCCGCACGCACACGCACACGCACACACGCACACGCACACACGCACACGCACGTTCCTCCCATGTGGCCCCCCCCTCAGGTGGTCCCGCCCTCAGGTGGCTCCCTCCCCCCACGTCCCCCTCTCCCGCCTCACCCGGCCTGTTGGTTGCGAGGACCACCATAAAGTCCCGGCTCTGATCTCCAGTTCGGAACAGCAGCGCATTGAGGGAGCCCCGCAGCCCCTCGCTCATGGAGTCGGAGCGGCGACCCAGGAAGGCATCCGCCTCGTCGATGAACAGCAGCAGACCGCTGAGGGGGTTCAGGGTTGGGGCGTTGCGGTTGTTTTAAAGGGGTTTTTGTTTAAGGTTTTCGAGTGCAGAGCCGGGTTTTGGCATATGGGGGGCCGCGGGAGGGCGTCCAGGAGCTACGGAGCGGGGGACCTTTGCTGGAGGTGAGGTTTAGGTTCAGGTTTACTCCCGAGGGCGATGGGCTGATAAGAATCGCCGCCGCGCCCCGGGTCCGGGTCCGGGTCCGGGTCCGGGTCCGGGTCCGCCCTCCCTCCGCCTTCTCGCCTACCATGTCTCCCCCACCCCCCGACCCAGCTCTCCCACGTACCGCCTGCTCTTCTCCGCCCAGTCAAATGTCTGGTGCAGCTGCGTCACCGCCTTCCCCTCCAGGGGGGCCACGTCTCCGCCGCTCAGGATGGCGTAGTCCAGTCCGCTGGTGCGAGCCATGCGCTTCGCCACCATGGTCTTACCTGCGGACCGGGGGAGGGGCGGGGGGGGCGCGGGTGAGGGGCGGGGAGGGCCGGGGAGGGGAAGGTAGTGAAGACGAGATGGTCCAGGGTTGAAGTCATCGAGACGAAACCGTGTGGCGGGAGGGAGTGTATGTGTGTATCGTAACGTGTCGTCTCGTCGGACGGAAGCAGGAACTCCTGGCCGTGGCAGCCGCCAGAGTACGAAGTGCCGTACTCATGAGGAGGTGAAGCGGACAGGCGATCGATTGATTGGACCAAACGGACCAAACCACAGATAAGGGGCGACTCCCGTTGGCAGTGTGAGCTCCCGTTTGATGAGATATACCAACCAATCAACCAATCAACCAACCAACCAACCGCACAAAGCTGTCTCACCCGTTCCCGGGGGTCCGTAGAACAACATGTGGCGGAAGGGCGCTCCGTGCGCCTTGGTGTTGGCCGCAGCGGCCGCCACCTGCCGTACAGTGTCGTGCAGCTCCTGCGAGACAGCGAGAGGTAGGGTGCGAACAAAGGCAGACCGGGTCCGCAATCACCAGTCCGCACTGGCACTGGCGGGGATTGCTTGATCTATACACACACACGCAGTGGCGTGTAAAAAGCAGCCGCAGCCACTGCCACTGCCACTGGAATGTTTGGTCCCCCGAGCCACCGCCCTCCCCCCTTGTTCCCCCAAGTCCACCCCCCTCAGCCCCTTGGCCCGCCCCCTCTGTGTATGAGCGGAAGGCGACAGCGATACCCGAGCCCCCCTCTTTACACATACACACACGCACACACGTACGCACACTCACACACGCACCTGGTGCAGGATGATGTCTGAGAAGTCCTTCTTGACGTCCTCCTGGGTTCGGGCGGGCCCCAGCGACCAGGACTTGGGGTTCCATACATTGAAGCGGGAGGTCTCGCGGATCTGAGCGGAGATCCAGGGAGGGAGGGAGGGAGGGAGGGAGGGAGGGAGGGAGGGCGGATCGAGGGCGGATAGATTGAGGGCTGAAGGGCGGAGCAAGAGCGAGCAAGGGTTCAGCCAACCGCAGCCTCCTGCAGTCACTCGCAGTCCCCCCGCAGTCCCCCGCATGGCACCCCCACGAAACAAAACCCGCAGCAGCAGCACCCCGCAGCCCCCCCCTCCAAACCCCTCCTCACCAGTCTGGGGGTGCCTAGCCAGGCCTCCACCGTGCGCCCCACCACCCGGGTGGTCTCCCGGGTGGCGTATAGCCCCAGGAACAGCAGTGTGGTCCCCCCCACTGCTGTGAGCAGCTTGTTGGTGTCAGTCACCAGCTCCAGGGCGGCAGAGCCCAGGTGGGACATGACGGCGTTGATGCTCTCAATGGCTGTTAGGGGGGGAGGGGGAGGGAGGGGCGGGGGTGAGGATGTGGGGCGGCCAGGGGGTATAGAGAAGGGACCCAAACGAGCAGGCAGGCAGGCAGGGTGGGGTTGAAGGGGCCCAACGACTGTCTGCCTCCCGACACGACCCCATCCCCATCCCCATCCCCATCCCCATCCCGGCCCCGAGCCCAGGTACCCATCCCCATCCCCGTCCCCATCCCGGCCCTCAGGCCCCATGCGCCATGCCTCACCCTTCCTCGTCTCCTCCTGGTATTTGAGCAGCGCCGCCCTCCGGTTGACGTCCTCGTTCTCGCGGGCCTCCTTGATGCGCCCCTCCGCCTCAGCAAGAGCCCGCTCCCGCTGAATCTGCTTCTGGAGGTCGGCCTGTGTGGGGGTGGGTGTGTGAGGGGGGGAGGGGGGTGGTGGAGGGAGGGAGGGAGGGGGAGGAGGAGCATGGTCAGCCCGAGGAGAGCGGACTTGCCCTGCCTGCCTGCCTGCCCGACACAGCCAGCACACCCAACATGTCGCCCCCACTCGGCCGGCCACCCATCCTCAATGATCTGGCCCGCTCACCTCCCCAGCTGAGCTCTACCCCTCCCTCCCTGCCGCCTCCATCCCTCCATCCACCCCGCCTTCCCTCCCTCCCTCCTCCCGACCTACCGCGTACTGCTCCGCCGCGCGCCTCTCCGCCTGAATCTGCTGCTCCACCCGCAACCGCTCCTGCTCAGCACGAGCAGAGGCCTCCTCCTGAGAGTGGGGAAGGGCAGGGTGGAGTGGGGTAGGGTAGGGTGGAGTGGGGCAGGCTTGAATAGGCAACAGGTAAGCTGACACGCTGACAAGACGTAATGGGCACGTGTAGAGCAGTGAAAAAGAGGCCGATCGAAACAACCGAACACCACTTTACCCACTCCACCTCCTCACCCCAGCCCACCTCCTCACCCCAGCCCCACCCCCACCCCCCAACTCCCCCCAACCTGCAGCTTAGCGAGCTCCGCATTCCTCTGCCGCTGCAGCTCGTGTTCCGCCATCATGCGCTTGCGGGCCAGCTCGTCCTCGTACTGCTTCATACGGGCGGCCACCTGAAGTACAGTACGGCACCCAACACGCACGGGTGGAAACACAACACACCCACGCGCCCCAGGGTGAGCCCCACGGCCACAGACCCCCAGTTAGGTAGCCCTGTGAGAGGGCCCCGTTGGTGACCGGCCGCATAACCCTCTGGCCCCCTGGAATACGGAAACCACCCGGGGCAAGCCCAGCCTAGCCTAGCCCCTTCTTTGCCTAGCCGAGGCTAGGTCGCCAAGTATGGCAGTCCCGCGGGGACACAAGACCGACCGACCGACCGACCGACCGACGTGCACTCGCGCACGCGTGTCTGGGCTCCTGGCGACCCACTCGCCCAGGTCCAGGTCCAGGTCCAGGTCCGGGTGCATGCACGTGGGCGTGAACTGACCGCCCGCCCGCCTAGTGAGTGAGTGAGTGCGTGAGTACCCAACTGCAAGTGCGGTGTTCGGCACACCGCTCCGCCACGCGGCGGAGAGGGAGACGAGACCGTGTCGTGCAGAGCCAGCACGGCACGGCCCGTCCGCTGGTTCGGTGACGGGCGGCTCACAACAGCGGGTTACAACACCCGCCGGTGGACGCCCCCGGCGGTCCTCAAGCTCGCAGTCCCCCCTTCCCTTCCCATGTGTGCGACTGCCCCGCGCACAACAGTCAGGACCCCATTCCCCGTAGGGCGCCTCTCCACTTCTCTGTTCGGACTTCCCAGGATCTGGATCTGGATCTGGGCTTGATCTGGATCTGGATCCGCGGGCCCCACTGAACCTGGATCCACACCCCCACGCCCTTTTCCCCCCCCCCCAAACTCCCGCCGCTCCCCGCCCCCCAACAGCACAACTAATCTCCCCATCCCCCGGGGGGTGACCCGGGGGGAGACAGGGATGTGCCGTACCTGCGCTCGCTGCTCCTCCATCTTTTGCTCCTCCTGGTACCTCACAATCTCGCGCTCCTGCGGTCACAAGAGAGGAGCGGAGCGGGTGAGGATACAACACAAGATGACAATACAGGATGAGGATACATGACGCCAGGGGAGCCCGGAGGACATCCGTCCTTCAGACGAGCGACGTCCTCCGCCGCAAACTTTTGATACGCTCTCGGGACCGCGCACTGCAAAGACCGGAGATGCGACTGCGGGCGGGGCTCCGCGCCATCAGCGCCATCAGGGCAAGAGGTGCATCCCGAAGGTGCACAGAACACTGCTGCTGCTGCTGCTGCGAAGGGTATGCGAGCGCCCGTAACTGGGCCCGGCACAGGGCCGCCGTACGCGCTAGGCCGGGCGCTGTCAGGTACCTTTTCCAGTGCAGCGGCCTGCCGGCGGTAATCCGCCTCCTTCTCCCGGAACTCGGCCTGTTTGGTGATCTCCTGCTGACGACTGAGCTCCAGGGCCTGTCAGGACAGGACGGCGAAACACAGGTGTATCAGCGTGCGCGCGCAATCAATGTATGTGGGATCACGACCCAGATGCCAGCGGCGCCATCCGAGCCCCCAGGAGCTGGTCCCAACGCGTTCGGAGGCGCGAGGGGAGCAGGGAGAGTGGCAGGCTTTTCCGACCCGTCGCGGCTTGGGTAGCCAGCCGCTCAGGGTACGGAGTTCGACACTGGGATTAGATAAGCCGTACTAGGCGCATACGTGCAGTAAACGTCGCAGCAAGTTCTAGCGTAAATGCTGCATCGTGCGAACGGTCAGGCCGCTTTGCATAACTGCCATCAGAGAGGTCCCGGGAGCACATCAATACGCGCTATCCATTTCTACGCTTAATACATGTGTACGTATACATCTTTCTGTCGCGCTGCAGCACAAGCGCTCCTGTCCTCGAGTGGCCAAGTGTCGGAGATATCCATCAGCGAAACGGTTCTAAAAGGTATTGGCCGCGCGAAACGCTTCTTTCAATTCCCAAACAACCCTTCATAAGATCGGTTGCATATTTGCACGTCACAGCACCGAACGCGCAATACAACGTAAGCGCGATCGGCAGCCGCCGTCCGAAGACATCGGCTTTGCCTACACGCCTCCCATCGCACCTGCTTGGCATAAGGCGACTTGTTGATCTCTCGCAAGGCTTTCGCGCCCCGTTCCAGAGCTTCGGGGTCGAAGAGTCTGTCATTATGGACGTGCGCCTTGTCTTTGTCATCCTTCTCCGCAAGAACATGCGGAGCGGCGTAGGCTGCCATAGCAACGCCGCTGCTGACCCATAGCCCAGCGGCCAGCCGTCGCACGTGCTGCGACATTTTCACTCGCCCGGCAAAGTAAAAGCGTGACTCCGGGCTTTAAGCGCGTTGCATTGCCTAACACTCGCAAGCGCACACACACACTAACGTTACAAAGCATCGCCATCGACTAACTGCACTGTCCGAACGGAAAGCCCATTTGCCGTACGTCGACAAACTCCCTTCTTGACCCCGAGACAGTGGCGCACGCACGCTGTATGGTCATTCAATAACTCGCCGCGACGGTTTTTCGTTTAACAATATATATATCTGCTCAGATCAACAAGTGTGCTCTACGGCTGTACAGTTGCGTTATGTCGTCAACGGTGTCGTCGGTTAATGACGACAGGTGGGAATCCAGTTGCGCTTGGCTTTTTGATGACACATGGAGGTCGTGCCTGGGACCTTCAGCTCAATTAGGATGCGAGAGTTACAATGAGGGACCACTAGGGTCCTGCGCTGGCGCATTCTGAGACAACTCAGAACCTCACGGGCCTGCCGACTGCAGACCAGCACCCTCCCTCGTGTCAACTCATCGTTGAGGGAGGGTTGGTCCCATGGGACCCACCGGCGGTTAGTGCTGGGGCACTGCCTAATATGGCAGCCTGGCACGGATATGGCCGTTCGCGCCCGTGTGGAGGAAAGGGTGGGTGCTTGGGACGTCATCCCAGCTCGCGCGGGCGTCTCTAACGAGCGCAAAACAGCGTAGGCGCTCCCGAAGAGCTACTTCGATACTAACCCCTACTCGATCGCAAAAAACTTGATCGGGCGCGGCTGCCCGGGACTTGTAAAGCAACTGCCGCCCTCGTTCCAGCAGGTTCCAGCGCTACAGTTGCCGCCAGCACAACAATATCCCAAACCTTGCCTACGATGCCTACCGGTGGCTCAGCTAGCCATAATTCACATGATTACATCGGGAGATGTGGCCGCCGGTCGCACCCTCTAGTTTCGACCTAAAATGTTGCGCTACTCTGCAGTCCCAAAAGTGATGCATGCGGTCGCCCTGCGACATGGTATCCCCGCACCAATTAGGCTCGCTGCAGCAGCTTGTCAGCCAGGATTACCTGGGATTGCGCACGGTTCCGTTATGCTGGATTTACATGACACGTTACGTTATCACTTTACAGGAAACGTGGTCAGTTCGCATGGGGTAACGGGTCCGTTCCACGTTACGTGGCCAAAAAGTCTAACGTGGCCCCAGGGGGGGGGGGGGGTAATTGACCAAACGTTGAACCCTCGCCCCGTTATAGCCAATTACATGACACGTTACGTTACCTCACGTATACATGTAAAGTGGCAGGCCCAAACGGATCCCGATTTACATGGGCTGGTTTGGGGACGTTATCTCTGTTGGCGCGAGGTCCATACACACTATGTTTTGAGGCGGTAACGTCAAAGCGCCCATGTCATATCACTCCAGCACGATGTTAAACCCTTAGGACGAAGCCTGCGAGCGTCGTTGCCCATAATGGAACCCGACGCGCCGAGGTCGGCCTCTTCGCGCGAGAGCTCGTTCTCAGAGTACGCCAAGCCCTCGATGGCGGTCTCATCACGCTCATTGTTTGCGCATTTATTATACTATAGTTGTGCGGCGTCGGCGAGCGGCTGCGACCGCGGAAGGCCCTGCGCGGCGTCGGCATGGCTCTCGGAAGCTCGGCCTGACCGACCACTGTGTCTTGTCGAGAAGCAGCAGCGCCTTGTCAAGATCCATGTTGACTTTATGCAGAACTAGCCGGCAGCGAAACTCATTCGGGAGTGCCGAGCTGCCGACCGTGGTGAGGGACCGGTGCGCTTGTAGGTCGTACTACTTTGGAAAATAGTACGGCACGCATTCTCCAGCGCTGTTCCCGCGCACTTATCATAAAAGGTATTCACATAACTGCCTGGCCTTAAATCGGTTCGTTATATGTGCCCCAGCAGCTTTGGTCACTTAGGCAGCTATTCATAAATGGACATGACCACGCAATTCTCTGAGCAAATACGCGTAGCACGGATTGCATTAAACAAGCAGAGGACATCAAGGCCGTGCGTGATATAGCACTCTTCGAGCTCGCGCGCTATGTTGCAGATTTGAAAGTAAATTCGGGGATAGATGATGACGCGATACTCAGCAAGACACGTGGGAGCCTTGATTCCGGAAACATGCCTGGCTTGAGCATAGTGCATAGGAGCAGTGCTCTGCTGCCGCTGCGCTTGTGCGGAGTTGCCCTTCGTCATGTACCGGTAGTATGTTTGGCGAGAAGTTCGCAGTGGGAACGCGATGAAGATCGCCGACGATAAGTACCGCTGAACCGCCAAACAAACACGAAGGCGAGGAAAACAACGGGGAACAACGCTACGGGGAGCTGATGTCGTACTTTCATCACTGACGGGTGGCCAAAGTACGGCGCATGGTTTACATGGTTTACAAGGTTTACGGCCGGAGCCCCCGCCGGGTCTTGATTTGGAGGGCCAAGTCGACTTTGTTGCGTCGCGTTCGCTTAATATTGGGAATTTGATTTGGACGTTGGAGCAGAGGTTTGATGAAGACTGGCTTAACAGCAGGCTTCTCACGCCCCCGCGTGAGTTCGTTTCTGATAACCACAAGCCCGGTGTGAAGATGTGTCGGCACACGCACTGGATGGGGATGCCGAAACATACGGCTGGGTATATCCCCCCCAAACCCTATGCTTCTCTTTTGCGTTTTCGTCTAGGAGCCTGGCCTATTGAGAATAATCGACCTGCTGGACGGCAGAGGTCTGAGCGTACTTGTAGGGTCTGTGATAGTGGTACTGAAGACGAATATCATGTGCTGATGGAGTGTTCGGCGTACGACGATATACGTCAGGGTTTTAGCACCCTAGGTGTCATTTTAGGCGACTACATTTCACCGCCTATGCTTGCTGTTACGGGCGCGGACAATCAACGCGGCTTAGCTGAATTAGTTCACAACATCTGGGTACGGCGGTCTTCTATGCTAGTTTGAATGTTTGTTCATTTTACCTGTTTTCGTTTGTGATCCTGCTTTAGTTTCTGCTTGGCGACATAGTTCTTAGCTCCTTTTTGACCTGCCTATTCTCGCGGTCCATGAGCCTCCTGGCTCGTCTGGGCCTTATGAGCTCTCGAGCTTGTAATAATACAATACAATACAGGTTTACGGCGCAGCTCTCTTCTTGTACGTATGCCTTGATTGACTTTTCAGACGGTGCATACTTATCAAGCATGCAATGTGTCTCCGATTTTCGTTAAGTCCAACCCGGCAGAAATATGAGCTCCGATCAGCGGTTCAGCGGTACTTATTTCTGCGCGGCATAGTTTCAGTCATATGTAAACACAGCCTACGTTTGGCGAGAAGTTGGCAGTGGGCACGCGATGGAGATCGCCGAGCGCTTGTTATACCAAGTATATGACATAACTGAACGATTGGTCTTGAAGGAAATCAAAAGTCAACCAGTGGTGCAGGCACAGGCGACTCCATGCATGGCGACGAAGCAGGACACAGACACCTGGATGGAGGCGGCCACCACGTACGTCCACAGCAGCGGTGCGGTGCGTGGCAGCAGTGCTGCAGGAGCGAGACCCATCGGCCGCCGCAGCCGCTACAGCCCCGCTTTCTGGTTCAAGTCAGGTCACCCGGCCAACACGCACCTGGCCCTAAGCCAGGTGCCTGGGCCTAAGCACGGCCCTAAGCCGTGCGGGTGCGAGTGATATTGGGGATGGGGGCGTCACCTTTCTGATCTGGGAAAGGGGTCGGCACTGGGAGAGGGCGTTGTCACCTTTGCATGGGCACTGGGTTTTTACGGCTTTTCTTGGGGCGTGGTGCTGGGCGGCAGTGTACAGCTGCGGGTTGCGCTTGCTAGCGCACCGATGCACGCCAGTCATGCAACACCCAAACGGAGCGTACAATACACTCGCAATCACTGTGCTTCCTTCGCCTGCCTCTCCTACTTCCGACTGCCGCTCGCCAACCCTGATGGAGCGCGCTTTACAGCTGCACGTTGTCGCGCGGACGTGGCGGATGTGTTGGGCCTTGCAAGCTTGCATCCGTGTTTAGGACGTGTTTTTGGAGCCATGCCCTGACCGCACATGAACCCCCTGAATAAAGGGCAACTGACTACCCAGGACTACCTACCTCTCCCTATTCCCGATGCCTCGGTTTATGCGTTGCTTGCGCTGGTCCGCTACACACGGCCTCCTTACACCAAAAGCGGGACTGCCGGAGGCCCTTACTTGTTGCAATTGCAATCAGTGTCAAATTCTGCCCATGGTACGGCTGACTTTGAGGCGGGATTTCCCGACAAATTCCGGGATTTCCGCCCGCGTGGGGCCTGTGAATGAGGTTGTACTGGCTGTAACGGGGCGAGGGACCAACGTTTGGTCAATTACACCTCCCCCCTGGGGCCACGTTAGACTTTTTGGCCACGTAAAAACGTGTAACGGACCCGTTACCCCATGCGAACCGACCACGTTTCCTGTAGTGATAACGTAACGTGTCATGTAAATCCAGCACAACCTCATTTTAGCATAGTCTTGATTTCCTTCAAGACCAATCCTTCAGTCGTAACATATACGGTACTTGGTACAGGGCGGAGACTTGGTATAACAAGCACTCGGCGATCTCCATCGCGTTCCCACTGCGAACTTCTCGCCAAACATACTACCGGTACATGACGAAGGGCAACTCCGCACAAGCGCAGCGGCAGCAGAGCACTGCTCCTATGCACTATGCTCAAGCCAGGCATGTTTCCGGAATCAAGGCTCCCACGTGCCTTGCTGAGTATCGCGTCATCATCTATCCCCGAATTTACTTTCAAATCTGCAACATAGCGCGCGAGCTCGAAGAGTGCTATATCACGCACGGCCTTGATGTCCTCTGCTTGTTTAATGCAATCCGTGCTACGCGTATTTGCTCAGAGAATTGCGTGGTCATGTCCATTTATGAATAGCTGCCTAAGTGACCAAAGCTGCTGGGGCACATATAACGAACCGATTTAAGGCCAGGCAGTTATGTGAATACCTTTTATGATAAGTGCGCGGGAACAGCGCTGGAGAATGCGTGCCGTACTATTTTCCAAAATAATACGACCTACAAGCGCACCGGTCCCTCACCACGGTCGGCAGCTCGGCACTCCCGAATGAGTTTCGCTGCCGGCTAGTTCTGCATAAAGTCAACATGGATCTTGACAAGGCGCTGCTGCTTCTCGACAAGACACAGTGGTCGGTCAGGCCGAGCTTCCGAGAGCCATGCCGACGCCGCGCAGGGCCTTCCGCGGTCGCAGCCGCTCGCCGACGCCGCACAACTATAGTATAATAAATGTGCAAACAATGAGCGCGATGAGACCGCCATCGAGGGCTTGGCGTACTCTGAGAACGAGCTCTCGCGCGAAGAGGCCGACCTCGGCGCGTCGGGCTCCATTATGGGCAACGACGCTCGCAGGCTTCGTCCTAAGGGTTTAACATCGTGCTGGAGTGATATGACATGGGCGCTTTGACGTTACCGCCTTAAAACATAGTGTGAACGGACCTCGCGCCAACAGACATAACGTCCCCAAACCAGCCCATGTAAATTGGGATCCGTTTGGGCCTGCCACTTTACATGTAAACGTGAGGTAACGTAATGTGTCATCTAAATTCGTCCCGCCTGATTGCGTGTGCTTCACTCCAGCACCCCACATCACCGCGATCATCCGATATGTCAAGACAGTTGGAAGAACAATCAAAGCCGCCAAGACAAACATGCTTCACCGTAGCGTGGCAGATTACCGTGGGTTAGGGCCCCTGGTGCGTTAGGCCCTGCCTGGCCCTGTGTCCAAGAGGTGCACGGCCAGTCACAGCAGGTCACAGTTAGACTGACCTGACCTCTGACCTGACCTGACCTGTGACCTGACCTGACCCGACCTCTGACCCGACCTCTGACCTGACCTGACCTGACCTGACCTGTTTCGGGTCGAATCTCGGGTCGCTCGCGCCCGCTTCTGCGGCTTGCGACCGCTTCGGTCGCAGCAGTGCCCGATGATTCGTTTGGACCCACTGCTGGCTGGTTGGCTGGTTGGTTGGCTGGCTCGATTCAGATACCGGTAGGAGGGACTGGAAAGGCACACGTCAGCGCACTATTCACAGGGGGCAGTGGGGCGGGGTCTTACCGTTTCAAAACAGGGCCGAGCCGTGCCCCATCAAGACCCCTTGCGCCGAAACCGCTGCCGGCTGGCGTCACTTTCCAGCAATGCCACACGCGCGCAACCGCCACCACCGTTAGTCCCCACAGAACGGCCACAGCGGCAACAGCACAGGACTGCCCGCTTGCCACACACGGCTCTCCCTTGCACCAGACAGACAGACGCAAGAACTCGAACTGGCGAGTGAAAACCGTTTCGCATGCCACTACGTGTATTCACTTAGCCTACTCAGCTGCGCATTACGGAACGCAAGAGCCATCGTTCGTCGGAGCAACTCAGCCGCTACAACTTCGCCACTCCCGGCGGCCCCTCTCCGCTACCGTAGGTCCTACCGGGGGACCCACACGACCCATGGGTCACGTCTCACATCGTAAACCTCGAGGAAAGCACCAGGCGCACGCGCACGCACACGCGCTGGCCGGACCTCTCGCGAGAACCTGAAGGTTTTCTGAGTGCAACGCTAGAAAACCAAGGTTTTCTGTGAACTCAGAGGAGTTGTGCCCTCATAAGGGCGTTGGTACGGCACATGGTGCCAGTTAAGGTGTCCGCGAAGGCGTGGAGGAGTGATTTTCGGGTTTTGTAGCTACATAGGGTGGTTGCTGCGAGGCTGTGGGCATTAAGGCCTTAGCGATAGCTTTCGCGGTAGCCGGCCCTCACCATTAATTTTAACAATGTCCATTGACCTTGCGTCCGACCAGCTGGGCTCTCTCGTAGAGGAAGCATCGAAGCGTCTTAACGCTCTTTTGTAACACAAAAATGTCAAAGCTGCAAAGGTGCAACTTGTGACGGATCCGGGAAAAATTTTGACCGGGCAGCTACGCGAGGCTTACGCGCAGTACATGGATGCGGTGCGCGAGCACCAGCAGCTCCTCCAGTTATTGACACAGCGAATGCTGCTTGAACAGCGGGAGACAGTGGAGCCGGCCCCAAAGAGGCAACGCATGGTCCTGCCGGACTACGACTGCGACTTCGGCGCCTTAGAGGGCAAAGGGAACAAGTCGCTCATCGGACAGCGGCAGCGTCTGGTTCACTTACACGACGTGTTCGCAGACGTGCAGCTCAAGTGGCGCGCGGTCGTTGATGCTCCCGCGGCTAACCGGGCAGAGCGCGCGGAGGCGATGGAGGAGGCGGTTCGCAAGACGCAAGAAGTCTTCGAGCAGCAGGCAAAAGAGCTGGTCATCGCGCACCACCACGGGTGGGATGTCGTGGGCCAGATGCGGGGAACGCCCTACGCGGCCACGGAGGAAGAGCAGAAGGCGCTGAAGAAGGCCATCAAGGCCGCAGCTGAGAGCCGGAAGGTTGCTAAGCCCCCCGGGAAGGCGCAACCGGCGCAGGTGGCGGCCGCGGCGGGGCCGTCGGCGCCGAAGGCTCCCAAGGGGCCGTGTTACAAGTGCAACGCCATGGGCCACTGGGCCAAGGAGTGCCCGAACCCGCCGAAGTAGCGGACATCATTGGGCTTGGGTCGGCGCAAGCCCTAGCTTGCGGCCGTGGCCCTCTTAAGGGCGGTGGGGTGCAAGCCTCGGTGTGCGTGGTCGGCGCAAGCCCTAGCTTGCGGCCGTGGCCCTCTTAAGGGCGGTGGGGTGCAAGCCTCGGTGTGCGTGGTCGGCGCAAGCCCTAGCTTGCGGCCGTAGCCCTCTTAAGGGCGGTGGGGCGCAAGCCTCGGTGTGCGTGGTCGGCGCAAGCCCTAGCTTGCGGCCGTAGCCCTCTTAAGGGCGGTGGGGCACAAGCCTCGGTGTGCATGGTCGGCGCAAGCCCTAGCTTGCGGCCGTGGCCCTCTTAAGGGCGTGGGGTACGAACGTCGGCCTGTCTGCGACAGGGGGTTGGTTGGCTTTACCCGCCTCCCTCGATTATTAAAGTTTCGCGGTAGCCGGCCCTCACCCGGCCTACCTACCGAATAAAGACGGCTTTCATTGCTTGCAGGTACCCTTTGTGTGTAACGAACGATGATTTCTCATGAAAACTGAAGGTTTTCTGAGTGCAACGCTAGAAAACCAAGGTTTTCTGTGAACTCAGAGGAGTTGTGCCCTCATAAGGGCGTTGGTACGGCACATGGTGCCAGTTAAGGTGTCCGCGAAGGCGTGGAGGAGTGATTTTCGGGTTTTGTAGCTACATAGGGTGGTTGCTGCGAGGCTGTGGGCATTAAGGCCTTAGCGATAGCTTTCGCGGTAGCCGGCCCTCACCCGGCCTACCTACCGAATAAAGACGGCTTTCATTGCTTGCAGGTACCCTTTGTGTGTAACGAACGAAGATTTCTCATGAAAACTCATAAATAGCCTCAATCACCAGCATTGCTGCCAGTACAGGTTGGTATGTAGATTCACTTCAGCATCAGCATAGCGTCGCCGTATTAATATATCGCCTCTTGCCACGTAAGCAGTTCACCGTAGTATACTTACCGGTGCACGCACTTCGCCGTAATAAGCCTGTTCCACCAGCAGCGCTGTGCAGCGCGAGGCGGCTCGCCGTTTTACGTCCGTCACACACCCGACCCGACCCGAACCGCACATGCGGAAGGGGCCCGCTCCACACCCGCCCAAGCGCGCCGTGATCGTCTCGCAGACGAGTCACCCTCCCCTCCAGCCCCGGCAGCAGGGTGGCCCCGAACGCACCGCCCAAGGCCCATGACTTGCGAGCGCGCGCTGGTCGCCCAGCAGCGGGACCCCGGGCCCCCTCCTTCCCGCCTCGCGGAGCATGCCGGGCGCAGTTACTCGTCGTCACTCGCGCGCCCGCCCTTGTCGCCACTTCTTACCCAGACCACCCTCCGGACCAAAGTATACAAGCCGCCATCCCACCAAAAAGCTTGAGGCCTGCGAAATGTTCTACGAGCGATAGCGATAGCGATAGCCGGCAGTGCACCAGGCACCGCCTCCGAGCATCACCGCTTCCGTCGTTGCAGCCATCCCCGCCGTGTACGGTACCCGGGCAGCAGCAAAAACCCAGACACACAGCGCGCTCGCCCAACAAGCCCCCAGGTGAAACACCGCCCCGCTTCCCACCCGCCCCCCCAAGAAAGCGCGCTGCCAGCTCAGCCAGACTTAGCGCTCAGGATAAATGACGGCAGCAGATGTTGCCCTTCTAGGCCCCTTGCTAGTGGGTCTCAGTCCCCACAGTAGTGGACAGTTCATCGAATGGCCCCAACACAGCAATCCCACCCGCCCGGCCGGCCCCGGGGACAGGTAGCGAGGCAGCGCCGGTAGCCCCAAACCGGCTCCCCTGCAATGTGGAATGGCGCTGTATGAACACCAACACCAACACCCCCGCCCCTCGCACGCGGCCTTCCCCACATCTTGGGCCCCGGCCCCGCCCTCCCCCGTGCCCCCCAGCCCCCGTCAGCGCCACTGTCACAGGAAAAGTTGAGCCCCTGCGCCCACAACCCACAACCCCAGCCCCCCGCCTAGCCCAGCAAGCGAAACGTGGAAATTTGGTAGTGCATGATGTGCTCGCGCCGCGTGACCCTCCTACAGCAACAAGAACAACAACAACAAACAACAGGCAACTATTACCGCCAATTCAAAGCCAACAGCCTGGACCCCAGTGATGTGTGTTCCCCCCCAGTGATGTATGTTCGAACGCGTTCGTACTTGCATGCATGCATGCACGCGCATACGGTACACACACACACACACACGCACAGCTCAGCTCTCTCAAAAATTGCCGCCAAGCGCCGCCGAGTTCCGCATCCCCCGTACTACGGTACCTCTCCTACAGAGCGACTTTGGAGAGGATCTACGCCGAGAGGGAGCGAGTACGAACAAAACGGTGTGCGTTGACAGCGGCCCCAACCCCTCCACAGCAGTGCGCATGACCGTACATGCACACATGCTCGTACATGTACCCAGCACACCAAGCCATTAACAGCACCCTAAAACAACCCTAAAACCCATTATGTGGCGCCACACATAAATAGCCTCTAGGGTGTTTGTACGCAACATGGCTCACCCCTCTTTTACACACCCACACAATTAATCAGTACTTGACAACATATGAGCATCTTCTCCAAAGGCCTTAAACGATGAAGGACTGATGACGCATTACGACAATCACCCACATCCCCGTTCGCTGCTTCCTGAACCTCATTGCCATTGCTCCCGGATCCCGCCAAAACCGAAACACACACACACACACACACACACACACACACACACACACACACACACACACACACACACACACACACACACACACACACACACACACACACACACACAACACGTCGCGTCGCGTAGAACAAACACCCCTTCCTTTCTATCATAATCGCCCGCAAGGTCCAGCGGCGCACTCCGTTAGTAGACAGCTTAGCGTAGCTTAGCGTAGCGTGACAATCCAGGAGCCATTGACCTAAAACAATAATATTGGTGTAGCCACCTAGGCAGGAAATTTGTAGCAGCAGTAGCAACAATAGCAGTAGCAAGGGTCGAATCCAGAGCCCGGGGCAACAGGCAAACCAACCAGTTCCGCTTCCCGGGGGGTAAAGCACACATCACATCGCACACATCACACACACAAAAAAGTGAATCGACAGCGCGCCATCGCTGCCCGCCCGCGCGGTCTCGCACAGCCCATTAAGCCCGACAAGCCGTCACTCTGAGGAGGACGGAACACGCACTTCCCATTCGCACCTCCTCTTCCGCACCAAACCGCACCACCTCAAAGCCCCGCCCGCCTACACACCCACGCAACACACAACACGTCAGCGCCATCCCCCCTCCTCCGCTTGCCAGTGAGTGACCCCCCGGGTGCCCAGTGCAGAAACACACTCCGCCCCGGAACGACCGACCCCTCTGCCTGTGGACCCGTCAAACTCCGCTCACTCGTCCCAACCGACCAACCGACCAACCGACCAACCGCCCCTTGCAAAAGCGGGCAAAAGCGGCGAGGGAACTCCCAGCGGCAGCGCTACGCTCCATCCATTGAGCTCCGCTCACGCGCCGCCGCCGCCGCCGCCAGTGCCGCCGCCGCCGCCGCCAGCTCCGCCCCGCTCGACCCCTCCCGCACCGCGTTGCTACCCGCCGTGTTGAACATCAAGTCCGCATCCAGGCTGGCGACCGGCCCCATGCCGGCAGCAAAGGCAGCGGCAGCGGCGGCGCTAGAGGTGGCGGCGGCGGCGGCGCCTGCCGCCTGCGCTCGCTGAGCGCCCAGCGCTTCGCTGCAGGGCCCGCTGAGATGTTGCTCCGCGGGACTGTCGTACTCTGTCCGTACCGGTGAGGACGTTTGGCCGCTGTGGGCGTCCACGACGGCGATGGGCGAGCCGGCGAGCGTCGCCGGCGGTGCGGTTGTCGCCTCGGCGGCGGAGCCGCCGGCGCCGGCGGCGGAGCCGCCGCCGCGGCCGCCGCCAGTGGCGGCGGCGGCGGCGGCGGCCGGCCCACTCGCACCGCGGGGCACCGGCAGCTGCTGGCTTTGGCTTGTGGACGCGGCGTGCGTTTGGCCGTGGGGCTGCGAAGGCAGCTGCCGCGCGCTGCTGCTGAGGGACGAGGCCGTGGGGGAGAGGGCGCCGGCTGCGGAGAAGGCCGAGGCGGCGGAGGTGAAGGAGCTTGGCTTCTGGTTGCCGCTGGCGGCACCCATGCCGCTGGTGCCGCTGGCACTGCTCGCAAAGTGGATGTTCTTCGGCTCCGCCGGCTCGTGCTGTGGTGGAATGTACGCAGGGCCGTGCTGCTGCTGCTGCTGGTGGTGCTGGTGGTGCTGTTGTTGTGCCTGGGCTTGCTCTAGTACCTGCTGCTGCTCCAGCACTTGCTGCTGCTGCTGCTGCCCTGCAGTTGCCTGCCGCGGCTGCAGCTGCAGCTGCATGGGTTGCAGTGTCGGCTCCGGCTCGTACAGCAGCTGCTCCTGCGGCACCATGTGCTGCTGCTGCAGGGCTTGTTGCATTGAGGCCTGCACGTACTGCTGCTGCTGCATGTGCTGCTGCGCCTGCAGCTGCGCGAGTTGCTCCTGGTGCAACAGCGCATGCTGCTGCAGAGCCTGACGGAGGATTTGTTGCTGTTGCTGCTGCTGCGCCGCCGCCGTCTGCTGCTGCTGTTGGAGCTGTTGCTGCACCTGCTGCATCATCATATGGTGCTGCAGGGAGGCATTCAGTGTCGAGGCGAGCGCACGCTGAGGACTGAACCCGGCGGCGCCGCAACCGACGGCAGCGGCGGCGGCGGCGGCAGCGTCGCCAGCTGGCGCCGCCGCGGTGGCGGCGGCAGGCGCTGGGGCCTTGCTGAGCACCCGCTCCGCCGCCGTCGCCAAGATCTGCGACGGGCTGGCTCCAGGGAAGGCTCGCGCCGCCGCCGCCGCGGCAGCGACGGAGCCCACGTCGGTGGCGGCCGCGCCCGGCGGCGGCGGCGGCGGCTGCAGCGGCGACACGACGATGTTGGCGCCTCCGAGTGCCGCCGCCGCTGCGGCCGCGACATTGGCGTTAGCAGCAGCGGAGCTCCCCGCGGCGGTGGCTTGCTGCATGGCCGCCGCCAGCGCTGCGGCGGCCGCCAGGGCCCTACCGCCGCTGGGCGCCACAGCGCCCGGGCTGGGCAGTGCGGCGGCGGCGACGGCAGCAGCACCCCGATGCGCCGGCGGCGGCGTCGCCGCCGCCGCTCCCCCGGGGGATTTGCCCCCGGGGGCGGGAGGCGCCATCTGCTGATTGAGGACCTGAGGGATCACGTGGCCAGCGCTGCTGGAGCTTGGAGGCCCGCCCTGGACCTGTACGGCACGAAAGGCACGGACGAGCACGGACGAGCGTCCGCTTTTTGCGGGGGTGTCTGGCAGCACGGCCTCTCAGCCCCCTCCCCTCAGCCCCCGCCTGCTTCCCCCCTCAGCCCCCTTCCCCCTCACCCACCTGGTTGAGCAGCATCTGCAGCACATTGACCAGCTCGGCGGCGGTGGGTCGGGTGTGTGGGTCGTGGGACCAGCAGGCGGTGGCCACATCCCTGTGTGTATGCGTGTGTTAGGGAGAGAGAGAGAGGGGCGGGGGATGAGGCGGGGCAGCAGTGGAGGGGTAAGAAATACACCTCGCGGAGGGGCACGGAGGGCGAGGGCGGCAATGGAGACAGCCGTAGAGGGGCAGGGGCGGGAAGGGTGAGGGCAGCAGTGGAGGGGGAGCGTGTGCGTGTGCGTGCTCGCTTGTGCGCACCTGTACTCCTTTGGGCAGTAGGGCGGCAGTGTGGGCCTCACCCCCTTCCTGGCCAGCTGTATGGCCTCCTTGCCCGGCATGCACTGGTCCTGGGGCAGTCCGGTGGCCAGCTCAGCCATCATGATGCCGAACGAGTACACGTCCACAGAGCTGCTCAGAAGCGCACCCTTGCTGATCACCTGTGTGGGGGGGTGGGGGGAAGGGAAGGGAAGATACAGTGTGTATGACAGACCAAAGCGCCAACCTGGCAAGCTGATTAGTAGCGCCAGTCATACGGGAGCTCGTGGAAACACCGGCAAGGGACATCAGAGCGGTACCGGGGGGAGGGAGGGAGGAAGGGTATGACAGACCAGAGGGGCAAGAGGCAAGGGGCTGACTGGGGAGGGAGGGAGCGGCCCCGAGCCCCCGCCCCGCGCGCCCCCCGCAAGCCCCGCTGCTAGCCGCCACCCCCACCCGCAGTCCGGGTACCGGGCAGCCGCCCCCGCCCCACCTCGGGCGCCATGTGCGTGAGCGTGCCCAGCGCGCGCGTGACGGTGAAGTGCGGGAAGGCGGGTCCGCTGCCGTCCTCCGCGGGTGGCTTGAGCATGCGCACGCAGCCAAAGTCCGACAGCTTGCAGGTCCAGCCGCGCGGGTCGCGGGGGTGGCTTCGGAGCAGCACATTCGAGGGCTTCAGGTCGCAGTGCACCAGAGCCAGGCTGTGCATGTGGCGCAGAGCCAGGGCCACCTCAAGAAGGCACACGTACATGGACTGCGGGGAGGGGGAGAGGGTGAGGGGGAGGGAGCGGGTGAGGGGGGGAGAGGCCGCCGCAGAGTTGGGGCTGGGTAGCGTATGAGAGCCCTACAGGGCGTGGTGGGGCGCTAGGGCAGTGGCGCCGAACCCGCAGCGAAGGACTGGAGGCGACGCTGGTGGCGGCGCCGCCCCCTAGCCCCTAGGCCCCTAGCCCGTGTCGTGTCCCCCCCCCACCCCCACCCCACCGTGAGGTCCAGCCTGGGCCAGCCGTTTGCGTCCACCCCCCGCCTGAAGTATCCCCTCCGGAGTACGTCCTTGAGGGTGCCCGCATCGCAGTACTCCATCACGATCACCAGGTTGGTGGGGCCTGGTGGGGGGGGGGGGGCGGCCAGGGTTTGGGGGTTAGGGGGTCTAGGGTTTTAGAGCTTTTTAGGGCTTTCGGATACCGGTAGGAGTAGGACAAGAACAGATGGGGGGCAAAGGCAGGGAGAGGGTAAGTAGAACATGTTGGCCAGTGGGAGGGAGGGAGGGAGGGAGCAAGTGGAGGACTAGTGGAGTGACGGCTCGCATACGGGTACCCTTAATAAACCTTTACAAGCACAAGAACCAAACCCTAACGCCAGATCAAGTGAATCCCCCGGCCATTGCCGTACCCACCTTCCGCCACCATCTCCTCCGTGGCGTCCACTCGCCGTACCAACCGCAGGTAGTTGCTGGTCGTACTGTTGCTGAGGCCCGACGGCGGCGCCGCGCCGTTGTTCACGCCGCCTCCGCCGCCATCGAGCTGTCTGGACGCTGCGCTCCCCCCGCCTCCTCCGTCATCCTGGGCGTACCCCACCACAAGCACGTCGAAAAAGTAGTTGTGGACCTGTGGGCGTTACGGTGCACGCATGCGTTACAGATTGGGTCGGTGGGTCGGTGGTGGCAGCGGGAGAGTGTGCGGGGGCAATGTGCACCGCTGAATGGCGAGGGAGGAATGGCGTGAGGAATGAGGCCGGCCGCAAGGAAGCTGGTGACACGGTGCGACAAGGCAGACAGACAGGAAAGGCAGGAAAGGCAGGAAAGGCAGGAAAGGCTGGAAAGGCAGGCTGACAGGCAGGCAGGCAGGAAAGGCTGGCGGGCAAGTAAGGCAGGAAAGGCAGGCAGGAAAGGCAGACAGGCAGGCAAACGCAGGTCGGTGTAGAGGTGTTCACTAAAGAGCCTCCGCTGCCCCCTGCTGCGACCATGGCCCTGCCAACCGGCTGCAGCACGTCCCTCTCGACTCACCCACCCACCCACCCACCCACCCATGCCATTCACACACCCAACCCCTCTCTCCCTCCCCCTCCCCCTCTTTCCCCCTCCCCCTCCCCTCTCCTCACCTGCACGATGTGCGGGTGGTTGACCGCCGACGTCACCGCCAGCTCCAGTGCATCACGAATCAGCTCCCGCTTGGCGGTGCGGGCCACCTGCTCCGGATCCACAGGCCGGACAGCAGCGGAGCCACCGCCGCCGGCAGCACCGCCAGCACCGCCACCGCCGCCGCCGCCACCGGCCTTCCGGCCGGCCGCCGCCGCCGCCTGCTGCTGTTGCTGCTGCACCTTGGCAATGAGCGCCCCCGGCATGTCCTTGGCCACCACCTGCGAGTGCGCGTCCGTCAAATGCGGGGACGGGCGTGCGTCAGCAGGCGTGCGTGCGCCTTGGAACACCTATGGCTGCGTGCGTGTGTGCGTCTCCATCCATCCATCCATCCATCCATCCATCCATCCATCCATCCATCCATCCATCCATCCATCCATCCATCCATCCATCCATCCATCCATCCATCCATCCATCCATCCATCCATCCATCCGTGCGTCCATCCGTGCATCCATGCGTGCGTGCGTTGTGCGAGACACCACGTGTGTGCAGTCAGTCCCAACCCTCTCAGTCCCCCAGTGCCCCGCTCCCCACATTGACAGCCACCTCGAGTCCCTCCCCCTCACCTGCCCCCTGCCCCCCCCCGGGGTCGCTGCGATGTCTACTGCCTTACCCCCCTGCCCGCCCCCCTCCCCGAGCCCCCCCCAGGCTACCCCCACCTTGACTGCCACCTCCAGTCCGTGCATCAGTCCTCTGAACACCACCCCCTGGCCCCCCTGCCCCACAGTCTCCCGCAGCCGAATGGAATACAGATCGTCGATGGACTCCCGGGTGCCCGTGTCACCCGCAGCCTGCCAGGCCTGATTCATCTGGGGGCGCATCCGGGAGGCATCCATCCATCCACCCATCCATCCATCCATCCATCAGGGGGTCGGGAGGGAGGGGCAGCGGCGGGGGGAGAGGGACAGGTCGTCAGTTGGGTTGGTTACCTTGTCAGTTTAGGTCACACTCTCTCATTCTCTCTCTATCCTCAAAAGAGACAGGAAGAGAGAGAAGGGGGGATGACAATCCACGGGAGGGAGGGAGGGAGGGAGGGGGACAGGCCGGAGGCCGGAGGGGAGAGCGCCCGCTGGTGACCGGTGGTGACCGGTGGTGGTCGAGGAGCGGAATGAGGCGCGGTGCCCCCTCCGGGCGCGCCTCGCCCCTTCCTAAACGCATCGATTCAAACCCCCGCGCTGCGCGCGGACCACCGTGTCCAGTGTTCGTGCCCTGCCCTCCCCCCGGACCCAACCCCCCGTGCCCCACCTGCGCGGTTGTGATTGTGGACTGTATCCCCGCCACTACCACCTTGAGGTGCGCCGGGGAGTGACTGACCAT
Organism: Pleodorina starrii; assembly: GCA_030267565.1. NCBI lineage: Eukaryota > Viridiplantae > Chlorophyta > Chlorophyceae > Chlamydomonadales > Volvocaceae > Pleodorina > Pleodorina starrii. Next base: position 496,353 of record BRXU01000033.1, read on the forward strand.
GTCGTCCACAGTGAAACTGACCGTACGACACAGACCCCCCAGGCTCACACCGCCACTGAGGCCCGCCAGGACAGAGTTGACGGACGCGCTGCCGCCGCCCTCACCACCGCCGCCGCCAGACTGCCCCCCTCCGCCGCCTCCTCCGCCTGCGAGGGTGAGCACTGAGGAGACGCCCGCTGCCGCCTGCAGCCTCATTCCGGCCCACTCGGCCGCCAGTGCGCCCAACAGCTGGCGGTGGATGTGGGGCATCAGAAGCTGCGGGCCACCCACCGGGAGGGTTGTGGGAGGGTGTGGGTGAGCGGGGGTGAGTAGGGGTGTCAGTTCGGTTCAGCGCTCTCCTGATCTCATGCAAGGAGGGGTGAAGGGTCACGGAGCTGCGGCCGCCGGTGGTGGGTAAAAGGGGGGGAGGGTTGGCGTGGCGCGCACGTGGACAACCCGAAGCACGGACCGCTGGGACAGGCACAGAGGCGCCCCCAGCTCGTGAGGAGGAGGCGCCGCCAGCCTCCCTGATACCGGCACTCCCATCTCGAGGATCAGCGTGCGTGGGAACGCACCGACGGTTGACGTGCCGCCCCGCCCACCCGGCCCCCTCCCACCTCTCCCTCCCCCCACCCCCACCCCCCCACCTGCAGAACGCTCTGCGCCTCCACCCGGACCTCCTCCAACAGCCCTCCCGGGAGCTGCTGCTGTGCCGTACACACGTACAGCGCCAGCTCCGGAGCCAACATCGAGTCGGCGGCCCCCACCACCGCCAGCACCAGGCAGGCGGGAGGCATACGGCACAGCTGGAAGCAAACCTGGGGTGACGTACAGTACCGTGTCGTACAGGGTTGCGGTGCGGCAGTACGGTGCGGCAGTCAGGCAGTCAGGTGGTCAGGTGATGCAGTGCAGGATGATGCGGTCTGATGCCGTCCGTCCGTCCACCCGTCCGTCTTCTGGCGGTCCGTAGCGGGGTCAGCCGCAGCCCTTGCCGGCAGCGGCACCCGCTCCCACCTTGCCCAACGAACCCTTTGAACCCCCGTTGATACACCGACCCGGCAACCCTAAGGCCCACCAGTCCCTCGGCCGACGGCTTTGCAAGTCCCTCCTTTCCCTCCTCCCTCCTTCCCTCCCTTCCACGCATAACAGGCCCCACCCCCCTCCCTTCCCCCCGCCCGCCCCTCCCCCCACCTGCACGTCCCTCCCCGGCTTCTCCTCCTGCTGCAGATATGCCCTGCAGTTGGTGATGACCCTGCCGTTCCCCGGCCCCTCCCTGGACACCACCTCCAGCAGCAACGTGTCCATCAGGGGACCCAACACACCAGCCAACTGCGGCTGCAGCTGACCGCCGGAGCCACCCACCAGCTGAGGAGAGGCGGGAAGGGAGGGAGGGAGGGGCGGGGAGGGAGGGAGGGAGGGGGCGGGGAGGGGAGGGGAGGGGGAGCGGCGGTGTTACTCAGGGAATTACATCGGGGATGGGAAGATGTCGGGTTGTGAGGAGGTGGTTGGGAAGGGAGGGGGGGGGGCCGGGAAGGATGGGCGTTTGCGTGATTCAAAGGGACAGAGGTTCGGAGGGTGGTGGCAGCGAGGTGGCACCGTAGGGGGCTCGGGCGGGCGCGTAGGATTAGGAGTAGGCTTCCAGGGTGGGGGGCTTCCAGGAGCTCAACCGGACATGGGGGCTGGTAGCCCACTCACCCCGCCAGAGGCTATCGGCCCCTGCTGCGACGAACAGCTCCCCGGACCACGCGACAAGCTGGCGGCGGCGGCCGCAGAGGTCGAGGACGCCGCCGCGCCGGCAGCCAGCCCCAGCGCCGCCGCCGAGCCCAGGTTGCCTGGACTGATCCCCGATGCTACCGCCGCCGTCCCCGAGACCCCCGCCGCTGCTGCCGCCGCCGCCGCCCCAGCCGCCGCCGGCGGTCCAAAGTACGCCACTCGTGCCTCCATCGAGTCGGCCAGTGCCAGCACGCACTTGGCCCCCTCCAGACGGAAGTGCCGCTCCAGGAGGGCTCCGAAACCCTCGTGAGCGGACTCCATCATGGCCTGCGGAGGGAGGGAGGCAGGGAGGGCGCGGTTCGCGCGGTGCGGCAGCTCCAGACAGGTAGTGCTTCCATAGTACGGACCATGACGACGTTTGGGCGTTGCTTCCGGGCCTCCCTCCCTCCCTCCCTCCCTCCCTGGAAGGCCCAGTCCACTGCGGACGCCGTGTGGGGGTCGGAGCTCCCAACAGAGCCGAACCCCCCCGGGTAAGGTACAGGTGCTTCCCCGGGCTTCTACCAGCCCAGTCTAGGCAGGCCACTCTCAGCCTAGTAAAGCCACGCCCAGCCCCTTCCAGCCCAGTCTAGCCCAGCTAAGCCACTCCCGTCCAGCCCAGCCCCAGCCCCAGCCGCCAGCGGCCCACCTCACCTGCAGGCTCTCAGCCCGCTGCACACCAGCAAGCGCGGAGGCCGCCTGGGGGACACCCAAAAGCACGCCGCACAGCACAGCACAGCAGCCGCACACGGGCAAGGGGGGTAACCGCATGTTCAAGGGCGAGTGCAAGGGCGAGTGGGAGGGCGCTCGCCCGGGCGGGTTCACGGGAAGGCACGCACGTCGCTCTACCATCCGTCGTTGGGCACAGCATTCAGCCTTCTCAACCTTGCGGACCCCACCCCACCCCACCGCACGCCAGCGGCTCCCTACCTACCAGCAGGTACACGGGCAGCTGCTTCGAGTCGGAGAAGAACGCCAATCCCAGCACCCGAGCCAGCCTCTCCAACTGTGGGAGCTGCGTCGACATGCGCGGCGGCGACGCAGCGCCCCTGCTACCCCCGCCGCCACTGCCACTGGCGCCCCCCCCGCCGCTGCCGCTCCCGCCGCCGCTGCCGCCGCCGCTGCCGCCAGCCTCAGCGTCCGTTGTCGCCGCTGCTGCGGGTCCCGCCGCCATCAGCGCCGCCACCACCGAGCCCCCCGAGTCCAGAATGGGGACGGCGGCGAAGTCCGTCAGGTGCGCGTTGTGGTGCAGCCGCCGCCAGTCGGGCGGCAGCAGGGCCACGTCGGCGGCGCCGCTGGCCGCGCTCCGCGGCGCCGCGGGCGGCGGTGCCGCAGTCGACGACACCGAGCGGCACACCGCCACCTGCAACCCGGTCCAGGACCCCACCGGGTGTAGGGACAGGATCAGCGACTCAGCCCGGGTGTGCACTACAGCCGCAGTCCGCACTTGAGCGCCCGCCCGCTTGAAAATTGCGCGCCGCGGCTTGAGCGCCGCCCCCTCTCTCCGCCTCCGAAACCACCTCCACGCCCGAAACCCGCAGAAACCCCTCCACCAGGTCTCCACCGGGATCTGCACTCCAACCTCATCAACACCGGTACTCGACACTGCCCGGCATTCGCCCCCCCCGACCTGCGTGCGCCGCGGGTTCCGGGTTGGTTACCGGACCCGTCCAGCGCGCCGCCGCCAACCGCACCTTGCTCCGCAACAGCAGCTTCAGGCTCGTGGCCTCCAGGGCCGATGCCGAGCCGCTGCCTGCGCCGCTGGCACCGAAGAAGCCGGCGGTGGCCAGGCGGCCCGTGTGGAGACTGGCCGGGCTGACGCACGTGTCGACCGGGTGCAGATCCCCCGGCTGCAGCAGCTCAGCCTGGGGCCCACTGGACGATATGACCACGAAGCAAGACTGGTAGGGGCAGAAGAGGTGCACGCTGGGGATGGGGGATTGGTCGGGGGGGGGCAGGGGGAGCGGGAGGGAGGGAGGGAGGAAAGGGCGGCGGGGGGCTGGTTGCGGCGGGGCGCAGGCACCAGGGCGCGGGTGAGAGGGACGACGGGCACCGCAGGTGCTACTGGGGAGGGAGGGAAGGTGGGAGAGAGGGAGGGACGGAGGGGTTCGTGCGGCTCGAGCTGCCTGTGCTGAACTTGCAGAGGCGTGCAGGGAGGCCAGGAAGCGTACAGGAGGCTCTGTGGAGAGTGGGTCCACCAGTCGGGCCTGACGAGTCAAAGGCAGCTGGGGCTGCAAGGACGCATCGGCTGAGCTGGGCTGAGCTGAGCTGAGCGGGGTGCATGGGGTGGCCGGGCGCCCTGCGGGTGGACGAGCCCCTGTACCGCCGACGCACCTCACGAAGGCGCCGCCGCAGCAGGAGGCAGCAAGTGCCATAACCTGGCCCAATCGTTCGTGCCAAGTGCCGCGAACGGTGTGCAGGCCATCGTAAAGCGCCTGAAAAGCAGGAAAACAATGCGACGACTCAGCAGGCGGTTTCCAGTCAATTACGTCTGCAGGACAACCGCAACTAAACCCTTGCCTGCCAGTTGCGTTCTACAGAGCTGATGGAGCTCCGCCTGTCTTTCACTGGAGCCGGCTCGGCTGCTGCTGGTGGCTGGGCCGCCGGACTCCTTGGCGCAGCCGGCTGCTCGGCCCCAAGGCATAAGGAAAAAACTTTTAACATTTGCCTAACTATGTCCCGGCCCTTGCCGACAACGAAGGCCGACTAAGTTCATTTTCCGTTATTACTAGCAGCCGCAGACAAAAAAGTAATCGCACGTGTTCGCATAACCAATGCCCCAAAAGGTAACCGTAAAATTTGCACAAGAACGCACCGATTTTATTCTGCCCTATCGCTGTCATGTCGGGGGTACATAACCACAGCGGATTATTAAGCGTGGGCAGTCCTACAGGTACGGCACACTGGTCTACGGCAACACCGCGTACTGCTGACGACAGATATTTCGACGGTCTGGTCGGTTTGTCGTGGGCAAGTAGGGCCCCGACACGCAGGGAGCTCCGAATGAAGCTCTGCCCGACTCCCGCTGCCTCCTGACACGCGCGCAGACAACAGCGCTTGACGGGCATTGCGCACAAAGTTCTTGCAGAGCGGTTGATAGACACTAGTTCGGGAAATACCATAATAAATGACATTAATTCAGTCCCTCTGCGGTTAAGTGTCGCAGAAGGGGTTGTGCGACCAGCTACTGTAGCTATGGTAGAGCTCAGCTCAACATTATTCTAGGGTACCACATTATCCCCCCATCATTAGATCCACGTCGCTAACGAATACACTGTCAAACAGCTCTACACCTGTGCAGTGAATTTCGCGGTCGATCCCGCAGCAGCGGCGCCTTGTAGCAACACCCATCCATTAACTTCATTCGGCCACGCAGTTGGTTGGACGGCAGTATGCCGCTCACCGTGCCGCAACCCTTTACGAGGGCTCCGATATGGCAGAAGCAGCGCCCCGCCGGCGGAACGGTCACGCCCCAGCGGAGGGCGCGCCATCAGCGGCCGCCCGCGGCGCCATCGCGTGCCCATGGCAGCACCAGCAACGACGCCCCACCCGGACGGCGCGGCCGTCATCCCGAGCTGCTGCAGTTAGCGTCCGAGGGCAGCCGCCGAAGGTCTGACTGCAGCGGCACCAGCGGCCGAGAGGACGCGAATCCGGCTTCCGACGCCATCGATGCGGTCGCGGAGCAGCCCCGGCCGGAGCAGGTGGACGAGCGTTACCGACGGTACGGCTTCCTGAAGCTGCTGTCCTGAGAGAATTCGAGGCGCGAGCGAGGCAAGATGCGGTGGCAGTGTGATTCGGGACAGCGCGTGTTTTGACGATGCGATGCGGCCCCAGGAGGTTGTCCGGGGGTTGTGGAACACACTGAATTCAGCAATTAGCCCTGCCAGGGCCTCCAGGCTGGCGGTTGCGACCCGAATGCCGCCAGGGTTCTCCGTTGGCCGCTCCGCTACATCCACTCCTGCGCGCCGCACTTGCTTTCCCACCCTCTGTTCCCACCCTTCTTTTCAACCTCTCCGCTGTGCTCCGCGCCCGCTTCCCCCCGCTTGGCCCCACCTGCCCACACACCCGCACGCCCACCCACACGCCCCTTGCGGCCCCTCCGCTGCGGACCTCCGACAACCGCAGCGCCGACTACTCGGACGTGTTCCAGTTCGAATCACGGCAGGTACGTATCCATCGATTAATCCAGCTATGAAGAGGCATCCAACGCAGCCAGCCGCGACTTACTTACAGCTCTTCTCCTCCCCCTCCCCCGCTCCCCGGACGCCCTTCCGTGGCCCTCCCCTGCATCTCTCCCCGCTGCCGGCTGCCATCTTCCCGTCCCTTTCCTCGATGGGCCGATGTGCGGTGTCGACCGCTCTCCGAGCCGCTTTCCGCAGCGACTGTCCCGCACTGCGAGCTGCCCTCCCCGCACCTCACACACCTACCCCGCACACCCCCCGCTCCCCCTCAGTCTTACGCCCGCTGCATCTCCGGCGGTGAGCCCCGGAGGCGGCTGGCGGAGGCGGCGCTGCACGTCACCGCGGAGGACGACGCCATAGGTGGGCAGCACCGGGCTGGGCAGCACCGGACAGGATGAGCTGCTGCCTGAGAGCCTGCCCGGGCCGCTGCATGCAGATTGCTGTCAAACGTTTGTCGGCTACTGACTGGCGGTTAAGTTGGTTGGTTGTTTGGTGAGATGGTCCGTGCCCGGTTGGTCGCAGCGGTCGTCCCAGCCCCTGCCCCCCCTTGGCCCCCCTGTCGTCCCCGCCCCTGTCCCCCCGCAGCCTCCCACTCCACGGTTCGCTTCCCGGTGGCTGCCTGGATGGATCGCATTGAGCAGCTGGTGGAGGGGATATGCAGGAGGGACGTGCGTAGAGCGGCGGCGGCGGCGGCGGCAGGGGCGGAGGCAGGGGCCATGGCGGCGGTGGCGGCGGGTGCCGGCGGCGGCCGTCGGGACCACGACACCGTGGCGGCGGAGGCGGCTGCCGTACTGCGGGTCGCGGAGCGGTACCTTTTCGAGGATGTCGGGTTTCGCATGCCCGAGTACGGCAGATCAAATCTGCCGGCCAAGTAAGGACGCGCGGGTGCTTGGGGGGGGGGGCAGGTCTGTAGGTGTGTGGCTCGCGGGGCCACCGCTTGGGGCTCCCTTCCCGCCGAGCCCCCTCCCTCTCCCCCTGCCCTGTGCTTCTCCCGATCCCCCCAATTCTTCCCCCCTCCCCCGACTCCTATACTCCTCCGGCCTATACGTGGATAACCCCCGACCCCTCTGTCCCTCCCCTGCCTCCCTTGCCTCCCTGTCCGCAGCTCGCTGGTCGACCACCCGGGTGTGTGGGAGGACTGCCGGCTGGGCTACCTGCACGAGACCCTCATTCGCCGAGTGGGTCACCCCGCCTGCCTGGGTCTGCTGCTGGGGGAGGTGACCACACGGCTGGTGGCGAGGGGGGTGCTGCCGTGTGCGGCGGCGATTGACACCAGGTGGGGGCTGGGGACTGGGGACTGGGGACTGGGGACTGGGGACTGGGGACTGGGGACTGGGGACTGGGGACTGGGGACTGGGGACTGGGGACTGGGGACTGGGGACTGGGGAAGAGCGGTCCTGGCGGTGGGGGGGCGCTGAGCGGGTGGTTGAGACTTGGGAGGCGCTGGTCCGACAGGATAAGGACCATCGGAGAGTGCGGATCTGGGTTGTTGTGAGAAAGACGATCTGGGTTGACGGCAGGCGAGGCCAGGGAGCCGGAGGTTGCAGACCCTCGACCCCTCAAACCCGCTGCCGACCCGCGCAACCCGCAGGTTGTTCACACGTCATCCCGCCCCCGTATCCCCCTGCCCTCCTTCCGCTTGCCAGGTCGTACATGTTGCTACCCCGTGCCGTACCGCTTCCCACGCTCACCCGGGAGCTGCTGCTTGGCTCCGAAACCACCTCCGGGGCTGCTCCATGGCCGGGCGGCTCCGAAACCACGGGCGGCGGGGCCGGCAGCAGCAGCAGCAGCACCAGCAGTGGTGGCAGCAGCCTGGCTGGGCTCAACACCTGTACGAGCGAGGTACGGCAGTCTTGGATAGGCAGGGCCCAAGCCATGCGACAGGTGACGGAGAGCCGAGGCGGCACCGGAGCTCTGCCGCCCAACTGCAGACCGCCACCCACCCACCCACCCACCCACCCGGGCCGCTGGTGGCGCAGGTGTTGGTTGAGATGCTGCGCCACTTGAAACGGAGCTACTGGCCCTTCCCCTGGGACAGCGGAGTGGATGCGGCCTACCCGCATGCGGTGGGCAGCCACGGAGGATTCAGGTGCGGTGGGGACTGGGGACTGGGGAGGGCCAACACTGCGGGGGAGGGGAAGAGGGAGGGGAAGGGGGAGGGGGAGTGGGGGAGTGTGCACCGTTGGTCCTCATGGGCCCACCCACCCACCCACCGTGACACCGTGACACACGTTATGAAGCGGGACCCGAAGTTGTTTGTGTGTGTGTGCCTGTGTGTGTTTCTGTTTCTTACTGGTGGTTGGTGCCTGCCTTGACCGCAGGTCCGCTGCCAAGGCGGCCATGGGCGATGACGTGTCAGCCGCTCTGGCGGCCATTGGAAAGGTGCGCGCTGCCTCCCCCGGGCCCCCCTTCCCCCCCCCTGGGAAGGGGGGCGCTGCGTCCGCGTCGTCGTTGGCCGGGATGCCTCTCAACAACCTGCGCCGTGTCTGTTGTCTGTTGTTGTATGTTGTTGTGCTGCATCATCATGTGCTCATCATCAAGGGCTGAGGCTGCTACCGGGGGGCACTGCGAGCGCGGCCTTCAACCCTCCCAATGCCGCTTGCTCCACGCCTTGTCAAAGCAAGTGAAGCAAGCCAACCGGCAAAAAGGGCCTCAACCCGTTGGTCACCGCGCCGCGCCGCGCCGGGGCGGGGCGGGACTGGGCGGGGTGGCTTATCCGATGTGTCGCCCGCCGCCGTCAGGTGGCTGCGTGGCGGCTGGAGCGCGGCATTTGGACCAGCCCCGGCGCGGGCGACCTGCGGCGAGCTCGGGCGGCGTGCGAGCGGCTGGTGCTCCTGGCGGGGGACCAATACCCGGAGGAGAGGTGGGTGGCAACCTGGCAAGGGCGCGGGGGGGGGAGATCAAGGGCCCGGAAGAGGGTTTGAAGGGTTCATCCGCCGCAGTTCGCCCCCCCCCCACTGTCCCTGCCGCGCCTCGGCAGGTGCTGGGGTCTGTTTGCTCGTGTTGTCGGGCCCTCCTAACCGGCTTCGTGACCCGTGGGTCTGTTCCGCAGGCGCGACCTGGCAGTCCTCCTGCTCCACTGCGGCGACATTGCCGCGGCCCGAGTGGAGATGCGCACCTATCTGGAGACCGTCTCTGGAGGCCACATGACCACCACCAGCGCCTCCACCGCAGCAGCAGTGCCCGCAGCCGCAGCAGCAGTGCCCGCAGCTGCCGACCCATGGGTCGGTCCGTGGGCTCCCGGGGACCAGCCGGGCCCGGACCCCTTCGATCTGGTCCTGTGTCGCCGGCTGCTGGAGGGGCTGGAGGGAGCTTCCTCTTTGGGTCTGGAGGTGGCGGGGGAGGTGGCGGGGGAGGGGGAGGTGGCGGTGGAGCCGCTTGGTCTAGAGGCGGTGCTGCGGGCGGTGCCCCCCTGGGAGCGCTCGGTGCAGCAGGCGGGCAGCCAGAGGTACCTGCCGCTGACGTGGTGAGGGTGCCGTACTGTGCCGTACTGTACGAAACGATGTGGTGTACACATCGTACCAGCGGTAGGCGTGTGTGCACCGCCAGGGCGGCATCTGGGGGGCTTTGGGTTACCGAGGAGTCCCGAGGGCGCCTGCGTGTGCACGGGGGAGGGAGCGGAGGGGGTGGAACGGGCGATCAGGACCCAAGCGACACCCGGCGCTCCTATGCAGCTTGGCTCGCGCGGGTCAAGCTACAAGACATTTTAGACCGCGTTCGTACCGGTAAAGTAACACACGCTGAGCTGTTGACCCGCAATCGCTGTGAGAGCCTCTCGCAGCAGTACGTTTAAATCTGCGCGCCGCTGCTGCGACAGCGGCGGCACAGCGCGCCCCGGTGCTGGGGTGTTTGTGGGGAGGGCAGGTGGGTTACAGTGGCTGGCTTTGCTGGCTTTGACTGGTGGCTTATAGTGAAGGTGATTCCCTGCCGTGGTGAGACGCCTGAATGCGTGAAGGGCTAATGTGGAGTGAGTAGTGCTTGGCCATATAGGCTTGTGTATGTACTGGTCGGCTGTGGGGACGTCACAGGCACTGACGAGGACGTCTTGTCGGTCGTGCGGGTGCCGCAGCTGGCGCCAGTGCCGATACCGCCCTTTCCGAGGACGCCCCAGTAAGGTTTCGACTGTTTCTCGTCGCATTCAAGGCATAATTTCATTTCAAATTGAGTTCTATATACAAGGGGCCGCGTGTGGGTGCATGCAACACTCATCGGAGGCCGAATCACTGGGCGACAGAACACGACAGAACCAATGCCGTACGCGTTTTGCTGAAGCAGCAGTTACGATAAAGAGTTGGTTCGCATTCATCACAGAGTTATTGTGTTCGCATATTATGTAGTAAAGGGACTGAACACTTCCGTCAGTCGTGCATGTTGCCCTGAAACGCTGAAAGTGTTGCCAGATGCACTTGCAGCGCGAGCGCTGAGTAGGCAACCATCACCACTACTCGTGGCGACCGAACACACACACAAAGATGTCGGAACGGACGCCTTTGCTGTCGGCGGACCATGGAAGGATGCCTCCAGTCATGCTCAATAGGAAGGCATCGGGCTGCGTGCTTAACACAGAGAACTGCTTTCTTTCGGACGGATCGAGCAAGAACAATCCCGAGCACCGCAAGGTATGTAGACTGGGAACTTTCGGCAGTCGTGGTGCCGAGACCAATTGTCTTGTGCTCTTGTCGCCTCTGCCGCTGCAGGTCCAGCGCAAGCTCCTTGCCGCCTGCATTCTATGCGTGCTGTTCATGATTGTAGAGGTGGTTGGAGGGTACCTGGCGCACAGGTGTGCTGAGCACACGCCGATGACCGCCGCCGTCTGAAGTGGCGCGGCTGCCTGCAGTTTTCCAGCCCGTGATAAACAATAAATATCAGTCACCACAGCTGGCATTTGTAACCGAAACAGGGCGTCCGGTATCCTCACGTCTTGTCCGCCTTGGCTCCGGAACCAATTTCCGTCTTCACCTCCCCTTCGTTTCGCAGTATCGCCATCCTTTCGGATGCTGCGCACATGCTATCGGACGTGGCGGGCTTCGCGGTGTCGCTGTTTGCGGCGTGGGCTGTCACCCGGAAGAGCCACTCGTCGTACTCGTTTGGATACCACCGCATCGAGATCCTGGGCGCGCTGGCGTCCGTGCTGGCCATCTGGGCCGTCACAGGGGCCCTTCTGTACGAGGCGGTGATGCGCGTCATGTACCCGGAGCCGGTCGACGGAAAACGTGAGCAGCTGGCGGGGTCGAGGAGCTCGCAAGACGCCTGCGAAGCGCGCCCCATCGTGTGCGGGAAACCTGGCATGCGTTAAAGGGAATCGAGGCAGTGCGGGGATTTGGCGATGGGGATGTGCTTTAGTGGCAGGGTTGTCAGGACTGTTGCTGTTCGCGATGCATGGCGGTGGTTCTCAGTCCGGCGCCCGGCCTCACGAGCTGCGGCCGATAGCCCCCACCTGTGTCACCGACACCGCCGCTTCCCGTGTCACCCATCTCCGCACCCCCTGGTATTGATTGAGCACACCGGCATTTCCGACCGACTTTCCGCAAATACCGGCTTATGCTGCAATTCCGGTGCACTTTCACCAGGAAGCTTCGGAGGCATGCTTCTGTCGACATATTGCGGTTGTGACCCTCCGGACCTCTCCCAGCCCTTCCCCCAACCAACTCATGCCCAAACCAACGGACCCCTCCCAGCCCTTCCCTCCCGGCTCTCCTCCCCTCGGCTCCTCTCCCGACCTGCCTTCCTCCTCTCGCCCTGCCCCCCGCCCAGTGATGTTCCTGGTGGCCTGTGCCGGCATCGCCTTCAACGTGGTGATTGCGCTGGTGCTGGGGGAGCACCACGTGCATGGACCGGGAGGGGGACACTGCCACGACCACGACCATGGACACGACCATGGACATGGACACGGACATGGACACGGACATGGGCATGGGCACGGGCACACGCACGGGCATGCCCACAGCCACGCGCGGGGCGCATGCGGCGAGCAGCAGCACATGCACAGCCACAGCGGCGACGGCAGCAGCGGAAGTGGGCGCAGCAGCTGCAGCGGCCACTCGCACTCACACTCACACGGAGCGGCGGCTCCGCAAGCTGGCGGTGAGGGTCGGGTCGGGATCGAGATTGGGATGACGACCGAACTGCGCGCTTGGCCACGTCAGGCCGCGAGGCCCTTGCCGGGAGAGGCGCCGGGAGAGGTGCATGAAAGCCGGGGCCAAGATGTGCGATCTCGTTGGAGATTGTTCAGCTTCGTTTGCAGCAGCTGTGGAGCCGTTGATTGTCTGGCCGTGCGCGTTTCATATACCGTGGCATGAAGTTAGGGCCTGCTCCCAACATGCGGGTGCTGCTCCCAACATGCGGGTGCTGCTCCCAACATGCGGGTGCTGCTCCCAACATGCGGGTGCTGCTCCCAACGTGCGGGTGCTGCTCCCAACATGCGGGTGCTGCTCCCAACATGCGGGTGCTGCTCCCAACGTGCGGGTGCTGCTCCCAACATGCGGGTGCTCTTCCTGCTGCTGCAGGCGGGGCGGGTGAGAGCTGCTGCATCATCACGGTGCCGCTGCCGCCAGCTGCACCACCCGGCACCGCGGCCGCCGGTGGACCCTCGGTTGGGGCTGTCGGCGCTGCGATCCCGGTTTCCGCTGTGATCAGGTCAGAGGGGGCTTGCGCCCGCGGCGTTCGGGCGCGGGGATTCACCGCAATGACATGACGGGACACGAGGGACGCACACCATCAAGCGAAATGCACACACACACACAGTCACACACGCGGCCATTGGTCCCAATCGATTTAGACCACCCCAAACCGGTAGCATTCGGCTATTCTGTGAAGCCGTGCAGTGTACCGTGACAAACCGAGCACCGGTGTCATGGCTGTGTTTCATGTAGGTCGCATGTGGACCTCAGCTTCACGGCTTCACAACCCATCGTGTGTTCCTGACTGCCGCTAGTCGCAGCAAGCGAAACCGACTCGCAGGGGGGCAGATTTCACGACGCCCGCCTGCGTTACTGCGCTGTACCGCTGCGCCCGCCGACCCGAAACCGCACTGCCGCCTTCCTTCCTTCCTTCCGTCGCTGCAGGGAGGGCGGCGGCCACGAGGTGGTGATGGCGCTGACCGCAACTGCTGCCGCGGCTGGCCCCGCACCTGCGGCGCTGCCCCAGCCCCAGCCTTGTTCGACCTCGCCCTTCGCCGCATCCGACCTGCAGGAACAGGGCCTCGGGGCGGATGGGCCCGGCGTCCCGGCCAACGGCGCGGCAGCGGCATCAGGCCACGACGGCGACGGCGAGGAGAGCGACGACAGCCACGATCACGGCCACGGCCACTGCCACGGGCACCATGGGCACCACAAGCACGTGCCCGGGGCCACTGCTGTGGCGGCGATGAAGGCGCCTGGCCCGGTGTCGGTGGGCGGCACTGCAGCCCATGTGCACAGCGACAGCGACGACCACGACCACCACCACCACCACCATAAGCACGGCCACGACCATAAACACGGCCATGAGCACAGCCACGGCCATGGCCACAAACACGGCCACAGCCACGGGCATGGACATGGACATGGCCACGGCCATGGTCATGGCCACAACCACGGCCACGAGCATGGTCACGGCCACAGCCATGGTCACGGCTCTTCAAACATCAATCTGCGCAGTGCCGTACTGCACGTGATTGGTGACTTGCTGCAAAGCATTGGCGTGGCGGCTGCGGGAGCGTTGATCTGGTGGAAGCAGGACGACCCGCGTTGGCAGGTGAGGTGGGGTGAGGTGGGGTGGGGTACGGTGAGGTGGGGTGGGGTGAGGTGAGGTGGGAAGGTTCGGGGCCCCGCGGATTTGCATCCCTGGGGTGCCCCGGGCCCGGGGCCTCTTGCCCGGGGCGGCCCTCGATAGTTGGTGCCTGCTAGTTGGGCGTGTGTGCGTGTGTGTGTGTGTGTGTTGGGGATGTTCCGCGAATGTTAACTTCTCCCCCTCCCCCTTCCCCTTCCCCGACGTGGCGCGACGCAGATCGCCGACCCCATCTGCACCTTTGTGTTTGCGCTGCTGGTGCTGCTCACCACTCGGAACATCATTGCGGACATCACCCACACGCTCATGGAGCGCACTCCGCAGCATGTGAACCTAGCTAACGTGACGGCGGCCATGGCGGCGGTAGGTGGCGGCTGAGTCGGGTGGGAGCGGGGGTTGTTGCTTGTTGGGCACATACATAAACCGCAGCGGAGCGCTAAACATGTGTCAACCGCAGCGAGGCGGTGTTTTCCCGTTTGCCGCCTCCTCATTTGCGGGTGCCCACTACGGCCAGCTCCTTATCGGCAGTTCCTCTCTCGTGCCGCTCCTCTTGTGCGGTAATATCCTCCTGCACGGTTAGCTCCTCCTGCACCGCCATATCCTCCTGCACGGCCGCAGATGGAGGGCATCCTGGATGTTCACGACCTGCACGTGTGGAACCTGTCCATGGGGCTGCCCATCCTGACCGCCCACGTGCACATCGCCGAGGCGGCGGATGCGGACGCCGTGCTGCGTCAGCTGGAGGCCTACGTGCGGAACAGCCTGGGCATCCAGCACTCCACCATCCAGATCTGCAACTACCAGGGGACGACACTGGCGGTGACGGCCACCACCAGCACCACCGCAGCGGTCGTCGCCGGCGACGGAGGCTGCGCGGGCGCTGGCGCTGGTGGTGGTGGTGCGGCGGGGCCGTCGGGCGAGCAGCGGGTCTGAGGGAGCCGTAGCTGAGCTGTAGCTCCTGTGGCGGCGGATCGGGGGTTGGTGGGCATGGCAGCGTCGGCTCTTTAGCAGTTGTTGTTGCGGCGTCGCCTTGCGCTGCTACGGTAGCTAGGTCAGGTTCTAGGTCGGCGACGGCTGCGTGGTGTGATATTGCTTCGGGGTCTCGGTAGTGCACTGCGCCCAGGTCCAGGTCCACTGTAGCCGTGTGGTGCAGTGCGCAGTGGCCGCGCCTCTTGAAAGAAGCGGGTCCGGAATGCAGTTGGGCGTATACGGTAGGAGAGATCTCCTAATGATGGCTTTAACAAATACTATGATCCTTCTCGAGATTCTAGTAGGAATTGGGTTTCGAAGCCGCTTTTACTCCCCTCCCTGGAGGCGTGTTCTGGATGCGCACTGTGGGTCGTCGCGCAACGCAATATCGCAATGTCGCGAAACGGAACACCTCTGCAGCACCTCAGTTGGGTCCGCTGTCCGGGGCCCCGCCATCCTTCCACTCCATGCTCCTCCGCGGCGTCCGGGGCCTTTTAGCGCGCGTCCTTGAAAACTGCTAGCCGCGCCGATCTTTGTATTGGCGTGTGAGATTCCCAGGGCTGGAATGTGCCACGTCATGCGCGCCTGTTTCGGAGTCTTGAGTTATTTGCAGGCAGCGGCGGCAGCGGTGTAGGTCCCCGGGCGGGCGTCCGCTACGCCGCTGGAGCGGGGAAGGCGGCAAAGCGCGCGGACATAGAGGGACAGAGTGTGGGTAGTTGGCTTAATCTCCGTGCAGGCGATGGATTGTGCCGTCGCGTGTGCTGAGTACAGTACTGTGGAGGTTCAGTGCCCGTTTGCATTTTGCAGGGCATCGATGCCTTGCTCTGTGCGGCTTTGTTAGCTGCATGATGGTTGATGTTGTGTGTCTCGGACGGTGTTTGAGTGCGCCATGCTTCTCCGATGCGGCAGATACCGTACGATCCGTGTGCTCACTTGATTACACTGCTGCTCAAAATCGTTCTGGCGCGGTGCGACGCTGGAGGGTGCAATGGCTCCCATGTGTCTGATCGGTAGGTGTGCGCGCGCTATTTTCGTGTTGGAGTGCCGGCGGTGCGCAGGTAAGATGCTGTGGAGGACTTGTTTTGCACATGGTGCTGTCGCATCGACTCGTCTGCGTGCTGTGTGTCGATATAATAAATTAATAATTGGTAAGCTTGCGGGATGAGTGCGCCCATGGGTAATGGAAGTTCGCGCGTGCTTTGCGGTATGTTTTGGTCCACTACTTAGGGTAAGCGCGGGTGTTTCCGTTCATGACGTGAACGACTGGTGACTGTTCGCTGAACGTTCACTGAATGTTCAGTGAACATTCGTCAAAGCAGGTGCATTAAACGAAATGCCGGACCCGAGGAAATGAATTGTCTGAGGATGCACGGCCGGCCAATGCTTGTCGAGAAGCAGCAGCGCCTTGTCAAGATCCATGTTGACTTTATGCAGAACTAGCCGGCAGAGAAACTCATTCGGGAGTGCCGAATCATGATGAGGGATCGGACGACCGGTGCGCTTGTAGGTCGTACTATTTTGGGAAATAGTACGGCACGCATGCTCCAGCGCTGTTCCCGCGCACCTAAACGGTATTCACATAACTGCTTGGCCTTGTATCGGTTCGGTATATGTGCTCCAGCAGCTTTGGTCATTTAGGCAGCTATTCATAAGTGGACATGACCACGCAATTCTCTGAGCTTTTACGCGTAGCACGGGATTGCATTAAACAAGCAGATGACATCAAGGCCGTGCGTGATATAGAACTCTTCGAGCTCGCGCTCTTCGACCGCGCACACCATCCGCGACACCCCGCCCGTATCCATGTATGAAGCCGGCCTGGAGCGATGCTAACTGCTTCCTTGCCAGCGCGCTACTCGCAGCGGCAACTTATGAAACGATTACAGTTTAGATACCGATGTTGATTGCAGCCAATCTCCCCTGAAAAACTTGAATTTGCCAAACTTGCGTTTGTCGTGCACAAGGGGTCCGCAAAAGCTTCTTGCCGGGCCGCCTCTGTTGCATATCCATTTAAAGCTATAAATTCTTAAATCAAAACGTACCAAGCATACAACGGGAGCTTGTTCTGGTCCACAATTGAGCGTCTCAACACAACAGTGTGCTCAATCACAAACAGCACTTCCAGAAAGTCACTGGCGCTAGCATCTATAAGCTTTTTGTGATATGGGCGATCAACGGGGATCTGGGCGGCCCCGGCGGCGAGGGGCCCGGCGGCGAGGGGCCGGGCGGTCCCGGCGACGGCGGCGAGAGGCTGGGCGGCCCCGGTGACGGCCGGGAGAGGCTGGGCGGCTCCGGTGACGGCGTGGAGGGGCTGGGCGGCCCCGGTGACGGCGGGGAGGGGCTGGGCGGCCCCGGTGACGGCAGGGAGGGGCTGGGCGGCCCCGGTGACGGCGGGGAGGGACCGGGCCGCGCAGGTGACGCACTCGCGCCAGCCAGGGGCACCCACCACGGCCCCTGGCCAACCAACTCAGCGGCGCAGCCGACTGCGGGCCGCACTTAGCGAGAGCCACGCGAGAGGCGTCACACACCTCAACAAACCCCTACCAAGACCAGCTCTCACCCTCGCCTGGCCAGCCTACTCGCGCGCTCTCGAGTCTCTAGAGCTGCACACCAAAGAACGCCTCCGACCGCCCTCTACCCCTGGGGCAGGGGTCCAAAACAACGGGGAGGCACCACCGCAACCCAAAACTACGAGGCAAGGGAAAGCCCACCCCGGCCAGACACGGTCCCGCACTAAAACGAGCTACCTTGGGCTGAGTCCCCTCACCTAGCTCCAGAAAACATTTGGGGCGAGAACCACGGCGGGTCGCAGGACACCAAACTATGTTAGTCCGGTACGGAGCGACGAGCACTCAAAAGCACAAAAGGACATTGATTTCGCTTTGCTTGCAGTACAAGGGCCTGAACGGTGAACGGTAAACCTCACGGTGAGCGTTCAGTGCAGGTTCAGTGAACGTTCATTCTCCTTTCAGTGAACGAAGAAACCCGCGTTTACCCGAGGTACTCTTTTGGTTGCTTCTCGCGTTTGGTTACCCCTCGCGTTTCCGCACTAACAACCAGCCACGCTGCGCTCTCAGATTCATTGTAACACGGATTCACAATTTGCCACAAGGTTTTCATTGGTGGGCGTCCAGGATTTGCACCGATCGTTTGAGCATAGGAGGCGTTGCCTCCCTCCTGCCACCTCCGTGCGTAATCTCAATACGATGTCCTTCCCAAGTGCGCAGATCCATTGTGTCTAACGGCGAAATAATTGTTGTCCTTAAGTACCAGAATCAAGCAGAAAGGCCCCCCTTGGCTGCTTGCCCTCGGAATGTCGGAATCTCGGATGCAAAGTTGCCCGCTGGCAAACCACTAACTGTAACAACCGAGCGCCGATCCTAGTTGACGCTAGCACTGCATGGAACACCCCATGGCGACTGAACAAATGTTACATGATGCAATTGGTTCTCGTCATTTTAAGTCGTCTCGTTCATTACAGTTTTAATACAAAGCTATGTACGAGCGCGGGAAGGAAGTTGCAAGAGAACCTGCAAGACGCTCATGCAGCTGACACGGCAATCTTAACTACTTAGTGCACTAGAGAGAGAAGAGGAGAACCGCTTCCCTACCCATAACTTTCAGAGGGCGTCGTCGTCACGTACAGTTAAAGCAGGACAGCTCTTTCAGTGCTGCCACTCCCACAGTGCCAACAATCCCAGTTTACACATGTTATGCTATGGTGACAACTAGCTCTCAGCTCAATTGCAGACGACTTTTTGGCAATGGACGGAGGGGAGCTGTTGGAGCTCCATTGCCCGATTTGCTATGGCGACCAAGGCGATTCTGGATATGCGACGCTTGTCTGTGGACACATCTTTCACGAAAAGTGTCTGACACAGTCGCTGCGCATCAAAAAGGAATGCCCTAGCTGTCGGGTGAGCGTTTGCAAACTCAACCCATGTCCGCTATCTTGTTGAAATTCCCACAAAATTCGATGTCAACCTTACATCAAACCCCATGACTTTTCCGCCACTCGCCTCTTCCTGGGACACCTCCGTTGCGCTCTGTGGTGTAGTGCCCCGCACGGCCCCTGGACACGGGCCGCCGCGACGCTGCCAGCCAACCCAAATGCCCATGCAAGACGGGCCAGCCGCTGCGTCTCTTCCACCTGCAGCGGCCCCGCAGCGGTGCAGACGCCGCCGGGTCGCCGGGCCGCGGCATGGCTGGCGAAGGCGCTGACTCGGCGGTGGATGGCGCGGTGCCCGCTGCCGCGGAGCAGCGGGCGGCCCAGCGGGAGGCTCGGCTGCGAGAGGCACTTCAGGAGGAGCGCCAGCGTGCGGTGGAGCTCGAGGCGGAGCTGGAGAAGCAGCTGGCGGAAGTTGTCAAGGCGCAGGCAAGACACCGTCCCCGCTCCAGTCCGTCTCCGTCTCTCGGGGTGTATATGTTTGGGGGCGTGGGTCATGAAGGCGCGATGCTGCACGGGATCTGCGGGTCGGGCCTTGGTTGGCCGCGGGAAACTCCACCGGGCCGTTTGCGGGTCAGTTTCGTGCGGACAGGCTCGCAGGCAGCGGGTCAGCCATTTATGGGGCTCCTGATATCATGGTGCGCAGGGAACTGGGCTAGCCAGAAAGCTGAGTGGGGAAATGAAGGGAAGGGAAGGAAAGGGAAGGCTCGGCCTCCAGCCTACCTTTCGCTGCCCGGAGTGGAGGCCGGCATGAAGGTGGCCGAATGCCAATGTGACCCGCTGGTCGGGTGAAGGCGTCGCCGCCGTTGCTGTGGCTGTGGCTGTGGCTGCCCTCACCCCCGGAACCCCCACCCTGCGATCACCTGCATTACTCATCCACCTCACGCCACGCACCCATCCATTCCGCGGCCCGCAGGAGAAGGCGGAGCGGCGCAAGCAGCGGCTGGCCTCCAACGAGAGGGAGCACCAGCTGGCGACCGCGAGGTGGGGGGGGGCGGGGAGGGAGGGAGGGAGGGAGATGGGAGTTGGTTGGGGTGGAGCTGGGTTGGAGCTGGGGCAGTGCGTGAGGCGGCTGAGCGGCTGAGAGGCTGAGGGGACATGTCCAGCCTAGGACACATCTTGCCTGTGGGCGCTTCACGCACAACAAAAACAACGAAAAAACAACAAACTCGCTTGCCAAACAAGGAATTGGGAAACGGGGATTGACCTTTCACGGTCGAGGCAATCGGCTCCATTTGGCGCTTTTCGGGATTCCTAATCAGGCAACCGAGGCGCGGTGCCATGACGAAGACGATTTGCCTGTTGGACGTTACGTGGGGTCCAAATCCCACAACTGGAAACCGTTTGCTGGGCGACCTTTACGGATGACTTTAAACGATCCGTGCGTGCCTAAACAAGCAACTCGAGAATACCATGGGCAGAGCGGGTAGACGGTGCCGACGGTGCCGTTGACCGACGTACGGACGTACCGACGTACCGGCCCGACCGTTTCGTTGCCCATGCCACTGAGCCACTGAGGCAACCGTCTTGGACAGGCTACCCAACCGCCTCAACTGCTTTTCCGTTGGTTCTGTTAGGCTGACGGAGGACAAGTCGCGGTTGGAGGCCCGGGAGCGGGAGCTCGGGGAGGAGCTCACCCGAGTACGGCAGGCACTGCACGGCACGCGAATGGACCTGGTGCGTGCGTTTTCGTGTTGCGCACGTTGAGGAATTCCGTTTCGGGGCCCGTTGGTTGGGCATTGGTTACCCTGCCCATCCCGCCCATGCCCCCCGGGTGACCTTGCATGCCTCTGTGTGCCTCTGTGCATGTGCCCCCACGCACCCACCTGCCCACCCGCCCGCCTGCGTGCTTTCCGGTCGTCGCGCCCCGTGCTGTGCTGTGCTGTGCTGTGCCCCGTCCACCTTCCCGCCTGCGACCGCCTGCGACCGCCCTCCCTGCCGCCAGGATAAGGCCCGCGCGGCGGTGTACGAGCGGGACGACGCCGTGATGCGGCTGAAGCGGGAGGTGGCGATGCAGCGGGCGAGGGCGGGCGGGTCGGCGGCACTGCAGCCCCGGGAGATGGCGGAGCTGCTGGGGGAGCGAAAGGTAGGTGTGCCCGTGTGCGGGATGGACAGCGGGGGTGTGTATGTGCGTATGTGCGTGTATGTGTGTGTATGTGTGTGTTGGGGGAGTGAGTAGCTTCGATAGCAATGCGCCAATGCCTGAAGAGCCGCGACCCCGTGGTGACCCGGGGACTGTGCAGCGGGGTGAGGGAGTACTGCGGAGGAACCGTTACACAGCGAAGCAATGTGGCGCAGACCGCACCGGTCGTACACTGTCGCAGCCAAAGGCAGAGCCCCCCTGGACCCCCCTGAACCCCCAACCGGGAGGAGGAATCGGCTGTTTGTCCCCGTGCCCTCCGCCGCTGCCCCTACTCACGCCCTCCGCTTCTGCCCCCACGCTTCTGCCCCGTCACCACCACCACCACCACCACCACCACCACCACCGCCGCCGCCACCTCGGCCTACAGGAGGACTGGCAGGCCGTGTACTCGATGAAGGTACGGCAGTGTACGGAAGGCAAACTACTGGTCTCAGGCGGCTTGGCCTTGAGGGAGCATCGGGAGTTGATCCATAGAAAATGTGGAGAATGTAGAGTTTTAGGGTTTTAGGATTTCTCTTTCCATCCCTTTCCCGCCCCGTGCCTGCCATCACTCTGACCGCCACGGCGCTCCGACCCCGCCGCAGCGTTCCTCTCTCCACCCATCTCTGCGCCTGACTGCCTGCCTGATCGCCCGCGGCCTCCCTACCCACCGTTTGCTCGCCTTACGAACCCCTGTTCGCTGCGACCTGCAACCCTACACCCTAAGCCCTCCCACCGCCCTCCGTTCCACCGCTGTGGCCTCACCTTTACACACCGCCCGCTCGGGGCCTGCCTCAGGTTGAGGAGCTGCGGCGGGCTCAGGAGGTGGCGGCTGAACTGCGGACGGAGGTGGCTCGGGGCAAGACGGACGCGGAGGCGCGGGTGGCGGCGGAGCGGCTGGCGGGGGCGGAGAGGGTCAAGGTGGGGACGTGAAGGGGACGATGAGGGGGGGGGTGGCGTGAAAGGGTTCTCGGTCCACGATGTCGGGCACTTGGGGGTTCCGGGTCAAGCAGCTTTGGGTTGTGGGGCTAAGCTCGGTTAAGGCCCCCGCTTCCTGGTGGTTGGATTGCGTTGTCTTTGCTGCTGCGCACTACTAACGACCGCGGCTGCCGCACTGATGGTGTCCACTTACAGCGGCTCCTTCGCTGCGGTTGATACTGCTGTACCCTTGAAACCTTAAAACCCTAAAACCCTAAAACCCCCCGCTCCCAGTCGGTGTCCAAGGAGCGGGATGAAGTCAAGCGGGAGCTCATGGAGCTGGAGGTGGGGGAGCCGGGGAGGGGTGAGGGGTGAGGGGAGGGGGGAGGGGGGAGGGTGAGGGGGGAGGGGAGGGGTATAAAGAGAAATCCGCAGCGGAGAAGGAGACGGCGTTAGCGAACGGACCCAGAACCCAGCAATACTTACCGAACATACCTGTAACCTGAGGGGAGGGAAGGGGAGGGAAAGGGGAAATAAAGGCGATACCGCAGCGGTGGAACGGAGGCGACCGAGGCCCCAGCATTACCCACCAGACATGACTGTTGTTACCGCCGTACTGGAAGAGCGTCGCCGCGGGACCAACGGACAAATACAAGCGACAGCACAGCAACGGCACGAACGCCAACTGGGGCAGCGACTGGGATGAGGCGGAACGGGACTTGGGCAGTCGACCTAGAAGGGACGGGGTTGGGCTGGGGGGGGGGCTTGGCGGCACAGGCTGGGCTGGGCTGGACTGGACCGGGGGGTAAGGCGACGCAGGGCTCATCTCATCTCAACTCATCTCCTCACCTCACCTCACATTATCTCTTCTCATCTCAGCTATTGTCATCTCATCTCCTCACCTCACCTCACCTGACTTGACGTGACCTGACCTCCCCTGACCTCACCTCGTTTCACCTCGTTTTTCCTCGTCTCATCTCATCTCATCTCATCAGGTGAGGTGACTCATCTCACCTGACCAAATCTCACCTTTCCTGACCTCACCTGACCTCATCTCACCTGACCTTACCTGAACCCACCCGCCGGTGCCGGTTCCAAAAATCTGCCGGTACTCCCACAACGCACCGCACGCGGCCTCTCCTGGTCGCCCTCTGATCGCCCCACCTGGACCACATCTCAAACCCTAGCACCCAAATCTTACCACTTGAACCCGCACATGTTGCAGTACAAGCTCCACGAGGCACAGCGGCGCCTGACTGATCTGCAGTCCGCAGCCCCGCCACGTCACCCGGGAGGCACTGCCCCCGCAGCCGCCGCCGCCGCCGTGGGCCCCGCTGCCGCTGCCGGGGCGACCGGCCGGACAGCCGGGGCGCCGCCCACCGGCGGCATTGCCTCCCTGCGGCCCCCGCCACACAAGTCGGCTCCGCAGCACCCGCAGCCGCAGCGGCCGCTGGCTACCCCGGGTGGCGGCGGTGGAGGGCGTGGCTCGGTCGTGGTCGTGGACGCACGTGACATCACCGCCGCCGCCGCCGCCGCCACCGTCGACGACGATGACGATGACGGCGACTTAACGGCGTTGGCTCTGGAGGCCATTGGTGGCTCGGAGGAGGAGGAGGAGGAGGGGGCGGGTGAAGGCCTCGACTGCGGCAGGCGTAACCTGGAGGCGAAGGAGGCCGAGCTGGAGGGGGATGAGGAGCGAGGGGGTCGCGACGACAGCAGCCGCGGTGCGCTAGAGCCCGGCGGCAGCAGCGGCGTGGTGCTGACGGCGTCGGTGTACGGCGTCGGCGGCGGGCCCGACGACGATGACCTGGCGGAGGACAGCACACCGTACAACGTGGCGACGGCGTTGGATGCCGCCCCTCCGTCGAGCAAGCGGCGGCGGCAGGACGACGGCGGCGGCGGCGGCGGTGACACGCAGATGTACGACAGTGGCGGGCTAATTGACGACGAAGACGATGAGCCGGTGCCGGTGCTGCCGCGCGCGTTCTCGGGGCTGTTCTCCGGCGGCGGCGGGAGGGCCGCGCGGCCGCCGCCGGAGCGGGGATCTGCACCTGGATGTTCGTTGTCGGGGCCCGGCGGGGCGGGGACGAGCCGTGCCGCTGGTACGGGCGCTTACGGCATGTCCTTTGCGTCCAAGGTACGGCAGGGCCCACAAGTTCTTGCGTCGGAGGGGCGCGGTGTGTGTATGTGTGTATGTGTATGTGCGGAAGCTGGGATGGTTGAAGGGAGGAGGCAAGGGCAGGGACAGCAAGCGTGGGGGGTGGCTAGGGGCGGGCGGTGCCGGCCAGGAGGGGACGGGCCAAGAGGGCACTAATCGGGGCGGGGCGCCCACTGCGGCGGCTGCTCCCCGGCGGTGGGCGCACAAGGGGCCAGAGGCCGTCCGCCACCGCAGTACGGCAGTAGCCCTGCCATGCCCCATCTCGCCCTCTCTGTCCGCTGCCTCGATTTCTCTCCGCTCGCTACCCCAGAGGGCCCTGCGCTGCGCTGGCCCTCCTTTATGGGCTCCGGCCTATACGTGGATAACACCCCCCACCTGTCCGCCTGCCTGCCTGCCCCGTTCCTGCGGGCTGATGGAGGCGGCGCCAACGGCCTATCCATTTCCCCACCCACCCATGCACTTGGCTACCCCGCCTCCATCAATCACGATAGGACACCGAGCCCATTGTGCGGTGTGCTCTGCCATGTACACATCGCGGTGGGGTTGGGGCCGCCGTACAGGCGGACGCGCCACGCTGGGGGCAAGGCCGGGGCGGCGGCGGCGGCGGCAGCCTCATCGGCGAGGGTCCGGACGGCCGCGGAGGCACCGCTCGTTTCCCCCTCACCAGCAGCTTCGCGCACAACACCGGCGCCCGAAAGGTGCGTTGGGCGGCGTCGCGCGGCGGGGCGCCGCGTGGTACGGCACGGTGCGGCACAGATTCAGTACGGTTCGGCACGGTACGGTTCGCATGAAGCGCGGTACAGCACGGTGCCGTGCGGTGCGGGGCGTGCTCTGGTTGTCGACGTGGGTCGGAAAGCGACGGGCCTAGGCAGGGGCCGAGGGTAGCAGGGAGGCCTGGAGGAGCATCCGAGCGCCTGCCACCTCAGTTGCCCACATGTGGTGGGGGTGGTGGTGGGCGGAGGGATTGTGGGCGGCTGCGCGGGCGGCTGTGGAACCGAACCGGTAGAGGCGAGCCGCGCCCCTTGACGAACTTCCTTATCTTCCCCTTAACAACAGTAACGCCTTGCACGAGATGCCGCAATCTAGTCATCTGGATACTAAATGATTGATCGATTGATTGATGAACCGCCCCCCTCCTACGCACGCGCCGTGTACTACTGCGTCGTGTTCAAAAGAGCATCCAAGGACTGTGTTACGCAGTGCCTAGACCCCTTCGCCAACCCATTCGGCGAACGGAGTGCACTGCCCTGTCCTCTGCATGGACATCCATCCATCATGTCTCCCGCTCCGAAACCCGGCTTGGACTGCGGACTGCCTTTCCTCCTCCCTGCAGGCGCCGCCAGGCAAGGCCATCTCGGGGCGAGGCGGCGGGCGGGGCGGCAGCGGCAGTGGGGCCCCGCAAGGGCGCATCGACGCCTTCCTGCGTCCCATTGCGCAGCCCAACCCCAACCGGCGATAGGGAGGGCAATGCGAGCGATGCGGCCAATCGTCGCAGCCGTCGCGCAGTGCCAACACGGAGACCAGCGGGAGCAGGCGGTGCCCCGCCTGCGGCGGATGCGACCCCGGCCGGGGGAGCCGGCAGTGGCGCAAGACGGTGGCACTGGCCCCATCGGACGTGGGCCACTCGCACGCGGCTGGCGTCGTGAGGTTGCGGGGCGGAGGGGCGGAGGGACGGAGGGGCAGCCTGCTAGGCGGGTGAAGCAGGACCGCAGCGACTGGGGAGGAGGGGCAGCCTGGGGGCGGTGCAGCATCTGAACGTGAAGGGCGTGGAGGAGGGGCGGGGTGGGAAGCATTAGGCGGTATTGGGCGCTGAGCTGAGCGGCTGCTGGTTCGGGGTTCGGTACTGATGCCCACAGCGCGGGTGTGGAATGAGGGTGCAGGGAAGGGGTGTGGTTGCATGTGCGTGGTGTGGGGTGCAGGTTGCAGGTTGGCGAGGCGGCAGGACGCGACAGGCGGTGTGGCTGCGAGCTGCGTATGAAAGGTGCCCAGCTGACCTCCCCGCTTCCCCGGGCGTGCATAATAATTGCTACTTGAAAATGCTTCCGGGTGACAGCAGTGCTTCTGACAGGTGCGCAGGGAAGAAGGACAAGATACCGGGCAGCCAAACCTCGGCACCTCAACCCCTTGAAAGGGGCCTGCTGCACAAAACACCAGCGTATTTGCCTTACTGCAGCGCGTTTCCGACTTTCGCAGCAAACTTTGACGCCTTGCTGCTCCGGACCACCTCGACCTCCTCGACAACGCGCCTTGAAGGCCGTCGACGCGTCTCAAACTTCCCCTTCTGCCCAAGCTCCCAAGCAACCCTTCATCAAATTCATACACGACTGGAAGAAATTGCACATATGAGGAAGCTGGAAACAAATCAAAAGTATACCCGGAATTGGTCCCCAGACCAATGTGCAAATCCCTTTAGGGATTGCAAATCCCTTTGGGATTTGATACCGTGGCCACTCGTGCATTTTTCACACTTCGCGGGTGTGTACCGGGGTTCACCGATTTTGGCATGTCTGTAAAACGGTCGATCGCTAGGTCGCCGACGACGGATTTCCGAGATCGCCAGTTCGAATCCCGGATGTCCACTTATTAATTTAAACCAGAGGTCGCCGGTTCAAATCCTGCGCGACTCTATTTTTAATTAAAATTTATTTTTCAAAAGACCAGGAGCCTGTTACTGCTTTGTTAGTAGCAGCACTGCAGCAACAACGCTGGAGTGCTGCCCCATGCTCCGCGCCCACCATGCGAGCAGATTCCATACCAACTGCTGTTCAAGTTCCTGCGGGACTGCGGTGCAGCGAAATGCGAGCAATACGGCTGCCTGGCTGCCTGGCTGAGTGGCTGACTGCCTGACTGGCTGGCTGGCTGGCTGGGGTGGATATATGATAAGTGCAGCATGGGTGGATATAAGAGATGTGGGCGGCAAAGCGGCGGCAGGGGCAGTCCGCGTCGGAGATAGCGGCCAGAGCGGTATACTCGACGTGGGTAAGGGAGCCAGCGAAGTGGGAATAAAAGTTACCCGGCGAAGGGGGATGTGGAGGAGGAGATGGAGATGGATGCGGGGGTCAGCTGTTGGGGCACCGCGAAAAATACGGCAGGGGGGAAGGAAAAATGAGGGGTCGAGAGTAGGGAAACCCGACGGAGAAATTTGTGGGGCAGGGAAAGAGGAAGGGGGATGCAGACCGGCTGTGTGAGGTACCCACATGCATGAGGGATACCCCATGATGGTGAGATTGCAGGGGTCATGCCGGGCAAGAAGTGCACGGCGAGACAATGCACAGGGAAATTTATGGGGCAAGGGTGGAGTGGAGCATGCGGCGGGGCAGAACGGACCAGAGCATGGGGCGGGGTGGGGCGGAGTGGAGCATGGGGCGGGGCGGGGCGGGGCGGGGCGGGGCGGGGCGGGGCGGGGCAGGGCGGGGCGGGGCGGGGCGGAGCGGGACAAACCATGGAGCGGGACGACAGAACAAGGAACACAGCAGGGCAGGGCAAAGCACAGCGAGGCTTACAAATCGGCGGGGCCGAGCGGGGCGGGGTGGAGCATAGTAAACCGGGGCAGAGTATGGGATCAGGCAGGACGGAGCGGAGCATGACGTGAGGCGGAGCGGGGCGGAGCATGGGGCGGCGCAAAGCAGAGCGTGGGGCGGGGCGGGGTGGAACATGGGGTCAGGCAGGGCGGGGTGGAGCATGCAGCGAAGCGGAGCGGGGTGGAGCATGAGGCGAGGCGGGGCAGTATGGGGCAATGCATGGGGCGGGGCGGAGCATGGGGCGGGACGGGACAGTGGCATCCGGGCAAGAGCACAGCAAAGTCAGGCAGGGAGGGGCAGGCAGGCAGGAACAGGCAGGGTAGGCGGGCAGGCAGGACTAGGCCGGGAGGCGCAAACAGGCAGGGCGCCCATGGAGCGAGGCGGAGCGAGGTGTGGGTAAAGGGCAGGCAGGGTAGGCGGGCAGGCAGGAGTAGGCAGGGAGGGGCAAACAGGCAGGGTGCCCATGGAGCGAGGCGGAGCGAGCGAACTGGAGATAATTACTTGCCTGGCTGCCTGCCTGACTGGCTGGCTGGCTGGCTGGCTGGTTGCGTGGCTGACTGGCTGGCTGGGGTGGATATATGATAAGTGGAGCATGGGTGGATATAAGGGATGTGGGCGGCAACACGGCGGCAGGGGCAGTCCGCGTCGGAGATAGCGGCCAGAGCGGGATGGCTGGGATGGCTGGGTGGCGGTGGGTTAGGTGGCGGGTGGATTAGGGGCACGGCTCGGTGGAATGGATTCAGGCAAGCACCGCTGCACGGAAGCACCGGGCCTTCGTCAACGATAATACGCTGCAGGCACAACAGTACTGCACACGCATAACTGTTGTCGGTGATGTGATAGGTGGCGGAGGCGCCGGCGATAGATGCAAGACAGGGTTTTAAGGTTTAGGCTTTTAGGGTTTACCGTCCGGCGATAGATGCATTGGGGCATGCCTGAGTCCAAAAGAGGGCAAAAAGACGGCAGGATGGGAGGGGGGAGAAAAGGGGAATGACGGCAGGATGGCAGGCAACGTAACATTGCTTCTTGAAGGTGGCATAGGACAGGGTGTGTCGGTGTGCAGTTGCGGTTGCGGTTGCGGTTGTGCTTGTGTGGCGGAACGGCACGGAGCATGGGGCGAGGCGGGCCAGAGCGGAGCATGGGATGGGGTGGAGTGGCGCGGACCATGGGCTGGGCGATGCAGCGATGCACAGCATGGGGCGGGGCAGGGTTGGGCGGAGCATGGGGCGAGCCGGAGCGGAGCGGAACATGGTGGGACGGGACGGGACGGCACGGAGCATGGTGCGCGGTGGAGTGGGACAGAACAAGAAGTGCAGCGGGACACAGCAAAGCAGACCGAGACTTACAAATCGGCGGGGCAGAGCACAGAGGGGTGGAGCATAGTGGACCGGGGCGGAGTATGGGGTCAGGCAGGATGGAGCGAAGCATGACGTCAGGCGGAGTAGGGCGGACCATCGGGCGGGACGGCGCGGAGCATGGGGTGGAGCGGTGCGGAGCATGGGCCGGGGCAGGGTGGGGTGGAGCATGGGGCGAAACGGAACAGGACGGAGTATGGGGCGAGCCGGGGGTATGGAGTGGAGCAGCCCGGAGCATACACTGGAGCAGCATGGAGCATGGGGCGGAGTGAAGCGGGGTGGAGCATGGGGCACAACAGGGCAGAGCATGGGGCGGCCTTGTATGGAGCATGAGGCTCAGCGGCACGGAGCATGGGGCGCGCATGGGCCGGTCCCGGTTTCGGTTTCGGTTTCGGTTTCGGTTTTGGTTTCGGTTTCGGTTTCGGTTTCGGTTTCGGTTTCGGTTGTGCTTACGGTTGCTGTTGTGCTTGCAGTTGCGCCGCGAAAGGGATTTGCTAAGCGAGCCCAAAGGGCGAGCCGAAGGCCAGTGATACCAGGGCCACTCGTGCATTTTTCAGACTTCGTGGGTGTGTACCGGGGTTCACCGATTTTGGCATGTCTGTAAAACGCTCGATCGCTAGGTCGCCGACGACGGATTTCCGAGATCGCCGGTTCGAATCCCGGATGTCCACTTATTAATTTAAACCAGAGGTCGCCGGTTCAAATCCTGCGCGACTCTATTTTTAATTAAAATTTATTTTTCAAAAGACCAGGAGCCTGTTACTGCTTTGTTAGTAGCAGCACTGCAGCAACAACGCTGGAGTGCTGCCCCATGCTCCGCGCCCACCATGCGAGCAGATTCCATACCAACTGCTGTTCAAGTTCCTGCGGGACTGCGGTGCAGCGAAATGCGAGCAATACGGCTGCCTGGCTGCCTGGCTGAGTGGCTGACTGCCTGACTGGCTGGCTGGCTGGCTGGGGTGGATATATGATAAGTGCAGCATGGGTGGATATAAGAGATGTGGGCGGCAAAGCGGCGGCAGGGGCAGTCCGCGTCGGAGATAGCGGCCAGAGCGGTATACTCGACGTGGGTAAGGGAGCCAGCGAAGTGGGAATAAAAGTTACCCGGCGAAGGGGGATGTGGAGGAGGAGATGGAGATGGATGCGGGGGTCAGCTGTTGGGGCACCGCGAAAAATACGGCAGGGGGGAAGGAAAAATGAGGGGTCGAGAGTAGGGAAACCCGACGGAGAAATTTGTGGGGCAGGGAAAGAGGAAGGGGGATGCAGACCGGCTGTGTGAGGTACCCACATGCATGAGGGATACCCCATGATGGTGAGATTGCAGGGGTCATGCCGGGCAAGAAGTGCACGGCGAGACAATGCACAGGGAAATTTATGGGGCAAGGGTGGAGTGGAGCATGCGGCGGGGCAGAACGGACCAGAGCATGGGGCGGGGTGGGGCGGAGTGGAGCATGGGGCGGGGCGGGGCGGGGGGGGGCGGCGCGGGGGGGGGGGGGGCGCCGGGGCGGGGCGGGGCGGGGCGGAGCGGGACAAACCATGGAGCGGGACGACAGAACAAGGAACACAGCAGGGCAGGGCAAAGCACAGCGAGGCTTACAAATCGGCGGGGCCGAGCGGGGCGGGGTGGAGCATAGTAAACCGGGGCAGAGTATGGGATCAGGCAGGACGGAGCGGAGCATGACGTGAGGCGGAGCGGGGCGGAGCATGGGGCGGCGCAAAGCAGAGCGTGGGGCGGGGCGGGGTGGAACATGGGGTCAGGCAGGGCGGGGTGGAGCATGCAGCGAAGCGGAGCGGGGTGGAGCATGAGGCGAGGCGGGGCAGTATGGGGCAATGCATGGGGCGGGGCGGAGCATGGGGCGGGACGGGACAGTGGCATCCGGGCAAGAGCACAGCAAAGTCAGGCAGGGAGGGGCAGGCAGGCAGGAACAGGCAGGGTAGGCGGGCAGGCAGGACTAGGCCGGGAGGCGCAAACAGGCAGGGCGCCCATGGAGCGAGGCGGAGCGAGGTGTGGGTAAAGGGCAGGCAGGGTAGGCGGGCAGGCAGGAGTAGGCAGGGAGGGGCAAACAGGCAGGGTGCCCATGGAGCGAGGCGGAGCGAGCGAACTGGAGATAATTACTTGCCTGGCTGCCTGCCTGACTGGCTGGCTGGCTGGCTGGCTGGTTGCGTGGCTGACTGGCTGGCTGGGGTGGATATATGATAAGTGGAGCATGGGTGGATATAAGGGATGTGGGCGGCAACACGGCGGCAGGGGCAGTCCGCGTCGGAGATAGCGGCCAGAGCGGGATGGCTGGGATGGCTGGGTGGCGGTGGGTTAGGTGGCGGGTGGATTAGGGGCACGGCTCGGTGGAATGGATTCAGGCAAGCACCGCTGCACGGAAGCACCGGGCCTTCGTCAACGATAATACGCTGCAGGCACAACAGTACTGCACACGCATAACTGTTGTCGGTGATGTGATAGGTGAATCCCTTTGGGATTTGATACCGTGGCCACTCGTGCATTTTTCACACTTCGTGGGTGTGTACCGGGGTTCACCGATTTTGGCATGTCTGTAAAACGGTCGATCGCTAGGTCGCCGACGACGGATTTCCGAGATCGCCGGTTCGAATCCCGGATGTCCACTTATTAATTTAAACCAGAGGTCGCCGGTTCAAATCCTGCGCGACTCTATTTTTAATTAAAATTTATTTTTCAAAAGACCAGGAGCCTGTTACTGCTTTGTTAGTAGCAGCACTGCAGCAACAACGCTGGAGTGCTGCCCCATGCTCCGCGCCCACCATGCGAGCAGATTCCATACCAACTGCTGTTCAAGTTCCTGCGGGACTGCGGTGCAGCGAAATGCGAGCAATACGGCTGCCTGGCTGCCTGGCTGAGTGGCTGACTGCCTGACTGGCTGGCTGGCTGGCTGGGGTGGATATATGATAAGTGCAGCATGGGTGGATATAAGAGATGTGGGCGGCAAAGCGGCGGCAGGGGCAGTCCGCGTCGGAGATAGCGGCCAGAGCGGTATACTCGACGTGGGTAAGGGAGCCAGCGAAGTGGGAATAAAAGTTACCCGGCGAAGGGGGATGTGGAGGAGGAGATGGAGATGGATGCGGGGGTCAGCTGTTGGGGCACCGCGAAAAATACGGCAGGGGGGAAGGAAAAATGAGGGGTCGAGAGTAGGGAAACCCGACGGAGAAATTTGTGGGGCAGGGAAAGAGGAAGGGGGATGCAGACCGGCTGTGTGAGGTACCCACATGCATGAGGGATACCCCATGATGGTGAGATTGCAGGGGTCATGCCGGGCAAGAAGTGCACGGCGAGACAATGCACAGGGAAATTTATGGGGCAAGGGTGGAGTGGAGCATGCGGCGGGGCAGAACGGACCAGAGCATGGGGCGGGGTGGGGCGGAGTGGAGCATGGGGCGGGGCGGGGCGGGGCGGGGCGGGGCGGGGCGGGGCGGGGCAGGGCGGGGCGGGGCGGGGCGGAGCGGGACAAACCATGGAGCGGGACGACAGAACAAGGAACACAGCAGGGCAGGGCAAAGCACAGCGAGGCTTACAAATCGGCGGGGCCGAGCGGGGCGGGGTGGAGCATAGTAAACCGGGGCAGAGTATGGGATCAGGCAGGACGGAGCGGAGCATGACGTGAGGCGGAGCGGGGCGGAGCATGGGGCGGCGCAAAGCAGAGCGTGGGGCGGGGCGGGGTGGAACATGGGGTCAGGCAGGGCGGGGTGGAGCATGCAGCGAAGCGGAGCGGGGTGGAGCATGAGGCGAGGCGGGGCAGTATGGGGCAATGCATGGGGCGGGGCGGAGCATGGGGCGGGACGGGACAGTGGCATCCGGGCAAGAGCACAGCAAAGTCAGGCAGGGAGGGGCAGGCAGGCAGGAACAGGCAGGGTAGGCGGGCAGGCAGGACTAGGCCGGGAGGCGCAAACAGGCAGGGCGCCCATGGAGCGAGGCGGAGCGAGGTGTGGGTAAAGGGCAGGCAGGGTAGGCGGGCAGGCAGGAGTAGGCAGGGAGGGGCAAACAGGCAGGGTGCCCATGGAGCGAGGCGGAGCGAGCGAACTGGAGATAATTACTTGCCTGGCTGCCTGCCTGACTGGCTGGCTGGCTGGCTGGCTGGTTGCGTGGCTGACTGGCTGGCTGGGGTGGATATATGATAAGTGGAGCATGGGTGGATATAAGGGATGTGGGCGGCAACACGGCGGCAGGGGCAGTCCGCGTCGGAGATAGCGGCCAGAGCGGGATGGCTGGGATGGCTGGGTGGCGGTGGGTTAGGTGGCGGGTGGATTAGGGGCACGGCTCGGTGGAATGGATTCAGGCAAGCACCGCTGCACGGAAGCACCGGGCCTTCGTCAACGATAATACGCTGCAGGCACAACAGTACTGCACACGCATAACTGTTGTCGGTGATGTGATAGGTGGCGGAGGCGCCGGCGATAGATGCAAGACAGGGTTTTAAGGTTTAGGCTTTTAGGGTTTACCGTCCGGCGATAGATGCATTGGGGCATGCCTGAGTCCAAAAGAGGGCAAAAAGACGGCAGGATGGGAGGGGGGAGAAAAGGGGAATGACGGCAGGATGGCAGGCAACGTAACATTGCTTCTTGAAGGTGGCATAGGACAGGGTGTGTCGGTGTGCAGTTGCGGTTGCGGTTGCGGTTGTGCTTGTGTGGCGGAACGGCACGGAGCATGGGGCGAGGCGGGCCAGAGCGGAGCATGGGATGGGGTGGAGTGGCGCGGACCATGGGCTGGGCGATGCAGCGATGCACAGCATGGGGCGGGGCAGGGTTGGGCGGAGCATGGGGCGAGCCGGAGCGGAGCGGAACATGGTGGGACGGGACGGGACGGCACGGAGCATGGTGCGCGGTGGAGTGGGACAGAACAAGAAGTGCAGCGGGACACAGCAAAGCAGACCGAGACTTACAAATCGGCGGGGCAGAGCACAGAGGGGTGGAGCATAGTGGACCGGGGCGGAGTATGGGGTCAGGCAGGATGGAGCGAAGCATGACGTCAGGCGGAGTAGGGCGGACCATCGGGCGGGACGGCGCGGAGCATGGGGTGGAGCGGTGCGGAGCATGGGCCGGGGCAGGGTGGGGTGGAGCATGGGGCGAAACGGAACAGGACGGAGTATGGGGCGAGCCGGGGGTATGGAGTGGAGCAGCCCGGAGCATACACTGGAGCAGCATGGAGCATGGGGCGGAGTGAAGCGGGGTGGAGCATGGGGCACAACAGGGCAGAGCATGGGGCGGCCTTGTATGGAGCATGAGGCTCAGCGGCACGGAGCATGGGGCGCGCATGGGCCGGTCCCGGTTTCGGTTTCGGTTTCGGTTTCGGTTTTGGTTTCGGTTTCGGTTTCGGTTTCGGTTTCGGTTTCGGTTGTGCTTACGGTTGCTGTTGTGCTTGCAGTTGCGCCGCGAAAGGGATTTGCTAAGCGAGCCCAAAGGGCGAGCCGAAGGCCAGTGATACCAGGGCCACTCGTGCATTTTTCAGACTTCGTGGGTGTGTACCGGGGTTCACCGATTTTGGCATGTCTGTAAAACGGTCGATCGCTAGGTCGCCGACGACGGATTTCCGAGATCGCCGGTTCGAATCCCGGATGTCCATTTATTAATTTAAACCAGAGGTCGCCGGTTCAAATCCTGCGCGACTCTATTTTTAATTAAAATTTATTTTTCAAAAGACCAGGAGCCTGTTACTGCTTTGTTAGTAGCAGCACTGCAGCAACAACGCTGGAGTGCTGCCCCATGCTCCGCGCCCACCATGCGAGCAGATTCCATACCAACTGCTGTTCAAGTTCCTGCGGGACTGCGGTGCAGCGAAATGCGAGCAATACGGCTGCCTGGCTGCCTGGCTGAGTGGCTGACTGCCTGACTGGCTGGCTGGCTGGCTGGGGTGGATATATGATAAGTGCAGCATGGGTGGATATAAGAGATGTGGGCGGCAAAGCGGCGGCAGGGGCAGTCCGCGTCGGAGATAGCGGCCAGAGCGGTATACTCGACGTGGGTAAGGGAGCCAGCGAAGTGGGAATAAAAGTTACCCGGCGAAGGGGGATGTGGAGGAGGAGATGGAGATGGATGCGGGGGTCAGCTGTTGGGGCACCGCGAAAAATACGGCAGGGGGGAAGGAAAAATGAGGGGTCGAGAGTAGGGAAACCCGACGGAGAAATTTGTGGGGCAGGGAAAGAGGAAGGGGGATGCAGACCGGCTGTGTGAGGTACCCACATGCATGAGGGATACCCCATGATGGTGAGATTGCAGGGGTCATGCCGGGCAAGAAGTGCACGGCGAGACAATGCACAGGGAAATTTATGGGGCAAGGGTGGAGTGGAGCATGCGGCGGGGCAGAACGGACCAGAGCATGGGGCGGGGTGGGGCGGAGTGGAGCATGGGGCGGGGCGGGGCGGGGCGGGGCGGGGCGGGGCGGGGCGGGGCAGGGCGGGGCGGGGCGGGGCGGAGCGGGACAAACCATGGAGCGGGACGACAGAACAAGGAACACAGCAGGGCAGGGCAAAGCACAGCGAGGCTTACAAATCGGCGGGGCCGAGCGGGGCGGGGTGGAGCATAGTAAACCGGGGCAGAGTATGGGATCAGGCAGGACGGAGCGGAGCATGACGTGAGGCGGAGCGGGGCGGAGCATGGGGCGGCGCAAAGCAGAGCGTGGGGCGGGGCGGGGTGGAACATGGGGTCAGGCAGGGCGGGGTGGAGCATGCAGCGAAGCGGAGCGGGGTGGAGCATGAGGCGAGGCGGGGCAGTATGGGGCAATGCATGGGGCGGGGCGGAGCATGGGGCGGGACGGGACAGTGGCATCCGGGCAAGAGCACAGCAAAGTCAGGCAGGGAGGGGCAGGCAGGCAGGAACAGGCAGGGTAGGCGGGCAGGCAGGACTAGGCCGGGAGGCGCAAACAGGCAGGGCGCCCATGGAGCGAGGCGGAGCGAGGTGTGGGTAAAGGGCAGGCAGGGTAGGCGGGCAGGCAGGAGTAGGCAGGGAGGGGCAAACAGGCAGGGTGCCCATGGAGCGAGGCGGAGCGAGCGAACTGGAGATAATTACTTGCCTGGCTGCCTGCCTGACTGGCTGGCTGGCTGGCTGGCTGGTTGCGTGGCTGACTGGCTGGCTGGGGTGGATATATGATAAGTGGAGCATGGGTGGATATAAGGGATGTGGGCGGCAACACGGCGGCAGGGGCAGTCCGCGTCGGAGATAGCGGCCAGAGCGGGATGGCTGGGATGGCTGGGTGGCGGTGGGTTAGGTGGCGGGTGGATTAGGGGCACGGCTCGGTGGAATGGATTCAGGCAAGCACCGCTGCACGGAAGCACCGGGCCTTCGTCAACGATAATACGCTGCAGGCACAACAGTACTGCACACGCATAACTGTTGTCGGTGATGTGATAGGTGAATCCCTTTGGGATTTGATACCGTGGCCACTCGTGCATTTTTCACACTTCGTGGGTGTGTACCGGGGTTCACCGATTTTGGCATGTCTGTAAAACGGTCGATCGCTAGGTCGCCGACGACGGATTTCCGAGATCGCTGGTTCGAATCCCGGATGTCCACTTATTAATTTAAACCAGAGGTCGCCGGTTCAAATCCTGCGCGACTCTATTTTTAATTAAAATTTATTTTTCAAAAGACCAGGAGCCTGTTACTGCTTTGTTAGTAGCAGCACTGCAGCAACAACGCTGGAGTGCTGCCCCATGCTCCGCGCCCACCATGCGAGCAGATTCCATACCAACTGCTGTTCAAGTTCCTGCGGGACTGCGGTGCAGCGAAATGCGAGCAATACGGCTGCCTGGCTGCCTGGCTGAGTGGCTGACTGCCTGACTGGCTGGCTGGCTGGCTGGGGTGGATATATGATAAGTGCAGCATGGGTGGATATAAGAGATGTGGGCGGCAAAGCGGCGGCAGGGGCAGTCCGCGTCGGAGATAGCGGCCAGAGCGGTATACTCGACGTGGGTAAGGGAGCCAGCGAAGTGGGAATAAAAGTTACCCGGCGAAGGGGGATGTGGAGGAGGAGATGGAGATGGATGCGGGGGTCAGCTGTTGGGGCACCGCGAAAAATACGGCAGGGGGGAAGGAAAAATGAGGGGTCGAGAGTAGGGAAACCCGACGGAGAAATTTGTGGGGCAGGGAAAGAGGAAGGGGGATGCAGACCGGCTGTGTGAGGTACCCACATGCATGAGGGATACCCCATGATGGTGAGATTGCAGGGGTCATGCCGGGCAAGAAGTGCACGGCGAGACAATGCACAGGGAAATTTATGGGGCAAGGGTGGAGTGGAGCATGCGGCGGGGCAGAACGGACCAGAGCATGGGGCGGGGTGGGGCGGAGTGGAGCATGGGGCGGGGCGGGGCGGGGCGGGGCGGGGCGGGGCGGGGCGGGGGGGGGGGGGGGGGGGGCGGAGCGGGACAAACCATGGAGCGGGACGACAGAACAAGGAACACAGCAGGGCAGGGCAAAGCACAGCGAGGCTTACAAATCGGCGGGGCCGAGCGGGGCGGGGTGGAGCATAGTAAACCGGGGCAGAGTATGGGATCAGGCAGGACGGAGCGGAGCATGACGTGAGGCGGAGCGGGGCGGAGCATGGGGCGGCGCAAAGCAGAGCGTGGGGCGGGGCGGGGTGGAACATGGGGTCAGGCAGGGCGGGGTGGAGCATGCAGCGAAGCGGAGCGGGGTGGAGCATGAGGCGAGGCGGGGCAGTATGGGGCAATGCATGGGGCGGGGCGGAGCATGGGGCGGGACGGGACAGTGGCATCCGGGCAAGAGCACAGCAAAGTCAGGCAGGGAGGGGCAGGCAGGCAGGAACAGGCAGGGTAGGCGGGCAGGCAGGACTAGGCCGGGAGGCGCAAACAGGCAGGGCGCCCATGGAGCGAGGCGGAGCGAGGTGTGGGTAAAGGGCAGGCAGGGTAGGCGGGCAGGCAGGAGTAGGCAGGGAGGGGCAAACAGGCAGGGTGCCCATGGAGCGAGGCGGAGCGAGCGAACTGGAGATAATTACTTGCCTGGCTGCCTGCCTGACTGGCTGGCTGGCTGGCTGGCTGGTTGCGTGGCTGACTGGCTGGCTGGGGTGGATATATGATAAGTGGAGCATGGGTGGATATAAGGGATGTGGGCGGCAACACGGCGGCAGGGGCAGTCCGCGTCGGAGATAGCGGCCAGAGCGGGATGGCTGGGATGGCTGGGTGGCGGTGGGTTAGGTGGCGGGTGGATTAGGGGCACGGCTCGGTGGAATGGATTCAGGCAAGCACCGCTGCACGGAAGCACCGGGCCTTCGTCAACGATAATACGCTGCAGGCACAACAGTACTGCACACGCATAACTGTTGTCGGTGATGTGATAGGTGGCGGAGGCGCCGGCGATAGATGCAAGACAGGGTTTTAAGGTTTAGGCTTTTAGGGTTTACCGTCCGGCGATAGATGCATTGGGGCATGCCTGAGTCCAAAAGAGGGCAAAAAGACGGCAGGATGGGAGGGGGGAGAAAAGGGGAATGACGGCAGGATGGCAGGCAACGTAACATTGCTTCTTGAAGGTGGCATAGGACAGGGTGTGTCGGTGTGCAGTTGCGGTTGCGGTTGCGGTTGTGCTTGTGTGGCGGAACGGCACGGAGCATGGGGCGAGGCGGGCCAGAGCGGAGCATGGGATGGGGTGGAGTGGCGCGGACCATGGGCTGGGCGATGCAGCGATGCACAGCATGGGGCGGGGCAGGGTTGGGCGGAGCATGGGGCGAGCCGGAGCGGAGCGGAACATGGTGGGACGGGACGGGACGGCACGGAGCATGGTGCGCGGTGGAGTGGGACAGAACAAGAAGTGCAGCGGGACACAGCAAAGCAGACCGAGACTTACAAATCGGCGGGGCAGAGCACAGAGGGGTGGAGCATAGTGGACCGGGGCGGAGTATGGGGTCAGGCAGGATGGAGCGAAGCATGACGTCAGGCGGAGTAGGGCGGACCATCGGGCGGGACGGCGCGGAGCATGGGGTGGAGCGGTGCGGAGCATGGGCCGGGGCAGGGTGGGGTGGAGCATGGGGCGAAACGGAACAGGACGGAGTATGGGGCGAGCCGGGGGTATGGAGTGGAGCAGCCCGGAGCATACACTGGAGCAGCATGGAGCATGGGGCGGAGTGAAGCGGGGTGGAGCATGGGGCACAACAGGGCAGAGCATGGGGCGGCCTTGTATGGAGCATGAGGCTCAGCGGCACGGAGCATGGGGCGCGCATGGGCCGGTCCCGGTTTCGGTTTCGGTTTCGGTTTCGGTTTTGGTTTCGGTTTCGGTTTCGGTTTCGGTTTCGGTTTCGGTTGTGCTTACGGTTGCTGTTGTGCTTGCAGTTGCGCCGCGAAAGGGATTTGCTAAGCGAGCCCAAAGGGCGAGCCGAAGGCCAGTGATACCAGGGCCACTCGTGCATTTTTCAGACTTCGTGGGTGTGTACCGGGGTTCACCGAATTTGGCATGTCTGTAAAACGCTCGATCGTTACGTCGCCGACGATGGAATCCAGAGGTCGCCGGTTCGATTCCCAAAAAGTGAAATTTAAATATTATAATTTTTCTCCTCTCGCGCACCCGTGCATCCAGACATCTCCGGTTCAAATCCTGCGCAACCCTTTTTCGTTTTTTGTTTTCGTTTATCGTTTTTTCATTTTTTGTTTCATTTTCGTTCATGTTTTCAAGAAGTGCACAGCATGGGGGTACGACGTGCTGGCATTCGCGCAAGAGCACAGCAGGGCAGGGCATCGCCGGTTCGAGTCCTCATCGACCAATTTTTTTTAAAATCAGATATCACCAGTTCAAATCCTGCGCGACTGTCTTTTTAATTAAAAGTTATTCTTCAAAAGAGCAGGAGCCTGTTACTGCTTTGTTAGTAGCAGCACTGCAGCAACGACACAGGAGTGCTGCCCCATGCTCCGCGCCCACCGTGCGAGCAGATTCCATACCAACTGCTATTCAACTTCCTGCGGGACTGCGGTCCAGCAAAATGTGAGCAATACGGCTGCCTGGCTTGCCTGGCTGCCTGCCTAGCTGCCTGGCTGCCTGCGTGGCTGGCTGGCTGGCTGGTGAATCGAAGACAGGGGAGCACGACGGCACTCCTGCGGGAAAGGAAAAACGAGGAGTCGGAAGTAGGGAAACAAAACGGAAAATTTTTTTAGGGCAGGACAGGTTCCGATATGATGTAAATGGCGTTTCGATTGCCGATTCGGACCGCTGCACCGGTGCACAAGACATATACCATATGACTACCTATTAAACTTCCTGCGGGACTCCAACTCATTCAAAGCCTTCATCGCCGGTGTGCGACACATTTTTTTATGGAATGAATCCAGAAGTTGCCGCTTCGGTCGCCGGTTCGATCGCCAGTCCGGGATTCGCCGATTCGCTCGGCGGTTCGGTCGCCACTCGGCAAACGTGCTGCGGGACTGAAATTTATTGAAACCCTTATTCGCCGGTATGCAAGGCATATTTTTATGGAAGAAGTCCAGAAATCGCCGTTTGGATTGCCGCTCGGTACGAGGAATACTTGCTACACGACCGTTCGTCCGTGTTGAAGAAGTTGCTGCGATTTAGTTCTCAGTCCATCTCAGTCCATTATGAACACAAATGTTACCACATGAAGGTGAACAACTCTTATGGATTGTTCGCGCCTTCCTACGCAGCAACGATACCGCTCGCAAACTAGCTCACCACCACGAATGGAAGAAACTGACTGAACTTATTGAACCTGATCTCATCAAAGAAGGAATTAAGATACCAACAGACTTTCCGCATTGGCTCACACAGCAGAAGAACAACCTGGACAACCTTACAGCTCCCAACCCAGCAGACATCGGGTGCGTCTTCCATGAATACGTCACAAACAAAAACGACAACTTCCTAGCAGCACTGCAGCAGCGACGCTGGAATGCCGCCGCGGACATTCTGCAAAAACACCGGCTTTGTCAGCAGATTCCATACCAGCAGCTCTTCAACTTCCTGCGGGACTGCGGTGCAGCTAAATGCGAGCAATACAGTGTGGTTATTGCGGACGCAAGCGTGCAAGCAACAGCGGCAGCCCATGAGCACGACGGGAACGACCCGCTGCAAGTTCTCGCCAACGCCATGGGCTTCAACGACCCACCGGCCTTTCCGGAGCGGAACAGCCTCCGGAGGGCACAGCAGAGCATGGGGCGAGGTTGTGCAGAGCGGAGCATGGGGCCAGGCGGGCTGAGGGGAAGCGGGAAAGAGCATAGGGCGACACGGTGCGAGGCGGAGCATGGAACACGGCGGGCCGGGGCGGAGCATAGGGTGAGACGGAACGGTGCGGAGCATGACGCAGACCGCCGAGGAGCATGGGTTGGAGCGGCGCGGAACATGGAGCAAGGCAGGGCGGGGCGGAGCATGGGGCGAGGCGGAACGTGGTGGAAGATGGGAGGAAGCAGGGCGAGGCGGAGCATGGAGCGAGGCACAGTGCTGCGGAGCATAGGGTGGAGCGGGGCGGAGCATGGAGCGAGGCACACTGCTGCGGAGCATAGGGTGGAGCGGGGCGGAGCATGGGGTGGGGCGGGGTGGAGCATGGGGTGGGGCGGGCCAGGGTGGAGCATGGAGCAAGGCAGACTGGAGCAGAGCATGGGGCGGAGCGCCGCGGAGCATGAGGCCGCTCGCTGCGGTTGCGATTGCGGTTGCAGTTGTGGTTACGGTTGTGGTTGCGGTTGCGGGGCAGGGGCGGGGTGGGTGTGTTGGGAAGCATGCGGCCCGGGGGTGACAGAACAAGCGGGGCAAGGGCAAGGGGCACGGAGCATGAGGCGGGGTGGGGTGGGACGGCACTGCACGAAAGCGCAGGGTCTTCGTCAACGGTACTATGCAGCACACACAACAGGCGGGCGCAGCATGCAGCCAGGTGGACTGAGGCAGAGCATGGGGTGAGGCGGGCCGCGAGCTGGCCCAGCAGTACGATGCGGGGCGGAGCATGGGGCTGAGCGGCACGGAGCAGCGGTTGCGGGGCAGGGGCGGGGTGGGTGTGTTGGGAAGCATGCGGCCCGGGGGTGACAGAACAAGCGGGGCAAGGGCAAGGGGCACGGAGCATGAGGCGGGGCGGGGTGGGACGGCACTGCACGAAAGCGCAGGGTCTTCATCAACGGTACTATGCAGCACACACAACAGGCGGGCGGAGCATGCAGCCAGGTGGACTGAGGCAGAGCATGGGGTGAGGCGGGCCGCGAGCTGGCCCAGCAGTACGATGCGGGGCGGAGCATGGGGCTGAGCGGCACGGAGCATGGGGCGCGCATGGGCCGCTTTCGGTTTCGGTTTCGCTTTCGCTTTCGGTTTCGGTTTCGGTTGCGGTTACAGTTTCGCTTTCGCTTTCGGTTTCGGTTTCGGTTTCGGTTTCAGTTTCAATTTCGGTTTCGGTTTCGGTTTCGGTTTCGGTTTCGGTTTCGGTTTCGGTTTCGGTTTCGGTTCCGTTTTCGGTTGAATTTAGGTTTTCGGTTTTGGTTTCGGTTTCGGTTTCGATTTCGATTTCGGTTCGTTTTCGGTTTCGGTTTGGGTTGCGGTTGCGGTTTCGGTTTGGGTTGCGGTTGTGGTTTCGGTTGTGGTTGCGGTTGTGGTTGCGGGTGTGATTGCGGTTGCGGTTGCGGTTGCGGTTGCGGTTGCGGTTGCGGTTGCGGTTGCGGTTGCGGTTGCGGTTGCGGTTGCGGTTGCGGTTGCGGTTGCGATTGCGGTTGCGGTTGCGGTTGCGGTTGTGCTTGCGGGTGTGATTGCGGTTGCGGCTGCGATTGTGGTTGCGGTTGCGGTTGCGGTTGCGGTTGCGGTTGCGGTTGTGCTTGTAGTTGCGGTTGCGGTTGTGGTTGTGGTTGCACTTGCAGTTGCGGTTGCGCTTGTGGTTGCAGTTGCGGTTGCGGTTGCGCCGCGAAAGGGATTTGCTAAGCGAGCCCAAAGGGCGAGCCGAAGGCCAGTGCAAATCCCTTTAGGGATTTGCAAATCCCTTTAGGGATTTGCAAATCCCTTTAGGGATTTGATTGTCAGGGCCACTC
The DNA here is from genome assembly GCA_030267565.1 of Pleodorina starrii. Lineage (NCBI taxonomy): Eukaryota > Viridiplantae > Chlorophyta > Chlorophyceae > Chlamydomonadales > Volvocaceae > Pleodorina > Pleodorina starrii. Next base: position 538,988 of record BRXU01000033.1, read on the forward strand.
GTGCATTTTTCGGTTTTCGCGTGTGTGGACATCGGGTTTTCCGATTTTGGCATGTCTCAAAAACGCACGGTTGGAACGCCGCGGCAATTGATTCCAAAGGTCGCCGGTTCGAATCCCGGTTGACTAACTTCATTTTTAAGCAGAGGTCGCCGGTTCAAATCCTGCGCGACCCTATTTTTAATTAAAATTTATTTTTCAAAAGGCCAGGAGCCTGTTACTGCTTTCTTAGTAGCAGCACTGCAGCAACGATGCTGGAGTGCTGCCCCATGCTCCACGCCCACCGTGCGAGCAGATTCCATACCAACTGCTATTCAACTTCCTGCGGGACTGCGGTGCAGCGAAATGTAGCCCCTAGCCCCTACCCCCTAGCCTCTAGCAGACGGGCAGACAGGAGGAGGCAGGGAGGGGCAGGCAGGCAGGGAGCAGGGGCAGGTAGGGCAAAGGGTAGGGGGGTAATAAGAATGGCTCGGGGTGAGGGGAACACAACACAGGCAGGGCAGGGGGGGGGGCAGGGCGGGGGCAAGTCAGAAGCAGGGGTGGGGTGGGTGTATTGGGAGGCATGCGGCCTGGGAATGACAGAACAAGGGGGGATGTGGGGGAGGAGATGGAGATGGATGCGGGGGTCAGCCGTTGATCCCCCAGCATCCGTGGAGGTCAGGGTGCGTGCTGCATGGAGCGGCGGGTGAAGTAGAAGGCAGGCAGGGGCAGGCAGGCAGGGGCAGGCAGGGGCAGGCGTGCAGGCAGGGAGCAGGGGCAAGCAGGGCAAGGGGCAGGAGGGGTAATAAAAACGGCCCGGGACGAGGGGAAGGCAACGCAGGCAGGGCAGGGGGGGGCGGGGGCAAGTCAGGGGCAGGGGCGGGGTGGGTGTGTTGGGAGGCATGCGGCCCGGGGGGTAACAGAAGCAGGAGCAAGGGCAAGGGGGGATGTGGGGCAGGACATGGAGATGGCTGCGGGAGAAGAACGACAGGATGGAGAAGGACGGCAGGATGGGAGGGGGGAGAAAAGGGGATTGATGGCAGGATGGAAGGCGATGCGACGTTGCTTCTCGAATGTGGCATAGGGCAGGGCATGGAGATGGATGCGGGGGTCAGCCGTTGGGGCACGGCGAGAAATACGGCAGGGTGTGTCGGGAGGGGGGAAGGAAAAACGAGGGGGCGACAGTAGGGAAACCCGACGGAGAAATTTGTGGGGCAGCGGAAGAGGAAGGGGGATGCAGACCGGCTGTGCGAGAGTGGGGAACAGAGTGGGGAACAGGAATCATTTCATACCCCCAGCATCCCTGGATAAGATGGCGGGATGGGTTGGCGGCGGTGGGTTCACCGGCGGGTGGGTCAGGGGGCTGCATGCTGCAGGGCGGAAGTAGGTGTGGACGAGGGTGAGGAGGTCAGGGTGCATGGAGCGGCGGGTGAAGTAGAAGGCGTGTGGGTAGCCAGCAAGAGGGATACAGGCCGTGGAGGATGCCACGACGTTGCGCACAAGAGAGGACGGTGGAAATGCCGGGGCAGGCAGAGACAGGCCGGGGCAGGCAGTGACAGGCAGGGGCAGGCAGGCAGAGGGGCAGAGTGAGGGCAAGTCAGGAGCAGGGGCGGGGTGGGTGTGTTGGGAGGCATGCGGCCCGGGGGTGACAGAACAAGCGGGAACAAGGGCAAGGGGGAATGTGGGGGAGGACATGTAGATGGATGCGGGAGTCAGCCGTTGGTCTGAGGGGAATAACCGCAAGAGGATCGGATCACAGGGGAGGGGAGAAGGGTGGATCGTGGGGTAGGGGCATGGCTGGGTCGAAAACAGGGCAAAAAGACGGCAGGATGGGAGGGGGGAGAAAAGGGGAATGACGGCAGGATTGGAGGCAACGCAACGTTGCTTCTTGAAGGTGGTATAGGGCAGGGTGTGTGGTGTGCGGTTGCGGTTGCGGTTGTGGTTGTGGTGGGTGTATTGGGAGGCATGCAGCCTGGGGATGACAGAACAAGCGGGGGCAAGGGCAAGGGGGGATGCAGGGGTCAGCAGTTGATCCCCCAGCATCCGTGGAGGTCAGGGTGCGTGCTGCGTGGAGCGGTGGGCCAAGTAGAAGGCATATGGGTGCACGACCCGGTGCACGGCGCCGCCGACCCAGCGGCACGGAGCATGGGGCGTGCATGGACCGGTTTCGGTTTCGGTTTCGGTTTCGGTTTCGGTTTCGGTTTCGGTTTCGGTTTCGGTTTCGGTTTCGGTTTCGGTTTCGGTTTCGGTTTCGGTTTCGGTTTCGGTTTCGGTTTCGGTTTCGGTTTCGGTTTCGGTTTCACTTTCGGTTTCGGTTTCGGTTTCGGTTTCGGTTTCGGTTTCGGTTGCGGTTGCGGTTGCACTTGCGGTTGCGCTTGCAGTTGCGCCGCGAAAGGGATTTGCTAAGCGAGCCCAAAGGGCGAGCCGAAGGCCAGTGATACCGGGGCCACTCGTGCATTTTTCAGACTTCGTGGGTGTGTACCGGGGTTCACCGAATATAGCATGTCTATAAAACGCTCGATCGCTAGGTCGCCGACGTTTGACTACGGACATTGCCGGTTCAAATCCCAGTCGAACAAAATTAAATTTTAACCTGAGGTCGTCGGTTCAAATCCTGCGCAACCCTCTTTTTAATTAAAATTCATTTTTCAAAAGACCAGGAGCTGTTACTGCTTTGTTGCGATTGCGGTTGCGGTTGCGGTTGCGGTTGTGCTTGCGGGTGTGATTGCGGTTGCGGCTGCGATTGTGGTTGCAGTTGCGGTTGCGGTTGCGGTTGCGGTTGCGGTTGTGCTTGTAGTTGCGGTTGCGGTTGTGGTTGTGGTTGCACTTGCAGTTGCGGTTGCGCTTGTGGTTGCAGTTGCGGTTGCGGTTGCGCCGCGAAAGGGATTTGCTAAGCGAGCCCAAAGGGCGAGCCGAAGGCCAGTGATTGTCAGGGCCACTCGTGCATTTTTCGGTTTTCGCGTGTGTGGACATCGGGTTTTCCGATTTTGGCATATCTCAAAACGCACGGTTGGAACGCCGCGTGGATTGATTCCAAAGGTCGCCGGTTCGAAACCTAGCCGACGATTAAAATGTTTTACCAGAAATCGCCGGTTCAAATCCTGCGCGACCCTCTTTTTAAATTAAAATTTATTTTTCAAAAAACCAGGAGCCTGTTACTGCTTTCTTAGTAGCAGCACTGCAGCAACGACGCTGGAATGCTGCGCGACGCTGGAGTGCCCATGCTCCAGACCCACTGTGCAAGCAGATTCCATATATACCAACTGCTATTCAACTTCCTGCGGGACTGCACTGGAAAAAGGAGGGATTGGGAATAGGGAAATTTGTGAGGCAAGGGAGCAGGAACGGGGTGCTGAACCGCCGGATGTCCGTTTCATAATGAAAGCAAATATTGCCGGTTGGAATCGTGCGCGACTTATTTTATTTCATCCTGCACGATCCATTTTGTTTCATAAAGTGAATCCACATGTGGACGGTTCGGTTGCCCAAAACCTGCGACCACGGGCCTTATTGATAGCGGCAGGCTGTCGTTTCGGGTGTCCGGTACGAACGATACCCGTTGCGGGGCCGTCCATCCGTCTTCAACAACCGGCAGCAATTGACTATTTGTTCCATTATCAAGGATTAACATTCAGCACAATGTTACCGCATGGAGGCCAGGAACTGTTGTGGATTGTTCGCGCAGTCATACGCAGCGACGATGCCGCCCGTAAACTAGCTAAGAACCACGAATGGAAGAAGCTGAGTGAAATTATGGAACCTATCCTCACCGAAAAAGGAATTCAAATACCGACAGACTTTCGACATTGGCTGACAGCCCAGAAAAGCAACCTGGACGACATTAGCAAACCGAACTCGGCAGATATCGGATGCGCTTTTCATGACTATGTCACAAACAAAAACAACGACTTCGTAGCAGCACTGCAGCAACGACAGTGGAATGCCGCGGCCAACATTCTGCAAGAACACATACTTTGCAAGCAGCTTGCATACCAACAGCTCTTCAACTTCCTGCGGGACTATGGTGCAGCCAAATGCGAGCAATATAGAGTGACAATGACAGACACAAGCGTGCAAGCAACAGCGGCAGGCCGGGAGCACGATGGGAAGGACCCGCTGCAAGTTCTCGCCAACGCCATGGGCTTCAACGACCCACCGGTCTTTCCGGAGCGGAACAGCCTGTTCGATGCCGCAAAGGCAGCAGTGGAACAGGCGGCAGCGGGACAGACAACGCCAGGCAGCACAGCGCAGGCACCGCAGCCCCCACTGCAACTGGATGACGACAGCCGCGACGCCCTCAAGTTCAGGCGCCTGCTACACGACAATCTCCCGCTGCAGCCATGCTGCGTGTGCGGCATCCGCATGCGGCGCTGCGACCTGCGGGTACACACGTACTTGCACAACGTGGCGCTGCTGCAGCCGGTTCTATACAGCACCCGTGAAGTGGACCAGACAGTGCATCGCCTCAAGCACACCACGCTCTGGACGGCACCGGCATCGGCCAGCAGTGATCCAGGACCCTCGACCAGCACGGCGCCGGCACGGCCGCTTGCACTGCAGTACCACCTGCTTGGCGACGAGCGTGCTGGCTGCATTCGAGCCACCGGTTACGGGGACGCCGATCTTGACATCTGTCACCATTGCAGCGGCAGCCTTGCTAACGGCACGGTGCCACCCCTGTCGTACAAGGCAGTCGACAACGGGCCCCGGCCCGAACATCTCGTGCAACTCACGATGCTGGAGGAGCGCGTGGTGGCACCCGCCCGGGTACTACGGCACCTGGCCATCTGTCGGCATGCACGCGACCGTTCTACCAGCGCATCGGAAGTTGGGCATGCAGTCCTGCGGGCGCACATCATCAGCTTCAACAACCCGGGACCGGACAGCCTGGCGGCCATGTTTCCTTTGCCCCCTGACCGTGTGCCGGAAATCGTGTCGGTGGTCCTTGTTGCAGCAGCGCAAAGCGAGGCTGAAATCATCGACCTCGCAAAGCGCACACATGCCCTCCACCTGCGAGGCCATGTCATCGCCCGCTGGGCGCGCTGGCTGGCGGAGGTATACCCGCACCTCCACGACCGCCTTGATCACGATGCAGTACAGCAGTGGGAGGAGGCTGCGGACAGCATCCCGCGCAACGTTCTGGCCGCTGCACTGCATGTGGACACAGAGGAGGAGGCGGTCGCGCTGGGTGAGCACCAGCAGCAGCGGCAGGCAGGGTATGCAGCGGCGCGCTTTGGAGGGCCCGAGCAGGCAGCAGCGCACGGCACAGCCGGACTTCGCACTGACGCATCGGCCCAGGCGTCGGTGGTGGACGAAGAGGTGACAGCTGTTGCGGACGCCAACGCGGCGTCCGCCCATGTACCTCAGCGCCATGCAACACACCCGCCTGTCCCTGCAACCGCACCTACCGGCACCATTGCGGTAAGGAACAGCAACAACCACAACATACGCAGCAGAAATATGCCCCCAACTTAGCATAAACATTACAGCAACAGATGTCACATATCAGGAAGCAGCTCTTTTCATTTCAGGCCTGAATTCATAACTATCCTCCCATCCGTTCCTCCACCTGCAGCGCCAAATAGATCAGGGGGCGCTCACAGCAGCTACGCTCCGGCTGCCACATCACGCACAGGCGAAGCTACTGCAACACCTCAGAACCAGGCAGTGGCGAGAAGCTGCAGATTTGCTGTACAGTGCTTCAGACACTATCGGCCTCACCACCGTTGCAGGCATCCCGCCTGACAACAAGAGGAAGCTGGAAAGGCACCTCAGCAACTGCACCCAGCGTTACGTGAACGCCCTCACGCCATCAGCTGGTACCGCCGCCAGTCCACAGCTTCCAACCGTAAGTCACTGCGCAAGTATGCAGCTGCACCATGAGTCGTCACCCTAACCTTTGCCAATTGTCCCTGTTCCCCACAGCGCCAGAAACGCGGTCGGTCACCTGAGGCATCGGCCCACCCACAACAGGCAAGTAATGCAGGGGTACACAGCAAGACACCGTCCGAGTTATAGGCATGGAATAGTGCCTGGACTCTATACCCATACACACCCACTCAGTGCTGGCAACCGTACTGCCTGGACTCCATACCCATACAATCCTTACCCCACCAAACTCCCCACCCCCTCCCGCGTCAGGACCCCACGGCACAGGCCGCCGCGCCCGCACCAGGCCAGCCAGACGTCTACGTGCTGCAGTTCCCACCTTCTCCTAGTGGCACCGCCCCGCAGCCGCACCCTGAGCATGCGGCGGCACTGCGATCCACTGCACAAGCTGCCGCCGCACGGCAGCACACTACACTCCCGGCCATCGAAGAAGCCCCCGCCATGCACGCAGCTCCACCTCCACCGGCTCACACAGCACTGCCTGCCGGCACCCAACGCACACCCATGTACGGGGCCGACGAGGCGGAGCTGCTGCCCAGTGCCGAAAGCACCGGCCTCCCGCACATCCTGCGTGCCGGTGCGTCCCCAGAGGATATTGCCCGCGCGCTGGCGCAGCACGGCACGCTCGTGGAGAGCTCAGGAAGCACGCCCATCTCGGATTACGGGGCAGACTGGCCATTGCTCGCGCACCCCAACCGGTTCCCGAACGGCACGGGCGCCAAACCGGACGGCATGTCCGAGAAGCAGTGGGTCACCCTGCAGCTGCAGCGGTGGTACCCACCCGACGACAGCAGCAGCCAGGCGCCGCACTTCATCCTGGACATGTTCGACCGCCTGCAACGGCACGACGTGCTGACGGGCGTGCGCCGGCACCTGACCATGCACCCCGGTATGCAGCACCGCCTCGCGGGCATGACGTACGAGCAAGTGCTAAGCGCCGTGGAGCTCCTGGCAATGGGGCTGCGCGGGCGCGAGCTGGCGGAACGGCTGGACGCCGCCCCGCCAATCGTCACGGATCTGGTGCACGGCGTACGGATCGCCACCAGCCGGGTCGCGGGCACCAGTGCCAGCATCGGTGCACTCCGGAGCCGTGCGTACGGCAATTGGCTTCTGTATGGCCCGCCGGCTGTATCGCTGACGCTCAACCCCAGCAGCCTCAGTGCTGCGGCATTCTTCACGCTCTGCGGCCAGCCATATACTTTCGACGAGGCTGGCGCGCCGGTTGGCCGGCCAGGCGACACGGAGCGCTGGCAAATTGCGGTCGACCACCCTGTCGCCAGTGCCGAATATTTCCGCGCTTTCTTGCACGCCTTCATGGAGACGTACGTTGGCTGGCGGATCGGCGAGCAGCAGCAGCACAACCGGGACTGTCTCTTTGGCCGGGTGCAGGCATGGTTTGCAAAGCCGGAGACTACACAGCGTGCAGAGCTGCACGTGCACATCTCCCTGTGGCTGCACGCCTTCAACCCAGACCGCCTGGAGGCGGCTATACACCGCGGCCAGCATGCGGCCCTCCTGCAGTACATGGAGCGGGTGCAAAATCAGGGCATCCCCTCGCCCACGCTCAGTGGTGTGAAAGTGCCACTCACTGAAGCACCGTCCGACCCATCCCAGCCGGCGCCGGAGCGCCGGCAACAGCCGTGCGGCTGTGCGGAGGGCAAGCACGTCATCCACGCCCGTTCCGAGCACCAGCGCGCACTGCAGGCGGTGAAGAAAGCGCTGCGGCTCGTGCGCAAGCGGACCACCGAGCCGCAGGCAAAGGCATGCCAGCATCCGGTGTCGGAGCACAACCCAGACCCGGACGCCGCGGCGCTATACTGTGCAGAAGCCATGCTGGAGGTGCTCATGCACGACCACATCCCCGGCACCTGCACCACAGGCCACACGCCAGTCACCGACGACAACTGCCGCTTCCGGATCCCGTACCTCTTGAACTGGACCAGCCACATCGACGACCACACCGGGAGTGTGCACCTGCAGCGATTCGGGCGGACGCTAGTGGCACACATCTGCAGCCTGCTGCTCGCGCACCCATGCAATCACACGCTTGCATTCGCATGCGAGGTCAGCCGTGCGCTCCGTGAGCAACGCCGATGGGACAAGCACCATCCAGGCGCATCCCTGGACGATCCCCGCCGCCCCAAGCTACGCAGCATGGCGCAGCTCGCGGCCGACGCCGCGGATTACGCACTGAAATACAACACCAAGGGCGAGACCAGCGAGGGCAGCACTGCGCAGCTGGCCGGAGTGCTGCTCCTGAGGTGGCAACAGCGACAGGGGCTCGTGCCGATAGGGGAGGGCAGCAACGCCACCATTCCGCTGCAGGTGTGCTGCACAGGGTACACGACGGAATTGCCCCATAGCATCAGGCATATAGCCCCTACTACCTACCCTGGCCCCTAATGCCTAACTCCTACCACATGGCACCCGGCCGTACACCCCTCCCGCCGCCCCCCCCTCCCCCTCTCTCACAGGCATCACCGAGCACAGCTGCAGACACGGGATCGGCTGGACATGTGCACGCACGTCAGGCACTGCAGGTGCAGGAGCAGGCGGAACGCGGGGCACACGACAGCAGTACGCTCCATGCCCGGCAGCGCAGCACGTACGAGGTGTCACGCTGGAACCTCGCGCACGCCTGCAACGTGCAGACCATCCACACTACACTGCCCTCCACCGCAGCGGCGCTACACCTCATCGAGGGGCGGGGCAGCTACGAGTCCTACAGCAGCCAGCCGATTGACTACCGTGTGTTCCAGCACCCACTGCTGGCCCACGAGGAGCCCATCGGGGCGCCACCCCCGGACGTCGACATCGAGCTGACGCCTGCACACCGCGACGCTCCCATGGAAGACGCGAGCGTGCCGGAAGAGATCGAGGCCCTGTACGGCGGCGGTGAGGCCGCCCACCCCAGCGCACCCGCCCAGCCCGGCGACGAGATGCTGGTAGTGACCCGGCACACCGACTACATGCTGCGCGGGCCCGACTACGCCCACCTCTGCCCAGTCATATTCTTCATGCTGCATTACAAGGTACAGTACAGTACTCGCGGGCACACAGCTGCTATCTTATGGCAACCATGCCACCGCTTCCTCCCACAACACCGCACATTACCATACTAACCCAATCCGCTCAATTCCCCCTGCCTGCCTGCAGCGAAAACTACACCCCGACGAGACCGTGCCGCCGCACCCGCTGGACCCGACGCACCCACAGGCCAAGACACACAGCTGGGTGCACCGCCGGCACTTCGCAACACCGCAGCCGCTCAACGATCCGCCAATCCGCCCCGGCAACGACAGCCCGCCGGCACAGCGGGACGCCTACGCCGCCTTTGCACTCGGTAACTTCGCGGCGTACAGCCAGGATAACCCGCTGGACCTCAGCAGCGGCCTGTGGGCGGCGTACCAGCGATACTTCTGCAGCGACGCTGCCATATCACCCACCGCACCCCTCGAGCTGCAGATCGCGCGGCACATGCTGGACAATGCAGACAGCCTCGCGCAGGTGCGGGCACACGCAGATGAGCAGCGGCTACTCCGGGCACGTGCAGATCAGGACGTCATGCACCAGGCCGAAACGGCGCTCATGGACGACGTGGAAGGCGAGGAGTTTGTGGTCCCAACCGGCGCCGACGAGGAGGACGACGCGACGACCGAGCCGCACACTACCCGCCACAGTGACGCCGCCTGGCGGAGCCACGTCCTGGCGGACGACGCCCATACACGGCTGCACGATACGTATCTCCATCCGCCACGCACCATCTCAGGCCAGCACAACCGCGAAAAGAACTACATCGAGGCGGCGCTGAAACCCCTGCCGGACTCAGCAGAGTCGTATGCAGCGGCGCCGCCACAGACCGACCTCCGTGACGGCCCGGACTACAGCGATGAAATGCTGGAGAATATGCTGGAGCAGCAGCTTAAGTACGACCCTACCGACCCATCTGCCTCCTCGCCACTCACGCTCCGCCTCGTCCATGCTGGCACCTCCAACGTGCGCGCACAGCTCTTCCTGCTGCAACGCCAGACCGCCGAGTACCCCACGGCGGCGTCCGGCAACGAGCCGCCACCGTACGTGCTCCTCCCAGCCAACAGCCGCCCCAGCACCGACGACACCGCACGCCTTTTCACGCTCTCCGACGAGCAGGACCGCGTGTTCAAGCTATATGCAGCGATCCTCCACGCTGAAAACGCAGGTCACCGCCAGGAACCCCTCACGGCCATCCTCACTGGCAAGGCGGGCACCGGCAAGAGCCGAGTGTTCCACGCCATCCTCTGGCACGCCTTCCAGCACGGTTTCCACCACTTGGTCGCAGTCGTCAGCTACACCTGGCGCGCCGCCCTGCACGACACCACGCCCGCCAATATTGGTGTCAGCACCACTACGTTCTTCCGTGTGCACGGCACCAAGCCGCCCAGCGACACGGCGCGCATGCAGGTCGCGGCACGGCTGAACGGCGTACGGCTCATCCTCCTGGACGAGTTCAGCTGCTGCAGCCCCCCGCACTGGGCGCGGATCGTCGCCGTCGTACACACTGTGCGCGGCGCCCTACGACCCGACGATATAGCCGTGCACGACGGCGTACTGGCAGACCTGCACGGCCTCCTCGCAGGCGACCCGCCGCAGCTGTCACAACCTGGAGCGCCCGCAATGCACACCGGTGAGTGCAACCGAGACAACAGGGAAGTGGGACATGAAAGTGGGCAGCTCGTCATCGACAACAGGGCAGGGGGGGACAGCATCCAACCAGCGAGGAAACAAACACAAAAGAATACACCTAACTGCATCCTGACCTCCTCTCCTCGATCGTACACCCCAACCTACAGGTGCACACGCCCACAACCTCCTGGAGCAGCGTGCACACGCACTGCCGTCGCATGCCGCCGCCCCCGCCACCGCCACCACCTCAACCACTGCACACCCCGTCAGCCAGCAGCAGCCCGGCGAGCCAACACCGCTCGTTCAGCTGCTGCAGTTGCTCCGGAACCCGGGCGGTAGCGCAGTTGAGCTCGGCGTGCAGCTCTGGCGTGCCATACCACACGCCTTCGTACTCACAAAGCCCTTCCGCCAGACCGATACCGACCAGCACCCCAACCTGCTGGAGATCGCCGAGATCTTTAACGGCCGGGGAGAGGCCAGCCCCGCACAAGTGGATTCCGCCTGCGACCAGCTGAACAGACGCACACTGAAGCCTACGGACCTCGCACAGCACGGCCCGCCCAAGGTCGTCGTCCTCCGGCACAGCGTCCGTCTGGCACTGCTGCCACACCTCCTGCGTTTGCATGCCGCCCACGCAAAACAGCCGCTGTTCATTTGGCGCAGCGTCGACTTGACGCCTGAAGGCGGTGCACTATCAGCATCCGTCTTCCAGGAGCTGGAGCGGCTGGGCGGCTCCGAGAACGATGGCGCCGTCCCGACAGTCTGCGCCTTCTTCCCGGGCATCCAGTACAACCTCACCACCACCACCAATCCCGCCCTCCGCCACGTCCACAACAACGTGGCGACTGGCACCGGGATGGTGCTGGACCCCCGCGAGCCATCTTTGGCCGGCAGCACCGTGGTGCACGTCCTACGATACCCACCCCGCGCCATCATCATTCGCCCGGACGGCCTAGACAACAGCATCCGCATCGGCCAGCTGCAGGTACGCCGTTCCTATACAACTACAGGGACAAAACGCAACGGAGAACGGGGAAAAAGCAAGCCGAACGAAACAAGCCACAATGGGCAAGGGGAAACCGTCACAGACCAAGCAACAAGCAGAAAGGAAACTACACACGAAAAGCCATCCGACCAATCACAATTCAAACGCCCACCCGCCCCCGTGCTCCCTTGTGCCAGGCTGGCGAAATCGTAGTCGCCCCCATCACTGTCCAGTTCACGCCACACAGCGCCCAAAACCCGCAGCCCATCCGCCGCTATGGCTTCCCGCTGGAGCCTGCCTACGCCGCGACGGACTATTACGTCCAAGGCGCCACCTTCCGTGGATTCTGGGTAGCGCACCTGGCCAAACCCCCGACCGGATCCTACCACCGCGCCTCCCTGTACGTGCTCCCAACACGCTTCACTTCCCTGGCTAATTTCTTCCTCCTCACACCGCTGTGGCCCGCTGACGACCCGGAACACCACGAGGAGAAAAAGGTGAAACAGCGCTTCCGCAAACTGGCGACCCGCGACCCCGATCTCGCGGCCGAGTGGGAGCGCCTCATGCTGTTGGCGGACCGCACGGCCCACCAGTACGACACCCTCCTGCTGGCATACCAGCGCGCCGGAATGCTGCAGCAACCCGGCGGCGCCGCTGCCTAGTGCCGACAAATCGAAGGTGCATGCCGACCTGTGGAGCCACAGCAAGTCGAGCCAGAGAATGCGGGGGGGCCGGGCAGAGCATGGGGCGACACGGAGCGGCGAGGAGCATCGCCTGGAGCGGGGAGGACCATGCCACAAGGCGGGGCGGGGCGGAGCATGCGGCGACGCAAAGCGGGGCAACGCATGGGGCGAGGCGGGGCGGGGCAGGGCGGGGCTGAGCGGGGCAGGGCGGGGAGGGGCGGGGCGGGGCGGGGCGGGACGGGGCGGGGCAGAGCGACGCGGAGCATGGGGTGGGGTAGGTCGGGTGGAACATGAGATGGGTTGCGGTTGCGGTTTCGGTTGCGGTTTCAGTTTCGGTATAGGTTTCGGTTTCGGTCACGATTCTCGTATCGATTTTCAGTTTCAGTTCCGGTTTCCGTTTCGGGTCCGGTTGCACTTGCCGCTGCAGTTGCGCCGCGAAAGGGATTTGCTAAGCGAGCCCAAAGGGCGAGCCGAAGGCCAGTGATACCAGGGCCACTCGTGCATTTTTCAGACTTCGTGGGTGTGTACCGGGGTTCACCGAATATAGCATGTCTATAAAACGCTCGATCGCTAGGTCGCCGACGTTTGACTCCGGACATCGCCGGTTCGAATCCCAGTCGAACAAAATTAAATTTTAACCTGAGGTCGTCGGTTCAAATCCTGCGCAACCCTCTTTTTAATTAAAATTCATTTTTCAAAAGACCAGGAGCTGTTACTGCTTTGTTAGTAACAGCACTGCAGCAACGACGCTGGAGTGCTGCCCCATACTCCGCGCGCACCGTGCGAGCACATTCCATACCAACTGCTGTTCAACTTCCTGGGGCCTGCGGTGTGGGGGCTGACTGGCTGACTGGCTGCGGCGGGACAATGCACAGGGTATTTATGGGGCGAGGGTGGAGTGGAGCATGCGGCGGGGCACAACGGACCACAGCATGGGGCGGGGTGGGGTGGAGTGGAGCATGGGGCGGGGCGGGGCAGGGCGGGGCGGGGCGGGGCAGGGCGGGGCGGGGTGGAGCGGGACAGAGCATGGAGCGGGACGACAGAACAAGGAACACAGCAGGGCAGGGCAAAACAGAGCAAGGCTTACAAATCGGCGGGGCCGAGCGGGGCGGGGTACAGCATAGTAAACCGGGGCAAAGTATGGGGTCAGGCAGGATGGAGCGGAGCATGACGTGAGGCAGAGCGGAGCGGAGCATGGGGCGGCGCAAAGCAGAGCATGGGGCGGCGCAAAGCAGAGCATGGGGCGGGGCGGGGTGGAGCATGGGGCGAGGCGGGGCAGTATGGGGCAATGCATGGGGCGGGGCGGAGCATGGGGCGGGACGGGGCGGTGGCATCCAGGCAAGAGCACAGCAAAGTCAGGCAGGGAGGGGCAGGCAGGCAGGGGCAGGCAGGGTAGGCGGGCAGGCAGGAGTAGGCGGGGAGGGGCAAACAGGCAGGGCACCCATGGAGCGAGGCGGAGCAAGGTGTGGGTAAAGGGCAGGCAGGGTAGGCGGGCAGGCAGGAATAGGCAGGGAGGGGCAAACAGGCAGGGCGCCCATGGAGCGAGGCGGAGCGAGGTGTGGGTAAGGGAGCGAACGAACTGGGGATAATCAGTGAAGAGAATGTGGAGTGCAGCGCTGAAGGGTAGTTTGGACACGATGGTGGAGTCGGGGGGTGGGGCGGGGTGGAGCAGAGCATGAGGTAAGGCGGGCCCGGGTTGAGTGTGGGGTGAGGCAGGGCAGGGTGGAGCATGAAGTGACGCCGAGCAGGGCGGAGCATGGGCGGGATGGCGTGGAGCATGGAGTGGAGCGGTGTGGAGCATGGGGTGGAGCGGCACGGAGCATGGGGCGGAGCGATGCAAAACATGGGGCGGGGTGGACCATAACGCCAGGCGGAGCGGGGCGGAGCATGAGGCGAGGTCAAGCGGGGCAGAGCATGGGGTGGAGCGGGGCATGGAAGCACCAGGCCTTCGTGAACGATAGTACACAACAGGCACGATAGTACAGCACGTGCATAACTGCTGTCGGGGATGTCATACACGCCGGAGCACGGGGTGGGGAGGTTTCGGTTTCGGTTTCAGTTTCGGTTTCAGTTTCGGTTTCGGTTTCGGTTTCGGTTTCGGTTTCGGTTTCGGTTTCGCTTTTTCTTTCGGTTTCGGTTTCGGTTTCGGTTTCGGTTTCGGTTTCGGTTTCGGTTTCGGTTTCGGTTTCGGTTTCGGTTTCGGTTTCGGTTTCGGTTTCGGTTTCGGTTTCGGTTTCGGTTTCGATTTCAGTTTCAGTTTCAGTTTTGGTTTCGGTTACGGTTACAGTGCATTTTGTGCCGACAGCGAAAGGGATTTGCTAAGCGAGCCCAAAGGGCGAGCCGAAGGCCAGTGCAAATCCCTTTAGGGATTTGATTGTCAGGGCCACTCGTGCATTTTTCGGTTTTCGCGTGTGTGGACATCGGGTTTTCCGATTTTGGCATGTCTCAAAAACGCACGGTTGGAACGCCGCGGCAATTGATTCCAAAGGTCGCCGGTTCGAATCCCGGTTGACTAACTTCATTTTTAAGCAGAGGTCGCCGGTTCAAATCCTGCGCGACCCTATTTTTAATTAAAATTTATTTTTCAAAAGGCCAGGAGCCTGTTACTGCTTTCTTAGTAGCAGCACTGCAGCAACGATGCTGGAGTGCTGCCCCATGCTCCACGCCCACCGTGCGAGCAGATTCCATACCAACTGCTATTCAACTTCCTGCGGGACTGCGGTGCAGCGAAATGTAGCCCCTAGCCCCTACCCCCTAGCCTCTAGCAGACGGGCAGACAGGAGGAGGCAGGGAGGGGCAGGCAGGCAGGGAGCAGGGGCAGGTAGGGCAAAGGGTAGGGGGGTAATAAGAATGGCTCGGGGTGAGGGGAACACAACACAGGCAGGGCAGGGGGGGGGGCAGGGCGGGGGCAAGTCAGAAGCAGGGGTGGGGTGGGTGTATTGGGAGGCATGCGGCCTGGGAATGACAGAACAAGGGGGGATGTGGGGGAGGAGATGGAGATGGATGCGGGGGTCAGCCGTTGATCCCCCAGCATCCGTGGAGGTCAGGGTGCGTGCTGCATGGAGCGGCGGGTGAAGTAGAAGGCAGGCAGGGGCAGGCAGGCAGGGGCAGGCAGGGGCAGGCGTGCAGGCAGGGAGCAGGGGCAAGCAGGGCAAGGGGCAGGAGGGGTAATAAAAACGGCCCGGGACGAGGGGAAGGCAACGCAGGCAGGGCAGGGGGGGGCGGGGGCAAGTCAGGGGCAGGGGCGGGGTGGGTGTGTTGGGAGGCATGCGGCCCGGGGGGTAACAGAAGCAGGAGCAAGGGCAAGGGGGGATGTGGGGCAGGACATGGAGATGGCTGCGGGAGAAGAACGACAGGATGGAGAAGGACGGCAGGATGGGAGGGGGGAGAAAAGGGGATTGATGGCAGGATGGAAGGCGATGCGACGTTGCTTCTCGAATGTGGCATAGGGCAGGGCATGGAGATGGATGCGGGGGTCAGCCGTTGGGGCACGGCGAGAAATACGGCAGGGTGTGTCGGGAGGGGGGAAGGAAAAACGAGGGGGCGACAGTAGGGAAACCCGACGGAGAAATTTGTGGGGCAGCGGAAGAGGAAGGGGGATGCAGACCGGCTGTGCGAGAGTGGGGAACAGAGTGGGGAACAGGAATCATTTCATACCCCCAGCATCCCTGGATAAGATGGCGGGATGGGTTGGCGGCGGTGGGTTCACCGGCGGGTGGGTCAGGGGGCTGCATGCTGCAGGGCGGAAGTAGGTGTGGACGAGGGTGAGGAGGTCAGGGTGCATGGAGCGGCGGGTGAAGTAGAAGGCGTGTGGGTAGCCAGCAAGAGGGATACAGGCCGTGGAGGATGCCACGACGTTGCGCACAAGAGAGGACGGTGGAAATGCCGGGGCAGGCAGAGACAGGCCGGGGCAGGCAGTGACAGGCAGGGGCAGGCAGGCAGAGGGGCAGAGTGAGGGCAAGTCAGGAGCAGGGGCGGGGTGGGTGTGTTGGGAGGCATGCGGCCCGGGGGTGACAGAACAAGCGGGAACAAGGGCAAGGGGGAATGTGGGGGAGGACATGTAGATGGATGCGGGAGTCAGCCGTTGGTCTGAGGGGAATAACCGCAAGAGGATCGGATCACAGGGGAGGGGAGAAGGGTGGATCGTGGGGTAGGGGCATGGCTGGGTCGAAAACAGGGCAAAAAGACGGCAGGATGGGAGGGGGGAGAAAAGGGGAATGACGGCAGGATTGGAGGCAACGCAACGTTGCTTCTTGAAGGTGGTATAGGGCAGGGTGTGTGGTGTGCGGTTGCGGTTGCGGTTGTGGTTGTGGTGGGTGTATTGGGAGGCATGCAGCCTGGGGATGACAGAACAAGCGGGGGCAAGGGCAAGGGGGGATGCAGGGGTCAGCAGTTGATCCCCCAGCATCCGTGGAGGTCAGGGTGCGTGCTGCGTGGAGCGGTGGGCCAAGTAGAAGGCATATGGGTGCACGACCCGGTGCACGGCGCCGCCGACCCAGCGGCACGGAGCATGGGGCGTGCATGGACCGGTTTCGGTTTCGGTTTCGGTTTCGGTTTCGGTTTCGGTTTCGGTTTCGGTTTCGGTTTCGGTTTCGGTTTCGGTTTCGGTTTCGGTTTCGGTTTCGGTTTCGGTTTCGGTTTCGGTTTCGGTTTCGGTTTCGGTTTCGGTTTCACTTTCGGTTTCGGTTTCGGTTTCGGTTTCGGTTTCGGTTTCGGTTGCGGTTGCGGTTGCACTTGCGGTTGCGCTTGCAGTTGCGCCGCGAAAGGGATTTGCTAAGCGAGCCCAAAGGGCGAGCCGAAGGCCAGTACACAGTGCATTTTTCAGACTTCGTCAGTGTGTACCGGGGTTCACCGATTTGGCATGTCTGTACAACGGTCGATCGCTAGGTCGTGGACGATGGAATCCAGAGATCGCCGATTCGAATCCTCATCGACCAATTTTTTTTAAAATCAGATATCACCAGTTCAAATCCTGCGCGACTGTCTTTTTAATTAAAAGTTATTCTTCAAAAGAGCAGGAGCCTGTTACTGCTTTGTTAGTAGCAGCACTGCAGCAACGACACAGGAGTGCTGCCCCATGCTCCGCGCCCACCGTGCGAGCAGATTCCATACCAACTGCTATTCAACTTCCTGCGGGACTGCGGTCCAGCAAAATGTGAGCAATACGGCTGCCTGGCTTGCCTGGCTGCCTGCCTAGCTGCCTGGCTGCCTGCGTGGCTGGCTGGCTGGCTGGTGAATCGAAGACAGGGGAGCACGACGGCACTCCTGCGGGAAAGGAAAAACGAGGAGTCGGAAGTAGGGAAACAAAACGGAAAATTTTTTTAGGGCAGGACAGGTTCCGATATGATGTAAATGGCGTTTCGATTGCCGATTCGGACCGCTGCACCGGTGCACAAGACATATACCATATGACTACCTATTAAACTTCCTGCGGGACTCCAACTCATTCAAAGCCTTCATCGCCGGTGTGCGACACATTTTTTTATGGAATGAATCCAGAAGTTGCCGCTTCGGTCGCCGGTTCGATCGCCAGTCCGGGATTCGCCGATTCGCTCGGCGGTTCGGTCGCCACTCGGCAAACGTGCTGCGGGACTGAAATTTATTGAAACCCTTATTCGCCGGTATGCAAGGCATATTTTTATGGAAGAAGTCCAGAAATCGCCGTTTGGATTGCCGCTCGGTACGAGGAATACTTGCTACACGACCGTTCGTCCGTGTTGAAGAAGTTGCTGCGATTTAGTTCTCAGTCCATCTCAGTCCATTATGAACACAAATGTTACCACATGAAGGTGAACAACTCTTATGGATTGTTCGCGCCTTCCTACGCAGCAACGATACCGCTCGCAAACTAGCTCACCACCACGAATGGAAGAAACTGACTGAACTTATTGAACCTGATCTCATCAAAGAAGGAATTAAGATACCAACAGACTTTCCGCATTGGCTCACACAGCAGAAGAACAACCTGGACAACCTTACAGCTCCCAACCCAGCAGACATCGGGTGCGTCTTCCATGAATACGTCACAAACAAAAACGACAACTTCCTAGCAGCATTGCAGCAGCGACGCTGGAATGCCGCCGCGGACATTCTGCAAAAACACCGGCTTTGTCAGCAGATTCCATACCAGCAGCTCTTCAACTTCCTGCGGGACTGCGGTGCAGCTAAATGCGAGCAATACAGTGTGGTTATTGCGGACGCAAGCGTGCAAGCAACAGCGGCAGCCCATGAGCACGACGGGAACGACCCGCTGCAAGTTCTCGCCAACGCCATGGGCTTCAACGACCCACCGGCCTTTCCGGAGCGGAACAGCCTCTTCGATGCCGCGAAGGCAGCAGTGGAACAGGCAGCCGCGGCAGGCAGCACAGCGCAGGCATCCCAAGCCCCACTGCAGCTGGATGACGACAGCCGCGACGCCCTCAAGTTCAGGCGCCTGCTGGACGATAATCTCCCGCTGCACCCATGCTGCGTGTGCGGCATCCGCATGCGGCGCTGCGACCTGCGGGTACATACATACCTGAACAACGTGGCGCTGCTGCAGCCGCTTCTATACAGCACCCGTGAAGTGGACCAGGCAGTGCATCGCCTGAACCACACGACGCTCTGGACGGCACCGGCATCGGCCAGCAGTGATCCAGGACCCTCCACCAGCACGGCGGCGGCGCGGCCGTTTGCACCGCAGTACCACCTGCTTGGCGACGAGCGTGCTGGCTGCATTCGAGCCACCGCTTACGGCGACGCCGATCTTGACATCTGTCACCATTGCAGCGGCAGCCTTGCTAACAGCACGGTGCCACCCCTGTCGTACAAGGCGGTCGACAACGGGCCCCGGCCCGAACATCTCGTTCAACTGACGATGCTGGAGGAGCGCGTGCTGGCACCCGCCCGGGTACTACGGCACCTGGCCATCTGCCGGCATGCACGCGACCGTTCTACCAGCGCATCGGAAGTCGGGCATGCAGTCCTGCGGGCGCACATCATCAGCTTCAACAACCCGGGACCGGACACCCTGGCGGCCATGTTTCCTTTGCCCCCTGACCGTGTGCCGGAAATCGTGTCGGTGGTCCTCGTTGCAGCAGCGCAAAGCGAGGCTGAAATCATCGACCTCGCAAAGCGCACACATGCCCTCCACCTGCGAGGCCATGTCATCGCCCGCTGGGCGCGCTGGCTGGCGGAAGTTTACCCGCACCTCCACGACCGCCTTGATCACGATGCAGTACAGCAGTGGGAGGAGGCTGCGGACAGCATCCCGCGCAACGTTCTGGCCGCTGCACTGCATGTGGACACAGAGGAGGAGGCGCTCACATTAGGCGAGCAGCAGCAGCAACGGCACGCAGGGTATGCAGCAGCGCGGTTTGGAGGGCCCGAGCAGGCCGCAACGCACGGCACAGCCGGAGTTCGCACTGACGCATCAGCCCAGGCATCGGTCGTGGATGAGGAGGTGGCAGCTGTGGCGGACGCCAACGCGGCATCCGCCCATCTGCCTAAGCGCCACGCACCACACCCGTCCATCCCTGCAACCGCACCTACCGGCAGCATTGCGGTAAGGAACAACATAGGCAGGAGCAATATGTCCCCCAACTGAACAGAAACATTACAGCAGCACAGGCATTAAACCAGTTTTTCCAACTTGAAGCCTGAATTGACAAGAATGCTCCCATCTGTTCATTCACCCGCAGCGTGAAATAAATCAGGAGGCGCTCGCAGCAGCCATGCTTCGGTTACCACGTAACGCACAGGCCAACCTGCTACAGCACTTAACCGCCCGGCACTGGCGAGCAGCTGCGGACTTGCTGTACGGTGCTTCACAAGGCATCGGGCTGAGCACTGTTGCAGGCATCCCTCCTGACAAGAACGTCAAGCTGCAGAAGCACCTCAGCAAATGCACCCAGGGTTACATCGCCGCCCTCAAGCCATCAAGTGGTACCACCGCCAGCCCATTCCTTCCAGCCGTAAGTCATTGGACAAATACGCATGTGCACTATGAATGCGCACCCCAACCTTTCTCAATTTTCCCTGCACCCCACAGCGCCACAAACGCGGTCGCTCACCTGAAGCACCGGGCCACATGGAAGCAAGCCCCGCTGCTCGCAGCCAAGTCCACACCGAACAGGTCAGCAATGCAGGACCATACGAACCGGGTACACAGTGCGTCAGCTTGGGGGCCGGCGCCTGAAAAATAGGGACTAGGGCTTCGGCACCTTTTCTCCCGCAACACACCCGCTCAGTGCTGGCAACTGTACTGCCTAGACTCTAGACCGATACAATCCCTGCCCGACCAAACTCCCTACCCCCCCCCGTCAGGATCCCACGGTGCAGGCCGCCGCGCCCGCTCCAGGCCAGCCAGACGTGTACGTGCTGCAGTTCCCGCCCTCTCCTGCCGGCACCGCCCCGCAGCCGCACCCTGAGCATGCGGCGGCACTGCGATCCACTGCAGAAGGAACAGGCAGGGGCAGGCGGGCAGACAGGAGTAGGCAGGAAGAGGCAGGCAGGCAGGGAGCAGGAGCAGGCAGGGCAAGGGGCAGGGGGGGTCATAACAACGGCCCGAGATGACGGGATGGGTGGGCGGGAATATGGGGGCCGACGGGGAGCTTAGGGTGGCATCGTGTGGCACTGGGGGGCCCCCGGGGGGCTTGGGATGTTATTGGGTGGCATTTAGGAGCCCCCGGGGCGATACGGAGCAGGACGGAGCATGGGGCGAGGCGTAGAGGTTGTGGTGCGGCTGCGGTTGTGGTTGCGGTTGCGGTTGCGGTTCCGCTTGCGGTTCCGGTTGCGGTTGCACTTGCAGTTGCGGTTGCAGTTGCGCCGCGAAAGGGATTTGCTAAGCGAGCCCAAAGGGCGAGCCGAAGGCCAGTATAATAGGAAACAAATAGTATGCGAGGACTACAAAAATAGCACCTTGTACGAAACAAATTTGTCGCAAATTCCTGTCTGGATGGCTTAGACAATGGTTGATGGTCTTAGGACAACCGAGGTCACAGGTTCGATCCCTGTGGAGACCCCCGGCTACCGCTGGGTGTGAGATTATGGCTAGCTGCTATGAGTGGAGTTGGTGGCCGAGTTGATTGGCCAGGATTCACACGTTTGAGTGGTGGCGATCGCTGAACCCTCTGTCTCGGTGGTAGTTGGGTGAATGGATGAGGTCCGCCCTAGAAGGCAGAGCTATCCCAGTTGTCCAATGAGGATCGTCTGGAAGGTTCTGTGGTGCGGATGTTGCCCAGAGGAGAATGGGGCCATACCGTACAACTGTAACAATCTCTCTCTCTCTCATGGCTTAGACCGGACCTGGTCGGACCAGTGGGGTGCTTGCCTGTTTAGACCGGACCTGGTCGGACCAGTGGGGTGCTTGCCTGTTGAAGAGCTATTCGATTTGGCTAAGCCTTTCCGGTGATGGAGACAACCCGGACGCGCAGCGACCGTGACAGTGGCCGAGTAACGCATTCCCCACTCCAATCCGATAAATACACCTGCGAGCCCGGCACTGGCACACCCCGCACATCTTAAGCCTTTGTTGTTGCGGTTGTTCCAGTGTGGGCTCCCGACCCGAGAAGAGTACACAGCCAACGGGCCGGCCGGCCGCGCACTGCACCGGAGGCGAGCACGGCAGCTGAGGCACACACCCATAACAGACAGCAGTCGCCAACACAGGAACGAGCGAACCTGGGGCAAGTAAGGCTCCTGTGTTTTGTGGTGCCACGTGCCAGGCTGCGGGCGGGCTCCCCGCAAGGGCTTCAGACTTGGGTCCGCCTGCCCAGAGAGTCTACGAAAGGTGAAAACTGGTGACCGGGGCGAAAATGTTTTGGGCATTACTGGCGATCGTTTGCGTGCAAGGCAACCACAGCGTCCATCGACATGGATGGCACTCTCTGCGGCTTTGGACGGCAGACACATGGAACGGCAGGCAGGGAGGCGAAGCTGGGACTGGCGTCCGTGCTTGCGCCAACAGACTTGGGCGTATTGGGGAAGGAGCGCCGGGGCTATCATCCGGCCGTTCCAAGGCGTGGTGGGAAGAGCTTCGAGGCGTGAGAGGACAAACAAATCAGCGCCATTTGCAGCGACGGAGCAGAACTCATGCCGCTGTCGGGGTCCTGCATGAGGTTGCCGCGAGGACAGCGTTTCACGCTTGGCGATTGGGTTGACTGAAAGCTACCCAAAGCGTGCAAGCAAGGGCCCTCTATGGAGCTGTGTTTCAATCATTAACGACTTGATCAGCAGTGGGGCACCTGAGTAACGTCTGCCTGCCTGCCCAGGCCTGCCCGCCTGCTTGCCCGCCTGCCTCTAAAAATATATGATGCGCCCTCTTCGGGTCTGTCCGGCGCCGTATGCCAGCAGCAGGAGGCAGGCTGCCTGCTGTAACAATGCGGAGTTGCGGAGTCGCGGACTCGCACTGGATTGCAGCAGTCGTGAAAGGACAGCCATGGCAAATACATGCGCAGCTGCCTGTAGAACACAAAGCGTTCATTTCTCCATTTTGAACAAATCGCGGCGAACCTTCAGCCCCTTCAGGACCGTTTCGCGCAGCTATGACAAGTTAAAATTTTGTTCGCCGGCAGTACTGTACGTAAGGGCTTCAGTCACCGTCTCACCGACTCACCGTCACCGTTACGCGTAACGCGCTCTACTCGGCGGTCAAGCCGTCTGCTTGATGGAGTATGGAGTACAGCGGATTTGGGCTTGCTGGAATCGGGAAACAAGCCCATTGGCGCAAGCTCCCCCGTCACCGTATTCTACCGCAGCTTCATTTGTCAGAGACTTCAACCCAACCAAAAGTTAAAACCTTATGAGCCCGACGCAATGCAGATAAATAAATTAAAGCTATTAATGTACCCCTGTAAGACACGCATAAAAAATTACGGTAGATAGCCATTGTACCAAAACGGCCGCAAAAGGACCCCAGCGAGGACAACGAGCCGATCCTGCAGGGCCTTGTTGTTAAAGCTTCTCACGTGTCTGTAGAGGCCACCGCAATATTGTTATGTTTTCTTTGCGGTCTCCTGAGAGGTTGTGAGGGTGTGTGACAACGCTCTACGGCAGACTCCCACGTTACGGAGGCATTTCTAACACGCACCTTCGGCAGATTTTTCCAACGTGACACCAATCCAATGCCAATACGACTTTTTTTACGTATCGTTTTGTGTTTCATGAAATGGTCAGAGTTGCTGACTTTGTGAGACCGCCCGTACCCGCTCGGTTAACACCCGCATCCAGGGGACCCGGAGGGCGTGTTCATAGAAATCAACACATCACAGCGTTTGCGACCTAACCTGATTATGGTTTGCGTAAGACGTGGTCAAAACTAAAGATGTCGACAACCGCAAGTGAAAATCACCTGTCGCAGACTCGAGCGAGTGAGTGTCACCTGCCTTTACATCCCTTCATCTGAAACATAATTGAATTAACTGCCCAGGACGTGAAACACTACGGTAATTTCGGGTCACGCGCTTTCAATTTTTCATCTCTTACGTTGTGGACGAGCCGACTGCCAGCGACCGCTACGACCATTCTGACCACTTCACAGAATGACTTATACAGCAATAATTTCAGCACAAGACTGAAGTTATGTTTTAGGGCTTGTTCCTATCGATACTGCAACCGTCAGAAATCGACACGGTTGCGAAAGCGCGTTACTTGTTACTCTTCCGTACACCGTTGTGAATTTCCTTCTCATTAGTTGCCGTGCATAACAATAACGCTGGCACATGAAATGGCCCTTTATAAATGATCCTTGAGCATCAAACGCTTCCTCCAGACGAGGACAACACTTGGAAGCTGTATATACTAATTCGAGTAAATCACGCTTTTTATGTATTGTCAGTTCCGCGTCAAAGCTGAAACCCCACTTCATGCTTAAGTTCAATCCGACGCATCTCGAGCCCCGCGACATGGCCTGAGCCGCTTGCTGAAGGCGCAGCTTCACGACGAAACGACGCCCGTCTTGGAGGTACGCTAGCCGGCACCAACATGCTTTGTTTCGTGCCTGGTTGCCTTCACTTCTTGTATTTTGTATCAGCAGCAAGTCGCGGATGTTCATTACCTTGCGGCGAGGGAAAGCATCATTTCGAGCGAAGCTGGATGTGCATCGCGCTAGATGGCGTGTGTGCTGATTTATGTTGAGAAGAAATCACCCTATTCAATAATACCGACTTTGTGTCTACGTCGTCTTGGTAACTGACCTGCCGAGTCGCGGCGAATGTCCGTCCTGACTGTCTTCTTTTGATGAAGGCGCCCGACAGGCTGCTCACACCGCTGAGTTCGGCTAAAATATAACAACTGGGGGACAGAAAGGGGGCATCGCATGCCTTGCCGCCTTCTCCGGCAGGCTTTCACGCTTTTAGGTCATCATCCAGAGTGCGAATTCCGAACCCGGCGCACGGTGCCTGCATCAGTGCCAGTCTTATAGCGCATATCCTTTCACATTCATAACCCGTCTCCTGCCCGTCCTCATCGCCCCCCCTCGTCCAGGTCCCTTTTTGTTCGTCGTCTACCGCTACGTCGCCGCAGTTTCTATAACCGTTCTCCAAGCTTCTGGGCGCTGCGCAGCGCGGACGACTCCAATCAGCTGAACTGTACCGGGCTCAACAATGGCCATCTGCACGTTTGGCGGCCTGGCTCTGGGCGCTGTCAGCGGCGAGCTGACTAACTGGGTGAGCCCATCCGCCACCCCGCCATCGGCCTGCCTCTCCTCAACCACAGCTCTTGGGGCCTTTGACACTCCCACAGCGGCGCACCGTAGTCTCTGCAGCTCGCCCGCAACGGTCTCAGCCTGGCAACGGCATCAGCTGCAGCTGCAGTTGCTGCTGCCACAGCCGAGGCAACACCAACACCGGCAGCAGTCGCATCAGCTGCTGCTACAACATCAGCACCAGCACTGTCCCAGGCGCCTGCAGGACCTGCACTTGCAGTCCCAGGCCCAGCTCCTCCGCCTCCCCTGCCCACACCACACCCTGGCCAAGCCGCAGGCCGCTAACCTGCATCCGCCGCGGCTGGTCAGCTGCCATGAGCCACCGCGACCTCGGGTTGTAGCTCCCTGCCAGACCGCCATGTTCAGTGTTGCTGGTGTGGAACAGCTGCAACCACTACAACTACAACAGCAGCAACAACAACAACAACAACAACAACAACAACAGCTGCAGCAGCGGCGGCACGATCGTGAACAAGGACTTCACGCCGTGCCACTCGGGCGGCAAGTCTCCGTCTCCTTCTCCCTGAAGCGCGCACGAGAGCAGGACCCGGCGGAGGATCTCCCAATGCAAAGCCGCCGCGTCGACGGCCCAACCGCTCCGTCCTGCAGCAGCTTCACCAGCGGCCGCTGCCTGCACCGCTACAACTCCCTAGACAGCGACGCCGCTCACTCTGCTGCCAGCAGCTTCCTGTACGCTGCCGCAACGGCCGCAACCACCGTCACCGCAACTGCCGCCCTGGCCTCAGCCGCTAGCGTTAGCCTGCACGTCCAGCTGCCGACGGCGGCGACGTCAGCGTTGCCACCGCTGCAGGGTTTCCTGTCCTGCCACGGCATCTGCACGGGCCTGCTGCCGGCACGACCCGCAGCCTGGGGCCCGACGGGTTACGCCGCCGCCCTGCCGCCGCCCCGTGTCCCCTGCGTCGCCGATGGCGAGGAGTTCATCTTGCATGCATCTCGCGCCCTGCAGCTGTGCCCCGACACCTCAGCCCGGCTGGCGCTGCACCTCTGGCACCGGATCAGCGGCATGGTGCGACTGGTGCTGTCCATCCGGCGCCCGACCGCCGACGCAGATGACCCGCGGGTCGCAGCAAGCACCTACCGCACCTACTCCACCGCCTGCCTCTGGCTGGCTTCCAAGGTGGAAGAGCGGCGCCGCATGGTGGTGGGGGCGCGGGTGCTGGCGGTGCTGGCGCACACCTCACCGGAAGTGCTGTGTGAGGCCGAGCTGCGGCTGCTGGCGTGGGTGGAGTGGTGCCCGCTGCAGGGGTACCTGCCGTCGGCGCCACAGCGGCCGGGCCTGGGGCCTGCTGGCGCGGTGTAGGGGCTGGGGCAAGCGCACTCGGCCGCGTGCAGCTAACGTGTGGGCTCTGTGCGGCGCGGCGGTTCGGGCGCTGTGTCGCGAGGGAGTCGTGCGCGCAGCGCTGCGGCGTGACTGTGGATGTCGGGGTGCGTTGGGAAGTGATGGGGACGCGGCTGCGCGGGGGGCAGTTTTTGGGGCGACGCAGCTCGTGGTCGAAGATGTCTGGCAGGAATCAGTCCACATGGTTCATGGATGGAGAGGACGCTGCCTTGGAGAAGAGCACTTTGCAAATGCGATATTGTTGTCTTGTCGGAGTTGGAGTTACTGCCTGGATTGGCGGTGGTGGTGCAGCTGCATGAATTGACGCGTTGGATTGGCAGGCGGGGCCCCAGTTCTGCCAGGTGTGTGCACTGTTTATGGATACGCCCACACATGTCATACTGTTCTCTTAGAGTTATAGGATGAGTGTGGTAGGTGGAAATTAGCCGTAGGTCTCACATTGAAATGTTCCATCCAGTAGGTTTCAAAGTAGTCACAAGAAGCCGCCGAGGATGCCCAACGATGCCTTTCATGTTTGCGATGAGGTTAGAAGTTATCATGTTAGCTTGAGGCTAGATGAGGAGGAAACTTGGGACTGCCTGCATCGGTGAGTCCATCTCGCAGAACTGGCAGTTGACCAACTCGCGTGTCTTGGTCTGCGCGTTTGTGCGGGCGCGACGCGTGTAGTACGAGTGGACTCGTACTAGAACCACCAACGAACGAAGCGAACCCTGGCCGCGGAGGTCCGTGCCAGCTTGTGCGGCGCACACGACTTATGGCGAATGACAGCGGTTGATCGCCGGCGGGGTCTGTGAGAATTTTTCCAAGGGAAACCGCACGAAGCCTCTGAAGAATAATTTCTTTATGGTCCTCTGCTGACCCCCTTAGTCAGACCTTTCATTCAAGGACACCGTAGGGCCGCGCCTCTGTCGTACATTGCCGTATTGTAGTACAAGCTGTAGCGAGCGCGGCTTGCGGGTTCGTTGGCCGCCGGCGGAGCGGATGGTGCTGGGCCCTATGTGTGTCTTGTCCCGTGCCGCCGAGGCAACAGTAGCGGAGAAGAACCACTAGAACCGGACGGGCTGGCGCGCTCGGCATCGTGGCGTCGTGCCTGCCGGCCTCTGCACGTCGGAGCACTGCTAGCGTTTGTTGCTAGGGTTTGTGCAGCCGTTGGGGCGGAGTCCCGAACGCGACCGGCGACTGAGTAACGCTCTGCTCGGGCGGCCCTGGGTCCGATGTGCCTCCGCCGCCGCCGCCGCCGCCGTGGCCCACGTGCGGTCCTGTGTGTGGCGGGTGCATGTGGCAGCCCGTGAAACCCCATCTTTTGATCCGCGTGACTGAGGCAGCGCCTTTGGTGCCACGGGTCTGATGCTTCTGGTGGCTGCCGAGTGCCGACAGAGGACGTGCTGGAACAATGTGCGCCCGTGGCTGACCAATAGTCGAACAAAGAGAATGAATGGATTAAAAACCATATTAAATGAAAGAAACCATTGTTCCCGTGATGCAAGTGTGTGCGTGGCTATGGGTAGCTCTAGAGTGCTTTAGGGCGGTGCCTGCCTTCGGTTTTTATTAGCACTGGGGCACTTAGCGGCCGGCGGAGCTGGGTGCAGGTTGTGCGGTCGTGTTCATGTGGCCGGTCGGTCGCCCTGGGGGTAGCGGGCGGCCCTAGGTGCGGATGCAGGTAGTTGTAGATAGGGCCGAGTACCCAAGCTCGGGGCCCTCTAGATGCAATGCTGGTCAAGTCCATCTGGCTAAGGCCGACCAGCGGGCGGACGCCTAGGACGGAACGGACGGCTGCTATGGGTTGGCTCCGGTGGCTGGGCGCTGCCGCTCAGGAAATGCACGCGTGCCGTCCCAGCGCCGGCCCCGATACAGTGGTAGTGGATGGGTTCTAGGGTTTGCAGAGCGCCGCTGTTTGTCTGAAGGGGGAAAGGTTGGAGGCGGGGAGATGTAGAAATCGTGGGGCGCAAGCGAACGCGGATAGGTGCGGCCGCGCCGAGCGCTGGAGTTTCGTCGCCGTGCCGGATGGCATCTGGATGGCCAGCCAGCCGCGAATATGTAACTTGTGCGGCTCCCAGCTCATGCGTTTCTCCCCTAGCCCCAATCGAGAGCACCGTCTGCTCTGTTTGCAAAAAGGGCGCCCTGCCGGTCCATTCTGCTGCCAGCTCCGCAGCTCTGCGGCTGGGAGGCGCATCTCGCCTGGTCTTCCTGCTCTCTGGAAACGTTTTCTCTCCGTGAGCCGGAGTATGAAACGACGGTTAGACGAGAGAGGGAACTTAGCAAATGGTGGTTTCGGTTGAGATGCCTTCATTTGCAGGGTCAGCGCTATTGGCAATGACATGGGGGGGACAAGGCACCGAAACGTCCAATCGCCTTGCGCGGCGCGTTCGGGGGCAACTGGTGGACGATGCCGGTAGAGCGTCCGAACCGCGCGGTGTGGGCGAAGGCACGCGTGGTCTCGTTATGTCAGGTCTTAAGACGGGGTGTGAATCTTGCAGCTTACTCCGTGCTTGGCTGTTTGGTAATTCGGTTTGTGGCTGGCGATGACGGTTAAACTGCTGCCGTTCGCACTCGTCCATGTGGAAGGGCTGCCAGGTTAAGTTTCGGCGCTTCGTGATGCAGCCAGGGTCCTTCACCAAGCAAGATGTAGCAGAGAGTTAGGAGCTAGAGATTTAGGCGCTGTTTAGGCGTGGCCTAGCTCTACCACGTTGGCGCGCGTTGACCCGCGTTTCGCAGGGCTAGAAATTGCCCGTACCGTAACGGCCCGTATGTCTGCAACGGGCACTTCAGGCTTCAGTTGCTAGCCCAATCGAGCGAGAGGCCAAGACCCGTAATGAGCAAAATTTTGACAACTGCACACGCAGCAAAGGCTCGGGTGTCAGTGACGCCGTGACTATCTGTCGACTTTCAGCTTTCCATCTTTCCACTTCATCGCCTTGTCGAATTTGCCGGGAACAGTAACTATTTAATACAAATATTTCGCTTGTCATTACGTCCGATAGACCCATGATTTCCCCCCCCCTGGTGGTCAACTTTCGTTGACGCCTGTAAAGCGAGCCCGGGTATCCCGCTCACGTTTGTATGGTGTGGGGCCCCCTGTCAGCAGGGACCGATGTGATGAGCAGAAAAACCGTAAGGGAGTCTCGCCAGAGGATCGCCAAACTTCCACAAGATAGTCGACCAGCCTGTCCTTTGGAACAAACGCTGTGTCTCCTGTCTCCAGCCCTTCAAATACAATCCGAGCTACTAATACACGTATCTTTATCCCAAGTCCGTATCTAACACGTAGCCATGCCCATCGTGCCATCGACGAGGCTGTCGTATTTCTTAGCCACGACGGTGTCACGGTGACGGGTGACCTAGCAGAAGCAAATAACTACCGACGCGCAGATTGCGCCTGATTTATCGTCCCTGCAGACATAGTGGCTAGTATTTCCCACCTTTAATCCTAGGCCCTATTATAGTAATAACGTGATTTCTTACGTCCGTCAGCCTCCGCGCCACGAATAGCGAAGATTGTAGAATGTGACATTTTCAAGTTATCAAACATTAGCATGCTAAGCGACGCCGATGATGCTCATAACGACAACGGCACACTGATAACGAGCTGGGAAGCCCGCAACAGGAAGTACATCCAGCAGCTCATTATGCAGAAAAAGCGAGCACAATTACAGAGCCAACAAGCTGCGGAACAAGAACAGGTGAGCGAGAGGCAGCGCGGGTGCAAGACATGTGGGCCGGATGGTGGCCTGGAGCAACCGGCTGAAACGTTACAGCTTCCACAAAATCTCTCAAACAATCAGACATCTTGTCAAACAATAATCGCCTGCTACGAGTTTTGTGAGCCCTGCTGCTTCCCATACCGCCTTTGGCCGCTTACCTTCGCTCTGCTGCACCCTGCTGGCTGTGTCGGTGCGCAGAAGCTAAAACTCAAGCTCGCGCGCCGGGTCTTGGGCGCGAGCTTCCAGCGGCTGTATCCCCACCAGGCCGCCGTACTGTCTCGCAGCTTCGACGCACCTGGCTCCAATAGCACCTCGGACAGCGATGCGGGGGCCGGCCCTAGCCCCGGACCAGGCCCAGGCTCGGAGCACGGCGCCGCCGCTAAGCAGCTGGAGCGCTCCGATAGCCACTCGCAAATCCCAAAGCTGCCGCCCCTGTCGGATGCCTTTGACGCTGCCGGCGCCGCGGATGGCACCGCCGCAGCTGCTTCTGACGCCGGAGTTCCGGGTGGGCAGTCCGCGGATGGCGCTGCCGCCAGCGGCACCGGTGGCGCTGCGGCCGCTGGCAGCGGCTCCAGGCACAATCCGCAGTACACGGCTCTCCCCCACGGCGGCATCAGCAGCGGAGCGCTGCGGCGGCAGCGCAACCTGCTGCTGCCCCGCTCCCTGAGCGCTAACCGGACGAGTACGGGGTCGCTGCACGCGTCAGCGTTTCTGGACGACAGTGCAGGCGGCGCGGGCGGCGACGGTGGCCCGAGCTCCACCAGCCGAAACCCACATCAGCAGCAGCAGCAACAGCCGCAGCAACGCCAGGGCCAGCACTTGCGCGGCCGTCGGCGCCGCTCGACGTTCCCGGATCCGCCCATGAAGCCGGTCCGGGAGGCCGCCGACGACGACGGCAACGACGCCAGCGCCAGCGGCGGTGGTGGTGTCGACGACGACGGCGGCGGCCCCGACGTCGCCGCCAGCGACCGGCAGACGCCCCGGCGGGAACGGTCCCTCCGTCCGCAGCCGCAGTCCCACAACACAACGCAGCCGCAGGCGCCCGTGCTGGCTGTGGCAGCCAGATCGTCCACCC